>CM032455.1:139299377-139345932 GCA_019049505.1 Pachyrhynchus sulphureomaculatus
TTTGCTATGTTATATATCTTTTTATTGGGAAAATTGAAGTTGGCCCAATATGTATGTACAGCCGGAAAATGTTATTTTTGTTATAAATGATTGTTATTTATAATAGAAGATTTTTGAGTTGTATATGTTGTTAGTATAATTAAGGTAGTTTATGATGATGTATTTGATTATTTCCTCTTCTTCCTTTATAATTGAATTAAACACAAAAATATCTTTTGGCCCAAAATTTTTGCATATATATATATATATATATATATATATATATATATATATATATATATATATATATATTGCTACATATTTTCCTGAGTGTTTATCATGGATGTTAGATAAACGTTTAATTTAAAACCGCAAGTAATATTTAAAAAATATTGGGTAATATATATGTATATGTATATGTATATGTATGTATATATATATATATATATATATATATATATATATATATATATATATATATATATATATATATATATATATATGTATGTATGTATGTATGTATGTATATATATATATATATATATATATATATATATATATATATATATATATATATATATATATATATATATATATATACATAGGGTGCCCTAGATGTATGGAATAATGATTCCACAACATTTATTAATCAGTGCATCAAAAAAATGTTTAAATAAAAGTTATAGAGTATGATATGCTGACGTTGACAATAAAATGTTTTGAACTGTCAGTTCGAAGAAATTACGCCATATTGATTTTTGGAAAGCCCTGCATATTGTTTTATTTTTGAGTCTAACATACCATATGTCTAAATTGAACTATTTTGGATTTATTGTCATTTGAAATTTAAAATAAAAAAAGACAAAAAAACTATTAATAGATACTTTAGGTTTATTTTTAAGGTAACAATTGCTTAAAATGTCTACCGTTAACAGCGAGGCAATGACCGAATCTATCATAAAGAGTCCGAACAGAGTTTTGCAGAGGATCCGGGGTGATCTGAGCTACTTCATATTGAATTTTTGTTGTAAATCTTCTACAGTTTCAGGTCGACCGGACCCCATAAAAAAAGCAAGTGGCGTAAGGTCGGGACTTCTTGCAGGCCATTCTACAGAGCAAGTTATTCTTACTTGTGTAGGTCTTTTTACCGATGAAAATAATTTTGATACCCCTAACTGGAATCTGTGGTATCAACAGGAAGTAGCACCTCCTCACTATAAAATCAATGTTCGTAGATATTTGGATACGATTTTTCCTAATGGATGGATAGGCAGAAGAGGTGCTGTAGAATGGCCTGCCACTCGTTTTTTTTATGGGGGAAAACCAAAGTTTACCGAAATCGATCTGAAATTGTAGAAGATTTACAATAAAAAAGTCAATATGAAGTAGCACAGATCACTCCGGATTCTCCGCAAAACTCTGTTCAGGCTGTTTATGACAGATTGGGTCATTCTCTCGTTATTAACGGTAGACATTTTGAGCAATTGTTACCTTAAAAATAAACCTGGAGTATTTATTACTAGTTTTGTGTCTTTTTTTATTTTAAATGACAATATTTCCAACACAGTTGGTATGTTAGACAAATAATATCTAGAATTTTTAGTAGGACTCCAAAATAAAATAATATACTTTTCCATTTAAAAAAATCAAGATGGCGTAATTTCTTCGAACTGACAGTTCAAAACATTTTATTGTCAACGTCAGCATGTGCGACGTATAACACCCTATAACTTTTATTTAAACATTTTTTTTTTTGCACTGATTAATAAATGCTGTGGAATCATTATTCCATACACATGGGGTACCTTGTATGTGTATAATATATATATATTATATATATATACAGTGACTCACAGCTTAAATGATGCAGTCGCTATAAGAAAAGACTAACTGGTCTCAGTGCCTCTTTATTTATTTGGAAAAAACAACTTATTGAAATTAAATTACTAAAGAGTCTTCCAAAAAACTATGAATTACTTTTTGTCTTAAATATGCCTTACTTAACTAACAATAAATAAGTAATCAAATCATATGCAATTTTAACGTCACAGTTTAAATGATGCAAAATAACAACAGGGGTCAAAACTTATCGCATTTTGAAATTTACGAAGGCGGCGTTGCTTTGATTTCTTAGTGCAATTGTTTTTTGTTTAGTTTTGACATTTTTTCATTCAATAAAACGAAATTGTTTAAGAATAGGTCGTCGAACTACAATTTCTGAGAGAAATTTAATTATTACTCATTACAGGAATGGATACAGCCAAAGAGACATAGCCAAAATGGTAAATAAATGTCCGTCAACTGTTTAGCATATCATTGAACGTTGACGGAATGAAAATAGAGTCGAGAATAAGTCAAGGTTGGCTCCAAATAAGATCTTCAATGAACGTGAAGAAAGATGGATTTTAAGGGAGGTATCAAATAATCCAAAAAAGTGCGCCAAAGTTGTGCGCCGAGGTGGAAAGACAGTTTGGAAAAAGGTGTAACCCCGAAACAGTTCGACGGATCTTGCGAAATAATAATTTACATGGTCGAACTGCTAGAAATAAGCCTTTCATTAGCCACAGAAATAGACGCGTGAGATTGGAATTTGCCAGAGAGCATATCAATAAAGACTTGAACTTCTGGAATTCAGTAATATTTGCTGATGAGACCAAAATAAACTTATTTGGGTCCGATGGAAAACTATCAGTGTGGAGAAAGCCTAACGAAGAATTAAAATTGAAAAATATGAAAGCTACGGTAAAGCACGGTGGAGGTGGAGTGATGTTATGGGGATGTATGTCATCTGCAGGAGTAGGTAACATGCATTTCGTCGAAGGCAATATGAACCAATATGTGTACTTGGATATACTAAGACAGCATCTCGTTGCTAGTGCCCAAAAATTAGATACTGAAAACAATTATCGGTTCTATCACGACAATGATCCAAAGCACACGTCATTTCGAGTCCGCAGTTGGTTGCTTTATAACTGTCCAAATGTTATTAAAACACCAGCCCAGTCACCAGACTTAAATTTGTGGCTGACATTAAAAAATAAAGTAAATAGTGCCCCAATATCAAATAAAACTGAATTAAAAGTAAAAATTACTGAAGCTATTTCCCCGGAGTATACTAGAAAGTTAGTTGAATCAATGTTCAGAAGATTACAAGCCGTTATTGATAATGAGGGAGGCCCGACCAAATATTAGCAGGCTTATTTCAAATTTTACCCTTTGTTTTCTCTAATAATTTTGGTATATTGAATTTTGCATCATTTAAGCTGTGACGTTAAAATCGCATATAATTTAATTAATTATTTATTGTTAATTAAGTAAGGCATATTTAAGACAAAAAGTAATTCATACTTTTCTAGAAGACTCTTCACTAATTTAATTTCAATAAGTTGTTTTTTCCCAAATAAATAAAGAGGCACTGAGACCAGTTAGTCTTTTCTTATAGCGACTGCATCATTTAAGCTGTGAGTCACTGTATATATATATATATATATATATATATATATATATATATATATATATATATATATATATATATATAAATATATATATATATATATATATATATATATATATATATATATATATATATATATATATATATATATATATATATATATATATATATATATATATATATATATATATATATATATATATATATATACACTGCTACATATTTTCCTGAGTGTTTATCGTGGATGTTAGATAAAAGTTTAATTTAAAACCAGAAGTAATATTTAAAAAAAATTGGGTAATGAATTTCGTTCAAGATTCATAAAACATTATATTTAAATACTGCACATACATCATCCATTAAAAATAAAACCTCTTAGCCTTGTCCCGTCAACAAAAGCATTATGTTAGATTTTTCGGATGTACACAAATAAATATTTTACAATCGCTTCGACCTTCAATACGATAGTATAATCCTCTTTAAAATGCATACGGTTGCATGCAAGTTCCTAATGATGCATTTACGAAACGCAAGTGGCAAAAACAACTTACAAACAAATTTATAACGCACATTTTTGACAGAATTTAAAGAAAATAAACTTCCTAGCTCTAGATTTATATGCATATTTATTTTAAAATAACTTTCGAATCAGTATAAGATCGGTGCTATAAATATTCTTGTTGGGTTTATGTATATTTATTTAAATTGTGCCTCATCCGAAAATACATTCTAAACAATATGGTTCTGTCAACTGATGATGTGAAAGGCCACCGTAATTTTACACAAGGCAAATTTAAAAATAAAAACAGTTTGTAGAACTTTACTTCACTTTTTTGTTCTTCCGTTTTACTGGCCTTGTTTACTTTTGTTGCAAAATACCTTTTAAGTCATATCTCATTTCTATTCCTGCGCTTTTTAGTGTTCTGTACGGAACACTTATAAGATGACTTCGGTGTCTGTCTGTCTGTCCGTCTGTCTGTCTGTCACACCCGATTTTCTCCGAAACTATTTGTCATAGAAAGTTGAAATTTGGCATTAATATAGGAATTGATGGCCTCATCAGAGCCGTGTAGTTTTGAAAGTTAAATTTTGACTTAAGGGGTTAGTTTTGTGGGGTGAAATCGGAAGTAAAAAAAAAATTCTTTTACTAGGTCATCGAGTGTGGTGTCAAATTGTGAAAACACGAGTAAATAATATATATATATATATATATATATATATATATATAAAATATATATATAATATATATAAAATGCAACGTCTGTCTGTCTGTCTGTCCGTTAGTGACCTTATCACTGGAGAACCACTTATCCGATTTACGTACTTTTTTTTTGAAAACATACTTATGTTCTCTGGCCAGGTTATAGGCTATATTTTATTACGATAGGTAGCATAAGAAATGAGCAGTGACAATAATAGTGAGTGAAGTCGGAAAAAAGTTTGCTGCTAGCGCGTTCCCTTGCAATATACAGCCTAAACCATTAAATATGGAACAATATTATGTAGCAGAGAATATCTTTAATCTATAATCTATAATATATATAAAATGCAATGTCTCTCTGTCTGTCTGTCTGTCCATTAGTGCGTTTATCACGCGAGAACCACTTATCCAATTTATGTGTCTTTTTTTTAAATTCATACATATATTCTTTGGCCAGGTTATATAATAATAATAATAATCTATATCTATAATATATATAAAATGCAGCGTCTCTCTGTCTGTCTGTCTGTCCGTTAGTGCACTTATCATTGGAGAACCACTTATCTGATTTACGTGCTTTTTTTTAAAACATTCATATGTTCTCTGGCCAGGTTATCTATATATAATATATATAAAATGCAACGTCTCTCTGTCTGTCTGTCCGTTAGTGCGTTACGTACTTTTTTTTTTAAACATACATATGTTCTCTGGTCAGGTTATAGGATATATTTTATTGCGTTAGGTAACATAAAGAATAAGCAGTGACGATAATAGTGAATCAAGTCGGAAGAAAGGCTACCGTTAGCGTGTTCTCTTACAATATACTGCCTAAACCATTAAATATGGAACAATATCATGTTGCAAAGAATATAATATATATATATATATATATATATATATATATATATATATATATATAAAAATGCAACGTCTCTCTGTCTGTCTGTCCGTTAGTGCGCTTATCACTTGAGAACCACTTATTCGATTTACGTGTTTTTATAAATTTATACATATGATATGTTCTATATAATTCGATATAAGCCTAGATAATGGGAGATAAGGTGAGATAATGGGAGATAAGTATAAATAATGGGAGATAAGCAGAGATAAGTCTAGGTAATGTAAGTTATGGTGAGATAATGGGAGATAAGGAGAAATAATGGGAGATGAGCAGAGATAAGCCTAGATAATGGAAATTATGTAGAGATAATGGAGATAAGGAGAAATAATGAGAGATAAGCAGAGATAAGTCTAAGTAATGGGAGTTATGGTGAGATAATGGGAGATAAGGAGAAATAATGGGAGATAAGGAAAAATATTGCGAGATAAGTCGAGATAAGCCTAGATAATGGGAGATAAGGTGAGATAATTGGGGATAAGTATAAATAATGGGAGATAAGGAGAAATAATGGGAAATAAGCAGAGATAAGTCTAGGTAATGGGAGTTATGGTGAGATAATGGGAGATAAGGAGAAAATAAAGGGAGATAGGGAAAAAAATGGGAGATAAGGAGAAATATTGCGAGATAAGTCGAGATAAACCTAGATAATGGTAGATAAGGTGAGATAATGGGAGATAAGGAGAAATTATGGGAGATGAGCAGAGATAAGCTTAGATAATGGAAATTATGTAGAGATAATGGGAGATAAGGAGAAATAATAGGAGATAAGGGGAAATAAGGGCAGATATTTTATTACGTTAGGTAACATAAGGAATGAGCAGTGGCGATAGTAGTGAATCAAGTCCACGCGAGCGGAGCCGCGGGCACGGCTAGTATATATATATATATATATATATATATATATATATATATATATGTATATATATATATATATATATATATATATATATATATATATATATATATATATATATATATATATATATGAGGCTGGTTTGAAAAGTCCGTGCAAAAATAAAAACTACTTATGTGTTTGGAGTAACCCTTTTTTATTTTTCGACATAGTCTCCTTTTAGGCTTATACACTTCGTCCAAACGATGTTCTAGTTTGTTGATCCCTTCCGAATAATAGGATTTGTCCAAGTCTGCAAAATATCCATTAGTGTCTGCAATCACCTCCTCGTTTGAATAAAAATCTTTGTCCCGCCAGCCATTTCTTCAAATTGGGGAGCAAATAGTAGTCCGAGGGAGCCAAGTCTGGAGAATAGAGGGGATGTGAAACGAGTTGGAATCCTATTTCCATTAATTTTGCGACCACAACTGCTGAGGTGTGTGCTGGTGCGTTGTCGTGATGGAAAAGGACTTTCTTGTGGGCCAATCGCGGGCGTTTTTCTTGCAGCTCGGTTTTCAAACGGTCCAATTACGATGAATAATATTCACCTGTAATAGTTTTACCCTTTTCCAGATAGTCGATGAGGATTATCCCTTGCGAATCCCAAAAGACAGTCGCCATAACCTTTCCGGCCGGTCTTCGCCTTTTTTGGTGCAGATTCCCCCTTGGTAACCCATTGTTTAGATTGTTGTTTGGTCTCAGGAATATATTAATGTATCCATGTTTCATCCACAGTGACGAACCGACGCTTAAAGTCCTCCGGATTCTTCTGGAACAGCTGCAAACCATCCTTGAAATACTTCACACGATTCCGTTTTTGGTCAAGCGTGAGCAATGGCGGCACCCATCTTGCGGATAGCTTTCTCATGTCCAAATGTTTATGCAAAATATTATGTACCCGTTCAGTCGAGATGCCCACAGCACTAGCGATCTCACGCACCTTAACTCTTCTGTCATCCATCACCATATCATGGATTTGATCAATGACTTCTGGAGTCGTAACCTCCACAGGCCGTCCAGAACGTTCAGCGTCACTTGTGCCCATATGGCCAGTCCGAAAATTTTGAAACCACTTATAAACTATTCTAATCGAAGGTGCAGAGTCACCATAATGTTTATCAAGCTTCTCTTTAGTCTCCTGAGGCGTTTTGCCTTTCATAAAGTAATGTTTAATCACCACACGAAATTCTTTTTCGTCCATTTCTTGAAAATCACTCGACTTCCTTGATTCACACGAAATGCCAAACACAAAGAAATAGACCAATATGGCTGAAACTTGGTGTGCGTTCATTCAAGAGATGCTACTAACTAAACATGACCTCGATACGCGCCGGTGGTGCCATCTCTCGGACTTTGCACGGACTTTTCAAACCAGCCTCGTATATATATATAATGTAGTACTCACTTTTCGTTGTATTATTTTTAAAAAGTCGCGAAAAATCGCTGTCCCCCCACCTTATCTTGAAAAGTGCTGATCAAAAAATTGTGAAAAAATTCTGGAATATTCTCCACGGGGTGTAGATTGAAGGAAAATTATCACGAGTGCATTACCTTTAATAATTTATTTGATATATAAAAAAACAAAAATTTCAAGGTCATCAGTTTTCAGTAAAGATTGAAAACTCCTTTGGGGTGTGTTTTGTGAAGTCACTGATCATTTTATATCACCGTAACAAATATTTTTTATTTTAAAAGCAATCAACGTACGGAACACTAATTGTGCAAGTTCAACTTGCACTTGACCGGTTATTATATAGGTAAATTTTCTTTTGCGTGGATTATTGATGGTCACCGTTCTATAAATCATTCCCTTCTTATTACCATGAATTCTGCGATCATAAAAAACAGTAAAATTTTTCTCTCAAAACCTGCATTCTCCTTAAATTCTGTATGGTTGTTATTAAATCTAGTTCCTCATCTGTCGTAAGAGATTAACTATATGCCTGTTTGTGCACTGCACCCTCTTGGCTTATTGTGTTTTCCTCTCTTGCTTACATAAGCATCATCCCTTTAGGAAGGTTTATTAGCTTCCTTCCAAGCCCTTCATCTCCGAACAGTTTGTGTTTGTTCGGAGTTAAAGCTGCACATTCAAGTAAGATGAACATAGAGGTTTCTTCCTCTTCACTATACAGTCTACTTGTCGTGGGATCATTCTGGATACCCATTTTTTTTATAAATATCTCCTCAGGCTCACAGCGGCCGGTCATCAGTCCCACCACTAGTTTGGTCTGGGTATGGGTGTTCAACAAAGATCGTCAGTTGCTGGTTTTTTTTAGCATATCTCTCTCATGTCTTTGGTCAGATGTTTCTAGCCAACGATTGATTGTCGTTTTTTACTACCTGTTTTGGTATACCAAAGGCTTCTTCTGGGACCCTGTATGGTTTTGTAGCTCCGAATCTTGCTAATTCCTTCGGTTTTTGATGACCATTTACCTCTGAATGTCTTGGAACCCACAGTAGTTCAATCCTGTTGTTCCTGGAGCACAGTCCTAATAGGTAACATTTATACTATATCGTGATCTTGGAGTTGGCCTAATAGGCATCTAAAAAGTACGAGGAGTGATAAGCTGAATTTCATACGGATGTAATGTATTATTTTCCATGAAAGTACCTGTAGAATAGACTAAAGTAGCAAACCATTCTTCAACGTTCCACGGAATCAAGGTTGTTAGTGAGTTTTGGATCTCCCATCAGCGGACACAAGAGCAGCATTTCATCATTCGTCGAATATGAGCTTTGCACAGAATGAAAAGTTGTTGTGGAATGTAAAGCTTTCAAGTACGAAATTATATTCTCAAGTTTTTTTTATGGATACAATACGTTCATACCAAGAGGTATACGCTTCCAAGTTAACAGCCAGCAAGTTGGGTATCGAAGTTAGAGGAACGTAATTATTTCGCAGCATTAAATTCTACTTGGTTATTGTCACCTCAGGATAGAATTTCTTCTAGGGCTTGGTTTATTTGAACAATTTCTTGAGATCTGCGGATATTTAATTGGATAGCTGATGCTCGAGCATCCAAGATAATCGAAAAAATGTACTGTCATCTCTAAAGCTATAGCTTGGATTCCAGGTCTTTTAATATAAAGGAGAAAGAGAGTAGGAGACAGCAGAAGGAGATAGCTTTTGCGCACACCGGCGTCGATAGTGAAGATTAAGGCTATTAAACTATCTATACTTTTCTTTCTCCACTAATTTTCAGAATTTCATCTTTCGCTGGCAATTCTTTGTTTACATTTTCCTTAACTATTTTGTATGTTACAATATTATTGGCAAACGACCTGCATCAAAGCGTTCAATTTTCATGTTTTGAATTATGACATCCATGACCAAACTGAAGAGCTAAATCCTATCGAAGTCCAACCATAACAACTGCTGTGAACACATTTTGAATAAATCCCAGATAATTTTTAATTTCCACCATCTCTATCGCAAGTCTCTTAAATAAATAAAGACCATACGTAACTCTTTTGTTGCAACTGATGCTTTTCTGACATAGTACAAAAATTAGTGAACAAATGCAAAAAAAAAACCTAATAACAAATTTGTAGCTAATTATTAGTAACTAGCCGAGCCCGCGGCTCCGCTCGCGTGGAGTTGATTCACTCCTATCGTCACTGCTTATTCCTTATGTTACCCAACGTAAAAAAAATATCTCCAATTATTTCCTCTTATCTCCCAATATTTCTCCTTATCTCCCATTATCTCTACATAATTTCCATTATCTAGGCTTATCTCTGCTCATCACCCATTATTTCTCCTTATCTCCCATTATTTCTCCTTATCTCCCATTATCTCACCTTATTTCCCATTATCTAGGCTTATCTCGACTTATCTCGCAATATTTCTTCTTATCTCCCATTATTTCTCCTTATCTCCCATTATTTATACTTATTTCCCATTATCTCACCTTATCTCCCATTATCGAGGCTTATCTCGACTTATCTCACATTATTTCTCCTTATCTCCCATTATCTCACCTTATCTCCCATTATCTAGGCTTATATCGAATTATATAGAACATATGTATAAATTTATAAAACCACGTAAATCGGATAAGTGGTTCTCGAGTGATAAGCGCACTAACGGACAGACAGACAGAGAGACGTTACATTTTATATATATTATATTCTTTGCTACAGGATATTGTTCCATATTTAATGCTTTAGGCAGTGTATTGCAAGAGAACGCGCTAGCGGCAAACTCCGACTTGATTCACTATTATCGTCACTGCTTATTCCTTATGTCACCTAACGTAATAAAATATATCCTACAACCTGGCCAGAGAACATAAGTATGTTTAAAAAAAAAAGCACGTAAATTGGATAAGTGGTTCTCCAGTGATACGCGCACTAACGGACAGACAGACAGACAGAGAGACAGACAGACATTTTATATATTATAGATATAGATTATTATTATTATATAACCTCGTCAAAGAATACATGTATGAATTTAAAAAAAAGACATGTAAATCGAATAAGTGGTTCTCGCGTGATAAACGCACTAACGGACAGACTGACAGACAGAGAGACATTGCATTTTATATATATTATAGATTATAGATATTCTTTGCTACATAATATTGTTCCATATTTAATGGTTTAGACTGTGTATTGCAAGAGAACGCGCTAGCGGCAAACTTTTTTTCGATTTCATTCACTATTATCGTCACTGTTCATTCCTTATGCTACCTATCATAATAAAATATAGTCTATAACCTGGCCGGAGAACATATGTATGTTTTTTAAAAAAAAAGTACGAACGACAGACAGAGATACGTTGCATTTTATATATATTATAGATGTGATAAAATATATATCTATAATCTGGTCAGAGAACATATGTATGAATTTCAAAAATAACGTAAATCGGATAAGTGGTTCTCGAGGGATAAGCGCACTAACGGACAGACAGACAGACAGAGAGACGTTGCATTTTATATATATTATAAATATAGATTATTATTATTATTATTATATAACCTGGCCAAAGAATATATGCATGGATTGAAAAAGACAGGTAAATCGGATAAGTGGTTCTCGAGTGATAAACGCACTAATGAACATACAGACAGACAGAGAGACATTGCATTTTATATATATTATACATTATAGATTATAGATATTCTCTGCTACGTAATATTGTTCCATATTTAATGGTTTAGGCTGTGTATTGCAAAGGAACGCGCTAGCGGCACACTTTTTTCCGACTTCATTCACTATTTTACGTCACTGCTCATTTCTTATGCTACCTATTGCAATAAAATATAGCCTATAACCTGGCCAGAGAACATATGTATGTTTAAAAAAAAAAAGTACGTAAATCGGATAAGTGGTTCTCCAGTGATAAGCGCACTAACGGACGGACGGACAGACAGACAGACAGACAGAGAGATGTTGCATTTTATATATATTATAGAAGAGGACATAAATCTCAAAGCTGAATAGAGTATATTTTTTATAATGATTACTGATTTCTTCCTTATTGATGCGGTTATCCAGAATTTGAAAAGATATTGGTAACAGTAAGTAGCGTATGATCGCAATATTTGAACCTAGAATAATTCATGATCAAGCAAATGATGATTTAACCTATATTTTAGTAATTCTCAGCGAATGACTTGGTACGAATTCCGCCAAGTTGCGTTGGTTTAAGACATTTTTTATGGCGAGTTTCTATAACTATTTAAATAAGGGGGAAAATCTAACATTGCCTCCAGTGGATTAAGTTTAACTGGCCGACATGAAAGACGGAAATGACACCTTCCTCCCGAATCCTAATATGTGGTTTTTTTCCACTTGGTCTAGACTTGAAAAAGAAAACCATATACAACAATAGGTATAATGAAATGACATATAGTACACTTCTCACTAAATTGTCGGCTGGTTCGATTAAAATCAATCCGGCAAAAGTGATTCTTGTCTCACAGTTGAGTAAACCTCTGTTCCACGAATATTTTACGCCTGAAGGTACCAGACTTGCATGCTTAACAGCGATAAGTATTTAGGTCTACACTAAGATAAGAAGCCGGCACGGACGGATTCGGCTTTAGCTGCGATGGTTACATTTAGAATCCTAATATCGAAGCTCTAACAATTGCTGAATGGTACCACCAAGCTTTCGCAGCGGAACAAACTGACAAGATACAAGACGATTATCAAGGCAGGGCTTCTGCATCCCTGTTACGAATGGATTCACGTTAAAACTACATGCAAGTGCTATAGAATAAGGCCCTAAGGATGAACACAAAAAGCCCCTTTGTTGTTTTTGAAACCATCAACTACAAAGAGATCTGCGAACTCGAACAATCCTATAATTCAGCAGCAGATTACATCAACGGGTTTTGGAGAAGTGGGCTCAATATACCAAGTGAACAATTGGACAGATCTTCGTGCCGAGTCAAAACGCAAGGGGTAGGTACCTTATGATCTGGTGACCCGATATGACTCTCTTAATGCAGTAACAACTCAACTAGACAGTTTTAACTTGGACAGTAAAAGTAGTAAAAGATTCCGTTTTAACTATGATGACAGGTAAATACGAGGGCCTACTTTTAAGTTTTTACAAAACGACCACTAGATGACGCTATTGAGATGGAACATTACCATTGTTGTACAATGTAGTTTGTTTACAGTGAGCGTTTAAAAAAAGACAGTTTTGTTAACAAGTGGAAATTTCAGGTGAAGGTTTTCATTGGATGATTTTTTACGATTTTAGTAAAGGCCTAACTCAACAACAATGCTCCGATTCGTTTCGTCAACTTTTGGTAATGAATCACCGTCAGAAAAGACTGCTTACAATTAGTTTGCAGAATTTCGTCACGGTCGTGCTTCCGTCAGAGATGAATTTCGAGAAGGTCGACCAAAATTGGTTGTTGTGCCAAAAAATATCGATGCTGTGCGGAACATGAATGAAGAGGATCGGCTGTGACTTACCGTGAGATAAAGGCATCCTTAGACATATCGAAGACTGCAGTACATTTGATTTTACATGAATATTTAGCTGTGAAAAAGATCTGTTCCCGATAGATTCCGCATAATTTGACCGAAACTCAAAAACAGACTCGTGTCAGTTGGTGTAAGGAAATGCTCAAAAAATTCGACCGAGGACGTGCAAACTTCGTATACAATAGCGTAACAGGAGACGAAACTTGGATATATTCGTACGGATCGGAAACTAAGCAACAATCAACTGTTTAGGTGTACCAAGATGAACCGAACCCAACAAAAGTGGTTCGTTAGTGAAGCACTTTCAAGAAAATGATCGCTTGTTTCTTTGGTTATACTGGACATGTTGCAACCATTGCTTTAGAAGGTCGAAGAACAGTTAATACTGAATGGTATACAACAATTTGTTTGCCAGAAGTCATCGATGAAATCAAGAAAAACAACCGGAAACGTCGCATTATTCTTCATTATGACAATGCCAACTCCCACAAATTACGTCAAACAACTAATTATTTGACGGAGAAAAACATTAATGTCTCATTGCCCGTATTCACCTGTGTATCGCCTAACGACTTCTTTTTGTTCCCGAATGTTAAAAGGCGAATATTTTGAGATTTGTACCAATTTTTTTTCCTTTATTGTTTTTGTAAAAACTTAAAAGGTAGCCCTCGTACGCGTTATCAGTAAAGAAAATTCACATGTCTTTCTGCTTCAAAAGTGGATGAAAAAAACATATTTTATATGATTTCAATATCACCGATATGGCTTTCGTAAACATAGATCGACAGGAGATCTTCTGATTTATGTAACACATGTTTGGAACACTTTGGAGAATCTCCGTGTTTGGCACGATGGACCGTTGGCTAAGCTACGCTCTTGTGGTATTTCTAAAAAGTTCTGTTTGTGGCTCTCATGTTTCCTCAGAGAGCGTTCTTTACGAGTGGTAGTCGACGGATTCCTTTCTAATATCTTCACTGTCAACGCCGGTGTGCCCCTACTATCTCCGTCTCTCTTTCTTATTTATATTAAAAACCTGCTGGAAAAGACCGGGAATCTAATTTACAGCTTTGCAGATGACAGTATGCTTATCTCTTCATTAACTTTGAACGTTCGAACATCGGCTACTCAAACGAATATCCGCAGACAGCAAGAAGTCGCCCAACTTAACGAAGACCTGGAAGAAATTCTATCTTGGGGTGAGAACAACCAAGTGGAATTTAACGCTACAAAAACCCAGGCGGCAGTTTTTTTCCAAAAAAGTTAATGTTGCTGAACCCGACATAGTTACGTCGGGGCATTCCATTCCTCTAACGTCGTCACACAACTTGTTGAGCGTTAATTTGGGAGCAAAAATATCCTGGCATGAAGATGTTGCCGGCATAGCAAGGAGAGCTTCTCAAAAGTTGGGAATATTATTTCGAACCAGAAAGCTTTACACTCCACAACAACTGTTAATTCTTCACAAAGCTCAAATTCGACCAACTATGGAATACTGCTCTCATGTTTGGGGCTCCGCTCCCAAACATACACTGCATTTGTTGGATTCTATTCAGAGAAGAGCTGTTCGTCTAACTGAAGACTCGGAACTGACCGGCGGCCTTGATTCGCTCGAACATCGAAGAACGGTTGGCGACTTGAGCCTACTCTACAAGTATTTTCAGGGAAAGTGTTCGAAGGATGTAGCCCGCTTAATTCCTCCCAGAGCGGTGCATGTTAGAAATATACGTCGCGCTAATACTTCATATCCGTATGAGGTTCAGCTTATTACTCCTCGTAGAACGCTTTTCAAGAAGTCTTTTATATGGAGAACATCATCCCTTTGGAATAATTTGCCCAGAACTGTGTTTCCAACCGAGTACAATTTATAGCGATTCAAGAACAACGTGAATCGCTTTTTCTGCACACGTGTCGCTCTTGTAGCGCTTTAAGGACTTCCCTGCAGCACGTGTTCTAGACCCATAAAAAAAAGATTTCAATATAATTTTTTGAACTGCAATTTTCAGTCCTAGAAAGTTTTCTTTCCCTCACATTCGGTACAAAAGGACGTACTTTCATACGAAGGGAATAAAAGGAAAAAAAGATTGTTGAAATATGCTCTTACCATTACTGGTCTTGCACTCCCTAAAAATAATCCAACTTTTATGAGTTTCATGGGAAGTAAAAACCCCAGCCATTGGACAGTCGCACATTTTCCTCAATCTTCAAATAAAACAGGACTATTTTCTTTTAAAAAATGTTTTAAATCACTAAGAACACATTCTATAGAAAATGATAATTTCAAAACTGAATTTTCATAAATCGGAAAAAAAAAAAAAAAAAACACTTGTTTGATTTTCCAGAAAATCCGACACAAAGTCAACGAACGATTTCCACGACGTACAGCTGACCAAGCCGACCAATTTATTTTCACAAATTTCGAAGGAAAACTGACGGTGTTGCTTGGTGCTTTCCCGCCCGACATCGAATGTAGTTTTGCCCACGTCGCGCGTAGGCACTACGGGATAAATATAGGAATAAACGGGAGTTCCCGTTAGCGGCGACGATCCAAGAGATGCAGCATGTTTGGCTACACAATGTATTAGGACTGAATTTTGTGATTAAGGCGAAAATCCTGTCATTATAAGGCAATTTTCACTTCAAAACTATGTTTACGCAAGCGGCATATCATTATAATATATCATTTGAAAAATATTCAAATTATATAATGGGTGTTGTTAGTGTTGAATTTATTCGAGAATTTTCCTCAATAAATTGAATTCCAATTTTAAATGGCAAGACCAAGAAAGGCAAAAACGAATTTATAGGAAATGCACTGAACAAAATGGGGGATATTTTAAGCATTTAACATGATAACATTCAGTTTAACAACACATCTTCTTCTTCTTTGTTAGCCGTTTTCCATCCATTGGATATAGGCCTCTCTCATATTTGACAATTTCTCCCTGTTCTGGGCTCTCTGGTACCAGTTCAATCCAGCAAATCTCTTTAGTTCGTCGTATCATCTCTGTTGGGGTCTACTCGCGCTTCTTTTCTGGTCCCAAGGCTTCCACCTGGTTTCCACTCCAGTTTTCCGTGTGTCGAGCGACATATCGTGATTATTGCTACTTTAAGGAGTCGATCCTTTTCACGATGTCTGTTAGCTGGGTTCTTCTCCTAATCCATTCATTGTTTTCTCGATCTCTGTCTCTTCTTTTCAATAGCTCTCTGGTGTACCCTCAGTTTATTAATAACCTTTTTAGTCAGGTCCTTTATTTTAGACCGTACGTAACAACTGGGAGTATACAGTCGTTATAGATTTTTGTTTTTAGGGTCATGGGGATTTTCATGTTTAAGATGTACTTCAGTTTTGTATGTTAGTGATGTCAAGTATCGGTACTTTCGAGTATTTAGGACACCCGGTATTTCGTAATAAAGTACCCGTATCAGGTACAAAGTACCGATGTCGTTACGTAGTTGCCAATATACCTACCTACACTATTCATTATGTATTTATTATTGTGTCCAATTAATTTATTAATTAAAAAAATGTTCATATTCAAATCAACATTCATAAATGACAAAATGTGTACTTTTATTTTACAAATATATACCTACTCAGTATATGTTACTACTACACCAAACACTTTATTTTTGCACTCGACGCGCGTTTCGCTAACCATGTTAGCTTCATCAGGAGCGATGCTTGACTAATGCTAAACTACAAATCTACCCTATTTATACTTAGCCTAACCCTTGAATTACTCAAGCGGAACTAATGATATAGGCAAGGCCGTCAGTTTCGGTGGACTATAAGGAATAGGCCCTCTGTCTTTATTTAAACTACTTTTACATTTTATGATTTCCATACTTTCGTATGCGTTCAACAATCTCCTATCAGATACATTTTTTATTAATCTTAGATTATATAACGTTACAGTATGATCAGCTTCAAGGGCATGTTCGGCAATGCTAGACTTTTCTGTTCTACTGTATTTTAAGTGTGCTAAATGTTCTTTAAATCGTGTTTTAATTGACCTTCTAGTTTGCCCAACATACTTTTTGTCACAATCATTACGACTAATTTTATAAATTCCACGTTTGTCACAATTAGGAATCTTATCTTTGGGATTTCCTAAGATATTCCTCAGATTGACTGATGACTTATAGACTAAGGTGAGGCTGCTATATTTCGGATTATATGGTATGAAGACATACTTGGTGTTATTTTCTTCGCGTGTAAAAAAGAACATAGGAAATCATTTGTTAGGGAAGCATGTCGCAATCAAATATCGAAAAATATGGTTAACAATACAAATTCTAATTCACGAAAAAACATAAAGTAGTTAAGGGATTGAAAAAGAAAGATGCCTTCTACTTAAAAGCGGATAAAGGAAATAAGGTTGTTATATTGGATAAGAAAAATTACTTTGAACGCGTAGATAATCTTATCGAATCTGGCCCTTATGAAAAGGTAATAAGAAATCTATTACCGAGAATGATACCAGAGGTTAAAAATTCTTTTAAAAAATGTAAGAATCTTGTCCCCGATTCGCTAAAATTTAAATTAAATGTGAGTAATCCGACCATACCAAAATTGTATTGCTTACCCAAAATTCACAAACCTGGAAATGCGACCCATTGTTTCATCGGTCGGATCACCCACATATTTAATATCCAAATGGTTATCAAAAGAACTTGAGAATTTACCATTAAATACTTTCGCAGTGAAGAATTCGTTAGAATTCATTAATAAAACAAAAAATCTACTTCTCAATGAAGGTGAAGTCTTAATTTCTTTTGATGTTAGTTCTTTGTTCCCAAGTGTGCCAATTCCACAAACTTAACAATATCTCGAAGAATTACTTAGAATGAATGACTTTGAAGACGAAATTATTCGTGAATATTTAACATTATCTAAACTTTGTATGGTACAAAATTATTTCCAATATAACAATCAATTTTATGTTCAGAAAGAAGGAACAGCTATGGGTAATTGCTTATCACCTTTCATAGCCAATTTATTCATGAGTAAGTTTGAAATCGAAGCCAGTCAAGAATTCGAATATTTCCCAAGGGTATGATATAGGTATGTGGATGATATTTTCGCGATTTTTGATACAAAGAAAGCAAATATTGATGATTTTGTTTCTAAAGTCGGTATGATTCCATTAAATTCACTTACGAAGTTGAGAACAAAGGACAATTGCCTTTTCTAGATATTTTAATTATTAAAAATAATAATAGATTAGAATTTGATATCTATAGGAAGAACACAGTAATAGATAGATATATTCCTAATGATTCATTTCATTGCAAACAACATAAATTAGCCTCATTACATTTTTTAGTTCATCGTTTGGTCACTTTCCCTCTGAATAGAGTAAACTTTAATAAAGAAAGGAATCGTATTAGAAATATAACTAGAGTTAGTTAGAGACGATCACTTAGTAAATAAGCTAATAAATAGACATAAGTTTAGGTTTAATATTCAGAATTTCACCTTTTTTACACGCGAAGAAAATAACACCAAGTATGTCTTCATACCATATAATCCGAAATATAGCAAGGGACTAAATAAGGTATTTAATAAGGTAGGCCTCACCTTAGTCTATAAGTCATCAGACAATCTGAGGAATATCTTAGGAAATCCCAAAGATAAGATTCCTAATTGTGAGAAAAGTGGAATTTATGAAATTAGTTGTAATGATTGTGACAAAAAGTATGTTGGGCAAACTAGAAGGTCAATTAAAACACGATTTAAAGAACATTTAGCACACTTAAAATGCAGTAGAACAGAAAAGTCTAGCATTGCCGAACATGCCCTTGAAGCTGATCATACTGTAACATTATATAATCTAAGATTAATAAAAAATGTATCTGATAGGAGATTGTTAAACGCATACGAAAGTATGGAAATCATAAAATGTAAAAGTAGTTTAAATAAAGACAGAGGGCTTATTCCTTATAGTCCCCTCTACTGGTTACTTGACCGAAACTGACGGCCTTGCCTATGTCATTAGTTCCGCTTGAGTAATTCAAGGGTTAGGCTAAGTATAAATAGGGTAGATTTGTAGTTTAGCTTTAGTCAATCATCGCCCTGATGAAGCTAACATGGTTAGCGAAACGCGCGTCGAGTGCAAAAATAGTGTTTGGTGTAGTGGTGATATATACTAAGTAGTATCATTGTGCCAAAGATTCCACGTTCCCAACTTAGTTAAATATATACCTATTTAATAAAATATTGCATGAAGGACGTGAAAATTTTGCTTGCATTCCCAATTGGGCCCGGTCCATTTGTATTTATCATCCAGTTTAGTTTCGGGTATACGTATGTATGTATAATTTATAACTGTATACGTGCACCCATTCCTGTCAATCATTACTATTGATACCGAATGTACCGAAACCGAATGCGACCGATGAAGACGAAGATGTCACGTCGCGCTAATAATTCACATCCGTATGAAGTTCAGCTTGTTAAAGCTCGTACAACGCTTTTCAAGCAGTCTTTTATATGGAGAACATCATCTCTTTGGAATAATTTGCCCAGGACTGTGTTTCCCACCGAGTACATTTTACAGAGATTCAAGAACAACGTGAATCGCTTTTTCCGCATACATGTCGCTCTTGTAGCGCTTTAGGGACTTCCCTGCAGCACGTGTGCTAGATCCATAAAAAAAAGATATATTTCGTGAAGACGAGTAGGTATCTACCGCTACTGGTATGGCATTGGTAGTTTTAGTTTAGTGGTCGAAGACTCAGTTACTCAGCCATAAATGTGTAGATACCTGGTACCGGGTACATTTATTGTCGACTAGCCGGTACTTCGGATCCGGACAAGTAACGGATACTTTGTATACGGTAGTTACAATATTGACATTTCTATTGTATGCCCATTGTAATAGACTGACCGAGGTGTATGTATGAGTGGGTCCTTTTTATTATTTGACCATGTACTATAATTGTTTCGTCCTTTAGGGGCATATTTGTCAGAAATTTGCGTCTTTTCATTATTTATCGCTGCTTCATGTAGCTCCTCTAGCATCTATGTTATTTCTTCTCGCCACATATTTAGGATCAAATGAAGGAATTTCTTTTTTATATTTCTTGTTCTCAGTTTCTATTAGTTTTTACCTATTTGTACGAGTATTATAAGTTTTGTTCCTTTCAACGTTGTTTCAGTTAAGATGCGGTGATTATTGAAAATGTATTTAAGTTAGTGATTTTTCCTTGCTTTCCACAAGGTCGTCTATATTTCTGTTATGTCCCTTTTTGATTATAACCATTTTTAATAAATATGTTGTATATATTCCGATTCTCATCTTCCAAAAAAATACTTTTAAACTAATACTTACCAGGTGTACAAGTATGAAATGCGGATTTCAGACAACAGATGGCGCATCATTGCAGTTTGTGCTATAAAGATTTGACACTGCGCCATTTTGTTGTGTCATTAACAAGTGTCAGACACGCACGAGTGATAAATTGGAAAAGTGTGTGCATAGTGTTGTGTTGTTGTGTTCAATATGTCGAAATTTATACTGAACGCATTCGCGGACAGCATTAATTTTTTGTCTTCATTTGAATCATACCGATTACTTCGAGAAGCTTATGGTGAACATGCTCCATCACAAGATACGTGTGAACGATGGTTTCGGCGTTTCAAAAGTGATGACTTCGATGTTGCCGACAAGGAACGTGGAAAACCGCCAAAAAAATACGAAGATGTGGAATTGCAAGCATTGTTGGACGAAGATGATTAGCAAACACAAAAACAACTCGCCGAGCATTCGGTGTTAGTCAACAAGCTGTTTCCAATCGGCTACGAGAGATGGGAAAGATTCAGAAGTCCGGTAGATGGGTACATGAGTTGAACGACAGGCAAATGGAAAAGCGCAAAAACAAGTGTGACATCTCGCTCGCTCCGCACATAAGGAAGTCGACCGCAAAAACTGAATTGCGTTGGCAGAAAGACGATGCTCTGTGTTTGGTGGGACCAGAGGAGCGTGGTCTATTATGAGCTGTTAAAATCTGGGGAAACGGTTAATATTAAACGTTACCAACAACAATTGACCGATTTGAACCGTTCGCTGCTTGAAAAAAGGCCGGAATACTGAAAGAGGCAACGCAAAGTCATTTTTCTTGATGACAATGCTCCATCACATACGGCAAAACCAGTTTACGACACGTTGGAAGCACTCAGCTGAGAAGTTCTACCCCATGCAGCTTACTCACTAGACTTGGCTCCTTTCGATTTCCACTTGTTTGCATCGATGGGTCACGCCCTTGCTGAGCAGCGCTTTGGTTCGTACGAAGATGTGAAAAAATGGCTCGATGAATGGTTCGCAGCAAAAGGAGAAGATTTTTACTGGCGTGGTATTCACAAATTGATCGAAAGGTGGGAAAAATGTATAACAAGCGATGGAGCATACTTTGAATAAAGCACTTTTTATCACTTCTCGAATTTTTTTAGAAAAAAAATCCGCATTTCATTTGTACACTTGGTAGTATTTATAACAGCCCCCTACAAAAAAAAGTGGGGTATACCATATGATGCGATTTTTCCGTAGAAAAAAAAGAAATATTCGCCAACATCACTTTTTTATATCATTCTTCCGAATTTAACATGTTTCTTTTTAGAAAAAAAAAATCCGCTTTTCATACTTGTACACTTGGTAGTATTATATAATTAACAACCTCATTGTGAATTTGCGCTATCGTCAAACGAATATCAACTTCGAAAAGCGTTTTTTCTTCTTTATTCTTGCCCAATAATATCATAAAAATGTATATTGACGTTTCTAGAATTGGGATTTCTATAAAAATGACAAATATTATACAGGGGTTAAAAATATAAGGTGCATCATATGTTAAAAAACGTAATGTGCGATCGTTTCTGTTTTAATTTTTTAAAAACGCTACGACGAGTTAGATAATCCAAGGATCATCAATAACCCTGTGTAAGTAATTTTTAAATGACATTTGTCAGCGCTTCTATTTTTCAACTTTTAGATGACGTTATCTGTCAAACATCGTGGTTGGTAGTGATAAAGATTTTAAAAATATCTTTAGTGTAGGTTAAAAGGAGGTGCAAGTGAAAGAATATTCAAGAGATGTAAATTTTGAACTTAAAATTACGGAAAATCCGAACTAATATTTGAAACTAGTGGTAAACCCAACGAATCCATTACTACCAATTTCCATAAACAAATCCATAAAAATGTTAAATAGCCTTTTCAATATAATTTAACTAATGTTTATCAAGAAATTCTAAGCATTTTCCAATTTTCCTGAATGCGTAAAATTTGTAAAATACTATAACTCTTAAATTTTCACTTTTCACTCGAAATGTAGTGTTTATATACAGATTTCCCAAACGTGAAACTGGAATTTATTAATATTTCTTTAATTACCAGGTGTACAAGTATGAAATGCGGATTTCTTTTTCTAAAAAAACATGTTAAATTCGGAAGAGTGATTTTTTTTTTCAAAGTATGCTCCATCGCTTGTTATACATTTTTCCCATCTTTCGGGCAATTTGTGAATACCATGCCAGTAAGAATCTTCTCCTTTTGCTGCAAACCACTCATCGAACCATTTTTTCACATCTTCGTACGAACCAAAGCGCTGCTCAGCAAGTGCGTGACCCATGGATGCAAACAAGTGGTAATCAGAAGGAGCCAAGTCTGGTCAGTGAGCCGCATAGGGTAGAACTCCCCAGCTGAGTGTTTCCAATGTGTCGCGAACTGGTTTTGCCGTATGTGATGGAGCATTGTCATGCAGAGAAATAACTTTGTGTTGTGTCTTTCGGTATTCTGGCCTTTTTTCAAGCAGCGAACGGTTCAAATCGGTCAATTGTTGTTGGTAACGTTTAGTATTAACCGTTTCCCCAGGTTTTAACAGCTCATAATAGACCATGCTCTTCTGGTCCCACCAAACACAGAGCATCGTCTTTCTGCCAAAGCAATTCGGTCTTGCGGTCGATGTGGATGGTGCGCCTGGGTCTACCCGTGATTTTTTGCGCTTGGGATTCACAAAATAAATCCACTTTTCATACCCTGTAACTATACGATGCAAAAACGACTTCCTTTTGTACCGAGCGAGCAAAATGTCACACGTGTTTTTGCACTTTTCCATTTGTCTGTCGTTCAACTCATGTGGTACCCATCTACCGGTGTTCTGAGTCTTTCCCATCTCTCGTAGCCGATTGAAAACAGTTTGTTGCCTAACGCCCAATTGCTAGGCGTTGTTTTTGTGTTTGCGAATCATCTTCGTCCAACAATGCTTGCAATTCCACATCTTCGTATTTTTTTGGCGGTTTTCCACGTTCCTTGTCTGCAACATCGAAGTCACCACTTTTGAAACGCCGAAACCCTCGTTCTCATGTATCTTGCGACGGAACATGTTCACCATAAGCTTCTCGAAGTAATCAGTAATATTCAATAGCAGTTTTCTTCAAATGAAAACAAGAAATTAATGTTGTCCGTGAATGCTCTTTGTTCGGTATAAATTTCGACATATTTAACACAACAATACAACACTATGCACACACTTTTCCAATTTATCACTCGTGCGCGTCTGACACTTGCTGATGACACAACAAAATAGCGCAGTGTCAAATCTTTATAGCACAAACTGCATTGGTGCACCATCTGTTGTCTGAAATCCGCATTTCATACTTGTACATCTGGTATATTTAAAGAAATTAGTTTTATAATATCCTGATTCAATAATCACAGCCATTCAAAACATTTTTAGAATTTAGCTATTAATTTATGCCAAAAAAAGATATACAATTCTACCATATTATTTTACAAAGTGTTAATTCGTGAAAAAATGCGTTTTTTCGCTACGTTCGGGGTGAAATTTTACAGACGTTTCGCCAAGATCTCACTTACTACTGTAAAGCTTTCGAATGCATACAATGGAACAAAGTTGGCCGCTTTTAATCAGCATGGGAACACCTATACATCTTGTAAACCTTATCTGATCCCTGTATGAGAACACAAATGGCAGAATTGAACTGAATATTTCTTTTTCCGATCCCTTTAATGTAGAAGCAGGAGACGATACGTAATTTTTACCCAAATTAATTTTCTGGCCGCAATTTTCAAAGAATTTCTCTATCGATCTCTCTGAGAGGATTTTTGATTATTTACGGTGATTTTTATTAATCTATCAATATATATTGCTTTTTTTCCAAAAAATACGTTTTTAGGCATTAAAATGAGTCTCAGACACGCAATTTTCAAGGAATCTGAAGAATTTTTTTCTATAATCTTCGTTTTTGATTTCGATCAAGATTTGAATCTTTTACTAGATTTTAAGGCTACAAATAGATAGATAGACATTTAGATAGATATTTAGATACTTATTCATGTTAAATCACAAAAAAATGTCTTACACACGTCAATAAATAATATAGTAAAAATAATATAATAAAAAATGTAGTCACTATACCAGGGGTGCTCAAACTTGAACTGCCGGCGATCTACCTCAATATTGTTAGACTACGATTGATCGACTCTGAGAGGCTGCAAGTAAGTGTGATGCAGGATTGCCGTCTAGGTAGGGTGTATCGTGGCATAGATATTAGTTTTCCGCACAATATGCATTTTTTTAGTCAAGGTAAGTGTAGGTCTGCTCTAAAATGTCAATGAAAAAACTCATAATTATTCAAAATTGAGAGTTTATTGGTTCTTACAAAACAAACGAGTTCTAGTGTTTAAACTTAACTAAAGAGTGACTTTGGATGTTGAAGCGTGGCACTGCATGTCCTCAGCATACTTTTCATAAGATGGTACGTAATTACCGAGTGCCAATCGCAAACATGATGACATATGTTCGTCAGTTAGTCGATTGCGATATTTCGACTTAATTATCTTCATTTCAGAAAAGGCAGACTCGCGCAAGTAAGTTGACCCAAACAATGCCGTCAGTTGAAGGGCGATTTGCCTTAGATTCAGATATTTATCTTCAGATATAAAACACCAGAATTTTGTATCAGATGCTGAGGCTTTGAGATGTATATCTGATATAATCTGCACTAACTCATTTTCAACAGAACATGAGTCCATGTTAAACTGACCTGCTATTTCAGTAGCTAATTCCTCAATGTTTTTACACGAAAAAGAATAACTCATAAATGACGCGATATTTGCCAATTTACTGAAATCATAAAAAACGTATTTCGAATTGGCCCAAAATATTTGATAATTCTGCCTCATAAATATCATAATTCAACTGAGGAATCCTTCCTTTCAAAGACGGAAAATTTTTCAGATCCTTTCTTTTCAGTTGATCTATCATAAGTTGCAATTTACTTTTGAATGCGTTTATTGCGCTAATCATCTCAATAATAGTTTTTCCTTTACCTTGAAGCTCCAAATTAATGGTGTTTAAATGCATTGTGATGTCTGTCAAAAATGCCAAATCAGTCAGCCATTTTCCGTTTTTCAGCATTTGAGTGTCATCATCTCTTTCGTCCAGAAAAGCTGTTATTTCGGGCAATAATTCTTGAAACCTTTCTAGGAATTTTCCGCGACTCAACCACCTGACGTCCGTGTGAAGAACTAAATCAGTGTGTTCAGCTGACTCACTATCTTCCAACTGCAATTTAAAGAGCCGTCGTTGCAAGCTACGTGCACGGATAGAATTCACAATTTTTATTGCAATGCCCATAATCTCCTCCATGTTTAGAACTTTTGAACACAAAACTTGTTGATGTATAATGCAATGGAAGGAGAAAAATGAAGGGAAATTATCATTAGCTCCACACAATGCCACAAAACCGTTTTTGTTTCCAGTCATTGCTGGTGCTCCATCGGTTGTAATGCACACTAGTTTATATAATGGTAGCTTGTAGTTTGTTACAAAATTGAAGAAAACGTCATATATATCTTTCCTTTCAGAGGAATCATTGTCAAAAACTCTTCCTTAGCCGACATGTCATTGAATACCATTCGAATAAAAATACAAAGCTGGGCAGTGTCTGTCATATCGGTGGATTCGTCGAACTGTAAAGAAAAGTATGTACATTCCATGATATCATGTTTTAGTTTATCTGCCATGTCCTGACTCATTACTTCAACACGCCTTGTGACAGTCGGACGAGATAACTGAAGTTCTCTAATAGCAGACATAATCTCTGTTTTATTTTTAAAATCTCCAAATAAAGTCTCACCCGCTTCAATAAAAGCTTCCTTCACAACCAATCCATCATCAATAGGTTTTTTGTGTTTCGCCAATATATGAGATATTTTAAATGACGCGATCGTTGCAGCTTTTGATTGTTTGGCTGGTCTTGTGAAGATGGTTTGTTCTTTTTTCAAACAAGTTATCAAATCACGTAGTTTTCGTTTTCTTAATTCACACTGTGACGGAAAATCCTTTTCATAGTTTTTATGAACCGTTTTATGATGCCTCTCTAAGTTCCCACGCTTAGGTATTGCAACTGACGTACGGCAAATGAGACAAATGCACTTATCCTTTACCATACAAAAGAAAAATTCTTCCTCCCAATCGTTATTAAAATGATAAGTTTTACTTTTCTTCGCCGCACTCATTTTGGACTATTGGACTATTTTATTAATAAACTTTGTATCGATGTATCGCCTTCAAGTTACAACTCAGACTGACTCCTATTCCTGCAGGCGCAACATTTATATCGGCGCGAACGAAGTCTCGAATGTTCCCGTCAAACACGCCGCCCGAAGTTTCTAGAAAAATCGGCGGGAATCAAAAAACGCGGCTTTTCTTTGACAAGTACCGCGCGTTCCTTTGATAAAGCCGCCTTTTGCCGCTAGCAGGGGGTTATTAGGATAAAAGAAAGTGATGAGGGGGTTATTCTGGCCTAATTGTGGATCGAATAAATTTTAGTAGTTTATTCATTACATTTTGTTTTAGTTACCTAAAACAAAATCTGTGAATAGTTCTATGTTATATCGAAATTTTTTTCTCGAGATCGACTCAAAAGGTACTCGCGATCGACTTGTCGATCGCGATCGA
Organism: Pachyrhynchus sulphureomaculatus; assembly: GCA_019049505.1. Lineage (NCBI taxonomy): Eukaryota > Metazoa > Arthropoda > Insecta > Coleoptera > Curculionidae > Pachyrhynchus > Pachyrhynchus sulphureomaculatus. The sequence continues at coordinate 139,326,742 of CM032455.1, forward strand.
CTTGTCGATCACGATCGACCGTTTGAGCACCCCTGCACTATACTAATCAAAGCAATACTCCCCTCCCCCCTAATTCTCCCCCCCCCCCCCCCCCACCCCCCCCAACCCCAAAAACACCCCCCCCCCAAATATGAAACCACTTTATCAAAACTTAAAAAATAAAATGATATATACTCAAGTGGACACAAATATTCATACATAAAATACCTATGTCTATGCCATTTACACTCAAGAAAGAAACAACAAGTCTGAGAACAAACTCCCCAAAAACAAAACTCAGAACCTAAAATTTGTAACAAAGGTACTCGTTTATAGAGTAAAAAGCATTTTCCACCAGAATTTTTTTAACTCTTTTTTCAAATTTTTTGACTGGCAGATCTCTAATATTTTGTGGTAACACATTAAAAAAATTTCATGGCTCAGTACCCAGGACCCGTTTGACATCTCTTCAGCCTCCAATATGTTGGAATTAGATTCCTCTTATGCCTGGTGCCATGGCAATGCACATCACCATTGCATTTGTAGGACTGATCATATTGCTTTAAGAACCGGAGATTTTCAAGAATGTACTGGGAAGGAACCGTTAAAATTCTGAGCGATACAAATGACTGTCTGCAATTATCCCTGAAACCAAGTCCATCCAGTATTCTCAGTGCCCTACGCTGCAAGGTGAACACTCGATAGGTCTGTGAAGAGTGTCCCCAGATGAGAATGGAATAAGCAAGACGAGAGTGAAATACTGAGTGATAGGCATTTCGCAATACTTGCTGAGAAACACAGGGTGCAAGATTCCGGAGTACAAAAAGATGTTTGGTCAATTCTTTACACAGCCGGTCTATGTGTGCACCCCGATGCAGCTTTGGATCCAAATATACACTCAAAAATCTCACCTCACCCACCCCCGCATTCAAGTCATAGACCTCTCTTAAGGAAAAAACAACCCCGTTTAGTTTTATCGCTATTCAAAGCCAGCCTGTTTACATTAAACCACTGTTTAGCACCCTCTTGTGCCGCCAAGGAACCTTCAAGGGATTCCTCAATTGTATCAGCTGCGAATGCCACCGTGGTATCGTCAGCAAAGAGTGTGTACTTAGCTGCATTGTTTATATCTGGCAAGTTATTAATATATACATAAAAAAAAAGTACAAAGTACGATATACCCTTGAAATTTGCAGACTTTTTTGCATTACCTACGATACATCACGAGGAGGTAGAGCTGGAAAGTATCCCGTGTGTTGTGTGTGAAGCATGACACGAAGAACGCATTGGGTACCACAGGTACTTCTCTACATGTTTCTTGGCTGTTTCAATGCAGAAGTTTTTGAATTTATTGACGTCAATACCATTTCTCGATGCTATTAGCTGAGGAATAATATAAAGCTTCTTAATAAAATCTTCATCAACACCTGTGATTTTAGCAATAACGTTGTAATTTGGTTGTATCGCCTTTATTCATATTACCTGCCCCTTTCTTGACACACTCAACCAGTATACCCAATTCTTTCTGAATGTTATTCTGAACCTCACGAATTGTCTTCTTCAACAAAGTATTTTCATTCCACTTTCCTAAAGGTATTTTATTTGAAGAATGTAGAACCCACTTCATATTCCTTATCCGTGTATGGAGAGTTGAAAGACTTGTACGCTTCTACATTCACCTCTATCCTCTCAGTAATTTCTAATTTGTTCATTGCATATGGAGTACCTTTAGGAAGAAATCGTGCCTGTAGGGCTTGACGGACCTTACTATCAATCATTTCTTGAAAATTGTGTGACTGAGGTTCATTTTTAGTGTTCCGTAACACTTATAACATCACTTCGGTGTATATCCGTCTGTTCGTCTGTCACACCCGATTTTCTCCGAAACTATTTAACATAGAAAGTTGAAATTTGGTACTAATATAGGAATTGATGCCGTGTAGTTTTGAAAGTTAAATTTTGACTTAAAGGGTGGAGTGTCAAATGAAAACACGAGTTCAACATACATATAATGTAATACTAGCGTACACTTTTCCTTGTATTATTTTTAAAAAATCGCTCGGATTGCTCTGGTCTTTTAGTTTTCTACATTAGCTATTAAAATCTATTTCCTGACGTGTCTGGATTTAGTGTTGAAAATGGGGAGATGGTTTATTGATTTTTGTTAGTTAATTTATGTTCTTGCATTCTGGCCGACATCCTTCTGTTAATTTGTGCAATGTATTCTCTGCTGCAAGTTCACGTGATGCGCTGTAAACACTCAGGTTTTTCCATTGAATCTTGTAATTGAGATTTCTTAGAATACATCTTATTCACAGCAGACAGAACCCAAATAACAAAAAAGGAAGCCACTGAAATGACGGTCCAGAAGGCGGGGTTAACTGCGACTAATTAGAACTACTACAACTTTCGACGCAGGTATAAACAGACGGCAGCAATGTAAGTTCTCAGTAAGTCATTTAACTCCGAAAAGCCCCTTTCCAAGACTTTTATATAGGCTATATTTGAGGAAATGGCTTTATCTAGTGAGCATTCTAACCAGATAGAAATAAGGTCCCAAATTAAAATAAAAATAACCGGTCAAGTGCAAGTTGAACTTGCGCAATTAGTATCCCGTAAGTTGATTGCCTCTGAAATACAAATTTTTGTTACGGAGGTATAAAATGTGACGTCACAAAACACACCTCAAATGAGTTTTCAACAAAGTTTGCTTCCGATCTTTACTAAAAACTGATGAACTTGAAATTTTTGTTTTTTTTATATACCAGATAAATTATTAAAGGTAATCAACTCGTGATAATTTTCGTTCAATCTACACCCTGTGGAGAATATTCTAGAATTTTTTCACAATTTTTGGATCAGTACTTTTCGACATAAAGAGGGGGGACAACGATTTTTCGCGATTTTTTCAAAATAATACAAAGAAAAGTATGACATTATATATATTTTTGTTTTTATAAGCTTTCATTTGACACCCTACTCGATGACCTAGTAAAAAAAATTTTTTTTTCACTTCCGATTTCACCCCCAAAACTAACCCCTAAAGTCAAAATTTAACTTTCAAAACTACACAACCAGAATTGTAGACTCCTCTGAATATTTTCATGGTTTTGAGGTCCGTTATGTTTTATCATTCTCATCCCGAGCAAAGAGGGTTAATAGAGGAGAAAACTTAAAATATCTAATAATTTCAAAACTCATTTTAGCAATTTTGGGTAAAAAAAAGATTCGATTTGCTCATACGATAGACGAAATATTTTAGGATCAAAAAACAAGTCAGGATAATTATCGATCCATATAAATTACCTCGGTGTTAACTGACGAATTCCGTCCAAACTCAATTTACCAGAATAATGTTTATTTAAACTTTCTTTATGAGGACCAGTGTCTCCATAAAATCAAAATAATTGTTTGTTTAAATTCGCTCAAATTTAAACTTGTATATTTTATCAAAAATAGCTCCGATGTGTATATTTTTGCCAAATATAACTCAATTGAACTTATTTCAGTACTGTTTATAATAAAATTTAAAAAATGTATACCACCAGAAAGAACCAAAACAGAGATTTGGTGCCCAAAATATAACAATATACAAAAATAATTTCGAATGAGTAAAATAATTTAAATACTTGGGAACGACACGGACACAAAACACACAGAACATAAACAATAGAATTCAAGCCGGTAATCGATGCTAGATGCACTACAGGAGTAGCATCGTAATATTGAAAAAGCTTAGGAAAACTAAAATGTCTATATACAAAACTGTCATCAGGCCTGTCGTAACGTATGGTTGTGAAGTATGGACAAGTATTTGAGAGGAAGATCCTACGAAAAATCTATGGTCCTGTCATAGATGCTATTACGTACCGAATCCGTACTAACAAGGAACTCGAACATCTCTCTCTCTCTCAATCCTTTCACCCCAATAGGAGTATCAGTGAGAATATGCAGTTGCTCCCTCTACAGTTATTCTCCAGGCATCTCGATCCTACGCGACCTGACTTGACTCGTGCATACCAAAAAGAGATCTTACTTGGTAGGACCATCTCGTTGGAGACCGTCCCCTTGATCTTCTACCTTCCCCGTTACTACAAGCTTTTCCATGGCATCCACTTTATTCATAATGTGACCAAAATATTTCAGGTACTGTCTATTAATTCTATTTGAAGATCGGTCATTTATACTGAGCTCTTCAAGAATCGATAAAGAATGGTCCAACTATTCTATCTTTACAAATTCCACACTATACATTGGCTTTAAACGAGTATTGATCTCGAGTTTGGATATTGAAGTTAGGATTAACATTGCTCCATCAGCGATAGTATTGAGAACTTACTGTCCCATTAGACGTAAATGTCGCTTCGTCAGAGAAAAGTTTTTTTTTATCTTGCCATAAACCTGTTATCTTCCAACTCCTTGAAACCAAGCACAAAATTCAAGTCTTCGTTCAAAATCTCCTGCTCTTAAAGTATGGGTAAATTGGGGTTTGTATGGTTTAAATTTATTTGATCTTAAAATTCTCGCAATTGTAGTTTTACTCACATTCAATAAAGCTGATCTTTTCCGAAATGAATCTTTTGGCTTTTCTACTACCGACAGCATTACTTGATTTTAATTATCTTCATTTGAAACCCATGCCGGTTGTTTTTTTTTTAAATTCATTTTCAACACTTCCATAAATCTTGAATTTATTTATTAGATATCCCACAGTTGTGAAGTGTACAGTTTTATCAGGGTGTCTATTATGAAAGATTTCTGCTACTTCTCTAAAAGTTTTATAATTATCTCCAACTATGACAACAATTTCAATTTTATCCTTAACAACACCCAATTTTATTGGCATTTCTAATTATTGCAAATACAGACTGACGTTACCTTTGAAGTTTATTGACAGTTGTTAGGTATTTCCAAAGATATGTTCATTTACTTTCAGCCTAAAATTTGTAGTGATTTCGTTTTCTTTTATTCAATAAATAATCCTACAATTACTGACGTGTTTACTGCAATTTTTTTGATTTTTTTAACCAGGAAGGCCACGTGAGCAGAATTTTTTTAGTTTTAACACACATTTTACTCTTCATTATAAATCATTGTTTTTTATTTTCCCTGTATACCATCAAATATTTCAAACTTTTGATGCTTGATTATGGATTTCTATGTGATGTAGAACCTTTTATCAAAAATAATTTTTTTTGTAATATGTAAGATAAACTTTTTCTTCATTTGTATAAAACTTTTTGGGACACACTGTATATACAATAGTTGCGTCAAAAAAAAATTATTTTATGCCTATTTTTGCGAGCGCCAACGTGGCGTAACCCCTTTGTTACAACCATTATGGTAACTTTATCAGTTCAGTTATTTAAATTGTCATTTTCCTATTAAAAACTTCGGGTTTTATTGATATTCTGTGATGATACTTAAAACTGACATTTTAGAGGTGGCAGGAAAATTGTCTTTGTAAAACCCTCGCACACCGAAAGCACGATTCACCTGAGCAAAAAGCTCCATAGAACTAAATGTCGAAGGGTCGGGATTACGCTCTGTGCCGACATCTTGTCCCTCCCGCCAGTTGCGTTCATGCAATACGTCAAATAAATTTAAACTTATTTAATGGGCATCCCATACTCGCGCACAATCTTGTTATTTGTTTTTAGAATGGTTAATTTTTCCGACGACTTACAATGTAACGGTTTGAGAAATAGTTATCTTTCTTAACTTCCTTACATACATTTTTGCACGTCAGGACGAGACGGCTGAATATAAATTTCTTGAATTAGTTAAGTTCAATTGAACAGTTAGGTCAGGTTTATCAGTGTTCACTCAGGAGAAAGAATGTATCTAGAAAGAAAGAGCTCATTGTAGCTACGAAATCATGTTTGAATTTGCAGACGATATAACTGTTTTGGCAGAAAATGCGTAGAAGATATTAAATAAACTAACCAAAACACAAGCAATGAAGAGTCCGGTTTAACAATAACATTATTAAGTCTTGTAGGCTGTAAAAATGACCTGGAGGAACTACACAAGAAAAAACAATAATAATTTCATTCTTTAAAAAGCAAACAAATACATTCCTGTAAATGTGAATTTCACCTGCCTTGTTATTTGACTCAAAATAAACTCATTATAAAGTCTACTCAGTGAATCACCTTTTTTGAAATAAATGACACAGGTGGAGAGCAAATTAAAATTGAAGCCAAAGGCACCAAAATGCCAAAGGTACGAACAACAAGATTGAATTATTTTATTTACGATAAAAGCACGTGATATTATTTAATTAAAATAGACTAAAGCAATTTTTTATAAATCACATAAGTAAATAAAGAGATGATTGGGAAGGATAATATAAACATTCGAGTCATTTTTCTTTCTGAAAAAAAGTAGATTCTATTTCTAGAATGCATGACTCTGGGAAGAATTAAATGGACCTTATCAGTTGAACACTTTCCTTGACAGTATCTATCGATGATACTCAAATTAATAACCTTTCTTTAATATTTCAAAAAGTTTTAAATGAGTTAAAGCTATCAGGCATGGAACCCAACTCAACAGTTTTCCGTGTTGCGCCCATCCGAGACATACGGGGGTTGACTGAAAAGTTTCCGAACTGACCAACAAGAAGCAAGATTGTAGTCAAATTCAATATTTATCCGATAGATGACAGTGAAAGAAACACAAGCAGCTAAGTCTGACGACGATCTAGTGATTAGTTTGCTTTTGACGGCCACAGAAATTTCCAGTTTGTCAATAGTAGATCATTTTTAGTGTTCTGTACGGAACACATATAAGATCATTTCGGTGGACGCCTGTCCGTCTGCTACAACCAATTTTCTCCGAAACTATTTGAGTTGAAAGTTGAAATTTGGCATTAATATAGAAATTGACGGCCTCATCAGAGCCGTGTAGTTTTGAAAGTTAAATTTTGACTTAAGGGGTTAGTTTTGGGGGGTAAAATCGGAAGTGGATTTTGAAAAAATTCTGAAATATTCTCTACAGGGTGTAGATTGAACGAAAATTATCACGAGTGCATTACCTTTAATAATTTATTTGATATATAAAAAAAAAACAAAAGTTTCAAGGTCATTAGTTTTTAGTAAAGATCAGAAAAAAAAACTCATTTGGGGGTGTGTTTTGTGTAGTCATTGGTTATTTTATACCTTCGTAACAAAAGTTTTTATTTTAAAAGTAATCAACGTACGGAACCCTAATTGTGCAAGTCCGCTTGCACTTGGCTGGTTATTCTTATGGGCATAGCACATGTGCTGCATGGAAATCCCTAAAGCCCTATGATAGCGACACGTGTGCGAAAAAGGCTATTCGCGTTGGTCTTAACATGAAAAACAAGAGCTGGTGTATATATTTTAATAATTCTTATCGACTATACAGAAAACAGGACACCAATTGCAGGGGAATAGTATTCTGGATTATTACAATGCTCGGACAAGGAAATCAAGAAAAAATATCGGCATTTGTCCAAAAAGGAAAACCGTTTTTACTACGATAATACACCAGCACACAGATAAGTAGTTTCGATGGTGCAATTCTATAGCTAAATACAAATCGATTCTTCGAAAATTTGACAAATTGGTTATTTGGAAAGAAATTTTTAGGGGATGCTACAGTGATAATTGCTGTAATAACATTTTTCTGGTTTCGGTAAAAATTACACAGGTATACAAAAAAAATTCTCTGTTTTCTTAAGTATTTTTTCATGCTAAATGCAAAAAATCATAAAAAAAGACATCCAGAGATGTTTTTCAGAAAACACACTTAAAGTTGCCAGAAAACTATTAAATTGAAAAAAAAACATTTTAATAAATAATGTAAAATTATGGAGTAAAACTAATCTCAGACATTTTGAAATGTTCTGAATCCACATTTATCATGAAAACTTAAAAATATTTGGTTTTAGTGTTCATGTTACACCACCTTTAACTAAGCTACGTAGCAAAATGCTGTTTAAAATAAATATGCGCTAAATCAAAAAAAATGTTTTTAATTTTTATTAACATTGAACAAAACTACTATTTTCGGTGTTTTTGAAGTTAATCTTGACATCAAAAAATCAAGTTTTATGGTCAGTTTTAACAAAAAAACTCGCTTTTAACACTTACAGCGGTGCTATGTGGTTGGTAAAAATGCTTTTTAGTGTTTCGTACGGAACACTTTTAACATGACTTCGGTGTCTGTCTGTGGGGGTGGGGGGGGGGGGGGGGGGGGTCCGTCCGTCTGTCTGTCTCATCCGATTTTCTCCGAAATTATTTGTCATAGAAAGTTGAAATTTGAAAATAATATAGGAAATGATGGCCTCATCAGAGCTATGTAGTTTTGCAAGTTAAATTTTGACTTAGTTTTGGCGGGTGAAAACATTTTTTTTACTAGGTCATCGAGTGTGGTGTCAAATGAAAGTTGGTGAAAACACGAGTAAAATATATATATATATATATATATATATATATATATATATATATATATATATATATATATATATATATATATATATATATAATGTAACACTTGCGCACATTTTTCTTTCTATTATTTTTAAAAAAATCGTGAAAAATCGCTGTCCCCCCCACCTTATCTCGAAAAGTACTGATCAAAAAATTTTGAAAAAATTCGGGAATATTCTCCACGGGGTGTAGATTGAACGAAAATTATCACGAGGGCATTACCTTTAATAATTTATCCGGTATATAAAAAATAAAAAAAATTTCAAGGCCATCACTTTTCAGTAAAGATTGGAAACAAACTTTGTTGAAAACTGATTTGGGGTGTGTTTTGTGAAGTCACTGATCATTTTATACTTCCGTAACAAAATTTTTTATTTTACAAGCAATCAACGTACGGAACACTAATTGCGCAAGTTCAATTTGCCCTTGACCGGTTTTTAAATAAATAAATGCAATGAAATAATAGTTTTGTTCAATAATAATACATTTTTTTAAGTAGCGGTTGCACATATTTACTTTAAACAGTTTTCTTGCTACGTAGTTTGCTTAAAGGTAGTGTATGCGTGTTTCTTGTTAAACATGAACACTAAAACTAAATATTTTTAAGTTCTTATGTTAAATGTACGAGGATGGATTGAAAAGTTCGCGGCCTAGTCAAGAAAACAAAATAAAATACGTACAAAAACATTTTTATTTTTCGACGTAATCTCCACCTAGCTGTACGCACTTCTTCCACCTGCTTTCCAAAGCTTCAAAATACTGGTTAACTGCAGCTTCGACTTTTTCATTTGATGAAAATTTCTGGCCACCGAGGTCTTTTTTAGGTTTGGAAACAGATGAAAGTCCGAAGGTGACGAACCAGGAGAATAAGCCGGGTAGGGCAGCAATTCGAAACCACCATCACGAATTTGAGCCATAGACTCAACAGACGTGTGAACGCGAGCTTTGTCCTGATGGAACAAAACTTTTTTTCTCAGTAATCCTGGGCATTTCTATTTAATTTCTTGACGTAAACGACGCAAAAGGGTGTAATAGTAAGTCGAGTTTATTGTTTCATAATTTGGATGGTAGTCCACCATAATAATACCTTAGCATCCCCAAAAACTGATCACTTTTCCAGCCGAAAAAATTGCCTTTGCTTTCTTGGGGGTTGGTTCACCAGATTTTTCCACTGCTTGGATTGTTGTTTTTTTCACTCTGGAGTAATGGTGAACCCAGGTTTCGTCTATTGTCACAAACCTATTAAGAAAATTTTGGGGATCATCCTCAAACATCTTCAAACAGTCGCGAGAAATCGTGAGTCGAATTCGTTTTTGTTCAACTGAAAGCAATTTGGGGACCTACCTAGCGGAAACCTTAGAAAATCCGAATTCGTTGGCAATGATGTTTTGTGTTCGTTCATACGAGATGCCTATAGTGTCTGCAATCTCCCTGATAGTTAATCTATGGTCTTTCAATATGAGATCACACACTTTGCCGATGTTTTCTTCAATTGTAGACCTCGTGGGCCGGCCGGAGCGAGGGTCATCTTCGATGCTCTCTCGCCCACGTTTAAATTCTGCAACCCATTTTTTCACAGTGGTATATGACGGAGCAGAGTCCCCTAGTGCTGTTTTCATATAATCGTGGATCTCCTTTGGTCTTAATCTTTTTTTAAACAGGTATCTGATGACCGCACGTTATTCAATTTTTTCCCATTTTTTAAAAACGCTACACTTAGTCTCACTAAACTCGTTTTAAGCTAAAAACCACAAATTCTACAGCAACAAAATTTTACACTGTGACAATCAAAAAAAGTATGAACTTATTGAGGGTACTATAACAAAAATATAATTATTTTTTGGTGAGGAGCGAACTTTTTCAATTCATCCTCGTAGATTCAGAACATTTAAAGATGTCCGAAATAATAGTTTTATTCCATAATTTTATTGATTATACAGTTTTACATTGTTTACAATTAAAATGTTTTTTTTTTCAATATAATAGTTTTCTGGCAACTTTTGAGTATATTTTCTAAAAAAAACCTCATGGTTTTTTATGATTTCTTTTCGATTCAGAAAAAAAAAAAAAGAACTTAAGAAAAACGTGTTTCACTTAAAAGATAGAGATTTTTTTTTGTATACCTGTGTCATTTATCTCACTGATTAAACGGTCTTAAGAGAAGCTGCCAACGTACGTATAAACTGGGCACGATTGGAAACTGGGGTTTCAACGTCTAAACGAAGTAAACAAGGGTGCGCTAGTCAATAAAGTGACGAAGTTGTACATACTAAAGGCATGATTCACACAAAATCACTTCCTAAATATTTGAATGTTTTTTTTTATTTATTTATGTTAATAATGCGGACACGTGGGCTGTTATGGTCCAGTAATTTTTTGTCGTAAAAATATAAAAACAACGGTAGTCATCACTTCCGGCACAATGAATTTCGAAAAAAATCAGTCTGTAATTTAAAATAAATTGTTGGTAATATAGTTCGACCTATATATCTTTTTTTTATAATACGGGTCACGGACGTTATTTGTGAAAAGTTATAAAACGCTTCTGTTTTTTTTTCAGCGTGTTCTATTTGACCTCAATTTTTACATTTCTGCTGCTATAGTACTTAACAAATATTTATATAATTTTTGGTCTAATTAGAAAGTCGCATGAAGATCAGCGACTATTACGAAAGAAAGTAGAAGAATTAAAAAAGCTTTACCAACATTTCACCTTTAGATGAGGCTACGTTAGTAAATAGAATTGCAGTTATTGGAGTTTAATAAATCCAAAGCTAAAACGACGAAACAATTAACCTTTCCCTGAAGTGGCAGCTTGGGTTACGAGGGCGACACATAGAATAGTCCTTTCTTGAGGATAACTGAGACCACACAATATACACAGTGTGTTTCAAAGTAAACAGGACTTTTTCACAATGACAACAAAAACTTATTTTGGCAAAATTTATTTGTTATGTTCAAAAACAGTCCCCTTCGGACTCAATACAGCGTTTTGCAAGTATGTTCAATGAATCTTTTAGATCATCTTTGGAGATGTCATTCATTATCTTGGTCGACATCTTTTGGATGTCTTCAATGTTCGCATAACGCGTTCCTTTCATCAACAAATGTAATTTTGGCAATAGACAGAAGTCCCACAAAACCAAATCAGGCGAATATGGTGAATTAAATTGCCGTTTTGGTAAAAAAATTAGTAATAAGCGTCGAACGATGAAATGGTGCAATAATGTGTAACAGTCGCCAACATCTACTTTCACGATATGGTGCCGTATATGATGAATACGCCACACCCTTCATAACACCTAAATAATACACAGTATTAAACGTTTGGCCAACTGGAACGAATTTCATGTGCATTATACCCTTCGAATCGTAGAAAAAAATCAACATTGTTTTCAGTTTTGACTTTTTCAAAACGACTTTTTTTTGGGATTCTCTTCGCTGGGTTGCGTCCATTAAGAGCTTTGGCGCTTGGTTTCCGGATCATCATATTGAAAACACGACGTCTCAACACTCAGTGTTACAATGGAATACTTGAAGTTTTTGTCCTGTTTTGACTCTTTAATCAATTTTTTATAATGTTGAATTCGAAGCAATTTTGGTCGTCAGTCATTTCTTCAAAAGTATCGGGACTATTCACTCTATGTAGTATGTGAGTACGTCATATAAAGAAAATCCCATCAAAAACATAAAATGTAAAAAAAGTCTCGCAACGCAGTCCTTCCACCACAAAAAGTTGTGAGATCTCATGTAAAACCAAGTCAGTTATTTTAGTTAGTATCTATGGAAGCACCTATTCAACAACTTTGTCATAAATTGTTATATATTTAGTTACCTACCAACATTTATAGTGACCGTATCAATATTAGACATCTTTACTTCTATAATAAATATAATGACTTGGCAATCGCATGGCAACATAATCACATAAGAATAATCTACTATTTCGATTGCTAAGTAAGTCTAAACAGTGCACTTAAGAATAAAGTATTTTAAATAGTAGATTATTCTTATGTGGTTATGTTGCTGTGCGATTGCCCCAGTCATCATATTTATTATAGAAATAAAAGATGTCTAATATTGATACGGTCACTATAAATGTTGGTAGGTAACTAAATAGATAACAATTTATGACAAAGTTGTTGAATATGTGCTTCTATAGATACTAACTAAAATAACTGACTTGGTTTTACATGAGATCTCACAACTTTTTGTGGTGGAAGGACTGCGTTGCGAGACTTGGCATTTTTTTACATTTTATGTTTTTGATGGGATCTCATTTCTTTTTGTAGGTAGTCCTCTTTTTTTTCTTCTCGGGTAATATTTCTTGTACGTCAGCTATGAATTTTCTTAAAACCCACTCCCTGGCTCTATTGGTTTTTCTCAAAGGCTATGATGTAACAATTTTTGACAAGTCTGGACGATAAGTGCTTCTAAGTCGATTATATTCAACGATTGCGGACTCCTGAGCTTTGATATTACCGAAGTCGACATTAATTAGATATAATCTGCCCAGACTTGTCACTCTCGAAAGTGCCACGTATGCTTGACAGCATGTAAACACTGAAGAACCGATGTCCATCAGTGCACTGTTTAGACTTAGCCCCTGACTTTTTGTGTATGGTAATAGCATAGGCTATGCATATCGAAAACTGTTCGCGATGAACATAAGCTCTATTAATAATTTCAAATTTAATTTTGACTGAACCAAGCTCGTAACGATGTTCATTATTAAATGCAATATGTATTTCTTTAAAATTTTATTTGTATTTTCAGGATCGACCTTTACTCCTTGTACTATAACCGATAGAACCGTTGACTAAGCCAAGACTCACGCCAATATTTCGTCTTAACGTGACTTTTGCTCCTATTTTAATAACTATATTCTCTTCTAGCCCTGCTGTCATGGAAGCATCATCTTCATACTTTTTTATAATTAAAATATACTTAAAGTATTTCACTTAACAATTTTTTAATTACACGAAGTAGGTAAGTATTATTAAACGAATATATCTGATAAATGAAAAATATTATTAAATATAATATATTAATTAATAAATAATACAAATTATTCATAATTATGGATTTTTTAGTGATTGATTAAGTTTATACGACGTATTATTTACCGGGACTCACGGTTGATGTTGCATTATGCTATGTATGGCTGAGCGCTGCGCGCTCTCCGCGCTCTATCTCAAAAACGGTTTAAGCGTATAAAAAAATGTTTAGAACAAAATTTGTAGAGAATTTTATGCTCTACAATTTTCATTGAAACCATAGGAAGCGAGATATTTCCGAAAAACCGATTTTTGTGACTTTTGACGTTGAATATCTTAAGACGTGGACACGAGATTTTATGAGATTTTGAGACAACTTTTAGAATGCCAAAAGAAAGGTTGATACAAGTTTACAGCTTATTATTTCTCATTCCGAGGTTGAACCTCTTTTTTGGCTTAAGTGACTGTACCATTTAGAAAACGGGATTGAAATTTCGGGATGTTTCAGTTTTTTCCTTCCTTTATAGGCTAAACACTAACTAAATTCAAAATTTGAAGTTTGTGTGTCTGCTAGAAGTACCTTAGAATTTTGATGATCAGTGAGTGTGTCAGTGACAAAATTAAAGAACTTCGACTGGCGATAGTTCGTAAACTATAAGGCAGAGGTGTCAAACTCAATTTTGCAGAGAGCCATATATTAAATTTAGAATGTGTAGGCGCGCCAGATTCAAATAAAAAAAATGTACTGAATTATTATAACATTTTATTTATTTAATTACACAGGGCAACAAAAAAATATTTTTGTTTTGGTGCCTGGGATTTTAGAGCTGATTTTAACTATATTTGGGATGCTAAATCTATACATGCAATCCGTTTTTCTCTATATCAGCTCTACTTTTTTAGATACATCAACTTATCTATCAATGTGGTTTTTATTCAGTATATTCATTTATGAGAGTTCTAAAATTATTATATATTCATTAATGTAGGTACAATGGTTTTATTGTCAGTCTGTAATTGAGGTAATTCCAGGTAAATCTATAAATAGTGGAACCATTGCCTATCAGGTACCTGAACTGACCCTTTTAATCACCTAACTCGGGTAAGTCTCGTCAGTTTGTGCGTTCTTACTAATGAGAGTAGATCGAATTCGGCGTGTTATTTTATGTTAAGAAAAGAGTGTTTTTGTGTTATTGAACAGAATTAAAATGAGTTCAGGTTCCAGTTCAAGAAGAAGTTGTTGTAAATTAACCTGATGTGTTTTGCTATATATGCGGAGAATACATGTTTCAACAAAAAACAGACAAACTATTACTGACTTTGTAAAGCGAGCGTATCTTTGGATACTTTGGAGTTAAGCTTGGTGATCAGGACAAAACGTGGGCCCCGCATCTCGTATGTAAAAACTTGTACAGAGCATTTACAGCAGTGGACTACCGGGAAAAAGAAAATGTCTAAAATTCGGCGTACCAATGGTTTGGAGAGAACCAAAAAACCCACTTCAATGATTGTTATTTCTGTTTAGTAAATACTAATGGAATCAATCGAAATAACCGCAGTAAGTGGACTTATCCCAATTTAGACTCGGCAATACGTCCTATCCCGCACTCAGATGAAATACCGATTCCAACATTTCATCAGCTACCACATATCTCTGATGATGAATATTTTCCCTCTGATCGCTCTTCTGATGCTAATAAAAGTTCTGATGCTAATGAAACTAACAGTGACTATGAGGGGACGTCATCAGTTCCTCAACGCTTCAATCAAAATGAATTAAATGATCTCACCAGGGATCTCAATTTATCGAAAAAAGCTTCTGAAGTACTGGCTTCTAGGTTGAACGACAAAAATTTACTGGAACAAGGAACCAAAATTACCTTTTACCGTACAAGAGAAAAAGATCTGCTACCATTCTTTTCTCAAGAAGACAATCTTGTATTTTGTCACGAAATTAGGGGACTCATGAAAGAAATGGGACTTTCTGAATATATTCCAGATGATTGGCGCCTATTTATTGACAGTTCAAAGCGAAGTTTAAAATGTGTCCTTCTACATAATGGGAATAAAATATGGTTCAATACCACTAGCTCACTCAACGAAACTGAAAGAAGAATATAATACCATAGCTTTGGTCTTGCAGAAGATAAAGTATTACGAACATCAATGGATGATTTGTGTAGACTTAAAAATGGTAAACTTTCTTCTTGGCAGCAAAGTGGTTACACGAAATATCCGTGTTTCTTGTGCCTCTGGGATAGTAGGGACAAAAACACACCACTGGGTTAGAAAAGATTGGCCTCAGAGAGAAAAACATGGACGTTGGGGGAAAAGAATGTCATTAACGACGCTTTGGTTGAAAGAGAAAAAATCATACTTCCTCCGTTACATATAAAGTTGGGCTTAATGAAGCAATTTGTAAAGGCTCTTGATAAGAATGGGTCTTCTTTTTGCATATATAGGGGTAAAAATGCATCAGTTGAGCACAGAAAAACTCAAAGCAGGGATATTTGACGGCCCACAAATAAGACAATTAATTAAGGATCCTGCCTTCATAAATTCAATGAATCAAGTTGAACGAGAAGCTTGGACATCATTTGTTGCAGTTGTAGAAAATTTTCTAGGCGAACATAAAGCTCAAAACTATGTTGAAATGGTTAACAAGATGCTTAATAGTTTCAAATCCTTAGGGTGCAATATGAGTATTAAAATACACTATTTTACACAGCCACTTTTCCAGAAAAATTTAGGAGACATGAGTGAGGAACAAGGTGAAGATTTCACCAAGATATTAAAGTTATGGAGGACCGCTACCAAGGAAGATGGGACATGCACAAGATGGCAGATTAACTGCTGGAGTTTAAAAAGGGACTGTTTAAAAAAACATTCAAAGAATGTCGCGGAAAAGAAGCTTTTCCAAGTGTTTGAGTGACTATTTCATTTCTTCAATGTTTTTTTTTTTGTTTGTAAGTACGACATAATATTGTATTTTGTATAACTAAAATAAAAATTTCGTATCTACTTTTGTTTACTACACTTACGGATTTGAGTTACAATAATGTAACTTATATTTCTCTAAAATTGTATATCATAAAAATTTGAGCTCCTAGGTACAAATGAATACGTTATTTGAATTCAGGACATCAAATTGATATAGAATCAGCTCAAAAAACCTCGACACCAAAACAGCTGTTCCCCTGTGTTATATAGTATATAATATACGGTTGTTAAAAATTATGATTCTTCATTGCGATAGCGGGCTTATTGATACGTCCCCGGTGGGCCGGATGGCGGCCCGCGGGGGGGCCGTATCTTGACATCCCTGCTATAAGGTATAAATAGTAGGTAATTTAGGAATATAACTAGTATAGTATGTCCTCTTGGTCACTGAAAATTTAGACTTCTAGCTTTATCCACAACGAAGTTACAGGGGGATCGAAAGTGCCGTGAGTGCTTCGAGAAAAAGGATGGTACAGCTGTGTTTTTTCTGCTCGACTTGGCCGGTAGTGCCCGCAGATAACATCGGCTGAAATATCGTATTCAAATCTTTCGTTCGCAGCATTTTAAACATATTACTTTTATACACTGAAAAAATTAAGTGGTCCTTTCACACGTTATATTGGTATTATTTTACGCTACAGTCGTTAAAACTTTTTTAAAATATTGGTGTTTTGTTTTTCTTAAAACTGTCGATTAAATTACGTGGCGCTTAAAAGTGTAAACCACCGATGAAGTTTAATTTAAAATCTTTAAATTACTCTCATATTTTAAGAAATGTTTGTTTCCACAATTCTAGCGAAAAAGATATACTTAGTAACCGCGTCCACCATATTTTAATACGAGCGCCGTCCCCTTTAGTTTTTACAAACGACTAAATAGATGGCGTTATTCAGATGTGACATTACTATTGTATTGTTGACATTTTTTTTTATGGATCTACCACACGTGCTGCAGGGAAGTCTCTAAAGCGCCACAGGAGCGACAAGTGTGCGGAAAAACCGATTCACGTTGTTCTTGAATCGCTGTAAATTGTATTCGATGGGAAACACAGTCCTGGGCAAATTATTCCAAAGGGATGATGATCTCCATATTAAAGACTGCTTGAAAAGCGTTTGTACGAGGAGTAAACAAACTGAACCTCATACGGATGTGAAGTATTCGTAGCGCGACGTGTATTTCTAAGATGCACCGTTCTGGGAGGAATTAAAGCGGGGCGGCTACATTCTTCGAACACTTTCCATGAAAATACTTGTAGAATAGGCTCAAGTCGCCAAGTCGATGTTCCAGCGAATCAAGGCCGCCGGTCAGTTCCGGATCTCTAAAAAAAATCAGACGAACAGCTCTTCTCTGAATAGAATCCAACAAATGCAGTGTAATGTTTGAGAGCGGAGCCCCAAACACAGGAGCAGTATTCCATAGTTGGGTCGAATTTGAGCAATTGTAAAGAATTAACAGTTGTGGAGGGGTAAAGCTTTTGGTTCGAAATAATATTACCAACTTTTGAGAAGCTCTCCTTGCTATGCCTGCAACATGTTCATGCCAGGACATATTTGTTCCCCAATTTACGCCCAACAAATTGAGTGACGATGTTAGAAGCATGGAGTGCCCCGACATAACTATGTCGGGTTCAGTAATGTTAACTTTTTTAGAAAAAACTGCCGCCTGGGTTTTTGTAGCGTTAAATTTCACTTTGTCACTGTCACTCCAAGATA
The DNA here is from genome assembly GCA_019049505.1 of Pachyrhynchus sulphureomaculatus. Taxonomy (NCBI): domain Eukaryota; kingdom Metazoa; phylum Arthropoda; class Insecta; order Coleoptera; family Curculionidae; genus Pachyrhynchus; species Pachyrhynchus sulphureomaculatus. The sequence goes on from CM032455.1 coordinate 139,344,889, forward strand.
GAATTTCTTCCAGGTCTTTGTTAAGTTGAATGATTTCCTGCTGTCTGCGGATATTTCGAGTACCGATGTCCGAGCGTTCAAAGTGAACGAAGAGACAAGCGTACTGTCATCTGCAAAGCTTGTAGATTGGATTCCCGGTCTTTTCTCAGCAGATCGTTAATGTAAATGAGAAATGAGAGTAGGAAACAGTATGGAGCCTTGGGGCACACCGACGCTGATCGTGAAGGTGCCGGTCGACTGTCACTCATAAAGAATGCTCTTTGAGAAAACATGAGAGCCACAAACAGAACTTTTCACACATACCATAAGAGCGTAGCTTAGCCAACAGTCCATCGTGCCAAATACGGTCGAAGTCAGAAGATCTCCTGTTGACCTATGTTTACGAAAGCTAATAATGTTTGAATCCTTCAAGATTATTTTAGAGATGCTGATTGATAGCCTTTTTCCATGACTTTCGATATTATTGAAAGCAGTGCGACTGGTCGGCAGTTATTTGGCAAGGTTTTCTTGCCTTTTTTAGGTAACGGCTGAAGGTGTTTCGATTTATGGTGTTTAGGATTTAACGCCTAACGACTCCTTTTTTGTTCTCGAATGTCAAAAACAAATGCGTGGACAGCGATTTTCATCACTTCAAGAAGCTGTTGAATCTTTCCAAAATCATGTTTTTGAGGTACTAACTTCGGAGTGAAAAAAATGTTTCGCGAATGAACGCATACAAGGTGTATAAATTTTGGGGAAACAATAAAACGATCTGTACCAAAAAATGTTTTTTCTCTCATTGTTTTTGTAAATACTTAAAAAGGTAGCCCTCAAATGTTTTTTTTTTCTTTTAGGAATAAGTAATAGTCCGAGAGGAGCTAAATCTGGGAAATATGGGGGATGAATCAAAAAGTTCAAGTCTAATACGTTTATTTCTTTGTAAAAGTAACAACGGTCTGTAAGCAGCGGCACTTTGTGTTGCAAAAATCGCATCCCTTTAGACATTTGTTTTCTTGGCGTGTTTCTACAAATTTTCGGTGAAGTGTAGTTATAATGAAGAATAAT
>CM032455.1:139346032-139368532 GCA_019049505.1 Pachyrhynchus sulphureomaculatus
CCAAGTCTGGAGAATAGGGGGATGTGAAACGAGTTGGAATCCTATTTCCATTAATTTTTCGACCACAACTGCTGAGGTGTGTGCTGGTGCGTTGTCGTGATGGAAAAAGACTTTCTTGTGGGCCAATCGCGGGCGTTTTTCTTGCAGCTCGGTTTTCAAACGGTCCAATAACGATGAATAATATTCACCTGTAATAGTTTTACCCTTTTCCAGATAGTCAATGAGGATTATCCCTTGTGAATCCCAAAAGACAGTCGCCATAACCTTTCCGGCCCAAGGAACGGTCTTCGCCTTTTTTGGTGCAGATTCCCCCTTGGTAACCCATTGTTTAGATTGTTGTTTGGCCTCAGGAGTATAGTAATGTATCCATGTTTCATCCACAGTGACGAAACGATGCTTAAAGTCCTCCGGATTCTTCTGGAACAGCTGCAAACCATCCTTGCAACACTTCACACGATTCCGTTTTTGGTCAAGCGTGAGCAATCGCGGCACCCATCTTGCGGATAGCTTTCTCATGTCCAAATGTTTATGCAAAATATTATGTACCCGTTCAGTCGAGATGCCCACAGCACTAGCAATCTCACGCACCTGTCATCCATCACCATATCATGGATTTGATCAATGATTTCTGGAGTCGTAACCTCCACAGGCCGTCCAGAACGTTCAGCGTCACTTGTGCCCATATAGCAGAGTCACCATAATGTTTATCAAGCTTCTCTTTAGTCTCCTGAGGCGTTTTGCCTTTCATAAAGTAATGTTTAATCACCACACGAAATTCTTTTTCGTCCATTTCTTGAAAATCACTCGACTTCCTTGATTCACACGAATGCCAAACACAAAGAAATAGACCAATATGGCTGAAACTTGGTGTGCGTTCATTTAAGAGATGCTACTAACTAAACATGACCTCGATACGCGCCGGTGGTGCCATCTCTCGGACTTTGCACGGACTTCTCAAACCAGCCTCGTATATTGCTTTTTTTCCAAAAAATACGTTTTTAGGCATTAAAATGAGTCTCAGACACGCAATTTTCAAAGAATCTGAAGAATTTTTTTCTATAATCTTCGTTTTTGATTTCGATCAAGATCTGAATCTTTTACTAGATTTTAAGGCTACAAATAGATAGATAGATATTTATTCATGCTAAATCACAAAAAAATGTCTTACACACGTCAATAAATAATATAGTAAATATAATAAAAAATGTAGCCACTATACTACACAATATTAATACATAAAATACCTATGTCTATGCCATTTACACTCAAGAAAGAAACAAGTCTGGAAACAAACTCCCCAAAAACAAAACTCAGAACCTAAAAGTTGTAACAAAAGTACTCGTTTTATAGAGTAAAAAGCATTTTCCACCAGAATTTTTTTAACTCTTTTCTCAAATTCTTTAACTGGCAGATCTCTAATATTTTGTGGTAAGACATTAAAAAATTTCATGGCCCAGTACCCAGGACCCGTTTGACATCTCTTCAGCCTCCAATATGTTGGAATTAGATTGCTTTTATGCCTGGTGTCATGGCAATGCACATCACCATGGCATTTGTAGGACTGATCATATTGCTTTAAGAACCGGAGATTCTCAAGAATGTACTGGGAAGGAACCGTTAAAATTCTGAGCGATACAAATGACTGTCTGCAATCATCCCTGAAACCAAGTCCATCCAGTATTCTCAGTGCCCTACGCTGCAAGGTGAACACTCGATAGGTCTGTGAAGAGTGTCCCCAGATGAGAATGGAATAAGCAAGACGAGAGTGAAATACTGAGTGATAGGCATTTCGCAATACTTGCTGAGAAACACAGTGTGCAAGATTCCGGAGTACAAAAAGATGTTTGGTCAATTCTTTACACAGCCGGTCTATGTGTGCACCCCGATGCAGCTTTGGATCCAAATATACACTCAAAAATCTCACCTCACCCACCCCCGCATTCAAGTCATAGACCTCTCTTAAGGAAAAAACAACCCGTTTAGTTTTATCGATATTCAAAGCCAGCCTGTTTACATTAAACCACTGTATAGCACCCTCTTGTGCCGCCAAGGAACCTTCAAGGAATTCCTCAATTGTATCAGCTGCGAATGCCACCGTGGTATCGTCAGCAAAGAGTGTGTACTTAGCTGCATTGTTTATATCTGGCAAGTCATTAATATATACATAAAAAAAAAGTACAAAGTATGATATACCCTTGAAATTTGCAGACTTTTTGCATTACCTACGATACATCACGAGGAGGTAGAGCTGGAAAGTATCCCGTGTGTTGTGTGTGAAGCATGACACGAAGAACGCATTGGGTACCACAGGTACTTCTCTACATGTTTCTTGGCTGTTTCAATGCAGAAGTTTTTGAATTTATTGACGTCAATACCATTTCTCAATGCTATTAGCTGAGGAATAATATAAAGCTTCTTAATAAAATCTTCATCAACACGTGTGATTTTAGCAATAACGTTGTAATTTGGCTGTATCGCCTTTATTCATATTACCTGCCCTTTTCTTGACACACTCAACCAGTATACCCAATTCTTTCTGAATGTTATTCTGAACCTCACGAATTGTCTTCTTCAACAAAGTATTTTCATTCCACTTTCCTAAAGGTATTTTATTTGAAGAATGTAGAACCCACTTCATATTCCTTATTCGTGTATGGAGAGTTGAAAGACTTGTACGCTTCTACATTCACCTCTATCCTCTCAGTAATTTCTAATTTGTTCAATGCATATGGAGTACCTTTAGGAAGAAATCGTGCCTGTAGGGGCTTGACGGACCTTACTATCAATCATTTCTTGAAAATTGTGCGACTGAGGTTCATTTTTAGTGTTCCGTAACACTTATAACATCACTTCGGTGTATATCCGTCTGTTCGTCTGTCACACACCCCCCCGATTTTCTTGGAAACTATTTAACATAGAAAGTTGAAATTTGGTACTAATATAGGAATTGATGCCGTGTAGTTTTGAAAGTTAAATTTTGACTTAAGAGGTTAGTTTTGGGGAGTGAAATCGGAAGCGAACAAAAAATTTTTTCGAGTGGAGTGTCAAATGAAAACACGAGTTCAAAATATATATAATGTAATACTAGCGCACACTTTTCCTTGTATTATTTTTAAAAAATCGCTCGGATTGCTCTTGCCTTGTAGTTTTCTATATTAGCTATTAAAATCTATTTCGTGACGTGTCTGGATTTGGTGTTGAAAATGGGAGATGGTTTACTGATTTTTGTTAGTTAATTTATGTTCTTGCATTCTGGCCGACATCCTTCTGTTAGTTTGTCCAATGTATGCTCTGCTGCAAGTTCACGTGATGCGCTGTAAACACTCAGGTTTTTCCATTGAATTTTGTAATTGAGATTTCTTAGAATACATCTTATTGTTCACAGCAGACAGAACACAAGCAACAAAAAAGGAAGCCACTCAAACGACGGTCCAGGGGGCAGGGTCAACAACGACCAATTAGAGCCACTACAACCTTCGATGCAGGTATAAAACAGCCGCCAACAATGTAAGTTCTCAGTAAGTCATTTAACTCCGACCAGTTCGCATTGGAAATGCAAAATGGTGAAACGTCTGCAAAATTTCATCAGGAATCTAACAGTAATGAACGGATGTATGCTCGTAGTAAAAAATAGCCCTTTTTCAAGACTTTTATGTAGACTATATTTGGGGAAATTACTTTATCTAGTGAGCATTCTAACCAAGTAGAAATAAGGCCTCGATATTTTGCATATACTAATAACTACTGGTTGACTACGAAATTTGAGACTCCTCTGAATATTTTCATGGTTTTGAGGTCCGTTATGTTTTATCATTCTCATCCCGAGCAAAGAGCGTTAATAGAGGAAAAAACTTAAAATATCTAATAATTTCAAAACTCATTTTGGCAATTTTGGGTAAAAAAAAAGATTCGATTTGCTCATACGATAGACGAAATATTTTAGGATCAAAAAACAAGTCAGGATAATTATCGATCCATATAAATTACCTCGGTGTTAACTGACGAATTCCGTCCAAACTCAATTTACCAGAATAATGTTTATTTAAACTTTCTTTATGAGGACCAGTGTCTCCATAAAATCAAAATAATTGTTTGTTTAAATTCGCTCAAATTTAAACTTGTATATTTTATCAAAAATAGCTCCGATGTGTATATTTTTGCCAAATATAACTCAATTGAACTTATTTCAGTACTGTTTATAATAAAATTTAAAAAATGTATACCACCAGAAAGAACCAAAACAGAGATTCGGTGGCCAAAATATAACAATATACAAAAATAATTTCGAATGAGTAAAATAATTTAAATACTTGGGAACGACACGGACACAAAACACACAGAACATAAACAATAGAATTCAAGCCGGTAATCGATGCTAGATGCACTACAGGAGTAGCATCGTAATATTGAAAAATCTTAGGAAAACTAAAATGTCTATATACAAAACTGTCATCAGGCCTGTCGTAACGTATGGTTGTGAAGTATGGACAAGTATTTGAGAGGAAGATCCTACGAAAAATCTATGGTCCTGTCATAGATGCCGTACCGAATCCGTACTAACAAGGAACTCGAACATCTCTCTCTCTCAATCCTTTCACCCCAATAGGAGTATCAGTGAGAATATGCAGTTGCTCCCTCTACAGTCATTCTCCAGGCATCTCGATCCTACGCGACCTGACTTGACTCGTGCATACCAACAAGAGATCTTACTTGGTCGGACCATCTCGTTGGAGACCGTCCCCTTGATCTTCTACCTTCCCCGTTACTACAAGCTTTTCCATGGCATCCACTTTATTCATAATGTGACCAAAATATTTCAGGTACTGTCTATTAATTCTATTTGAAGGTCGGTCATTTATACTGAGCTCTTCAAGAATCGATAAAGAATGGTCCAACTATTCTATCTTTACAAATTCCACACTATACATTGGCTTTAAAACGAGTATTGATCTCGAGTTTGGATATTGAAGTTAGGATTAACATCGCTCCATCAGCGATTGTATTGAGAACTTACTGTCCCATTAGACGTAAATGTCGCTTCGTCAGAGAAAAGTATTTGTCTTGCCATAAACCTGTTATCTTCCAACTCTCCTTGAAACCAAGCACAAAATTCAAATCTTTGTTCAAAATCTCCTGCTTTTAAAGTATGGGTAAATTGGGGTTTATATGGTTTAAATTTATTTGATCTTAAAATTCTCGCAACTGTAGTTTTACTCGCATTCAATAGAGCTGATCTTTTCCGAAATGAATCTTTTGGCTTTTACTACTACCGACGGCATTACTTGATTTTAATTATCTTCATTTGAAACCCATGCCGGTTGTTTCTTTTTAAATTTATTTTCAACACTTCCATAAATCTTGAAATTATTTATTAGATATCCTACAGTTGTGAAGTGTACAGTTTTATCAGGATGTCTATTATGAAAGATTTCTGCTACTTCTCTAAAAGTTTTATAATTATCTCCAACTATGACAACAATTTTAATTTTATCTTTAACACCCAATTTTATTGGCATTTCTAATTATTGCAAATACAGACTGACGTTACCTTTGAAGTTTATTGACAGTTGTTGGGTGTGTCCATTTATTTTCAGCCTAAAATTTGTAGTGATTTCGTTTTCTTTTATTCAATAAATAATCCAACAATTACTGACGTGTTTACTGCAATTTTTTTGATTTTTTTAATTAGGAAGGCCACGTGAGCATAATTTTTTAGTTTTAAACACATTTTACTTTTCATTATAAATCATTATTTTTTATTTTCCCTGTATACCATCAAATATTTTAAACTTTTGATGCTCGATTATGGATTTCTATGTGATGTAGAACCTTTTAACAAAAATAATTTTTTTTTAAAATATGTAAGATAAACTTTTTCTTCATTTGTATAAAACCTTTTGGGACACACTGTATATACAATAGTTGCGTCAAAAAAAAATTATTTTATGCCTATTTTTGCGAGCGCCAACGTGGCGTAACCCCTTTGTTACAATCATTATGGTAACTTTATCAGTTCAGTTATTTAAATTGTCATTTTCCTATTAAAAACTTCGGGTTTTATTGATACTCTGTGATGATACTTAAAACTGACATTTTAGAGGTGGCAGGAAAATTGTTTTTGTAAAACCCTCGCACACCGAGAGCACGATTCACCTGAGCAAAAAGCTCCATAGAACTAAATGTCGAAGGGTCGGGGTTACGCTCTGTGCCGACATCTTGTCCCTCCCGCCAGTTGCGTTCATGCAATAAGTCAAATAAATTTAAACTTATTTAATGGGCATCTCATACTCGCGCACAATCTTGTTATTTGTTTTTAAAATGGTTAATTTTTCCGACGACTTACAATGTAACGGTTTGAGAAATAGTTATCTTTTTTAACTTCCTTACATACATTTTTGCACGTCAGGACGAGACGGCCGAATATAAATTTCTTGAATTAGTTAAGTTCAATTGAACAGTTAGGTCAGGTTTATCAGTGTTCACTCAGGAGAAAGAATGTATCTAGAAAGAAAGAGCTCATTGTAGCTACGAAATCATGTTTGAATTTGCAGACGATATAACTGTTTTGGCAGAAAATGCGTAGAAGATATTAAATAAACTAACCAAAACACAAGCAATGAAGAGTCCGGTTTAACAATAACATTATTAAGTCTTGTAGGCTGTAAAAATGACCTGGAGGAACTACACAAGAAAAAACAATAATAATTCCATTCTTCAAAAAGCAAACAAATACATTCCTGTAAATGTGAATTTCACCTGCCTTGTTATTTGACTCAAAATAAACTCATTATAAAGTCTACTCAGTGAATCACCTTTTTTGAAATAAATGACACAGGTGGAGAGCAAATTAAAATTGAAGCCAAAGGCACCAAAATGCCAAAGGTACGAACAACAAGATTGAATTATTTTATTTACGATAAAAGCACGTGATATTATTTAATTAAAATAGACTAAAGCAATTTTTTATAAATCACATAAGTAAATAAAGAGATGATTGGGAAGGATAATATAAACATTCGAGTCATTTTTCTTTCTGAAAAAAAGTAGATTCTATTTCTAGAATGCATGACTCTGGGAAGAATTAAATGGACCTTATCAGTTGAACACTTTCCTTGACAGTATCTATCGATGATACTCAAATTAATAACCTTTCTTTAATATTTCAAAAAGTTTTAAATGAGTTAAAGCTATCAGGCATGGAACCCAACTCAACAGTTTTCCGTGTTGCGCCATCCGAGACATACGGGGGTTGACTGAAAAGTTTCCGAACTGACCAACAAGAAGCAAGATTGTAGTCAAATTCAATATTTATCCGATAGATGACAGTGAAAGAAACACAAGCAGCTAAGTCTGACGACGATCTAGTGATTAGTTTGCTTTTGACGGCCACAGAAATTTCCAGTTTGTCAATAGTAGATCATTTTTAGTGTTCTGTACGGAACACATATAAGATCATTTCGGTGGACGCCTGTCCGTCTGCTACAACCAATTTTCTCCGAAACTATTTGAGTTGAAAGTTGAAATTTGGCATTAATATAGAAATTGACGGCCTCATCAGAGCCGTGTAGTTTTGAAAGTTAAATTTTGACTTAAGGGGTTAGTTTTGGGGGGTAAAATCGGAAGTGGAAAAAAAAAATACCAGGTCCTCGAGTGGGGTGTCAAATGAAAGCTTGTAAAAGCATGAGTTCAAAAATATATACTCGTACATATAATGTAATACTTGTACACACTTTTCTTTGTATTATTTCTAAAAAATTGCGAACAATCGCTGTCCTCCGCCTTATCTCGAAAAATATTGATCAAAAAATTTTGAAAAAATTCTGAAATATTCTCTACAGGGTGTAGATTGAACGAAAATTATCACGAGTGCATTACCTTTAATAATTTATTTGATATATAAAAAAAAACCAAAAGTTTCAAGGTCATTAGTTTTTAGTAAAGATCAGAAAAAAAACTCATTTGGTGGTGTGTTTTGTGTAGTCATTGGTTATTTTATACCTTCGTAACAAAAGTTTTTATTTTAAAAGTAATCAACGTACGGAACCCTAATTGCGCAAGTCCGCTTGCACTTGGCTGGTTATTCTTATGGGCATAGCACATGTGCTGCATGGAAATCCCTAAAGCCCTATGATAGCGACACGTGTGCGAAAAAGGCTATTCGCGTTGGTCTTAACATGAAAAACAAGAGCTGGTGTATATATTTTAATAATTCTTATCGACTATACAGAAAACAGGACACCAATTGCAGGGGAATAGTATTCTGGATTATTACAATGCTCGGACAAGGAAATCAAGAAAAAATATCGGCATTTGTCCAAAAGGAAAACCGTTTTTTACTACGATAATACACCAGCACACAGATAAGTAGTTTCGATGGTGCAATTCTATAGCTAAATACAAATCGATTCTTCGAAAATTTGACAAATTGGTTATTTGGAAAGAAATTTTTAGGGGATGCTACAGTGATAATTGCTGTAATAACATTTTTCTGGTTTCGGTAAAAATTACACAGGTATACAAAAAAAATTCTCTGTCTTTTAAGTGAGACACGGGTTTTCTTAAGTATTTTTTCATGCTGAATGCAAAAAAATCATAAAAAAAGACATCCACCGTGAGATGTTTTTCAGAAAACACATTTAAAGTTGCCAGAAAACTATTAAATTGAAAAAAAAAAAAACATTTTAATAAATAATGTAAAATTATGGAGTAAAACTAATCTCAGACATTTTGAAATGTTCTGAATCCACATTTATCATGAAAACTTACAAATATTTGGTTTTAGTGTTCATGTTACACCACCTTTAACTAAGCTACGTAGCAAAATCCTGTTTAAAATAAATATGCGCTAAATCAAAAAAATGTTTTTAATTTTTATTAACATTGAACAAAACTACTATTTTCGGTGTTTTTGAAGTTAATCTTGACATCAAAAAATCAAGTTTTATGGTCAGTTTTAACAAAAAAACTCGCTTTTAACACTTACAGCGGTGCTATGTGGTTGGTAAAAATGCTTTTTAGTGTTTCGTACGGAACACTTTTAACATGACTTCGGTGTCTGTCTGTCCGTCTGTCTGTCTGTCTCATCCGATTTTCTCCGAAATTATTTGTCATAGAAAGTTGAAATTTGAAAATAATATAGGAAATGATGGCCTCATCAGAGCTATGTAGTCTTGAAAGTTAAATTTTGACTTAGTTTTGGCGGGTGAAATCGGAAGTGAAAAAAAAATTTTTTTACTAGGTCATCGAGTGTGGTGTCAAATGAAAGCTGGTGAAAACACGAGTAAAATATATATATATATATATATATATATATATATATATATATATATATATATAATGTAACACTTGCGCACACTTTTCTTTCTATTATTTTTAAAAAATCGCGAAAAATCGCTGTCCCCCCACCTTATCTCGAAAAGTACTGATCAAAAAATTTTGAAAAAATTCGGGAATATTCTCCACGGGGTGTAGATTGAACGAAAATTATCACGAGGGCATTACCTTTAATAATTTATCCGGTATATAAAAAATAAAAAAAAATTTCAAGACCATCACTTTTCAGTAAAGATTGGAAACAAACTTTGTTGAAAACTGATTTGGGGTGTGTTTTGTGAAGTCACTGATCATTTTATACTTCCGTAACAAAATTTTTTATTTTACAAGCAATCAACGTACGGAACACTAATTGCGCAAGTTCAATTTGCCCTTGACCGGTTTTTAAATAAATAAATGCAATGAAATAATAGTTTTGTTCAATAATAATACATTTTTTTAAGTAGCGGTTGCACATATTTACTTTAAACCGTTTCCTTGCTACGTAGTTTGCTTAAAGGTAGTGTATGCGTGTTTCTTGTTAAACATGAACACTAAAACTAAATATTTTTAAGTTCTTATGTTAAATGTACGAGGATGGATTGAAAAGTTCGCGGCCTAGAAAACAAAATAAAATACGTACAAAAACATTTTTATTTTTCGACGTAATCTCCACCTAGCTATACGCACTTCTTCCACCTGCTTTCCAAAGCTTCAAAATACTGGTTAACTGCAGCTTCGACTTTTTCATTTGATGAAAATTTCTGGCCACCGAGGTCTTTTTTTAGGTTTGGAAACAGATGAAAGTCCGAAGGTGACGAACCAGGAGAATAAGCCGGGTAGGGCAGCAATTCGAAACCACCATCACGAATTTGAGCCACAGACTCAACAGACGTGTGAACGCGAGCTTTGTCCTGATGGAACAAAACTTTTTTTCTCAGTAATCCTGGGCATTTCTATTTAATTTCTTGACGTAAACGACGCAAAAGGGTGTAATAGTAAGTCGAGTTTATTGTTTCACAATTTGGATGGTAGTCCACCATAATAATACCTTAGCATCCCAAAAAACTGATCACTTTTCCAGCGGAAAAAATTGCCTTTGCTTTCTTGGGGGTTGGTTCACCAGATTTTTCCACTGCTTGGATTGTTGTTTTGACTCTGGAGTAATGGTGAACCCAGGTTTCGTCTATTGTCACAAACCTATTAAGAAAATTTTGGGGATCACCCTCAAACATCTTCAAACAGTCGCGAGAAATCGTGAGTCGAATTCGTTTTTGTTCAACTGAAAGCAATTTGGGGACCTACCTAGCGGAAACCTTAGAAAATCCGAATTCGTTGGCAATGATGTTTTGTGTTCGTTCATACGAGATGCTTATAGTGTCTGCAATCTCCCTGATAGTTAATCTATGGTCTTTCAGTATGAGATCACACACTTTGCCGATGTTTTCTTCAATTGTAGACCTCGTGGGCCGGCCGGAGCGAGGGTCATCTTCGATGCTCTCTCGCCCACGTTTAAATTCTGCAACCCATTTTTTCACAGTGGTATATGACGGAGCAGAGTCCCCTAGTGCTGTTTTCATATAATCGTGGATCTCCTTTGGTCTTAATCTTTTTTTAAACAGGTATCTGATGACCGCACGTTATTCAATTTTTTCCCATTTTTTAAAAACGCTACACTTAGTCTCACTAAACTCGTTTTAAGCTAAAAACCACAAATTCTACAGCAACAAAATTTTACACTGTGACAATCAAAAAAAGTATGAACTTACTGAGGGTACTATAACAAAAATATAATTATTTTTTGGTGAGGAGCGAACTTTTCAATTCATCCTCGTAGATTCAGAACATTTAAAGATGTCCGAAATAATAGTTTTATTCCATAATTTTATTGATTATACAGTTTGACATTGTTTACAATTAAAATGTTTTTTTTTCAATATAATAGTTTTCTGGCAACTTTTGAGTGTGTTTTCTAAAAAAAACCTCATGGTTTTTTATGATTTCTTTTCGATTCAGAAAAAAAAACTTAAGAAAAACGTGTTTCACTTAAAAGATAGAGATTTTTTTTGTATACCTGTGTCATTTATCTCACTGATTAAACGGTCTTAAGAGAAGCTGCCAACGTACGTATAAACTGGCACGATTGGAAACTGGGGTTTCAACGTCTAAACGAAGTAACAAGGGTGCGCTAGTCAATAAAGTGACGAAGTTGTACATACTAAAGGCATGATTCACACAAAATCACTTCCTAAATATTTGAATGTTTTTTTTTTATTTATTTATGTTAATAATGCGGACACGTGGGCTGTTATGGTCCAGTAATTTTTTTGTCGTAAAAATATAAAAACAACGGTAGTCATCACTTCCGGCACAATGAATTTCGAAAAAAATCAGTCTGTAATTTAAAATAAATTGTTGGTAATATAGTTCGACCTATATATCTTTTTTTATAATACGGGTCACGGACGTTATTTGTGAAAAGTTATAACGCTTCTGTTTTTTTTCAGCGTGTTCTATTTGACCTCAATTTTTACATTTCTGCTGCTATAGTACTTAACAAATATTTATATAATTTTTGGTCTAATTAGAAAGTCGCATGAAGATCAGCGACTATTACGAAAGAAAGTAGAAGAATTAAAAAAGCTTTACCAACATTTCACCTTTAGATGAGGCTACGTTAGTAAATAGAATTGCAGTTATTGGAGTTTAATAAATCCAAAGCTAAAACGACGAAACAATTAACCTTTCCCTGAAGTGGCAGCTTGGGTTACGAGGGCGACACATAGAATAGTCCTTTCTTGAGGATAACTGAGACCACACAATATACACAGTGTGTTTCAAAGTAAACAGGACTTTTTCACAATGACAACAAAAACTTATTTTGGCAAAATTTATTTGTTATGTTCAAAACAGTCCCCTTCGGACTCAATACAGCGTTTTGCAAGTATGTTCAATGAATCTTTTAGATCATCTTTGGAGATGTCATTCATTATCTTGGTCGACATCTTTTGGATGTCTTCAATGTTCGCATAACGCGTTCCTTTCATCAACAAATGTAATTTTGGCAATAGACAGAAGTCCCACAAAACCAAATCAGGCGAATATGGTGAATTAAAATGCCGTTTTGGTAAAAAAATTAGTAATAAGCGTCGAACGATGAAATGGTGCAATACTGTGTAACAGTCGCCAACATCTACTTTCACGATATGGTGGCCGTATATGATGAATACGCCACACCCTTCGTAACACCTAAATAATACACAGTATTAAACGTTTGGCCAAGTGGAACGAATTTCATGTGCCTTATACCCTTCGAATCGTAGAAAAAAATCAATATTGTTTTCAGTTTTGACTTTTTCAAAACGACTTTTTTTGGGATTCTCTTCGCTGGGTTGCGTCCATTCAGAGGTTTGGCGCTTGGTTTCCGGATCATCATATTGAAAACACGACGTCTCAACACTCAGTGTTACAATGGAATACTTGAAGTTTTTGTCCTGTTTTGACTCTAATCAATTTTTTATAATGTTGAATTCGAAGCAATTTTGGTCGTCCGTCATTTCTTCAAAAGTATCGGGACTATTCACTTTATGTAGTATGTGAGTACGTCATATAAAGAAAATCCCATCAAAAACATAAAATGTAAAAAAAGTCTTGCAACGCAGTCCTTCCACCACAAAAAGTTGTGAGATCTCATGTAAAACCAAGTCAGTTATTTTAGTTAGTATCTATGGAAGCACCTATTCAACAACTTTGTCATAAATTGTTATATATTTAGTTATCTACCAACATTTATAGTAACCGTATCAATATTAGACATCTTTACTTCTATAATAAATATAATGACTTGGCAATCGCAGGGCAACATAATCACATAAGAATAATCTACTATTTCGATTGCTAAGTAAGTCTAAACAGTGCACTTAAGAATAAAGTATTTTAAATAGTAGATTATTCTTATGTGGTTATGTAGCTGTGCGATTGCCAAGTCATCATATTTATTATAGAAATAATGATGTCTAATATTGATACGGTCACTATAAATGTTGGTAGGTAACTAAATAGATAACAATTTATGACAAAGTTGTTGAATAGGTGCTTTCATAGATACTAACTAAAATAACTGACTTGGTTTTACATGAGATCTCATAACTTTTTGTGGTGGAAGGACTGCGTTGCGAGATTTGGCATTTTTTACATTTTATGTTTTTGATGGGATCTCATTTTTTTCTGTAGGTGGTCCTCTTTTTTTTTCTTCTCAGGTAATATTTCTTGTAAGTCAGCTATGGATTTTCTTATAACCCACTCCCTGTCTCTATTGGTTTTTCTCAAAGGCTATGATGTAACAATTTTTGACAAGTCTGGACGATAAGTGTTTCTAAGTCGATTATGTTCAACGTGTATGGTAATAGCATAGGCTATACATATCGGAAACTGTTCACGATGAACATAAGCTCTATTAATAATTTCAAATTTAATTTTGACTGGACCAAGCTCGTAACGATGTTCATTATTAAATGCAATATGTATTTTTTTTAAATTTTATTTGTATTTTTAGGATCAACCTTTACTCCTTGTACTATACCGATAGAACCGTTGACTAAGCCAAGACTCAAGTCAATATTTCGTCTTAACGTGACTTTTGCTCCTATTTTAATAACTATATTCTCTTCTAGCCCTGCTGTCATGGAAGCATCATCTTCATACTTTTTTATAATTAAAATATACTTAAGTATTTCACTTAACAATTTTTTAATTACACGAAGTAGGTAAGTATTATTAAACGAATATATTTGATAAATGAAAAATATTATTAAATATAATATATTAATTAATAAATAATACAAATTATTCATAATTATGAATTTTTTAGTGATTGATTAACTTTATACGACGTATTATTTACCGGGACTCACGGTTGATGTTGCATTATGCTATGTATGGCTGAGCGCTGCGCGCTCTCCGCGCTTTATCTCAAAAACGGTTAAGCGTATAAAAAAATGTTTAGAACAAAATTTGTAGAGAATTTTATGCTCTACAATTTTCATAATAAATGCAAATATCATTGAAACCATAGGAAGCGAGATATTTGCGAAAAAACCGATTTTTGTGACTTTTGACCTTGAATATCTTAAGACGTGGACACGAGATTTTATGAGACTTTTGAGACAACTTTTAGAATGCCAAAAGAAAGGTTGATACAAGTTTACAGCTTATTATTTCTCATTCCGAGGTTGACCCTCTTTTTTGGCTTAAGTGACTGTACCATTTAGAAAACGGGACTGAAATTTCGGGATGTTTCAGTTTTTCCTTCCTTTATAGGCTAAACACTAACTAAATTCAAAATTTGAAGTTTGTGTGTCTGCTAGAAGTACCTTAGAATTTTGATGATCAGTGAGTGTGTCAGTGACAAAATTAAAGAACTTCGACTGGCGATAGTTCGTAAACTATAAGGCAGAGGTGTCAAACTCAATTTTGCAGAGGGCCATATATTAAATTTAGAATGTGTAGGCGCGCCAGATTCAAATAAAAAAAATGTACTGAATTATTATAACATTTTATTTATTTAATTACACAGGGGAACAAAAAAATATTTTTGTTTTGGTGCCTGGGATTTTAGAGCTGATTTTAACTATATTTGGGACGCTAAATCTATACATGCAATCCGTTTTTCTCTATCAGCTCTACTTTTTTAGATACATCAACTTATCTATCAATGTGGTTTTTATTCAGTATATTCATTTATGAGAGTTCTAAAATTATTATATATTCATTAATGTAGGTACAATGGTTTTATTGTCAGTCTGTAATTGAGTAAATTCCAGGTAAATCTATAAATAGTGGAACCATTGCCTATCAGGTACCTGAACTGACCCTTTTAATCACCTAACTCGGGTAAGTCTCGTCAGTTTGTGCGTTCTTACTAATGAGAGTAGATCGAATTCGGCGTGTTATTTTATGTTAAGAAAAGAGTGTTTTTGTGTTATTGAACAGAATTAAAATGAGTTCAGGTTCCAGTTCAAGAAGAAGTTGTGTAAATCAACCTGATCTGTTTTGCTATATATGCGGAGAATACATGTTTCAACAAAACAGACAAACTATTACTGACTTTGTAAAGCGAGCGTATCTTGGATACTTTGGAGTTAAGCTTGGTGATCAGGACAAAACGTGGGCCCCGCATCTCGTATGTAAAACTTGTACAGAGCATTTACGGCAGTGGACTACCGGGAAAAGAAAATGTCTAAAATTCGGCGTACCAATGGTTTGGAGAGAACCAAAAAACCACTTCAATGATTGTTATTTCTGTTTAGTAAATACTAATGGAATCAATCGAAATAACCGCAGTAAGTGGACTTATCCCAATTTAGACTCGGCGATACGCCCTATCCCGCACTCAGATGAAATACCGATTCCAACATTTCATCAACTACCACATATCTCTGATGATGAATATTTTCCCTCTGATCGCTCTTCTGATGCTAATAAAAGTTCTGATGCTAATGAAACTAACAGTGACTATGAGGGGACGTCATCAGTTCCTCAACGCTTCAATCAAAATGAATTAAATGATCTCACCAAGGATCTCAATTTATCGAAAAAAGCTTCTGAAGTACTGGCTTCTAGGTTGAACGACAAAAATTTACTGGAACAAGGAACCAAAATTACCTTTTACCGTACAAGAGAAAAAGATCTGCTACCATTCTTTTCTCAAGAAGACAATCTTGTATTTTGTCACGAAATTAGGGGACTCATGAAAGAAATGGGACTTTCTGAATATATTCCAGATGATTGGCGCCTATTTATTGACAGTTCAAAGCGAAGTTTAAAATGTGTCCTTCTACATAATGGGAATAAATATGGTTCAATACCACTAGCTCACTCAACGAAACTGAAAGAAGAATATAATACCATAGCTTTGGTCTTGCAGAAGATAAAGTATTACGAACATCAATGGATGATTTGTGTAGACTTAAAAATGGTAAACTTTCTTCTTGGGCAGCAAAGTGGTTACACGAAATATCCGTGTTTCTTGTGCCTCTGGGATAGTAGGGACAAAACACACCACTGGGTTAGAAAAGATTGGCCTCAGAGAGAAAACATGGACGTTGGGGAAAAGAATGTCATTAACGACGCTTTGGTTGAAAGAGAAAAAATCATACTTCCTCCGTTACATATAAAGTTGGGCTTAATGAAGCAATTTGTAAAGGCTCTTGATAAGAATGGGTCTTGTTTTGCATATATAGGGGTAAAAATGCATCAGTTGAGCACAGAAAAACTCAAAGCAGGGATATTTGACGGCCCACAAATAAGACAATTAATTAAGGATCCTGCCTTCATAAATTCAATGAATCAAGTTGAACGAGAAGCTTGGACATCATTTGTTGCAGTTGTAGAAAATTTTCTAGGCGAACATAAAGCTCAAAACTATGTTGAAATGGTTAACAAGATGCTTAATAGTTTCAAATCCTTAGGGTGCAATATGAGTATTAAAATACACTATTTACACAGCCACTTTTCCAGAAAATTTAGGAGACATGAGTGAGGAACAAGGTGAAAGATTTCACCAAGATATTAAAGTTATGGAGGACCGCTACCAAGGAAGATGGGACATGCACAAGATGGCAGATTACTGCTGGAGTTTAAAAAGGGACTGTTTAAAAAAACATTCAAGAATGTCGCGGAAAAGAAGCTTTCCAAGTGTTGAGTGACTATTTCATTTCTTCAATGTTTTTTTTTTGTTTGTAAGTACGACATAATATTGTATTTTGTATAACTAAAATAAAAATTTCGTATCTATTTTTGTTTACTACACTTACGGATTTGAGTTACAATAATGTAACTTATATTTCTCTAAAATTGTATATCTTAAAAATTTGAGCTCCTAGGTACAAATGAATACGTTATTTGAATTCAGGACATCAAATTGATATAGAATCAGCTCAAAAAACCTCGACACCAAAACAGCTGTTCCCCTGTGTTATATAGTATATAATATACGGTTGTTAAAAATTATGATTCTTCATTGCGATCGCGGGCCTTATTGATACGTCCCGGGGGCCGGATGCGGCCCGCGGGCCGTATCTTTGACATCCCTGCTATAAGGTATAAATAGTAGGTAATTTAGGAATATAACTAGTATAGTATGTCCTCTTGGTCACTGAAAATTTAGACTTCTAGCTTTATCCACAACGAAGTTACAGGGGGATCGAAAGTGCCGTGAGTGGCTTCGAGAAAAGGATGGTACAGCTGTGTTTTCTGCTCGACTTGGCGGTAGTGCCCCCAGATAACATCGACTGAAATATCGTATTCAAATCTTTCGTTCGCAGCATTTTAACATATTACTTCATACACTGAAAAAATTAAGTGGTCCTTTCACACGTTATATTGGTATTATTTTAAGCTACAGTCGTTAAAACTTTTTAAAATATTGGTGTTTTGTTTCTTAAAACTGTCGATTAAATTACGTGGCGCTTAAAAGTGTAAACCACCGATGAAGTTAATTTAAAATCTTTTAAATTACTCTCATATTTTAAGAAATGTTTGTTTCCACAATTCTAGCGAAAAAAGATATACTTAGTAACCGCGTCACCATATTTTAATACGAGCGCCGTCCTTTAGGTTTTTACAAACGACTAATAGATGGCGTTATTCAGATGTGACATTACTATTGTATTGTTGACATTTTTTTTTATGGATCTACCACACGTGCTGCAGGGAAGTCTCTAAAGCGCCACAGGAGCGACAAGTGTGCGGAAAAACCGATTCACGTTGTTCTTGAATCGCTGTAAATTGTATTCGATGGGAAACACAGTCCTGGACAAATTATTCCAAAGGGATGATGATCTTCATATCAAAGACTGCTTGAAAAGCGTTGTACGAGGAGTAACAAACTGAACCTCATACGGATGTGAAGTATTAGCGCGATGTGTATTTCCAAGATGCACCGCTCTGGAGGAATTAAGCGGGCTACATTCTTCGAACACTTTCCATGAAAATACCTGTAGAATAGGCTCAAGTCGCCAAGTCGATGTTCCAGCGAATCAAGGCCGCCGGTCAGTTCCGGATCTCTAATCAGACGAACAGCTCTTCTCTGAATAGAATCCAACAAATGCAGTGTATGTTTGAGAGCGGAGCCCCAAACACAGGAGCAGTATTCCATAGTTGGTCGAATTTGAGCTTTGTAAAGAATTAACAGTTGTGGAGGGTAAAACTTTTTGGTTCGAAATAATATTACCAACTTTTGAGAAGCTCTCCTTGCTATGCCTGCAACATGTTCATGCCAGGACATATTTGCTCCCCAATTTACGCCCAACACTTCAGTGACGATGTTAGAAGAATGGAGTGCCCCGACATAACTATGTCGGGTTCAGTAATGTTAACTTTTTTAGAAAAAACTGCCGCCTGGGTTTTTGTAGCGTTAAATTTCACTTTGTTACTGTCACTCCAAGATAGAATTTCTTCCAGGTCTTTGTTAAGTTGAATGATTTCCTGCTGTCTGAGTACCGATGTCCGAGCGTTCAAAGTGAACGAAGAGATAAGCGTACTGTCATCTGCAAAGCTGTAGATTGGATTCCCGGTCTTTTCCAGCAGATCGTTAATGTAAATGAGAAAGAGAGTAGGAAACAGTATGGAGCCTTGGGGCACACCGGCGCTGATCGTGAAGGTGCCGGTCGACTATCACTCATAAAGAATGCTCTTTGAGGAAACATGAGAGTCATAAACAGAACTTTTCAGACATACCATAAGAGCGTAGCTTAGCCAACAATCCATCGTGCCAAATACGGTCGAAGTCAGAAGATCTCCTGTTGACCTATGTTTACGAAAGCTAATAATGTTGAATCCTTCAAGATATTTTAGAGATGCTGATTGATAGCCTTTTCCATGACTTTCGATATTATTGAAAGCAATGCGGCTGGTCGGCAGTTATTTGGCAAGGTCTTCTTGCCTTTTTTAGGTAACGGCTGAAGGTGTTTCGATTTATGGTGTTAGGATTTAACGCCTAACGACTCCTTCTTGTTCTCGAATGTCAAAAACAAATGCGTGGACAGCGATTTTCATCACTTCAAGAAGCTGTTGAATCTTTCCAAAATCATGTTTTTGAGGTACTAACTTCGGAGTGAAAAAAATGTTTCGCGAATGAACGCATACAAAGGTGTATAAATTTTGGGAAACAATAAAACGATCTGTACCAAAAAATGTTTTTTCTCTCATTGTTTTTGTAAATACTTAAAAGGTAGCCCTCAAATGTTTTTTTTTTTTTTCATTTTAGGAATAAGTAATAGTCCGAGGGAGCTAAATCTGGGAAATATGGGGGATGATCAAAAAGTTCAAAGTCTAATACGTTTATTTCTTTGTAAAAGTAACAACGGTCTGTAAGCGGGCACCTTGTGTTGCAAAAATCGCATCCCTTTAGACATTTGTTCTTGGCGTGTTTCTACAGTTTTCGGTGAAGTGTAGTTAATAATGAAGAATAATCTTTTCCAGTCACTGTTTTGCCGTGCTCCAAGTAATCCGTAAGAAGCATCCCATCCTTGTCCCAAAAAATGGAAGCAAGAACTTTTCCTGCTGATTTGTGTCAACGAAATTTCTTGGGGCGGTAGCTCTCTTTAAAACCGGCACAAATCAACTTGGAAGTTGTGATTCTTAGTCGTTTTTGGTCAGCCTTTAGACATTTAGGGATCCATTTAGCTGATAATTTTTTCATATCCAAATCAGAATGGACAATGTAAAAAACATGCAAATATGAAATGTTTAGAGTCTCCAAAATGATTTATGTACAGCCTTAATTAGGGTAGACATAGAAATAGATCTTCTTGCACAGTGTTCACCACTGACGTCTTTCTCTTGAAATCAGTAACCCAATTTTTGATAGTGGCGCAGGAAGGATATTGTCCCTTCAACGTTTTAAGCGTGTCGTAATTTTCTTTTCTGGACAGTCCTTTCAGAAAAATGGTACTTTATCATCGATTAATATTCGATTTTACAGAATTCATAATTTTGGTCGATAATATATTCTTCAAAAATTCGCTATAAATAGCACAATCAAATCTGAACAACTAAATTTTGCATACATATTTACTAAGTGTCAAACTACTCTCTGCCGCATTTGTTTTTAATAATGGGTGGCAGTAGCCTTGCTACTAAAGGCTAACTAATAATCGATACTCGTATAAAAATTTTAAAATGGGAAATAATGATTAAAACATGTACTGGTTTATAAAATGTGAAAATTTGTATGAGAATACCAATACAATATTAATTCATCACTGAACATATATTTTAATTTTAACAAGGAAGTGTTACGAAAACCAAATCTCGAGCCAAGAATAAGAAAACCGAAGAACTCCAGAATCCAGAAGTAAACCGTGGCATTTCTAAATCCATCCGCGTGAGTCACCCGATCTAAACTCGGTTGATCGTTATTTCGCTGCACTGGTGCGCCGGTCAGCTATGTATCGTTAAAAAATTTTTTTCTTAGTCGGTGACGACGGAAAATTATCAGGGGTGGACAAACATCAATTCTGCTTTTATAGATCAATGATAGATACTTTTAAGGTTCCGTACGGAACACTTATAAGATCACTTCGGTGTCTGTCTGTCTGTGTGTCACATCTGATTTTCTTCGAAACTATTTGACATAGAAAGTTGAAATTTGGTACTAATATAGGAATTGATGGCTTCATCAGAGCCGTGTAGTTTTGAAAGTTAAATTTTGACTTAAGGGGTTAGTTTTGAGGGATGAAATCGGAAGTGAAAAAAAAAATTTTACTAGGTAATCGAGTAAGGTGTCAAATGAAAGCTTGTGAAAACACGAGTAATATATATATATATATATATATATATATATATATATATATATATATATATATATGTCTGTGTGTCACATCACAGATATATATATATATATATATATATATATATATATATATATATATAATATATATATATATATATATATATATATAATGTAATACTTGCGCACACTTCAGTTTTCAGTAAAGATCTGAAACAAACTTTGTTGAAAACTCATTTGGGGTGTGTTTTGTGAAGTCACTGATCATTTTATACCACCGTAACAATTTTTTTATTTTAAAAGCAATCAACGTACGGAACACTAATTGTGCAAGTTCAACTTGCACTTGACCGGTTATTTTATTCTTAGCTTTGCGAACAGTTGCATTCTTTGTCGGAAAGCTTGTCGGGAAGTGTGTTTTTCTTTGGGTACCACCTGGTTGCGACTATTTGCTTGACGAACGTTCTGGAATTTTCTTCAGAGAAGAGGAAGTCGTACTTATTCTATAAATATTACCGTAAATAAAAAATTAAACAATAACTGATGGTTAGTATTCCGCAGTTGAATAGTTATCAGGAAATCAAACAGAACTCCTGTAATAAGCCTTTATCAAGTATATTTACATATATAGATCTTTCCACGGAGAGAGAACAGAACAGAAGAAAGGGGGATAGAGAGACAAAAACTAAAAACCTAATGAGTACACGTGGCGATAAAAACGAGACAAAAAAAAGAAGGTAGAGAAAACCCTGGAGCAGTCAAATTGGTCCTACTGTTAGACCCTGTATTAATGCGTACGTGACAAACCTTATTTTTCGATTTATATCAATATAAAATAATATTATTATTTTTCTTGAAGGGACTTTCATCAATTTTTCGAACAATCAATTTGGAGCTTCATATCGCAAATCAAATTAAATTTAATAGCTTTAGCAACGCATGAATGCTATTTTGCTTAATTCGGAAACTTCTATTCTCTTATATTTGGATTCGTGTTAAATACGTTTAGATTCATAATATTCCCTTTGTTCACATGTCGATTAAATATAAAAGCGACCAGATGCAGTTGCTGTAAGATTACTCAAAGAAGAATCCCTGCTTAAACAGTCACATTACCAGCAATCTCTCTCTCTCCCTCCCCCTAGCTTTTTTCATTTTTATTCCACTAAGTGCAGTTCAAGTCTAAACAATATTATCAGTTACTAGTGTTTAATTCCAACTCAAACCGCTCGGGATTCCAACACTATGAAAAAACTGGTGTGAAAAAATCCTGGCAGTTAAACTAAAACAATAAAACCGTTTAAAGAAAATGAAAATAAATGTATCTTATCGAATTTCCTAGCATACAGTTCTCAAAAATGATAAATGGAGATACGTTCTTTACTCTGCAAAAAAAA
>CM032455.1:139373532-139409662 GCA_019049505.1 Pachyrhynchus sulphureomaculatus
ATCGATGCCTCTCTATTGTTCTCTGTCACGTCCACCATATCGGTAGCGGTTCGCGAGAAGTTCCGAGTTGTCTCGAACATTCGGAAAGTTTTCCCAAAAGTGTATAAATGCTGCACCTCGTTCAATTACAGCCCGTCTCAGTCGAGTTGATCCATCTATTGCTATCGAATTTATCGTGAATGTGTATGTTGTAATTTACGTGTTAATTGAAATTCAAGGTATTAAGTATTCAGAGCAGTAAATTTATACAGAATCATGGATGAATTTTTAAGTGGGCGTAAGCGAGCATTACACGATAGTGAAGCATCACCAAGTGCACTGACGAGCGTGGTTCCGAAAATAAAATCAAGAAAATATTCTCAAGAATATTTAAATTTAGGGTTTACCAGTACTGAAGTAAATGAAGAAGAAAGGCCCCTGTGTGTTATTTGCTCAAAAATCTTGGCAGCAGGCAGCATGAAACCAAATAAACTTAAACGACATTTGGAAATGATTCATAGTGAGTACCTAAACAAACCCGAGTATTCTTCGAATTAAACTTAAAATCATATGTAAAGCAGAAATCATTTTTTAAAAAACTTTACTTGCCTCTTACAAAGTTTCATATAAAATAGCCAGATGTAAAAAGCCTCACACCATTGGTGAAGAGCTTGTTTTGCCAGCAGCAATTAAGACTGTAAGGAGAGAATTTTGCCAAACAATTGCTATTCATATCTATATCAAATGATACTGTTGCTCGTCGAATTGGTGATATAGCTGATGATGTACAGCATCAGTTTTTCGGGAAGTTGCGTGACAATTTAGTTTGATGAGGCAACAGACAGCAATAAAGATGCTCATTTCATTGCCTATGTTCGATTTTGTGATGGTATGTCAGCAGTAGAACTATTTTTCTGCAAACCAATAGAACTCAAAGCAACATCACTCGCATTATTTGCTATCTTAAATGATTTTATAAACGAGGCAAATATGGAGTGGGAAAATTGCGTCGGAATATGTACCGATGGTGCTCATTCAATGTCTGGAAGATTTCAAAGTGTACAAGTACTAGTGAAACAAAAATCTCCACTGTGTGTGTGGACACATTGTATGATCTACAGAGAAGCTCTGGCTTCCAAAGAAATGAGTCCTGCTCTGAATATTGTACTCACTACAGTTGTAACCGCAATAAATTATATTAAAATGAGACCCCTAAAATCTAGAATTTTTTCTGCACTTTGTAAAGACATGGGTGCCTAACATTCAGCGTTACTATTTTATTGCGAGACAAGATGGTTATCGCGTGGGAAATGTTTGCAACTTGTTTATGAATTAAGAAATGAAATCGCCATTTTTCTAGAAGAGGAAAACTGACCGGAAGCCGAGAAGTTTCGAGATAGCTCATTTGTGATGAAATTGAGCTACTTATTCGATATATTCGAGAAACTAAATACCTTAAATCTTCAACTCCAAGGAACAAATACACATATATTCGATACAAGTGATAAAATTAATGCTTTTTGTAGAAAATTGGAATTGTGGAGCAGAAATGTAAAGCAAAAAAAATCTAGAAATGTTTGCAAATGTGGGTGAATGAGTTAAAACATACAAAGCTGAAGAACAACATGTGAAAGTTGTTTTAGTAACCATTGAAAATCATGTAGCCATGTTGACAAAGAACTTTAAAAAGTATTTTCTTACTAACGACAACTTGGTGGGTTAGGAATCCATTTCAAAATACTCCCGAAGGGCTCTCAACTTCCGAAGAAGAAATCTTCATAGACTTCACGGCAAGTGGCGAAATCAAAAGACAGTCTAATAATAAATCACTCTTTGAATTTTGGGCATGGGTGAATGATGAGTTTTCTGCACTGAAAAAAAAGATCATTTCGTATACTATTACCATTTTCAACATCCTACTTTGCGAAACCGGACTTTTCTGCGGTGGCTGCTTTGAAAACAAAATATAGATTTCAACTAAATATAGAAAAACAAGTCAGAGTGTCTATTTCTAATATTAAACCATCCTTCGAAAATCTTTGCTCTGCAAAACAGGCCCAAGGGAGTCACTAATAGTTATTAAACTTGTTTTTAATTTAGTATTGATATGTTAATTATTACGTAAATACATTGTGCAGTACTAATACAATCCTATTTATAGGTGTATTATCTCAGTGTAAATGTGTATTTTATTTTTTATTATATCAAATTGTATTTTGTTTTGCTTTCCTTTCAATAAATTATATTAAATGTTTTTTAATGAATGTTTTTAATAATAATTTCTTTACGATACGCTCGCGCCCCCCAATAGTGTAATCACGACCCCCTAGTGGGGCGCGCCCCACAGGTTGAGAAACGCTGGTCTATGCACATGTAGTTCAGAAGTAAAACTCTGAACTATAGTCCTTTGACTATACAGCTTATTCTTATCGGTTTACGCCTTCAAAAATTCCACGCCATGAAGAATTGTGTGTAGGAACAAGTCTAGTGTATTCTACAGACTGAATTTAGTGACAAATATTATCATCTTGAGTTGCCTCGTAAACCTTGGTGTTAATTGAATTGTCTGGAAGATCACCAATCTAGTAAATTCCGTTGTTACTTCACCTTGGCATTAACGAAGGAATTGGTGACTGAACTGGACTAACTAAGGCATATGATTCAACAACTAACTTCAACATGGAAAAAAACCGGTTTAGCTGGTTACAAATTGGCCCAGACACAACCCTAAATATAAGGCTTCGCTAAACACTAGACAAGTGGCATGAAAATAGTTTCGATTTGACTATTCCTTATTTTCAATTCATCAATAAGGGTTCAGAAGATCTACCAAATATGACAATTCAAGAACGAAAAAAAAAGCTCTGAATAGCTCATAATAGAGACCGTTAAAATGGTCAGCGAAAAAAACTGGTAAAAACAATTTATGTTTACCAAAAAAATGGAGTAATACAATAACGATTCTTATTCTATAAGAAAGGCGATATAACTAACCTAAAAAACTTTCGGCTCATTAGACTACCCTCCCACCTCTATAAGTGATTAACTAAAAACGTAACGAAATGCTTAGAGCGAAATTTGGATTTTCACCAGCCTCGAGAGCCGACGGGTTTCAGGATGGATAAATTACACATGACCTAAAAATTCTCGTAGAAAAATCGATTCAATATAATAAACCACTCACATTGATACTTATGGACTTCAGAAAAGTTTTTGATCCTGTAGAGCAGCATTAAAATAATGTAGGACAGATTACAGATACACTAAACTGATCCAAGACATATATAATAATGCAACAACCAGCCTCGAGCTACATGAAACTTTTCCGACTGTGATAGGGTACGTATGTAAACAACTTACTTACTTATACCATCTACGATTCGCCGATGAAATCGTTATAATCGTGATAACCTAGGTGACCGAAAGATCATACAGAATTTTAGGTTTGGTATGCTTGTAAACGCCACTTTTACGCTTCTTTCTATTTATGTATTCAACTTTTAATAAGAAGTCAAATTTAATTATTTTAAAACCACTAGAAGCAATTGAAAAATCAGTGATTCAGTCAACCAATACCAAACTTTGTTTTGACTTGGAAAACAGTAAATCAACCATATATACGATCACGGATCTAAAATTGTGGAGTACCCAAACTTTGCTCATTTAAAATTTTGAGGTGATCGGAAGTCGTTACTAAGTGGTCTAACATTCAATTTTTTTTTACAAGATCACAGCTCGTTTTCAAGCGGTCACATGTGTTTGAAAAATGAATGTCTGTATGTGTAAGTCTACTGTTATAATATTTATCGCTTACCTTAGTATTTCCTAAATTCTGATGGCATGGAATAAAAGAAAAACATTGTTACATTTTATGTATTTTTAAAGTTTCAACGTTGTATTTATTTTATTGGCTTTACAAAAGATAAATCTTATTCAAATATATATATATATATATATATATATATATATATATATATATATATATATATATATATATATATATATATATATGTTGCTGAACAAGAAAATAATTTGGCACTTTGTAAGAGATATTTACCCAACGGCAAAAGCGCCAATATTTTTCGATAGTTGGTATTGACTCGAACCATATATAGCAAAACCGAAATTATTTCAATAACGGGAATATGATTCCTAAAAGCCCTACGAAAATCTAATTAATTAAATTCAAAAAGTTCTCTCAGAAACTCATATAAAATATAATAAAAGTTCATTTTCTGAACAAACAAGATATCTCCACCACATTTTTCCCACCCTAGATGTAGCTTCGAAATCTGTCCTTTTGTCAGTACTATTCTTTCTTGTTAATAAAACGAGGCTCTAGGGTTTAGGAACTTTGATTTTATGTCGTTAAAAATACCAACTAAACCAACTCCATCTGCTGTTTTTAATGACCACTAAGTAACACTAACTTCAGGGCACTTTCCACTTTCCTTGCAAACACCATCGTTATTATTGATAAATAAGTGCCAAAATTGTTACTCTAGGTGATTTTAATGTCCACAACATCTACTGATTTAAATATTTAAATGTAGTGAAGCTCAATCCTTTACAATTACTTTTCGCACTACTTAGCCTATTGATGAACCAACACGAGTTTCTGATAGTGACGTACATTTCGTTAGTGATTTCTTTTTGACGAAAAATCCAGTTGCTTCTGTCGATATTCGCAGATAGTAGTATGGTATACAAATCAACAAAAACCTGCAAGAAATTCTTGGGGGGCGACAGTAACCAAGCAGAATTTAACGCTACAAAAATCCAGGCAAAAGTCTTTTCTACATAACTTAATGATACAAAAGCCACATAGTTATATCTTGACACTACAGTAGCTACTACATAATATTGAAGTTGAGTAAGAGACTTTCTTCGGGTTGCTTTGCTATCAGGGTTACGAGAAATGAATTTGGCCCTGATCTTGCACGAACGGTTTATTTTGCATTGTTTGGGCCCCATTTCAGATATGGTATTCCTTTTTCGGATTTTGCCCGCTAATATCTTCTGAATATTTTGTTTTTGCTACAGAAGGCTGTCCGCTTCATCACTGGTGCCCATCAGAGGGCATCTTTCTCTAGCTGGGAATTCTGACCATCACTTCCCTGTTCATCTTGGAGACCGCTTTGTTGATATATAAGAAACGCTTTAGTATCCAGCGCATAGCATCTCAGAGGGGCACCCAACGGGTTGCGGATCTGCCTTTGCCTGTTTCAGTTAGGGCATACACGAAGCGCTCATTAATATACGAGGGCAGAAAATTGTTTAACCATTTGCCAATTCACATCAAGACTGCTAACTCACTTAGAGTGTTTCGAAAATGTCTTAAAAAATTATTAGTTAACAAATCATATTTTATGCGGATTCGCTCGTATGACCCCCTTTTTCTTTTTTTATTGGCTGTTGTTCCGTTTGATCGTGAAGCACCTGGCTGTGTTGGTTTGTATGCTATTTTTCCCTTACTAATGACAACTAAGTATTATTGTTTTAGTTTTATAAACTAGTGTTAATTTTACTTTGACTGGAACTAACGCGTAGGCTGAAAAGTTTTTGTTCTAGTTACTTAAAACACATTTTTTGTTTTGCAAAATTCGACTTTATTTATCAATATAATCTCCTTCAAGAGAAATACAATCAGTTCAATGCTTTTCTAACATTTCTATACCTTTCTTGTAGGATTTGTCTTTGCCTTCAAAAAATAGGTCTCAGTTTCGGCGATAACTTCTTCATTGGAGCCAAATCTCTT
This sequence comes from Pachyrhynchus sulphureomaculatus, assembly GCA_019049505.1. Classification (NCBI taxonomy): domain Eukaryota; kingdom Metazoa; phylum Arthropoda; class Insecta; order Coleoptera; family Curculionidae; genus Pachyrhynchus; species Pachyrhynchus sulphureomaculatus. The sequence goes on from CM032455.1 coordinate 139,379,270, forward strand.
TTCCCCGAGCATTTTTTTGAAGTTTGCGAATAGGTAATAGTCGCTGGAGGTCAAATCTGGAGAATACGGTGGATGAAGAAGCAATTCGAAATGCAATTCATGCAATTTTGTCACAGTAACCATTGACTTGTGCCACGGTGCATTGTTTTGATGAAAGAGTACTTTTTTTCTTGTTCATTTGGGGCCGTTTTTTTTTGCGATTTCTGCCTTCAAACGCACAAATAACTTTGTATAATATTCCTATTGATGGCTTTTCCCTTCTCAGCACAGTCGATGAAAATTATCCCACGCGAATCCCAAAATACAGAGCTAAAAACCTTCCCAGCTGATTGTTGTGTCGTTGGTCGTTCCGGGCAGCTTTCACCGGCTGTTGTCCGCTCAGCTGACTGCCGATTTGAATCCGGTGTGTAGTGGTGGATTCATGTTTCATCCATTGTCACATGTCGCATGAAAAAATCCTTTTTATAGAGCTTAAACAGATCTATACCGCACTCGGAATCACCAACACGTTATTTTTTTGGTCAACTGTGAGCAAACGCGGTACTCATTTCGAACAGAGCTTTCTCTTGCCTAAACGTTCATGCAAAATATGACCAACGCGTTCTTTTGATATCTTTAGGGTGTCAGCTATCTCACGCAATTTCACTTCAGGGTCATTCAAAACAATTTTGTGAATTATTTTGATGTTTTCCGGTGTAACCACCTCATTTGGGCGTCCAGAGCGTTCAGCATCATTTGTGTCTCTACGACCGCATTTAAATTCAGCATATCAGTAAATGATGAGTGATTTTTCAGGGACAGTCCCCGTAACACCTATCAAGCCATTGCTTTGCATCAAAAAACAGTGTTTAATCAACACACGAAATTCGATTTTTTCCATTGTTTTGAAAATATCAAAAGTAGCGTCACTAAAACCACTGTAACTTGTAAACTAATCGTCGAAATGTCATGAAATTTTGACACGTAACGCTTGAAGGTTGGTACTTCCTAAAAAATCATTGGATTTTTGAAAAGGGCCACATCTATGTGTCAGACCAAAAACTTTTCAGCCTACGTGTTCTGTGTTAACTAGGTATCTTGCTGTTTGTCTACTGTATATTTGATGTTGCGTCTTCTACATTTTGCTTAGTATATATTCGTTTTTAGGTTTCCTTATTATTTATTTTGCATAGAGTTAATTTGTTTGTATTCTATTTTTCCATTATAACTATGTTTTTATATTCCTTAGATTATTATGCTTTGTCGAAGAAACACCTTTGATTTTTATGACAATAAAGTATTTTTGATTTGATTTGTTGTCACTCAACTTGACATGGAATGCACACGTTGTATGCTCCGTTTCCACTACTTTTCTATTTTTATTTAAAAGTACAAAAATGTTTGTAAACAATATTTTAAAATCAATCAGTTGTAAAAAAATGTTTGGAGAACAACACCTCCTATTCCTTTCTCAACTTTGAATTTTGTTCTAGCTACTTACCCATTAAAAGAATATATTAAAAACGAATAACATAAAAACAACCGGAAATATTAACACAAAATTATAATCATTAACTCCTCACAACCCACTCACACTTACTAGTAACTTACTACATTAACATGATGCCTCTAGGCTCAATTGTCGGTCAACACGCGCCACATAATCCAGTACAACATCTTTGATTTATTTATTAAAACATAATTTTTAATGCATTTGACATCCCTGATATGCTTCTTGCCTCTACTAATTTCATATTATAAAAAGAGAGTGATATATTCTTTAAATGCAATCTAGAGAAAAACAAAGCAACGCATTTTTCTTAAGTGATTAACGACATTTTCCTATGCCAATTAGTTTCCGAGAAAACACCTGGCTACTGAATCAGAATAAAATACCTCAGATGATACAACACCGAAAGGTGTGATCTTTTTATAAATAAACAAAAATTATTTTTGTGAATTAAAACCGCTCAAAAATTTCACAATGTTTAGGAAATCATTGGACGAGGTGTTACATGTATATTTGATTTTTAGTTGTTTTTTTGACCGTGCTCCTGACAAAAGGTCTCCTTATAAATTGGAATGGTTTTGTGTTAGAGGTAATTTATTTATACAGATTAAGGATTTATGATAGAAAGAACAGTAGTAGTGAGAAAGAAAAGAGAGACATCCTGTGAATACAGAGCACTGAGTGGCATATCTAAGGATTGTGGTATTTTTATGAGTATAGCACACATGCTGACACCCTCAGACAGAATTTCTGCCAGGTCTTTGTTGAACGGCTTCCTGCTGTCTGCGGATATTAGCATAAGTAGCCAATGTTTGAACATTTAAAGTGGATGAAGAAATAAGTGCACTATTATCGGCTAAGTTTTAGATTGGACTCCTGGTCTTTTGCAGCAGATTGTTAATGTAAATGAGAAAGGGATTAAGTACTTGAAACTATTCTACTTACTGTTTAGGATCTGTGATCTTCTAAAAAAAGTTAATTATAGATCATCCTTATTTGCTGATGATAAAAAAAAATTATAATGGCCCAACAATCCATTGCAAATGACTCAACACAGATCCTAATAAATATTCTGTATTAAAGTTGGGAACACACAATCCGAATCGGTCTTTATATCGGACGACTAAACGATAAAAAAAATCTAGATGATAACCCGAACGTACATCACCTGTGGGATAATGACAAGGAAACGTAACAGATATAAAAGATTTATCAAAAATGAACAAATTGTACTATTTTTACTTGAACATCAAGATAATATTCCCTAAACGAAAGTTTAGGGAATCAAAATCGAAATTTATAATCAATCCCCCTAACAACATTAACAGAGACTCGGATTATGGTCTGCATCACATGTGAAAAAACGGTCATTACACTGGGTCCAGTGACCGGACAGGTACGAATATTTGATTGGTGCTCCTTCGAGGGCCTTCAATGTTCTAATTTCGAAGAGTTAAAATCCCCGCAGGTGTCTCGTATAAACGTAGGTGAAACGTTACTCCAAGTTAACACGGTCTAATCCCAAGTTTTCGCTCTATTAACTCTTTTGCATCTAATTATGATTAGGCCTACGATGGTTTTCTCCTTACGACACTAAGTAGTAGGGGGGGTAGGGGCGCATTGACTACCTGGGTCATTTAGCAAGTAGTAATTTTGGTGATAGTAGGTAATAATTTATGATAAAAATATCTATCAGGCAAGTTGTCTGAGAAAAATATTTTTATCACTTTTCTTAGTACTACTAGAGCATTCAAAAGCAATATGCAACACGTAGGCTGAAAAGTTTGTGGTCTGACGCATAGATGTCGCCCTTTTCAAAAAATCCATATGATTTTTAGGAAGTACCAACTTTCAAACAATACGTGTCAAAATTTCATGACATTTCGACGCTTAGTTTAAAAGTTACAGTGGTTTTAGTGACGCTACTTTTGCTATTTTCAAAACAATGGAAAAAAATTTCGTGAGTTGATTAAACACTGTTTTTTTGATGGGAAAAAATACTGTTCAAGCAAAGCAATGGCTTGATAAGTGTTACAAGGGACTCTGTCCCTGGAAAACCACTCATCATTTTACTGTATGCTGAATTTAAACGCGGTCATACAGATACAAATGATGCTGAATGCATTGGACGCCCAAATGAGGTGGTTACACCGGAAAAACATGAAAAACATCCACAATATTGTTTTCGATGACCATAAAGTGAAATTGCGTGAGATAGCTGACGCCCTAAAGATATCAAAAGAACGTGTTGGTCATATTTTGGAAGAACATTTAGGCATGATAAAGCTCTGTTCGAAATGGGTACCACGTTTGCTCACAGTGGACCAAAAACAACAACGTGTTGATGATTCTGAGCGCTGTTTAGACCTATTTAAGCGCAATAAAAAGGATTTTTTTCATGCGATATGTGACAATGGATGAAACATGGATCCACCACCACACACCCGAATCAAATCGGCAGTTAGCTGAGTGAACAGCAGCCGGTGAAAGCCGCCTGAAGCGACCAAAGACACAACAGTCGACTGGGAAGGTTTTGGCCTCTGTATTTTGGGATGCGCATGAAATAATTTTCATCGACTACGCTAAGAAGAGAAAAACCATCACTAGCGAATATTATATAAAGTTATTGGAGCGTTTGAAGACAGAAATCGCAAAGCCCCAAATGAACAAGAAAAAACTGCTCTTTCATCAAGACAAAGCACCGTGTCACATTCGATGGTTACGATGGCAAAATTGCATGAATTGAAGTTCGAATTGCTTCATCATCCACCGTATTCTCCAGATTTAGTCCCCCGCGACTATTATCTATTCGCAGACCTCAAAAAAAAAATGCTCGCAGGAAAGAGATTTGGCGCCAATTAAGAAGTTATCGCGAAACTGAGGCCTATTTTGAAGGCAAAGACAAATCTTTCTCCAAGAAAGTGTTAGAGAAGCGTTGGACTGATATTATTGCTCTTGAAGGAGACTATATTGATGAATAAAATCGAATTTTGCAAAAAATGTGTTTTAAGTAGCTAGACCAAAAACTTTTCAGTCTACGTGTTATTATTGGTAGTGTTGATATTTAAATATTTAGCTGCCCTTACTAGTTGCTTCTTATTGCGATTATAAGCATATTTGCAGCTACTTATGTTGACTAAAAAATTATGATAAAATGTCTGCTCCAATCATGGATGGGCTGTATATGGGTGATCTAAAGATATTGACTATGTATGCTTTTTGGCCAGCAAGGAGGATATACAAAATAACTCTGTTTTCTGCCTGAACAGGACAGTAGAAATAGAGCACAACATTGAATCAAAAAAGATTGGCCCCAGAGATCATCATTAAGCCCTCGAAGTAAAAATGAAGTACGCGAGGCTCTGGTTGACCCCTCTAAGATTCTATTGCCTACACTTCATATCAAATTAGGTATTACACAGCAATTTGTGAAGGCATTACCTAAAAAGGGTCCCTGTTCCAAATATTTCCGTGATCAATTTAAGCATTTATCGGATGCTAAAACAAAAGTTGGCCCTGACATTCGGAAGTTAATGCAAAATGCTGACTTTGAAAAAACTATGAATAAGACCGAAGAGCTCGCTTGGAAATCATTTAAGGAGGTCGTAGAACATTTTTTAGGAAACAGAAAAATCCCTGATTATGAAAATATAGTCAACATGCTTAATAATCTCTGAGAGCTAGGTTGCAATATGAGTATAAAGCTGCCCTTTCTGCATTCCCATATTGATTTCTTTCCCGAGAATCTTGATTTGACCAAGACATAAAGGTTATGGAGAACATATATCAAGGAAGGTGGGAAGTTAGCATGATGGCCGATTATTGTTAGAAGTTGCAGAGAGACGAACCGAATTGGAAGTTCAAGAGAAAAAGATTGAAAAGGAGTTTTGAAGAAAATAGAAAAAGATATAAGTAATTTTATTTCGTCTAGTCTCTTAAGTCAAGTTTAAAACTAATTCAGTGCATTTTATAAATGAAGTTTTATGTCTATGATATTCAATTTTTCATAGCAATTGTTTAAAAATCTGTAAATATGCACATCGTGTATAAAAATAAATCTTGATGTGATATTTTAATTCAGCATACCTAAATACTTTAAAGGGGAAATTAAAAGTTATATTTCGCCGATCTTTGTTACTAATTTAAAATATCTAGTTAAAGTTTCTTTGGTTTGTGGAATTTATTATTACTGAAAAACAGGTGTGTTAAAACGCTTTAAATAAGTATCCTATTATTTTTTAACAAAGGTAATGAGCGCGTCAAAAGCTCAATAATCCACCTGTGAGTCATTAAATTTTAATAGACAGAACAAAAGCAGTGAGTCAATTGAAAAATGGCTTTCTTTAATGAAAATAAATGGTACACAGAGGGCGTAACCATTTTATAAATAGTCGCCAAGAAAAAGATCACACTTTATTGTCAATTTTTTATCGTTCACCTCTCCGCCTGAGTACGGATTTTACCTGTTGTTATATCTTATCGGCGAGGATGTCGTAATACCCGTTAACGTTGTCCCAGTGCCGAAACATATATTTCTGTATTTCACAGCACCTTTTAGACAACGCAGGGTGCTACGGACGTTATTGCTTTTCGGCAAACAATTACTACCTAAATATAAAATAAAAGACTGTTTTTAGTTAATTTCCACTAGTTTATTTTGGGATGACGCGTTTCGCTGTCGATGCAGCTTCTTCAGATCTACATTTTACACGCTCAAGTTAGGTTTAATGTCTACAATTTTATATAACTTCTTAATTATAATATTACACCTAATTACCAGGTGTACAGGTATGAAATGCGGATTTCAGACAACAGATGGGGCACCAATGCAGTTTGTGCTATAAAGATTTGACCCTGCGTCATTTTGTTGTGTCATCAACAAGTGTCAGACGCGCACGAGTGATCAATTGGAAAAGTGTGTGCATAGTGTTGTGTTGTTGTGTTCAATATGTCGAAATTTATACCGAACAAAGAGCATTCGCGGACAGCATTAATTTTTTGTTTTCATTTGAAGAAAAAACTGCTGTTGAAAAAAAAACCGTCATACCGATTACTTCGAGAAGCTTATGGTGAACATGCTCCATCGCAAGATACGTGTGAATGATGGTTTCGGCGTTTCAAAAGTGGTGACTTCGATGTTGCAGACAAGGACAAAAAAAAAATCAAAACGAGCGTACGAAGATGTGGAATTGCAAGCATTGTTGGACGAAGATGATTCACAAACAAAGAAACGACCGCATAAAACCAACTCGCTGAGTAACTGGGCGTTAGTCAACAAGCTTTTTCCAATCGACTAAGAGAGATGGAAAAGATTCAGAAGCCGGTAGATGGGTACCACACGAGTTGAACGACAGGCAAATAGAAAAGCGCAAAAACACGTGTGACATTTTGCTCGCTCGGTACAAAAGGAAGTCGTTTTTATATCGTATAGTTACAGGGGATGAAAAGTGGATTTATTTTGAGAATCCCAAGCGCAAAAAATCATGGGTAGACCCAGGCGCACCATCCACATCGACAGCAAGACCGAATCGCTTTGACAGAAAGACGATGCTCTGTGTTGTGGGATCAGAGGGGCGTGGTCAATTATAAGCTGTTAAAACCTGGGGAAACGGTTAATACTAAACGCTGCCAACAACAATTGACCGATTTGAACCGTTCGCTGCTTGAAAAAAGGCCAGAATACCGAAAGAGGCAACACAAAGTCATTTTTCTTCATGACAATGCTCCATCACATACGCCAAAACCAGTTCGCGACACGTTGGAAGCACTCAGCTGGGAAGTTCTACCCCATGCGGCTTACTCATCAGATTGGCTCCTTCCGATTACCACTTGTTTGCATCGATGGGTCACGCACGCTGAGCAGCGCTTTGGTTTGGTTTGGTTTGGATGTGAACAAAATGGCTCGATAAATGGTTCGCAGCAAAATGGGAAGATTTTTACTGGCGTGGTATTCACAAATTGCCCGAAAGATGGGAAAAATGTATAACAAGCGATGGAGCATACTTTGAATAAAGCACTTTTTATCATTGTTCCGAATTTACCATGTTTTTTAGAAAAAAAAATCCGCATTTCATACTTGTACACCTGGTAAATTATATTGATAATATTGGAAAACCCACACAGACAGGGAATTAGGAGAATAAATTCAATAATGGTAAATTGTTTAAATCTACCTGGTCGTTGAGTAAAGTACCTGTAGTCCTTAATCGATTTATTTGCAATGTCTCTAAAAGGTTTAGTTTTAAACCGTTTTGTTGAATATGTAAAATTTTGAAATTCTTTTTAAACGTGTGATTCTCTGTTAAAAGATGATTAGCACATATTGAATTAGACTTTCTAGGGATGAAACTTTTTTCGTTTTCTGTATAAATGTACGTCAAGTTTGTCCTATCTATGTTTTAGGGCATGACCCACATGTTCATTGATATACCCCTGATTTATTATCTTTATTGTTAGTCTTCTAAGCTATGTTGATATTTTTTGGATTTAAAAATTTTTCCAATTTTTTTTGTTGGTTTGCCGAAATAGGTTAAGCATTTAAAAGTGGTTTTTCTGTCCTTGATACATGGGTATATTTCTGAGATAGCCTTGTTTCTAAGTTTTTTTCTAACGATGTTATCGATTAACGTAACTGAATAACCGTTGTTAACGGCTACTTGTTTTATGTAGTTTAATTCTTTATTAAAATTGTCCTCTGATAAGGGGATATTAGTTAGTCTATGTATAAAGCTATGATAAGCCGCGAGTTTATGATGGTTAGGGTGGTGAGAACTATTGTGAAATGTGGTACTGTAACTATTGTTATTATGGTTATTAAATACCATTGTTTCAATACTGTCCATGAATATTTTGGCAAGTAATGAGTTAAATGGACTCCCCATAATTAACCCTTTCTTACTATTGTAGAATTTATTGTTAAATGAAAAATAATTTTGTCTTCGGCAAGTTCTTAATGAATTAATTATGTCCATTTTTATAACTTCATTTACTTTGTTTTTTGTTAATAGGTTCTCTATTAAAATTATTGTTTTGTCTGAGAGAAAACTTGGAAATAAGTTTTTGACATCGAAAGAAACTAAATTAGAATTATCTGGTATTGTTATGTTCTCAACTTTATCTACGAGTTCGTATGAGTTTTTGATTGTGGGGAGTCCATTAAACCCATTACTTGCCGAAATTTTCATGGACAGTATTGAAACAATGATATTTAATAACCATAATAACAATGGTAATAACTGTCTATACTGGTATCGATACGTAGACGATATAATTGTTTGCTTTACAGGTACGGACAGACAATTAACTCACTTTTTACAGTACATTAATTTTTTACATAGAAAAATCAGTTTTAAAATGGAAGAAGAAGTCGAAGGGAAGATCAACTTCCTAGACTTAACAATCAGTAAAACCATGAAAAAAACATGAATTTGGAATATATCACAAACCTTGTCATACAGATACCACAATTCACTATAGTTCTCACCACCCTAACCATCATAAACTCGCGGCTTATCATAGCTTTATATATAGACTAACTAATATCCCCTTATCAGAGGACAATTTTACTAAATAATTAAACTACATAAAACAAGTAGCCGTTAACAACGGTTATTCAGTTACTTTAATCGATGACATCGCTAGGAAAAAACTTAGAAACAAGGCTATTTCAGAAATATACCCATGTTTTAAGGACGGAAAAAGCACATTTAAATGCTTAATCTATTTCGGCAAACCAACAAAAAAAACTGGTAAAATTTTTAAATCAAAAAAATATTAACATAGCTTTCAAGACTAACAATACTATAGGGAAATATCTCAGAAACTACAAACCACAAATCAATAAAGATAATAAATCAGTATATCAATTAACGTGTGGGTCATGCCCTAAAACATACATAGGACAAACTGGACGTACATTTATACACAGAACTACAGAACAGGAAAAAAGTTTCATCCATAGAAAGTATAATTCAACATATGTTAATCATCTTTTAACAGAAAATCACACGTTTAATAAGAATTTCAAAATTTTACATACCCAATAAAAAGGTAAAAAGGTTTTAAAAATGCTAAACCTTTACAGGTACATTACCCAACGACCAGGTTGAATTTATTCTCCTAATTCCATGTCTGCGTAGGTTTTCCAATACTATCAATATAATTTAATTAGGTGCAATATTGTAATTAAGAAGTTATATAAAATTGTAAACATTAAACCTAACTTGACAGTGTAAAATGTAGATCTGAAGAAGCTGCCTCAACAGCGAAACGCGTCATCACAAAATAAACTAGTGGAAATTGACTAAAAAGTCTTTTATTATATATTTATAATGAATTTCCATCAAGTAGAAGCTACAACCATCCGAAACTACTCTCTATGTACGTGGGCAGGCCTTAAGGGGGGAGGCCTGTGTAAAAGACCCTTTTTTTGTGAATCATTTATTGAGAAACTATACTATTTATACAAAAAAGGAAAAGTACATAAAAAAGAACAATTTTTTGGCTTCAAAAATAGAGCCTCAACTTTTTTAAAATAATCAAAATGACGGAGCAGGAGCTGCTCAAAGTTGACTCTTTGATTTTGAGCTGTGCACCGCCCAGGTCACCATAGTGGATTTAAAAAAAAGAAAAATTCATTAGAGTATGATTATACGATTTGCACGAATTTAAATTTACCATAAAAAAAAAAACGGTCAAGTGCAAGTTGAACTTGCACAATTAGTGTTCCGTACGTTGATTGTTTTTAAAATAAAAAATTTTGTTAGAGTGGTATAAAATAATCAGTGACTTCACAAAACACACCCCCAAATGAGTTTTCAACAAAGTTTGTTTCCAATCTTTACTGAAAACTGGTGACCTTGAATTTTTTTTTTTTTTTTTTTTTTTTATATACCAGATAAATTATTAAAGGTAATGCACTCGTGATAATTTTCGTTCAATCTATACCCCGTGGAGAATATTCCGGAATTTTTTTTCAAAATTTTTTGATCAGTACTTTTCGAGATAAGGTAGGGGACAGCGATTTTTTAAAAGTAATACGAAGAAAAGTGTGCGCAAGTATTACATTATATATATATTTTTTACTCGTGTTTTCACAAGCTTTCATTTGACACCACACTCGATGACCTAGTAAAAAATTTTTTTTTTCACTTCCGATTTCACCCCTCAAAACAAACCCCTTAAGTCAAAATTTATGTTACGGTGGTATAAAATGATTAGTGACTTCACAAAACACACCCCAAATTAGTTTTCAACAAAGTTTGTTTCCAATCTTTACTGAAATCTGATGACCTTGAAATTTTTGTTTTTTTTATATACCATATAAATTATTAAAGGTAATGCACTCGTGATAATTTTCGTTCAATCTAACTTGCCCCGTGGAGAATATCCAGAATTTTTTCGAAATTTTTTGATAAGTACTTTTCGAGATAAGGCCCGGGACAGCGATTTTTCGCGAATTTTTAAAAATAATACAAAGAAAAGTGCGCGCAAGTGTAATATTATATATATATTTTTTTACTCGTGTTTTCACAAGCTTTCATTTGACACCACACTCGATGACCTAGTAAAAAAATTTTTTTTTCACTTCCGACTTCACCCCTCAAAACTAACCCCTTAATTCAAAATTTAATTCTCAAAACTACATGGCTCTGATGAGGCCATCAATTCCTATATTATTACCAAATTTCACCTTTCTATGTCAAATGTCATTCTGCACCGCAAGCAAGTTACTACGCCACGGAGCCACGGGCCGCCACTATAGTTATTGAGACGTGAGGACAGTTACATGGACACAGCGAAATTTTCTTTGGAGTGTTTCAGAAAGTAGGCAAAAGAATAACGTGTTTGTGGCCAGAAATAAGTTTTTTTTTGTTGCCATATTTACTATTTTGTCATAACAAGGGTGGTGAACGGTGTAAATGTGCATTAAATTTTCATATTGTGTCTAAGATGTAATACGTATGTATACACGGTGCCGTCAAAGTCAGACAATTTTTTAACAGGCTATAATTGGTCACATACGGAGCCGCAGTATGATGGACAAAAACAGAGCAGAAAACAGCTACTTATGTTCCATCGGCGCTATAAGTAGCATCCCCGCCACAGCTATGGAAATAATTCTAGGTCTAATACCCTTAGATATATACATAAAAAGTAAGGCGATTAAGGGGTAATGCCACTCTAGAAATTTGAAAAACATCAACATTTTTTTGGGCTTAAATGATGCTTTAGGGACTTAGAAATAAGGTATAAAGGATTTTATGAGGGTAAGAAGGAAGGAAGGAAGGAAATGTGTTGTTTATCAAGTGCGCGTAATTGTCTCGCAGTGCTCTCCAAACTCCCCGAGAGTATTTGTGCTTCGCGCTGCCTAAAAGACTGTACCTTTCTGAATATTGAAGATATCTATTTATCTATAGAATTTAAGTTCATCTCGAATTTATCAACAAAACATCAATTTAGAAGGCCAATTATATGGTGCAGGCATTGCAGATTAGAGGTATCTAGAAAATTTATATAACTTTAAAACACGTTTTTCTCAAAATTACATTTTTCAACCTGACCGGAAACATTACTTCTCCAAATTATCACTTATTTATTTGAAATTTTAACTGTATCTTTAAAATTACATTATCTAGCGAAGTACGTACGGATTTTACAATTTGTTTTGAACTTTTTTTTTATAAACGATTTTTTACGGGATTTTTTTCCGAAAAATAAAACACTTTCTTCAAACATGTACCATTCATAAAAAAATCAATATTTTTAATTTTTCTATGTACTTCCCGAGAAAATCTTATGTAGAACTCAAAAAACTCTGCCTTTTGTTCCAGCTAAAAAACTGGAGGAGACATCTTTCTGGCCGCGAAGTACTACGCCATATTGTAAAAAAAAAAATTGTTTAAAAATTTGTAAATATACTTTAAAGTATGTATAATAAAAGCATTTGAGTAAATTTTGGATTGCGTTCACTACATTTCAAAAAAAAAATTTGTCAAAATCAGGCTTTTTTCTTAGCTCTAGAATGGCATTACCCCTTAATAACGCCTATCGAATGAGGACAAAAGGGAAATAGAAACAACAACTTGAACAATTTGGGCACATAAGAGTTATGGATCTAATCCCAAATTTAAAATAAAATTTCATACACACCCGCGAGGCTCTTTTTCATATCCATTTGTAAAAATGGCAGAGACAAAATTACATATTTACGCAAATAGGGCCTACAGACAAACCTGAACGAGCAATCATCTGGCATCTTTTCGCGCGCCGTTGTTAGGGATGTACCTACCGCCACCTATCGGCTCGAGAAAATACTATTTCGCGTTCTTGCTATGTAGCTCAGTACCGTATTCTACTCTTTTTCTCATTTACATTAACGTTGCTGCACTCGTCATAGTTATGTCGGAACAGTTCATTCCTCTAGCATCGCCACTCAATTTGCTGGGCGTTAATTTGCATGAATAGCAAAGAGCGCTTCTCAAAAGCTGGGAATATTGTTTTGATATAGAAAGCTTTATACTCCATGACAACTGTTCATTCTGTACAAAGCTCATATTCGACCAACGATGGAATAATGCTGCCATGTTTGGGGCTCTGCTCCCAGAACTTACCAGTAACCTTGATACCATGGAACTTCAAAGAACTGTTGGCGAATTGAGTTTTTTTTACAAATATTTTCATGGAAAGTGTTCAATGGATATAGCCCGCCTAATTCCTTCTAAAGCGCCGCATGTCAGGAATACACGTCGCGCTAATACTTCACATCCGTATAAACCTCTGCTTGTCACTCATCATATAACCCTTTTTCAGCAGGCTTTTATATGGAGAACCTCATATCTTTGGAACAATTTTCCCAGGACTTGCGTTTGTCACCGAGTACATTTTACAGCGATTCAAGACGAACGTGAATGCTTTTTCCGCACATGACGCGTCGCTTCTGTAGCACTTTAGGGATTTTCCTGCAGCATGTGCTGTTGGAATTTAGCCCGTCTGTTTTATTACTCTTAAAGCGTCAGAGCACATCAAAACACAACAAAATCACGATTCATCGTTACAATTTAATTTAAACAAAGAGTATACATTTCGCCACAAAATGTCGAAACTGTCAAAACAAAAACCCTCCTAAGAAAAAATTTGGCGATGTTTGTGTGTGTTATTTGTTGAACGTACATTTTATCTCTTTTCTTTGGCACTGATTTATTACTTACGTTTTATAGGGACGCATTCGTCAAATCCCGGCCTTGTCCTAATGTCATACTGTTGTTCAGCATCATCTCCGTCCAGGTCCCAACATTTCTAAATTTAAAATAAAACAATAATCATTATTTACTTGCGGTAAGCGACATAAATGGGCACTTAAGTCTAATTATGAATGACACCTACTTCATAAAAGTTACACTCATTTTCAGCTTTTAGTGGGGAAATATTCAGTAAAGAGAGTACTTGTAGACTGGAGTATTAAGGTATTATGGCCTTAAGTTTTGTCAAAAACTGAGGGGGATATTTTCAGAAAATTCAATACGCCTGCGGACAAAGGTGTCTTCTGAATGGTTTGCGATTATTTGTCGGTCGCGAACTGCATAATAAATAAATGAATAAATAAAAATTAAAGAAGTTTCGAGAGTTTTGTGAACTAGTAACTTTAATAATTGTTCATACTTTAACAAAATAATACAAAACTATAAATTACAATGTTTCTTTTGCAACCTCAACAAGAACAGAGTCGTAAAAAAAGACCCTTAAATGCATAGAAAAAAAGCATTATTAAAATTGTTTTTTACCATTCGTTAGGTTAAATATTAAATAATACGTGGTATGATCCAAAAGTTCCCGGACTAACACTACATAGCAAGAACGCGACATAATACCGATTTGAGTCGATAGGTGGCCGTAGATACATCTCTAACAAAGTTGCGTGGCAAGTTTCAACTTGCTAGCTCGTTCAGTTCATTTCATATGCACTTTTGTGTAAGGGTCAAATTGTGTCCCTCTGCGATCTTTATAATAGATATGAAGAAGAACCAGCGCGTGTGTGCGAAATTTTGTTTTAAACGCGGAAAAAGGGCTCCTGAACCATATGAAATGATTCGGAAAGCACTCGGGATCAAAACCCGAATCCTACGTCAATTTTCGAGTAGTTCTCGCGATTTAATGCCGGCCGAATTATGCTGGAAAATGACGAGCATTCTTAAAGATCTTCGACTACAACCACGTCTGAAATCAGCGCCACAGTTCGTTGGACGATCTCTAATGAACTTTGTATTGGTTAGGGAACACGTCACGTCAACGAATTTAAACGGAATAACTATACATGCATCGAATCGCGCGAAGCATGTTCCGCGCAATTTGACAAGTGTTTAAAAGAAGCGTCATATCGATGTTCGCGCTGAATTGAAAGACCTTGCTTCCTACGATGAAACTTCTTTGTTGACGGTTATTACCAGCGATGATATATGGCTACGATTCAGAAACGAAGCGATAGCCATCGCAGTGGAAGAGTACCGATTAGCGGACACCTAAAAAATGCCGAAAAGTTCATGCAGAATTTGTTTCGCATGGGCAGACAGTGAATTCGGTATTCTCTTGCAACGTGCTGAGACGCGAGGATATCCGAAGAAACCAGCCAGAGTTTTGGAACGAGAAAGAGTTTCCCCCTGCGTCACGACAATGCGCCAGCCCACAATTCGTTTTGAATGCAACAGTTTTTGGCAAAGAATCCCATGACTGTCATCCTTCACCCCCCTGAGTTGCCTGATTTAGTTCCTGTGACTTCGTTAGGGTTGTCGCTTCGAGACGGTAAAGGAGAAGCAATGCATCGACCCTTAAAAAAAAGTCTGAAGAATAAAGAAAAAATGTAACTTTCAAAACTACACGCCTTTGATTGGGCCATGAATTCCTATATTTGTGAAAAAGTTCAAGTTTTTATGCTAAATAGCTTTGGAGAAAATCAGGTGTGACTGACAGATAGACAGACGGACGGATACCGAAGTGATCTCATAAGCGTTTCATGTAGAACACTAAAAAGCAAGAAAAAAGGATATATTTTTTAAATGTGTTACTTTATTTTTCGGTGTCGTTTGATGTCAGCTTCATACACTTATACTGTCGGTGTTCTAGTGTTTTTTACCCCCTTTGAAAAAGTAGTCAGGGTTGAGATCTGCAAAATATTCGTTCACAGCGTCAATGACATCTTGACACTGAGGAATAAAAAACAAGTAGGACGAGACCAATTACCCTGAAGAGTAGGGTGTATGTGGTTCTAAATCGTATTGTAATTCGTGAACTTTGACCATTGTGATAAATGAAATATGGAGTTTTGCCTTATCCTGGTGAAACATCACTTTCTTTCGCGACAATCTCCAACGTTTCTACAGCAGTTCTTTGTTCAAATGGTCGAAGAGCGTTGCACAGTACTCCTCTGTTATTGTGGGACCTTTTTCTAAATCGTCGACGAAATAATGCCTTTCGAGTCCTAAACGACCTATTCTAGACATAATTGGTTTTTAATGGTGGTGCAGAGTCTCTATGTACTTCATCCAACCCTACTGACAATTTTTTCTTATGAAAATGTGACACGGTCACTTCAAAATCGCACGCAAACCGTGTCCCGATTTTGACTAAAACTTGACATAACATAATTCAAGGGTTGAAACTTTTAGGCCGCATATGACAAAGTAACATGTGTCGCCGACTCCGGAAATTTACCGTACTTATCGAACAATCCTCGTATATTACTTACTGGATCAACCTCCACCTGAAGAGGCATCTTCATATCCTCGCTAGGTTGTGGCAAGGTCTTTATCGAATTCTCCCCGTTGGTATTTGTTGAATCAGGTTCAGGAAAAATTTCATGAGGTTTTTCCTCTTCCGACTCTGTATCGTAAATTTCTTCATCAGACATATAGTCCGTTTGGATTGGCTGATCTGCTCCAGGTAAAAGGTCACAGATGGCTTTCATTGTTATTACAATCTAGAATAAATAAGAAAAAATTTGTTTTATTTAACAATTAGTTTCTTTACTACAAACGGTTTAAAATTAAACGTTCTTTGAGGACACTCTGCTCTAAAAACTATGTTAAGTTCATTAGAGGAAGGTCTCTGGGTGATACTATCTGCTTGGTAGTATAGCTCAATATATTTTACAATGTAAGTTTTTTTATTCGTTACTATAGCTGCGCGTTACACCAAGTCTGATAAAATGGTTGACACGCGACGCTTAAATAGATTTTTTTTTATTGTTCACCTTCCTGTCCAAATAGGGATAGATATTACATTGTAATGATGGAATTGTGGCTACTTTTGCTGTTTGTCTAACTCTATTATAAGATATAAGTTATATTAGGTATTAGCAATGATCAATAGTTGTTATATTGATCATTGATATAAGTAATGTTAACTAAACAATATAGTCTGAGAATTGTATATCTGCAGTACCGGTAGTATTGTCCATTTATGATGCCGCAAGAACAATTATTTTTTCAAGCAAGTTAGAGACAATTTAGGCTGTTATATATAAACTCCATTGTTGGAACCATTGCTGGTGTTTTGTAATTACACTGTCTATATACAATGTATACAAATTTCCTATAAAAGAAAATAGCTAATTTTTAGCTTTATGATGTGCATTCATATTCCAAAGTCTCCCAAAACAAACTACTTTTCGACATAATCCCCTTCAACGTTAATACACTTGTCCCACCTTTCTGCTAGCTTCTTGATTCCTGTGGCAAAGAATTCTTTCGGTTGACGTCGCACTTTTTCCTTCACCGCTTCATTGTCGGTGAATCTCTTTCCACGTAGGACATCAATTGAGCGGTCCAAACAGGTAAAAATCACACGGAGCCAGGTCTGGGCTGTATGTGGGACGAGGCAAAATCTCTCAACCCCAGTTCTTGAAGCTTTTCTTGGATAAGCCGAGTAGTATGAAGGCGGGCATTGTAAATGGTTCTGAAAAATATTGTGAATAGTTCCAACGCTTACGAAACTTCGGCTGGACATCCACTTCGCTGCTCGTCACGTACTCTTGTTCGGCTTGTAAACGCTCGCACGGTTCACGCAACTTTGTCCATACTATAATAACATTCTAGAATGTATTTCACTTGGCTTAACACCTTCTGCTAATAAAAATCTCGTAATAGAACGCTGCTCTTCTAAAGTGCAGTTCCAATATGGTAAACTGGATATTTTGAGGTTATGTTTACATTACATGATCAAACAGCTGATTAAAACTCATCATAAGGTTGTTAACTTGCACTCCTAGAAGACCAATTGTCTCTTTACTTATTGAATGACCCTCGTATTTATTACAGAAAGTAGTAGCTAATTCTCAATATAGTTTTCCAAGAGACATACGAGGCTGGTTTGAAAAGTCCGTGCAAAAATAAAAACTACTTATGTGTTTGGGGTAAACCCTTTTTATTTTTCGACATAGTCTCCTTTTAGGCTTATACACTTCGTCCAACGATGTTCTAGTTTGTTGATCCCTTCCGAATAATAGGATTTGTCCAAGTCTGCAAAATATCCATTAGTGTCTGCAATCACCTCCTCGTTTGAATAAAATCTTTGTCCCGCCAGCCATTTCTTCAAATTGGGGAACAAATAGTAGTCCGAGGGAGCCAAGTCTGGAGAATAGGGGGGATGTGAAACGAGTTGGAATCCTATTTCCATTAATTTTGCGACCATAACTGCTGAGGTGTGTGCTGGTGCGTTGTCGTGATGGAAAAGGACTTTCTTGTGGGCCAATCGCGGGCGTTTTTCTTGCAGCTCGGTTTTCAAACGGTCCAATAACGATGAATAATATTCACCTGTAATAGTTTTACCCTTTTCCAGATAGTCGATGAGGATTATCCCTTGCGAATCCCAAAAGACAGTCGCCATAACCGTTCCGGCTGAAGGAACGGTCTTCGCCTTTTTTGGTGCAGATTCCCCCTTGGTAACCCATTGTTTAGATTGTTGTTTGGTCTCAGGAGTATAGTAATGTATCCATGTTTCATCCACAGTGACGGAACGACGCTTAAAGTCCTCCGGATTCTTCTGGAACAGCTGCAAACCATCCTTGCAATACTTCACACGATTCCGTTTTTGGTCAAGCGTGAGCAATCGCGGCACCCATCTTGCGGATAGCTTTCTCATGTCCAAATGTTTATGCAAAATATTATGTACTCATTCAGTCGAGATGCCCACAGCACTAGCAATCTCACGCACCTTAACTCTTGTCATCCATCACCATATCATGGATTTGATCAATGATTTCTGGAGTCGTAACCTCCACAGGCCGTCCAGAACGTTCAGCGTCACTTGTGCCCATATGGCCAGTCCGAAAATTTTGAAACCACTTATAAACTGTTCTAATCGAAGGTGCAGAGTCACCATAATGTTTATCAAGCTTCTCTTTAGTCTCCTGAGGCGTTTTGCCTTTCATAAAGTAATGTTTAATCACCACACGAAATTCTTTTTCGTCCATTTCTTGAAAATCACTCGACTTCCTTGATTCACACGAATGCCAAACACAAAGAAATAGACCAATATGGCTGAAACTGGGTGTGCGTTCATTCAAGAGATGCTACTAACTAAACATGACCTCGATACGCGCCGGTGGTGCCATCTCTCGGACTTTGCACGGACTTTTCAAACCAGTCTTGTATATAGTTTACACGATGTCGACGCCAAGATTCTATGGTCAAGGAGAACAATTCTCTAAGGGAAATTGCTAATTTAAGAGCGGCTCCACCTAGAAAATGAGAGGTCACTTCATATTGGGAAAAAGCCAAATTTGATTTGGTAGGGGAAGAAAGCCAACCTTTTAAAAAAGTAAATAGAAGAAATTGTTCACCAAATATTAAAAGTTATGTAGAGTATCTTTAATACATACATGTACATATTCTGTTATTGTTTTAAATTTCTGTAATATTTACATTATAAATTATAGATTTTTTGTTCTATTCAGGCCTAAGACAATACATACCTCTTTCATACTAGGCCTTTTGTCAGGATCTTGATCCCAGCTTTCAGTCATTAACTTTTCTATGCAAGGAGGACAATCTCTTATTAAAGGAGGTCTTTTACCTTTATGGACTGCCCACATTATGGTAAAAGCAGAACTGGCATGGTTAAAAAAGGGTTTTTTTCTAGACAGTACTTCCCACAGGATGATACCCCAGCTAAATACATCACATTTTTCTGTGTACCGAGAAGATGTGAATACCTAAAAAAGAGTGTTTTTTTACTGTTTTTAAAATTTTTTTTTGGTGTTACAACACTTCTGGCATGTTTGCTAAAACTCTACAAAAAAGATAATAAATATGAGTAAAGTTTTTAGAGTTAGTAAGATGAAAATGTTTTTAAGGGGTTATATACACCTGGAATTTTCAAAAATTCAATTTTTTTTATACTAATTCTTCTTCTCTATACTTCTAAAAATGATTAAAAAAAAAAAAATTAAATTCGATTCTACTACAAAGTCATAGCATTAAATGTGACCTGGCGTCGGATTGGGGACCGCTGCCTGTCCCAATGCACTGTCTGCAATATTACTCAGTCAATTTTTAATATTTGTCAACTTTTTTTTTTTTGAAAACTGCATACTAAAGTTTGACAATTTTTAACTACTACATTATTTTATAAGATTATTTTTATTTTTGCAGATTGGATTATTTTTTGTGAAGTTATTCTGCAGACAAGGAGGTGCCATAGTTTTCATCAGTGGTTCATTTAACCTGATAAAAAATAATGTCAACATTTAAAGCAGATTTAAAAAAAAAAAATTTCTTATAATTTAAAGTATAATGAAAACATATAATTGCCATTCTTTTGTATTATTCACTTAATAACCTTTAGAATATTTTTTTTTACCTACAGATACTTTTTGCAGAGCCCAGGTGTATGTAACCCCTTAAAATGTATTTATAAATTAAAAAAAACCACTTTTTCTTAAAAATTTTTAGAACTATGATATGGTGCTTGTTGATCTTTTAAATTTTTCACTTAAAAATTTCACAATGCTGCATTATTATGATGCAAAATCCATGGTTTCTTCTGTCACAATTCACGGCTTTTTTTAAAAAATTGACCCACATAAACAACATAATGTTTAAATAATACTTGTTATTATGTGGAGAGAAGGTGTAGAACAGTCCATGAAAGACAGAGCCATAAGAGAGGAAGAGTGGCAAGACAAAAAAAAAATGGAGAATGAAATGTGGGATGTGGAAAAGACTGTATGAACCCCACACAATTTATATCTATAATATATATAAAATGCAACGTCTCTTTGTCTGTCTGCCCGTTAGTGCGCCTATCACTGAAGAACCACTTATCCGATTTACGTACTTTTTTTTTTTAAAACATACATATGTTCTCTGGCCAGGTTATAGGCTATATTTTATTACGATAGGTAGCATAAGGAATGAGCAGTGACGTAAAATAGTGAGTGATGTCGGAAATAAGTTTGCCGCTAGCGCGTGCCTTTGCAATACACAGCCTAAACCATTAAACATGAAACAATATTATGTAGCAAAGAATATCTGTAATGTATAATCTATAATATATAAAATACAATGTCTCTCTGTCTGTCTGTCTGTCCATTAGTGCGTTTATCACGCGGGAACCACTTATCCGATTTACCTGTCTTTTTTTAAATTCATACATATATTCTTTGGCCAGGTTATATAATAATAATAATAAACTATATCTATAATATATAAAAAATGCAACGCTTGTCTGTCTGTCTGTCTGTCCGTTAATGCGCTTATCCCTCGAGAACCACTTATCCGATTTACGTGATTTTTTAAATTCATACATATGTTCTCTGACCAGGTTATAGGTATATATTTTATTACATCTATAATATATATAAAATGCAACGTATCTCTGTCTGTCTGTCTGTCCGTTAGTGCGCTTATCACTGGAGAACCACTTATCCGATTTTCGTACTTTTTTTTTTAAAAAACATACATGTGTTCTCCGGCCAGGTTATAGGCTATATTTTATTACGATAGGTAGCATAAGGAATGAGCAGTGACAATAATAGTAAATGAAGTCGGACAAAGTTTGCCGCTAGAGCGTTCTCTTGCAATACACAGTCCAAACCATTAAATATGGAACAATATTATCTAGCAGAGATTATCTATAATATATTTAAAATGCAATGTCCGTCTGTCTGTCTGTCCGTCCGTTAGTGTGCTTATCACTGGAGAACCACTTATCCGATTTACGTGCTTTTTTTTTAAACATACGTATGTTCTCTGGCCAGGTTATAGGATATATTTTATTAGGTGACATAAGGAATAAGCAGTGACGATAATAGTGAATCAAGTCGGAGAAAAGTTTGCCACTAGCGCGTTCTCTTGCAATACACTTCCTAAAGCATTAAATATGGAACAATATCATGTAGCAAAGAATACAATATAATTATAAAATGCAACATCTCTCTGTCTGTCTGTCTGTCCGTTAGTGCGCTTATCGCTCGAGAACCACTTATCCGATTTACGTGTTTTTATAAATTTATACATATGTTCTATATAATTCGATATAAGCCTATATAACGGGAGATAAGGTGAGATAATGGGAGATAAGGTGAGATAATGGGAGATAAGGAGAAATAATGGGAGATAAGTCGAGATCAGCATCGATAATGGGAGATAAGGTGAGATAATGGGAGATAAGTATAAATAATGGGAGATAAGGAGAGATAATGGGAGATAAGCAGAGATAAGTCTAGATAATGGGAGTTATGGTGAGATAATAGGAGATAAGGAGAAATAATGGGAGATAAGTCGAGCTAAGCCTAGATAATGGGAAATAAGGTGAAATAATGGGAGATAAGGAGAAATAATGGGAGATAAGGAGAAATAATGAGAGATGAGCAGAGATAAGCCTAGATAATGGAAATTATGTAGAGATAATGGGAAATAAGGAGAAATATTGGGAGATAAGGAGAAAAAATGGGAGATATTTTATTACGTTGGGTAACATAAGGAATAAGCAGTGACGATAGTAGTGAATCAAGTCCACGCGAGCGGAGCCGCGGGCCCGGTTAGTATGTATGTATGTATGTATGTATGTATGTATGTATGTATGTATGTATGTATATATATATATATATATATATATATATATATATATATATATATATACATATAAATATATATATACAGTAGAATCCCGGTTATCCGAGGTAACGGGGGGGGGGGGGGGGGGGGGGCACCCTCCTCGGATAATCCGGATTTGTTTTTTATTCATTCAAAAAATAAACACTAATACTTTAAACCTATGTATTAACGTTTTTAACATATAAATAGGTACATACATTATAATACAGTGAAATAGATATCTATGTGCATCTGTTTCATATTGCATCTTCTTTTTCTCGCTGCAATGTTTCTTCATCTATTAAGAAGAATTAAATCCGCCGGTTTTCATTGATTTTCTTCCTGAGGACGAGGAGGCTTGATTTATACACCACTCTTCTATTTTTGTGCGGTTTCTTTTCCAATCTCCAACTGTTACCTCACCTACTCCATAATCTCGTGCAACAACTTTAATTGTCTCTCCTGCTTCAATTCTTCCGATGGCTTTTAATTTTTCTTCAATAGGAACGACGCTTGTTTTGCTCCATTATAATACGACAAACAAAAATTCAAACAAAGCAGTTTGTATTAATTACACTTAACTACCAGAACTCCAACCAAATAAATTATGTGAGTATACTCGTACTTCTCCGTAGTAAACGCTATAACGCACTGCTTTCACGCAAATTTACATGCTGAAAGAGTCCAAAAACATAAATAGGGAAACTCCTCGCACGGGTCAGGGGGATTCCCCAAAGGCCCGACGATTTTAAATGGAAATATGTACATACATATTTTAGAAGCTCGGTTAATACGCAGCATAGACGCCCGTACCTCGGATAATCCGGTTCTTAGATTGGCTAGGTTAATCCGGAGCTCGGATAATCGCGACTCGGTTAATCGGGGTTCTACTGTATATATATTACGTGTTTTGTCAGTTGGGAGGAACTTCTTATGCATGACACCACGATAATTGTAGAAAATTGTTAACAGGAACTTGATTTTTGATTAATTTACCATGGTTTCTTGGTTTTGGTTCATTTTTTGGATGATATTCATCTGATTGTTGCACTTTTTCCAGATCACATAAATAGATCCATGTCACATCGCTAGTCATTATGCATTTGTGGACTTGTTCCAAGAAAGTATCTCTGATGATATTCTTCCAGAAAATTCAGTTATTTTAAAACAAGATAAGACATAATTATTAGACAGTTAACAAGTCCAAATCATACTTCAAAGTCGATTCTATTGATACAAGAAGTAAGGTATACAAGAACTTCAACACTTAAATGCTGCTAACTTGATCCTTGATTATGTTGTTGTTTTTCTTCTGTGGTTGTAGTGCATGGTCTTCCCATATGTGGTTCAACTGCTTCTCTAGTGTCTATAAATGAATTGTATCACTTGAAAATTTTTCATTTTGCTTTACCACCATACACTTTTATCATATTGGGGCAGGATATTTGATTTTTAAGACATTTAAGATTTAATGCAAATTTATTTATTTTAAATATTACCCAGATTTTACACACTTATAAAACACACTTTTGTTTTTGATGTTATAAAGCAAATATAATAAAAATCTTTGTCAATAACAGAACTAATAAACCAAAAACACATACTTTAATAGATAGCAATAGAGTGACTATTAAAAAAAAAAGAGTTTTCTTAACATGTAACAGCAATAAAATTGCTCTTATTTGGTTTAGCTAGCCTTTCTCTACTATACCTTGTTCTATGATTTTTTAATAATATTTTTTACCTCTGGGGCCATCCAAGCTGCTGATCCTTTATTGTTTGTCATATATGTATTTTTGTCAGCTGCAGTACCAAAATCACAAATTTTCAAGGTAACCCCACCATTTATTAGAAGCAAATTTGGAGGTTTAAGGTCTCGGTGTATTAAAGGCTTTGGTTTCATACCGTGAAGGTATTCCACACCCTAAAATGAATTTGTAAATCAATAACTTACTTATAAAAGAAAAATAAGATAATTGTTTATCTATCTCAGGACTATGAAATTAATTTCTTGATATTTAGCTCTCTATATCATACTTTAAATTTTAAAATATGTCACTTTAATAGTAATAATATTTATTATACTTTTATGACAGCTGCATTGAAATTAACAATGCAAAAACCAAATGCACATTACTAATACAAGAAAAGTGAAAACTCTTGGAGTCTCGAGTTTACCATGTAGGCAGGGCATGCAATTGTGTCTACTTAAGCACTATAGCTTCTTGGGATATTGTGTTTGAGTGTACTATCGAAGTTTAAATTTTGCATATATAGTCTGGAAAGCTATAACAAACTAGTAAAAAAAATAACACTGCCCTCCATATTCAGGGACCAGTAAAATAGTTATAGAAGTATGGAAACTTTTTGTGTGTTATTTCTATCAAGTTTTACATCATATAATGTAGTTTTATATCATAAAACTTGGTTTCATGCTACTAATAAGCACCAAATAGCCCAAAACACATGTAGCACACTACCATTGCTTCTGACAGCATTCTTAATAATTTTCCTTTTTTAGAATATTTTTCAACCAGTTTATAATTTTCTCTTTCAAGATTAATATGAAGGGTCCAGTAACTGATGGACTGTACTTCATTTCCAGTGTACATGTTTTAATTTTATTAATATGAAGTTGTAAACGTAACTTTTCAAAGTGTATGTAAGTTACAATATCTCCATTTCAGGGGATTTTACATTTATCTCTGTTTTCAGGGGAAAAACAATAATCAATTAATTAATTACAAGTATTAAGACTTTATTGTATATCACAATATATTCAATATTATTCTATTAAATATTTGCTTGTAACCTTGTAGAATACAAAATAGTTAGTAACATAATCTCCATCTACCCTAACAGACTACATAGGGTCTTTATTGTAAAGAGATTTCACTTTCTACACAACCTGCACTACCTGTACTACCTTGAAAATTTAATTTCTTATGGTATCCTTTTCCTTAGTAGCAAGGTACTCTGAAGAATTACACGAATTTCAATATTGTTGAGCTCTAATTAACATCACCAAATACCAAGGTGACATTATTTTTTCCTTAAATTATTTTAATAGCCTGACTATATATGTAGAATTTTCTTCATAACCCATACTAACTAACACTAGGGTAAAAATAACTCATTTAAAAATGTTCCTTATTTTCTATCATCTCCATCCTTTTTACTGAGAGAAAGAAAAACTTACTTTGGCACATTGGTAACACCATGACATAGCATGAGCCATAGTATAAGGTAAAGTAGACTTGTGTAACACATTAAAAAGGGAACCCCCTTCAGCATATTCCATAACAAGAAAAAAAATGGCTGCCCCTAGTACATGCCCCATATAATTTAACTATGTTTTCATGATCAACTCGTGACAGTTGCCGAACCTCAACTAAAAAAGCTTTCTTTTCTGCATCTCTTGTAATGTTTTTTGATTGCTACAAGTTTGTCGTCCCATATTCCTTTGTAAACTACGCCAAAACTACCTTCTCCTACAATCTGAAAGATAAAATTCATAAAATTGATTGATGATTCTTGATGCTATATGTTTAGAATTAAATGACAGGGAGTATAAATATTGTTAATAACTTAAATGTAAATAAACTTTCGATTTTTTAAAATACGTATTTTTAAATAAATAAATGAATATTTTAAACATTGGTCACAAAGTATAAAACAAGCAAAATCTTACCTCTAGAGTCTCTTCTATTTCACTTGGATCAATCTCTCTAGTATTGTAATGATTTTCATTGTCAAAGGAGTCAGAAGCCGCCATTGATTCTTATTTAATCACATATTTATAGGAAAATGTAGAAAAATAATTATTATAAAAAAAAGAGTAAATATTTATAAATTTTCTAAAAAGTTTTGGTTAAAGCAACTAGTGTCAAGTGTCACTGTCATTTTTCAGTCCATTTAACTAAATAACGAAAAAAACCCTAAATTTCTCTGAAGTTAGGCAATAACATGTTCTGAAATTAGTATTAATATTATTACCTATTTGTTATGTTGTATACTAATGTTAGGACTTTTATCTTATTGCTTATTTTTACCTTTTAAATATTTATACATATATTGCTTTAATTATATTGTGCATTCTTATGGATGTACCTGTGTATTGTTTGTTGGTTTATATTTTGTGTTTTTGTATCATTTTATTTTCCCTGTGCTGTGACATACGATGATATTAATACCGATTTGTTAAAAAACTATATTGCAAAAGCGACATCTACTTACATTACAGTTAATTAAAATTAATTCCGTGGACGGTAAAAAAAAAAGTTTATTGAAAGTACAGGATAACCCTAATTCCTAATAGTTAACTCTATGTCTATGTAGTATGGGTCTCCATTTTATTTAACTAATGAAGGAATTTAAGAGCAATAGTCCGATTTTAAAGACACGTTAAAATCATGAAGCAGTCACTGCTTTTGCCGTTTTATAGGTATTTTTAAGGAGGGACAGACTCTTGCGGTTGAATCCAGACACTCAGCTTCTCACTGTTCATAATACTTTACATTTCATTTATTGGCAACTAGCTAGTCTATAACTATTATACAATGATATGATAGAACATGATTAATACTTTAGATCTTAAGATATATACATGGCAGGGACCTAATTAACTTAGCCTAGGTGAAGAATTTATATAAGTGTATAGAGAGAACTTAAAATATTTCAACTTAAGATATTTTAAGAACATAAACTTAAAATGAAACTTAATACTAATTAAGGTTAACTTAAGCCAATCCGGAGGCAGGAGGTCGCTGGGTCTTGGCAGGCGGCGGCGGCGGGCATGGCGTGGATGGGGGCGGTAGACGATCCTGGGGTTGGGTGGCTTTGTCGAGGAATTTGGTCTGGGCATTGCTGATGAATTCACGGATTGTGGATACCTCGAGCTCTCGGGGAAGTTGAGTGTTGCGGGCGAACCATGAGACTTTGGCGATGATGCGGAGGGCCTTGTGTCTGGAGGATGTTCATAATGCTATAACCTAACATATTTTTATAGATAAATTGTTCGAAACCCAAGGTCAGTATAGACAAGTTGGGCGGCGACTGACGTGACGTCATGAGTTGAAAGGCAAAAGGCGGGATTTTTTAAAGTATTTTTTCTGTTCGAGAAGTAAAAATACTGTTTCAAAAACGAGTAAAGATGTAAAATACTGACTTTTACCAGCGTTCTGACGTCAGACTTGGTGATTTATTCACTATGTTGACAACTTTATTTCACGGCTAACGACATACGTTCATCATCTCACGCTTTTAATCGTTTTACAGGTAAATGTTAAATTTGGCACGTAAACAATAATTTAAACATCATATGCTTAATTTTGCTTTAACACGCTTATAGCTTCTCATTCGCGAAAATATACTCTAAATTAAAAACGGGCTCGTAGGCAGATAAATAACAGGTAGGCTGAAAAGTTTTTGGTTTGGTACATAGATGTCGCCTTTTTTTCCAAAAATCCATATGATATTTATTAGGAACAACCTTCAAACGATACGTGTCAAAATTTCATGACATTTTGACGGTTAGTTTACAAGTTACGGTGGGTTTAGTGACGCTACTTTTGATATTTTCAAAACAATGGAAAAAAAATCGAAATTCGTGTGTTGTTTAAAAACACTGTTTTTGGATGGGAAAAAATACAGTTCAAGCAAAGCAATGGCTTGATAAGTGTTACGGGGGACTCTGCCCCTGGAACATCACTCATCTTTTTACTGGTATGCTGAAATTAAACACGGTCGTAGACACAAATGAGGCTGAACGCTCTGGACACCCAAATGAGGTGGTTACACCGGAAAACATAAAAAAAATTCACAAAATTGTTTGGGTGACCGTAGAGTGAAATTGCGTGAGATAGCTGACACCCTAAAGATATCAAAACAACATGCTGGTCATATTTTGCATGAACATTTTGGCGTGAGAAAGCTCTGTTCGAAACGGGTACCGCGTTTGCTCACAGTGGACCAAACATAATAACGTGTTGATGATTCTGAGCGCTGTTTGGACGCAATAAAAAGGATTTTTTATGCGATATGTGACGATGGATGAAACATGGATCCACCACTACACACCGGGTATCAAATTGGCAGTCAGCTGAGGGAACAGCAGCCGGTGAAAGCCGCCCGAAGCGGCAAAAGACACAACAGTCGGTTGGGGAGGTTTTTTGGCCTCTGTATTTTGGGATGCGCATGGAATAATTTTCATCGACTATGCTGAGAAGAGCTCTACTAGCGAATATTGTAAAAAGTTATTGGTGCGTTTGAAGGCAGAAATCGCAAAGCCCCAAATGAACAAGAAAAAACTGCTCTTTCATCAAGACAAAGCACCGTGTCACAAGGGAATGGTTACAATGGCAAAATTGTACGAATTGAAGTTCGAATTGCTTCCTCATCTACCGTATTCTTCAGATTTGGCCCCCAGCGACTATTATCTATTCACAGACCTCAAAAAAATCCTCCCGGAAAAGAGATTTGGCTCTAATGAAGAAGTTATCGCCGAAACTGAGGCCTGTTTTGAAGGCAAAGACAAATCCTTCTATAAGAAATATAATAGAAATGTTAGAGGAGCATTGGACTGATTGTATTGCTCTTGAAGGAGACTATATTGATGAATAAAGTCGAATTTTGCAAAAAAAGTGTTTTTAAGTAGCTAAACCAAAAGCTTTTCAGCCTACGTGTTATTTATTAGTTTTCTGTTTCGCAAAATTTTGGTTTCTATAAACATTTTCCCTGTGCTCTTTTGTGTACGGTGTTGTAAAATAGTATTTTTTTTTTAAATTACAAACGCCAATCAACATTACGTATGTACTCTTTTTAATGGTACCCCCTAGCGATGAGCTTAACAGAAACTTTTAGGTCACAGGTATACCTGCGACGGTGATTTATTTATGTCACAGCTTCTTTTAATAGCGATTTAGATCGTTGGGTTACTCCATTCCGAAATCTCCGGAAATCCGAAACTACTGCTGCTTAATGATCGACAACGGCGCCTGTCACAGCTAGCTAATTTTATGACCCATTATTTCTGATATATGTATAATGTTGTAACTATTTTTTTTTTATTCATTTTCAGAGTACTTTTGTTGTTTTATTAGTTTTTTTTTATTAACATCTTTTTTGCTAAATATACAAATATAAGTATTAACCAAATTATTTACAAATAAATTTATACAACAAAACTTTTACTTTGTGGTTATTTGAGCTAACCATGTTTTACTTTCTAACGGCGACGCGACAGTCCAATGTCGTGTACCAAGTCCGTCTGCGAACCGGTTTTTTTTGTCTAATAATGACGACAATAGGTTCGGGGGGGCAGATCCGCGTATGGCAGCGAATATTTAAAACAGCGACTAGAGTCGCTGCTTTTTTTTCGAAGAATTGGGTCGCAGTAATGAGCTGTGACTATCAAGTCACAGATATGAAATACGCGGAATATTATGTCATAACTATTTTTTCTTGTATTAGGGATAGTTTCTTAAAGTTGGTGAAAAATAACAACTCTTATACTGAATGGCACCATAGTACTGAGCCTGTTAAATTTAAAAATAATTACTACAGAATGTTGTGTCCTAATAAATAATAAAATCGCCAACGTTTCGACGTCTTTATCAAGGCTATTTACTATATATTACACGTTGCTGTTAACTATTCTGAGGATCTATCTGCAATTAAGAGGAAATGATAAAATGCAACAAAATTCATATAAATTGCAATACCCAAAACACAGGCAAAACCTTTGTATTTCGGCTTATATGCATTTTTTTCCGTTTTCTTTAATATTCTTCTTCTTTTATACTTTTTAATAGATGT
>CM032455.1:139409762-139545231 GCA_019049505.1 Pachyrhynchus sulphureomaculatus
CTAATCAATATAGTCTGAGAATTGTATATCTGCAGTACCGGTAGTATTGTCCATTTATGATGCCGCAAAAAAAAATATTTTTTCAAGCAAGTTAGAGACAATTTAGGCTGTTATATATAAACTCCATTGTTGGAACCATTGCTGGTGTTTTGTAATTACATTGTCTATATACAATGTATACAAATTTCCTATATAAAGAAAATAGCTAATTTTTAGCTTTATGATGTGCATTCATATTCCAAATCTCCCCCAAAACAAACTACTTTTCGACATAATCCCCCTCAACGTTAATATACTTGTCCCACCTTTCTGCTAGCTTCTTGATTTCCTGTGGCAAAAAATTCTTTCGGTTTTGACGTCGCACTTTTTCCTTCACCGCTTCATTGTCGGTGAATCTCTTGCCCACGTAGGACATCAATTGAGCGGTCCAAACAGGTAAAAATCACACGGAGCCAGGTCTGGGCTGTATGTGGGATGAGGCAAAATCTCTCAACCTAGTTCTTGAAGATTTTCTTGGGTAAGCCGAGTAGTATGAAGGCTGGCATTGTAAATGGTTCTGAATAATATTGTGAATAGTTCCAACGCTTACCCCAACCTCATGAGCTATCATTTCAACAGTAATTCTTCTGTTATCATGAATAAGCCCATCAATCGTTGATTCCAACAAGGAATCCGAAACTTCGGCTGGACATCCACTTCGCTGCTCGTCACGTACTCTTGTTCGGCTTGTAAACGCTCGCACGGTTCACGCAACTTTGTCCATACTATAATAACATTCTAGAATGTATTTCACTTGGCTTAACACCTTCTGCTACTAAAAATCTCGTAACAGAACACTGCTCTTCTAAAGTGCAGTTCCAATATGGTAAACTGGATATTTTGAGGTTATGTTTACATTACATGATCCAACAGCTGATTCAAACTCATCATAAGGTTGCTAACTTGCACTCGTAGAAGACCAATAGCTAATTTTTAGCTTTATGATGTGCATTCATATTCCAAAGTCT
The DNA here is from genome assembly GCA_019049505.1 of Pachyrhynchus sulphureomaculatus. Taxonomy (NCBI): domain Eukaryota; kingdom Metazoa; phylum Arthropoda; class Insecta; order Coleoptera; family Curculionidae; genus Pachyrhynchus; species Pachyrhynchus sulphureomaculatus. The sequence continues at coordinate 139,410,770 of CM032455.1, forward strand.
TCCAAAACAAACTACTTTTCGACATAATCCCCTTCAACGTTAATATACTTGTCCCACCTTTCTGCTAGCTTCTTGATTCCTGTGGCAAAGAATTCTTTCGGTTGACGTCGCACTTTTTCCTTCACCGCTTCATTGTCGGTGAATCTCTTTCCACGTAAGACATCAATTGAGCGGTCCAAACAGGTAAAAATCACACACGGAGCCAGGTCTGGGCTGTATGTGGGATGAGGCAAAATCTCTCAAACCCAGTTCTTGAAGCTTTTCTTGGGTAAGCCGAGTAGTATGAAGGCGGGCATTGTAAATGGTTCTGAATAATATTGTGAATAGTTCCAACGCTTACCCCAACCTCATGAGCTATCATTTCAACAGTAATTCTTCTGTTATCATGAAATAAGCCCATCAATCGTCGATTCCAACAAGGAATCCGAAACTTCGGCTGGACATCCACTTCGCTGCTCGTCACGTACTCTTGTTCGGCTTGTAAACGCTCGCACGGTTCACGCAACTTTGTCCATACTATAATAACATTATAGAATGGTATTTCACTTGGCTTAACACCTTCTGCTAGTAAAAATCTCGTAACAGAACGCTGCTCTTCTAAAGTGCAGTTTCAATATGGTAAACTGGATATTTTGAGGTTATGTTTACATTACATGATTAAAACTCATCATAAGGTTGCTAACTTGCACTCCTAGAAGACCAATTGTCTCTTTACTTATTGAATGACCCTCGTATTTATTACAGAAAGTAGTAGCTAATTCTCAATATAGTTTTCCAAGTGACATATATAGTTTACACGATGTCGACGCCAAGAATCTATGGTCAAGGAGAACAATTCTCTAAGGGAAATTGCTAATTCAAGAGCGGCTCCAGCTAGAAAATGAGAGGTCACTTTATATTGGGAAAAAGCCAAATTTGATTTGGTAGGGGAAGAAAGCCAACCTTTTAAAAAAGTAAATAGAAGAAATTGTTCACCAAATATTAAAAGTTATGTAGAGTATCTTTAATCCATAAATGTACATGTTTTGTTATTGTTTTATATTTTTGTAATATTTACATTATAAATTATAGATTTTTTGTTCTATTCAGGCCTAACACAATACATACCTCTTTCATACTAGGCCTTTTGTCAGGATCTTGATCCCAGCTTTCAGTCATTAACTTTTCTATGCAAGGAGGACAATCTCTTATTAAAGGAGGTCTTTTACCTTTATGGACTGCCCACATTATGGTAAAAGCAGAACTGGCATGGTTAAAAAAGGGTTTTTTTTTCTAGACAGTACTTCCCACAGGATGATACCCCAGCTAAATACATCACATTTTTCTGTGTACCGAGAAGATGTGAATACCTAAAAAAGAGTGTTTTTTTTACTGTTTTTAAATTTTTTTTTTGGTGTTACAATACTTCTGGCATGTTTGCTAAAACCCTACAAAAAAGATAATAAATATGAGTAAAGTTTTTAGAGTTAGTAAGATGCAAATGTTTTTAAGGGGTTATATACACCTGGAATTTTCAAAAATTCAATTTTTTTATACTAATTCTTCTTCTCTATACTTCTAAAAATGATTAAAAAAAAAAAAATTAAATTCGATTCTACTACAAAGTCCATAGCATTAAATGTGACCTGGCGTCGGATTGGGACCGCTGCCTGTCCCAATGCACTGTCTGCAATATTACTCAGTCAATTTTTAATATTTGTCAACTTTTTTTTTTTGAAAACTGCATACTAAAGTTTGACAATTTTTAACTACTACATTATTTTATAAGATTATTTTTTATTTTTGCAGATTGGATTATTTTTTGTGAAGTTATTCTGCAGACAAGGAGGTGCCATAGTTTTCATCAGTGGTTCATTTAACCTGATAAAAAATAATGTCAACATTTAAAGCAGATTTAAAAAAAAAATTTCTTATAATTTAAAGTATAATGAAAACATATAATTGCCATTCTTTTGTATTATTCACTTAATAACCTTTAGAATATTTTTTTTACCTATAGATACTTTTTGCAGAGCCCAGGTGTATGTAACCCCTTAAAATGTATTTATAAATTAAAAAAAAACACTTTTTCTTAAAAATTTTTAGAACTATGATATGGTGCTTGTTGATCTTTTAAATTTTTCACTTAAAAATTTCACAATGCTGCATTATTATGATGCAAAATCCATGGTTTCTTCTGTCACAATTCACGGCTTTTTTTAAAAAATTGACCCACATAAACAACATAATGTTTAAATAATACTTGTTATTATGTGGAGAGAAGGTGTAGAACAGTCCATGAAAGACAGAGCCATAAGAGAGGAAGAGTGGCAAGACAAAAAAAAAATGGAGAATGAAATGTGGGATGTGGAAAAGACTGTATGAACCCCACAATTTATATCTATAATATATATAAAATGCAACGTCTCTTTGTCTGTCTGCCCGTTAGTGCGCCTATCACTGAAGAACCACTTATCCGATTTACGTACTTTTTTTTTTAAAACATACATATGTTCTCTGGCCAGGTTATAGGCTATATTTTATTACGATAGGTAGCATAAGGAATGAGCAGTGACGTAAAATAGTGAGTGATGTCGGAAATAAGTTTGCCGCTAGCGCGTGCCTTTGCAATACACAGCCTAAACCATTAAACATGAAACAATATTATGTAGCAAAGAATATCTGTAATGTATAATTTATAATATATAAAATACAATGTCTCTCTGTCTGTCTGTCTGTCCATTAGTGCGTTTATCACGCGGGAACCACTTATCCGATTTACCTGTCTTTTTTTAAATTCATACATATATTCTTTGGCCAGGTTATATAATAATAATAATAATAAACTATATCTATAATATATAAAAAATGCAACGTTTGTCTGTCTGTCTGTCCGTTAATGCGCTTATCCCTCGAGAACCACTTATCCGATTTACGTGATTTTTTAAATTCATACATATGTTCTCTGACCAGGTTATAGGTATATATTTTATTACATCTATAATATATATAAAATGCAACGTATCTCTGTCTGTCTGTCTGTCCGTTAGTGCGCTTATCACTGGAGAACCACTTATCCGATTTTCGTACTTTTTTTTTTAAAAAACATACATGTGTTCTCCGGCCAGGTTATAGGCTATATTTTATTACGATAGGTAGCATAAGGAATGAGCAGTGACAATAATAGTAAATGAAGTCGGACAAAGTTTGCCGCTAGAGCGTTCTCTTGCAATACACAGTCCAAACCATTAAATATGGAACAATATTATCTAGCAGAGAATATCTATAATATATTTAAAATGCAATGTCGATAATGGGAGATAAGGTGAGATAATGGGAGATAAGTATAAATAATGGGAGATAAGGAGAGATAATGGCAGATAAGCACAGATAAGTCTAGATAATGGGAGTTATGGTGAGATAATAGGAGATAAGGAGAAATAATGGGAGATAAGTCGAGCTAAGCCTAGATAATGGGAAATAAGGTGAAATAATGGGAGATAAGGAGAAATAATGGGAGATAAGGAGAAATAATGGGAGATAAGGAGAAATAATGAGAGATGAGCAGAGATAAGCCTAGATAATGGAAATTATGTAGAGATAATGGGAAATAAGGAGAAATATTGGGAGATAAGGAGAAAAAATTGGAGATATTTTATTACGTTGGGTAACATAAGGAATAAGCAGTGACGATAGTAGTGAATCAAGTCCACGCGAGCGGAGCCGCGGGCCCGGCTAGTATGTATGTATGTATGTATGTATGTATGTATGTATATATATATATATATATATATATATATATATATATATATATATATATATATATATATAAATATATATATACAGTAGAATCCCGGTTATCCGAGGTAACGGGGGGGGGGGGGGCACCCTCCTCGGATAATCCGGATTTGTTTTTTATTCATTCAAAAAATAAACACTAATACTTTAAACCTATATATTAACGTTTTTAACATATAAATAGGTACATACATTATAATACAGTGAAATAGATATCTATGTGCATCTGTTTCATATTGCATCTTCTTTTTCTCGCTGCAATGTTTCTTCATCTATTAAGAAGAATTAAATCCGCTGGGGTTGCCTGGGAATTGCCTACTAATCATTATTGCTTTCTGTTGTAAAACTGGACCTGACAGAGGCACACCTTTTGATCTCTGTTGGTTAAACCACATGAATAAAGTTTCGTTAACCTTTTCATAGTCGCCGGTTTTCATTGATTTTCTTCCTGAGGACGAGGAGGCTTGATTTATACACCACTCTTCTATTTTTGTGCGGTTTCTTTTCCAATCTCCAACTGTTACCTCACCTACTCCATAATCTCGTGCAACAACTTTAATTGTCTCTCCTGCTTCAATTCTTCCGATGGCTTTTAATTTTTCTTCAATAGGAACGACGCTTGTTTTGCTCCATTATAATACGACAAACAAAAATTCAAACAAAGCAGTTTGTATTAATTACACTTAACTACCAGAACTCCAACCAAATAAATTATGTGAGTATACTCGTACTTCTCCGTAGTAAACGCTATAACGCACTGCTTTCACGCAAATTTACATGCTGAAAGAGTCCAAAAACATAAATAGGGAAACTCCTCGCACGGGTCAGGGGGATTCCCCAAAGGCCCGACGATTTTAAATGGAAATATGTACATACATATTTTAGAAGCTCGGTTAATACGCAGCATAGACGCCCGTACCTCGGATAATCCGGTTCTTAGATTGGCTAGGTTAATCCGGAGCTCGGATAATCGCGACTCGGTTAATCGGGGTTCTACTGTATATATATTACGTGTTTTGTCAGTTGGGAGGAACTTCTTATGCATGACACCACGATAATTGTAGAAAATTGTTAACAGGAACTTGATTTTTGATTAATTTACCATGGTTTCTTGGTTTTGGTTCATTTTTTGGATGATATTCATCTGATTGTTGCACTTTTTCAGATCACATAAATAGATCCATGTCACATCGCTAGTCATTATGCATTTGTGGACTTGTTCCAAGAAGGTATCTCTGATGATATTCTTCCAGAAAATTCAGTTATTTTAAAACAAGATAAGACATAATTATTAGACAATTAACAAGTCCAAATCATACTTCAAAGTCGATTCTATTGATACAAGAAGTAAGGTATACAAGAACTTCAACACTTAAATGCTGCTAACTTGATCCTTGATTATGTTGTTGTTTTCTTCTGTAGTTGTAGTGCATGGTCTTCCCATATGTGGTTCAACTGCTTCTCTAGTGTCTATAAATGAATTGTATCACAATTTTTCATTTTGCTTTACCACCATACACTTTTATCATATTGGTGCAGGATATTTGATTTTTAAGACATTTAAGATTTAATGCAAATTTATTTATTTTAAATATTACCCAGATTTTACACACTTACAAAAAAAACACACTTTTGTTTTTGATCTTATAAAGCAAATATAATAAAAATCTTTGTCAATAACAGAACTAATAAACCAAAAACACATACTTTAATAGATAGCAATAGAGTGACTATTAAAAAAAAAGATTTTTCTTAACATGTAACAGCAATAAAATTGCTCTTATTTGGTTTAGCTAGCCTTTCTCTACTATACCTTGTTCTATGATTTTTTAATAATATTTTTTACCTCTGGGGCCATCCAAGCTGCTGATCCTTTATTGTTTGTCATATATGTATTTTTGTCAGCTGCAGTACCAAAATCACAAATTTTCAAGGTAACCCCACCATTTATTAGAAGCAAATTTGGAGGTTTAAGGTCTCGATGTATTAAAGGCTTTGGTTTCATACCGTGAAGGTATTCCACACCCTAAAATGAATATGTAAATCAATAACTTACTTATAAAAGAAAAATAAGATAATTGTTTATCTATCTCAGGACTATGAAATTAATTTCTTGATATTTAGCTCTCTATATCATACTTTAAATTTTAAAATATGTCACTTTAATAGTAATAATATTTATTATACTTTTATGACAGCTGCATTGAAATTAACAATGCAAAAACCAAATGCACATTACTAATACAAGAAAAGTGAAAACTCTTGGAGTCTCGAGTTTACCATGTAGGCAGGGCATGCAATTGTGTCTACTTAAGCACTATAGCTTCTTGGGATATTGTGTTTGAGTGTACTATCGAAGTTTAAATTTTGCGTATATAGTCTGGAAAGCTATAACAAACTAGTAAAAAAAATAACACTGCCCTCCATATTCAGGGACCAGTAAAATAGTTATAGAAGTACGGAAACTTTCTGTGTGTTATTTCTATCAAGTTTTACATCATATAATGTAGTTTTATATCATAAAACTTGGTTTCATGCTACTAATAAGCACCAAATAGCCCAAAACACATGTAGCACACTACCATTGCTTCTGACAGCATTCTTAATAATTTTCCTTTTTTAGAATATTTTTCAACCAGTTTATAATTTTCTCTTTCAAGATTGATATGAAGAGTCCAGTAACTGATGGACTGTACTTCATTTCCGGTGTACATGTTTTAATTTTATTAATATGAAGTTGTAAACGTAACTTTTCAAAGTGTATGTAAGTTACAATATCTCCATTTCAGGGGATTTACATTTATCTCTGTTTTCAGGGGAAACAATAATCAATTAATTAATTACAAGTATTAAGACTTTATTGTATATCACAATATATTCAATATTATTCTATTAAATATTTGCTTGTAACCTTGTAGAATACAAAATAGTTAGTAACATAATCTCCATCTACCCTAACAGACCCTATGTACTTTATTGTAAAGAGATTTCACTTTCTACACAACCTGCACTACCTTGAAAATTTAATTTCTTATGGTATACTTTTCATAGTAGCAAGGTACTCTGAAGAATTACACGAATTTCAATATTGTTGAGCTCTAATTAACATCACCAAATACCAAGGTGACATTATTTTTTCCTTAAATTATTTTAATAGCCTGACTATATATGTAGAATTTTCTTCATAACCCATACTAACTAACACTAGGGTAAAAATAACTCATTTAAAAATGTTCCTTATTTTCTATCATCTCCATCCTTTTTACTGAGAGAAAGAAAAACTTACTTTGGCACATTGGTAACACCATGACATAGCATGAGCCATAGTATAAGGTAAAGTAGACTTGTGTAACACATTAAAAAGGGAACCCCCTTCAGCATATTCCATAACAAGAAAAAAATGGCTGCCCCTAGTACATGCCCCATATAATTTAACTATGTTTTCATGATCAACTCGTGACAGTTGCCGAACCTCAACTAAAAAAGCTTTCTTTTCTGCATCTCTTGTAATGTTTTTGATTGCTACAAGTTTGTCGTCCCATATTCCTTTGTAAACTACGCCAAAACTACCTTCTCCTACAATCTGAAAGATAAAATTCATAAAATTGATTGATGATTCTTGATGCTATATGTTAGAATTAAATGACAGGGAGTATAAATATTGTTAATAACTTAAATGTAAATAAACTTTCGATTTTTTAAAATACGTATTTTTAAATAAGTAAATGAATATTTTAAACATTGGTCACAAAGTATAAAACAAGCAAAATCTTACCTCTAGAGTCTCTTCTATTTCACTTGGATCAATCTCTCTAGTATTGTAATGATTTTCATTGTCAAAGGAGTCAGAAGCCGCCATTGATTCTTATTTAATCACATATTTATGGAAAATGTAGAAAAAATAATTATTATAAAAAAAAGAGTAAATATTTATAAATTTTCTAAAAAGTTTTGGTTAAAGCAACTAGTGTCAAGTGTCACTGTCATTTTTCAGTCCATTTAACTAAATAACGAAAAAAAAAAAAAACCCTAAATTTCTCTGAAGTTAGGCAATAACATGTTCTGAAATTAGTATTAATATTATTACCTATTTGTTATGTTGTATACTAATGTTAGGACTTTTATCTTATTATTATCTTATTGCTTATTTTTACCTTTTAAATATTTATACATATATTGCTTTAATTATATTGTGCATTCTTATGGATGTACCTGTGTATTGTTTGTTGGTTTATATTTTGTGTTTTTGTATCATTTTATTTTCCCTGTGCTGTGACATACGATGATATTAATACCGATTTGTTAAAAACTATATTGCAAAAGCGACATCTACTTACATTACAGTTAATTAAAATTAATTCCGTGGACGGTAAAAAAAAGTTTATTGAAAGTACAGGATAACCCTAATTCCTAATAGTTAACTCTATGTCTATGTAGTATGGGTCTCCATTTTATTTAACTAATGAAGGAATTTAAGAGCAATAGTCCGATTTTAAAGACACGTTAAAATCATGAAGCAGTCACTGCTTTTGCTGTTTTATAGGTATTTTTAAGGAGGGACAGACTCTTGCGGTTGAATCCAGACACTCAGCTTCTCACTGTTCATAATACTTTACATTTCATTTATTGGCAACTAGCTAGTCTATAACTATTATACAATGATATGATAGAACATGATTAATACTTTAGATCTTAAGATATATACATGGCAGGGACCTAATTAACTTAGCCTAGGTGAAGAATTTATATAAGTGTATAGAGAGAACTTAAAATATTTCAACTTAAGATATTTTAAGAACATAAACTTAAAATGAAACTTAATACTAATTAAGGTTAACTTAAGCCAATCCGGAGGCAGGAGGTCGCTGGGTCTTGGCAGACGGCGGCGGGCATGGCGTGGATGGGGGCGGTAGACGATCCTGGGGTTGGGTGGCTTTGTCGAGGAATTTGGTCTGGGCATTGCTGATGAATTCACGGATTGTGGATACCTCGAGCTCTCGGGGAAGTTGAGTGTTGCGGGCGAACCATGAGACTTTGGCGATGATGCGGAGGGCCTTGTGTCTGGAGGATGTTCATAATGCTATAACCTAACATATTTTTATAGATAAATTGTTCGAAACCCAAGGTCAGTATAGACAAGTTGGGCGGCGACTGACGTGACGTCATGAGTTGAAAGGCAAAAGGCGGGATTTTTTAAAGTATTTTTTCTGTTCGAGAAGTAAAAATACTGTTTCAAAAACGAGTAAAGATGTAAAATACTGACTTTTACCAGCGTTCTGACGTCAGACTTGGTGATTTATTCACTATGTTGACAACTTTATTTCACGGCTAACGACATACGTTCATCATCTCACGCTTTTAATCGTTTTACAGGTAAATGTTAAATTTGGCAAGTAAACAATAATTTAAACATCATATGCTTAATTTTGCTTTAACACGCTTATAGCTTCTCATTCGCGAAAATATACTCTAAATTAAAAACGGGCTCGTAGGCAGATAAATAACAGGTATGCTGAAAAGTTTTTGGTTTGGTACATAGATGTCGCCTTTTTCCAAAAATCCATATGATATTTATTAAGAACAACCTTCAAACGATACGTGTCAAAATTTCATGACATTTTGACGGTTAGTTTACAAGTTACGGTGGGTTTAGTGACGCTACTTTTGATATTTTCAAAACAATGGAAAAAAAATCGAAATTCGTGTATTGTTTAAACACTGTTTTTGGATGGGAAAAAATACAGTTCAAGCAAAGCAATGGCTTGATAAGTGTTACGGGGACTCTGCCCCTGGAACATCACTCATCTTTTACTGGTATGCTGAAATTAAACACGGTCGTAGACACAAATGAGGCTGAACGCTCTGGACACCCAAATGAGGTGGTTACACCGGAAAACATAAAAAAAATTCACAAAATTGTTTGGGTGACCGTAGAGTGAAATTGCGTGAGATAGCTGACACCCTAAAGATATCAAAACAACATGCTGGTCACATTTTGCATGAACATTTTGGCGTGAGAAAGCTCTGTTCGAAACGGGTACCGCGTTTGCTCACAGTGGACCAAACATAATAACGTGTTGATGATTCTGAGCGCTGTTTGGACGCAATAAAAAGGATTTTTTATGCGATATGTGACGATGGATGAAACATGGATCCACCACTACACACCGGTATCAAATTGGCAGTCAGCTGAGGGAACAGCAGCCGGTGAAAGCCGCCCGAAGCGGCAAAAGACACAACAGTCGGTTGGGGAGGTTTTGGCCTCTGTATTTTGGGATGCGCATGGAATAATTTTCATCGACTATGCTGAGAAGAGCTCTACTAGCGAATATTGTAAAAAGTTATTGGTGCGTTTGAAGGCAGAAATCGCAAAGCCCCAAATGAACAAGAAAAAACTGCTCTTTCATCAAGACAAAGCACCGTGTCACAAGTGAATGGTTACAATGGCAAAATTGTACGAATTGAAGTTCGAATTGCTTCCTCATCTACCGTATTCTTCAGATTTGGCCCCAGCGACTATTATCTATTCACAGACCTCAAAAAAATCCTCCCGGAAAAGAGATTTGGCTCTAATGAAGAAGTTATCGCCGAAACTGAGGCCTGTTTTGAAGGCAAAGACAAATCCTTCTATAAGAAATATATAGAAATGTTAGAGGAGCATTGGACTGATTGTATTGCTCTTGAAGGAGACTATATTGATGAATAAAGTCGAATTTTGCAAAAAAAAAGTGTTTTAAGTAGCTAAACTAAAAGCTTTTCAGCCTACGTGTTATTTATTAGTTTTCTGTTTCGCAAAATTTTGGTTTCTATAAACATTTTCCCTGTGCTCTTTTGTGTACGGTGTTGTAAAATAGTATTTTTTTTTAAATTACAAACGCCAATCAACATTACGTATGTACTCTTTTTAATGGTACCCCCTAGCGATGAGCTTAACAGAAACTTTTAGGTCACAGGTATACCTGCGACGGTGATTTATTTATGTCACAGCTTCTTTTAATAGCGATTTAGATCGTTGGGTTACTCCATCCGAAATCTCCGGAAATCCGAAACTACTGCTGCTTAATGATCGACAACGGCGCCTGTCACAGCTAGCTAATTTTATGACCCATTATTTCTGATATATGTTTAATGCTGTAACTATTTTTTTTTTTATTCATTTTCAGAGTCCTTTTGTTGTTTTATTAGTTTTTTTTTTATTAACATCTTTTTTGCTAAATATACAAATATAAGTATTAACCAAATTATTTACAAATAAATTTATACAACAAAATTTTACTTTGTAGTTATTTGAGCTAACAGTGTTTTACTTTCTAACGGCGACGCGACAATCCAGTATCGTGTACCAAGTCGTCTGCGACCGGTGTCTATAATGACACAATAGGTCGGGCAGATCCGCGTATGCAGCGAATATTTAAAACAGCGACTAGAGTCGCTGCTTTTCGAAGAATTGGGTCGCAGGTATTAGCTGTGACTATCTAAGTCACAGATATGATACGGGAATATTATGTCATAACTGTTTTTTCTTGTATTACGGATAGGTTCTTAAAGGGTGGGGAAAAATAAAACTCTTATACTGAATGCACCATAGTACTGAGCCTGTTAAATTTAAAAATAATTACTACAGAATGTTGTGTCCTAATAAATAATAAAATCGCCAACGTTTCGACGTCTTTATCAAGGCTATTTACTATATATTACAGTTGCTGTTAACTATTCTGAGGATCTGGCTGCAATTAAGAGGAAATGTAAATGCAACAAAATTCATATAAATTCCAATACCCAAAACACAGGCAACCTTTGTATTTTCGGTTTATATGCATTCCGTTTTCTTTTAATATTCTTTTTCTTTTTATACTTTTTATAGATGTGATTAATTCTCTTACTTCCGAGGTTGTGGAATTTCTTCAGAAATAGATTGCCAACTATCTCTCCATCTTTTTGGTAGTCTTCCCGGTGGACGCTTGCCTGCTGGTTTTCCTTCCAGAGCGATCCTGTGCTCCTCCATTCTTTTTACGTGGTTATGACACTGTCTTCTTTTTTGTGTTCCCCATCTTACTACGTCTTGTACGACACATTGTTCCCTGACGTCTGTATTTCGTATCCAAACCCTCCTTGTTTTACCAACTATCACTCTTAGGGTTTTTATTTCGGCGGTACGTAACATACTCCTTCTTTTATTATTGGTGTCGTCTCGTGATTCTATACCGTAGGTAAGTATGGGTCTGATGCAAGTCTTGTATATTTTAACCTTGCTGTCTGTTAGCATGTATTGATTAGACCGTACAACATCTCTTAAATAGTCTAAGATAACTGTTGCTTTATAGGACCATACAAAGGCATTTGAACTGGGTTAGCTGTTCTATAGATTTACCCTCCACTACAAGTTTGCATCTTACGGGTCTTTGGCGATAGTGATGCTTTTACTCTTTTCAGTTGATATGCTCATATTAAGCTGTCGATAGGATTGATAAAATTTAAAAAGTTGTCTCTGTAGGTCGTCTTCACTGTCGGCTATCAGCCCTGCATCGTGTGCGTAACAAACCAGACCAATTCTGCTCTTACTCATTCTGTATTCCATTACTAGTGATTCTACGTCTTCTATTATTTTGTCCATTAAAAGATTTAACAAAAACGGACTGATCTGTCTCCTTGTCTAATTCCTCATGGCGATGGTATATATCCTGTAGTGTTCTTGCTTGTTTTAATTTTCGTGTTATTCCTGTTCAAGTTCTTTATGACTTTCCCAATGTTTGCCTGTGTCCTGTTCTGTATCGACATCTGTATTATGTCACTGAGTCGGACTTTGTCGAAGGCTTTAGTTAAGCCTGTGAAGCATATGTACGCTGGCTTATTGTACTCTATTGCTTTTTCTTTAATTTGCTTCATAATGAATATTACGTCTGTGGTAGATCTACCTTTCCGCAACTCCTGTTGTTCTTTTCTATTTTTTATCTGTAATTCCAGTTTCTTCTTCAACAGGCCTGCGAACACTCTCATTTTCATCTGCTAAAGCTGATATATATCTTTTCTTTTCCTTACATATGTATATTTGCAAGATTAATATTATACTTTCACACAAATAGGTTAGTTTGAAATTACAAGTACATAAAAAAAATAGGGAACGACTTCAAAACTTTGCTTAATTTTGTATGTTTACTTATTATATTTTCTGTATCAAGTATTAATAACATCTTGGTTATATTTCGTGCGTTTTTCATCTAAAGCTAGAATAGTGAATATTTCTTGTGGTTCTTAAAAAGAGAGAGTGTCAATTTGGAGTAACTTCCGAATGTTTCGCCTACGATTACACGAGGTAACTTTAGGAATCGTTTCTCTTCGAGATTCTTCTTCTGAAAGTGCGTATTGGGTTCGAATATTGGCATTCATTCTAGCTATTATTACTTTCTCCACTGCAGCTTTAAAAAGACAGGTAGTACTTGTTGAGAACCAATTTCGTAGATTGTTTAGCAAGGAGATACTTCTGCGACTTGGTCCCCTTTTTTCCAAAAACCTTTCTTTGGAGTATCTGTTGTAGTAATCCATATCTGTGGGAATTTCTCATTATGTGTCCTAAATACTCCAATTTTCCTACTTTAACAGTTTCCATAATTTTCAGTTTCTTGTCCATGCGACATCTTCGTTGGTAATATGGTGAGTACAAGAAATTTTTAAAATTCTGTGATATAGCCATAATTCAAATGCCTCAAGTTTCTTAGAAGTGGCTTCAGTCAGCGTCCAAGATTCTATACCATAAAGAAGGACACTGAAGACATAACATCTTAGGAATCTTATTTTCATGCTTAATTTTAACGCTGAGCTTTTGAAAAGTGATGTCATTTTGAGGAACACTTCTCTAGCTTTTTCTATCCTGCAACGAATTTCCTGCGAATGATCCCACTGTTCGTTTATCATGGTATCTAGATATGAATATTGTGGAGTTCTCTGTATTTGTTGATTGTTAACCATCAACAAGGTAGCACGAACCGGAGACTTGCTGATTACCATGTACTTTGTTTTGCTGATATTAAGTTCGAGGCCGTATCGATTACTGACTTCGTTTATTTCTGTCATAAGATGTAAACCCTTTAGGTTTTCAGCCATAACCGCCCTATCGTCAGAATAACGAATATTATTTATTCGCTCCCCATTAAATAATATTCCTTCATCAACCTCTTCCAGTGCCTCTCTGAAGATTTGCTCAGAGTATATATTAAACAATAGTGAAGACAAGACACAACCCTACCTTACTCCACGCTCAATCCATATTGCTTCTGAGTGCTCTCCTTCTGCTTTAATAAACGCTATCTGGTTCCAGTAGAGGTTGCCAATTCGAGATTAAAACACTGAATATTAGTGTAAGAACGTCAAATTTAGTATTTATTTTATTTTTACGCTGTAAATAGTCTTGATAAAGACTTAAAGTCGAAATGTTGGCGATTCAATAAAGCAAGAATTTTTACCTCGTCTTGAACCACTATTGAGAGTTTTTAAAAATAGTTTTAATTTTACAAAAAGACACTATTCAGTATATATCACCACCATACCAAACACTTTATTTTTGTGCTCGACGTGAGTTTCGTTAACCATGTTAGCTTGAACAGAAGCTAACATGGTTAGCGACACGCGTGTTGAGTGCAAAAATGAAGTGTTTGGTGTAGTGGTGATATATACTGAGCAGTGTCATTGTGCCAAAGATTCCATATAGTTTAGAAAAAGATGTAACAGCTTAGTACTACGATGATATCAGCCAACATTAAACAACATGTAATATGCATAATATAATATGTCTACTTAACATTTAATAAATAGATCATAAAGAGATATACCGACTGACATTTTGACTTAAGTATACTTACATTTAATATAATTTTGATTATACATTTAAGAACTTAGGCAAGAAATATATTTACCTAATACGTTTTTCACACCACAGAATATGGTCAAATATAGAAGATATACATTAATAAACATACATTATAATTTAAAGACATATTAATTTTTAGATGTTTTTAAAATCGTTATATATGTAGACAGATATTGATATGAAAATTTAGATTTCAAAAGAGGTTTAAAGTATAAATCGGCGATAGACTGGAACATTTAGTTTGGACTCTTTTTGATTGTTTATGATGCTGGACAGTGTGTTAAAGTCATTCTCACTGGGTCCATTGATGTACCTGATCATCCTGGTTGGATCACTTGTGCGTTTTTTCGTTAGGAAGAATCTAGAAAAGGTAAGGATAATAAGGGAATTTAAATGCTGATTGGTTCTTGTATCTGCAAAACAGCGAAAGTGTATATAATGCTGATGGAATATATGACTCATAACTATAACTCTAAACAGAAACATAACTAAAAATAGGAAATAAAACATAAGTCAATTATATTTTTTTTGTAGGTCTAGCACACGTGCTGCATGAAAATCCCTAAAGCGCTAGAGGAGCGGTACGTGTGCGGAAAAAGCGATTCACGTTGGTCTTGAATCGCTGTAAATTGTACTCGGTGGGAAACACAGTCTTGGGCAAATTATTCCAAAGGGGTAAAGTTCTCCATATAAAATGCTGCTTGAAAAGAGTTGTAGGAGGAGTAACAAGCTGAACTTCATACGGATGTGAAGTATTAGCGCGACGTGTATTTCTAGCATGAACCGCTCTGGGAGGAATTAAGCGGGCTACATCCATCGAGCACTTTCTACGAAAATACTTGTAGAATAGACTCAAGTCGTCAAGCGTTCTTTGACGTTCCAACGAATCAAGGACGCCGGCCAGTTCCGGGTGTCCAATCAGGCGAACAAATCTTCTCTGAATAGAATCCAACAAATGCAGTGTATGTTTGGGAGCAGAGCCCCAAACATGGGAGCAGTATTCCATAGTTGGTCAAGTTTGAGCTTTGTATAGAATTAACAGTTGTTGTGGAGTGTAAAGCTTTCTATTTCGAAATAGTATTCCCAGTTTTCGAAAAGCTTACCTTGCATATTTGCTCGCAACGCTCAACAAATTGTAGTGCCCCGACATAACAATGTCGGGTTCAGCAACATTAATTTTTTTAGAAAAAAATGACGCCTGGGTTTTTGTAGCGTTAAATTCTACTTGGTTACTGTCACTCCAAGACATAATTTCTTCCAGATCTTTGTTAAGTTGAATGACTTCCTGCCGTCTGCGTTCGAAGTGAATAAAGAGATAAGCGTACTCCTCTGCAAAGTTTTAGATTGGATTCCCGGTCTTTTCCAGCAGATCGTTAATGTAAATGAGAAAGAGAGCAGGAGACCGTATGGAGTCTTGGGGCATATCTGCGTTAAAGGTGTTAGAAAGAAATCCGTTGACTGCTACTCGTAAAGAACGCTCTCTGAAGAAACACGAGAGCCACAAATAGAACTTTTCAGACATACTAGAAGAGCGTAGCTTAACTAACAATCCATCGTGCTAAACACGGTCGAATGCTTTGGATATATCAAGAGCAACCGCCTGAGATTCTCCAAAGTGTTGAATTGCGTTGTTCCAAATATGTGTTACATAAGTTAGAAGATCTCCTGTTGATCTATATTTACTAAAGCCATTTTGATGGTCGCTGAGAATATTGAATCCTTTAAGATATTTTAGAAGATACTGATTTATAGCCTTTTCCATGACTTTCGATAATATTGAAAGCAGTGCAACTAGTCGGTAGTTATTTGGCAAGGTCTTCTTGCCTTTTTCAAGTATCGGCTGAACTGTGGCGCAATTCCAGCAGGAACGACATATCCCCTTTCGGTAGGATAGGTTGAAAAGTCTAAAGAAAACTGGTGTTAGTTTCCTCGCGCAGTTTTTGAGTACTATGGCAGGTATGGCGCCAGAAGCTTTTTTGGTGTCTAGCTTCATTAAAATACGTTTTATCATACGCTGTCTGAAGACAATATCGGGCATCTTTGACTGCATTATGGAAATAGTAGGTAGTGTTTTTCCTTGGAAATCGACAGTAGAATATGAAGCAAAGACTTCAGCCAATAAGTTCGCTTCAAAAGGTGTTGTTGAAATAGAATTATTTGGCCGTGTGAGTGGTGGTATGGTGAAATTTTGACTAATGGCCTTAGCGACTGACCAAAAGGACCTGGAATTGTTGAGACAAGCGAGAAGTTGGTTTCTAATTCGTTGATTGTATGCCTCCTTGGTTTCGTCGATAATTTATTTGCATCACTTCCGGGCACGAACAAAGATGTTACGACTTATGACGTTATAATTGTTCAAATCCTTCTCTCAATTTACATTTTTTTTTCAGATTTCTACGCTGCATGTCGCACCGTCAATTATTTCTCCAAATAAGTTTTCTGGGATACTGTTGAGGGTCATGGTAACCAGTGCTTGAACAGTTTCAGTGAAGTCGCATGGCTTTACTTTTATTGGCAAAAAAGTCGGGAAAGAGAAAGGACTCGTAGGGGGCTAATTCACGTGAATACGGCAACTGCAACACCAATTAAGTTTTAGATGAAAAAACATCCTACAGTGACCGTGAAAACTACGTTCCGTCATCTGTAACGATAGTTTCAAGGAAGTCGGAGTCCCTTTGAGCGTTCTCTAATTCAACTTCATTTAATTTTAGGGTTTTCTATGAACTAATCACGCACATTTTGAATGTTCTTTACTAAGCTTAGTTTACTGGATGGCCCAACTGTTCACCGTTGTCATTACATTTTATTTCTACTTTGAAAATGCTTCAACCTGTCGCAAAATTAACTACGAACAAGCATTTTGAAACAGTTGATGTGTTTAAGTTAGTAAGTCTAATACAAAAGTCAATTGCAGTTTATTTTCTGACCGTTTGACAAAATAGAGTTTTTTTTTTATGGATATAGCACACGTGTTGCAGGAAAATCTCAAAAGTGCTACAGGAGCAAGGTGTTGGTATTTTACTTTCTATGAGGTACCTATTAAATAGAGCTTGAAGAGATTGTATTATCGATGCCCCTCCCTACTTTACCATTTCTATAGTTATTTCATAGTCCCCTGGTTCTTTGTTATTGTGCATATGTTGTAGTGCGTTCATTATTTCATCTGGGAATTTCTTCAGATCCCACATTTCTTACTAGCACTCTATTTCCTTCTTCTTTTCCAGGTGGTGGCGGTATTTTCGTGTCAAATAGTATTTGATAATATTTTTCTTTAGCCTCCTTTATCTCTTTGATTTGTGCGATCTCTTGGTTATCGTTATTTATAAGTTTTATTATTTGATGTCTCCCTTCATTCATTTGTTTGTTTAGGTGTTTCCAACTTTTTCCCCCTTTCAAACCGTCTTCTATTTTCTAGTTTCTGTACTGTCTGACGTCTTCCCTGACCATTTTCTTTATTTTTTTGTCTATTTCTGCCCCTTCTGATCTGTAATCATTTCTTAATAGTCGTCTCTGTTTCATGAGATTTTGTGTCTCTTTACTTAATTTTTGTGTTTTTTCTTTTTTCGATGTTGCTATTTGTTTTGTAGTCATGAGTACGCTGTTGGTTATTTGTGCGTTTAGTTCAACAAGTTCTATTTGATAGTTTAAGTATTTTATATGATTTTCCAGTGCTTGTCGATATTCGTCTGTCGTCATCGTGTTCAGGACTGTCGTGTCAATTACAATATTCTTGTCTTTTGATAACACATAGTCAATTTCGTTCCTTATTATACCATCTGGGCTTTGCCTTGTCCATTATCTATGTTTTGACTTTTGGAAAAATGTGTTCATAACGTAGAAGTTATTTTCGTTTACAAAATTTGATAACATTTCTCGTCTGCTGTTCCTCGTACCCAATGCCAAGCCATCCAAATTAACGTCCAGTAGATTGAGTGACGATGCTAGAGAAATGGAGCGCCCCTAAATAACTATGTCGGGTTAAAAAAAAAAAATAACACTATTACTCTTCCTGCTATAAATGGGCATGAAGCAAAACAGTTGATGCATGACTAATAAAGGTTACCGCTTACAAAATAATACAATAGCTGGCGCGACGATTCTTTTCTATTTTCGAAAAATTCAGCTATTTCTTAGACAAAGAGTATATCCTGATGCCATATTATTATGTATTATGTAATATCGTCACTGTTTCACAAGTATAAGAACCTATACAGGAGTATTGAGAAATTCTATACAGATAAATATAAGAAAGGTAATATTTCAAATATGTCTTGTATTAACTAGGAACGAGAATTTAAACAACTATTTAAGATTACCACTTGTGTTTATTATATTACTGCTGACAATTGTTTCGACGCACTGTGTCTTCTTCTGGACAAGATGTAAATTAAGTACAAAGTAGGTTACAGAATATGTAATTTACCTGGTTACAAGTGCTAAATTAATTAAGAATATTTACCTTAATACCTAAAACAAGTTCCATAGGGAAGACCCACCTCAATCTAATTGATCGTTGAATAATAAACATGATGATTTTTTCTTGTTAATTTCTATCCGCTCTAAACAATTCAGTAATTTCCCTTTGTTTTCATTATGCAAAATTCTGAAATCTTCATTGAAAGTATGATTTTCATTTGTTAAATGTTTAGCGTAGTGAGATATGTTATTTTTCATTCCATAACTTTATTTATGTTCTTTTATTTTTTTATAAAAATCTGCCTGTTTGTTCTATATAGGTTTTATTGTAAATGCCACAGCATAATTCGTAAACTCCTGCTTAATTTTCTTTTTTTGTTTTACTTTTATTATTTTTAATATGTCGAGCTAATGTGTTATTAGTACGGAAGGGAATGTTTACACGATTTTTATGGGAAAAATATTGAATTTTATTGGTCAATTTACCGATATAAGTGAGTTTATGAAACTTATCTTTGTTTAGTTGTTTATGCGGGTACACAAGTCCTATTGCTTTTTAAAATTGTTTTTCCATTAAAATTACCTACACAGTTACTCCTGTACTCATTGTTTATACTAATTAGTTTTATAATATTTAATTCTTTCAGAAACTTTTCTTCCGTTAATGGTGTATTTATTAGACTATGGATGAAACTATTATAAGCCGAGATTTCATGTGTGAACGGATGGTTACTATTAGCGTGTATAGTTATATCTGAGTATGTTGGTTTATGGAAGATTTCAAAATCATGTTGATTCATTTTATTTGATATATTTAAATCTAGGAAATTAATCGATTTATTTGTTTCTATTTCTGTTGTAAAAGTAATGTTATTATGTAGTTGGTTAATATAATCTAGAAATAGTTTTAATTGTCGACCTGTACCGGAATGCATGTCGATATGTCATCTACATAACGGTACCAATAGAAGAAATATTTAAACAGATTAGAGAATTACTGATTTGTTCAGTTGTCAGCAGTAATATAATAAACATAAGTGACGATCTTAAATAGTTGTTTAAATATTCGTTCCTATTATGGATTTCCATCAAGTCAGTGCAGTATATCTTGTATTATTTATATGATTTCTTGATAAAAATTAAAGAAATCTGAATATTACCGAGAAATCACGAGATATTACGGAGGATGTACGTGCTTTCTATCCATATTAGGAAGGCACGCATGTTTTCATGCTGAGAAAAAAATATTACCAACCATGCAAAAAACATACTAATTGTGTGTTTTAACCTAAAAAATAAATAAAAAATAAAGAAAACCACATTCACATACAATTTAAAACAACCTTTTCTTTTTCACATCATCAAAGCTACCCCAACGTGATCTGTAGTCTGGTTGAGGCGCATTAGCATAGTCGAAGAGGTAGTTGTCCGACACATCGGTGTCAACTGAAGCGTGGGGGTATATTGGGCCATTGAACCTTAAAAGTGGAGATAATTGATTAATGTTTTTATTTTTAGAGCTCCTAATTGTTAAAAATAAAATAAAAATGTGACCTTGTATTTTTTTTTTAAATAAAGCATCTTTTTTTTGGTGGTTCGCATTAAAAAACAATGAGATAAATATAGTCATTTTTTTATTAAACACCGCCTGAAATAAAGAGCTGAATTCTAGTATAATTGTAGCTAATAAGAGACTAAACAGAAACGTAAAGGTTACTAATTCAGATAAATTTTTTATGGTAGCACAACATCATAGAGTATGATTCACAGTTTTTATTTGTCTGTAAAAGCTCACACTACATCAATGTATGATGAACCTGCAATTCACACGCTGTAACTGCTGGCCCATTAGAGTCACACAAATTACCAGATTTTATATTTATAAAATGAAAATACGTGTTACGAAGGTTTTAAAATATTTTATTTTATTTTTAAAGCAGAAACCATGCAATTGCAATAAACTTCTAGTTGATCTCTAATGTTTTTTATTTGATTTTGTTGCATTTTGTGCTTTAAACGATTTTTCTGGTCTTCTTCGCTCAGCTTAAAAATTGATTTACCTTAATACCGCAACGATCAGTTTGATGAGTTTTAATGCTGGGTCGTTTTAGTAAATTAGATATTTTTGATTTAATTTATGTCCTTTTCTTATTTTATGTTCGTTTCAAGAATTTGACTTTTAAATTTAATTTTAATTAAAAAAAATATGTACTGAATGGGTTCGAGTTGACATTTCCTGAATTTAAATATCTAGAAATACAATTTCCAAAAAGTACGAATATATTTTTAGAGGAACGCGTCTTGCGATGGTCCGGCAAATACAAAGAACACTTTGAGAACTTCTGAAGTGCGTATCTTTCGATTCGCCTTTAGTTGCTTCACCAACGCCATCTATGCCCTCGAGAGGGAAGCTCGAGAAGGTGCGCTTCTGCAATTAAGTCAGCCGTGCTGGCCGGTTTGTTTGGAAAGACTTTAAATAAGTCACCGACAGAGTGCAGTATAAGCATCTATTATAAATTTACTGATTGTTATTTACTTTTAATATGAGATTATACGTAATATCTGGTATATAAGGCCTAAATATTTCTGTAAGAATGAAACCGATCTTAATGCGTTTATTATGTTTTTTTTTTTTAATTAATCTATTTATAGAGACATAAGAAATCAAGGCAAGGGAATGCGAAGAGGCAGAAAGTTTGCACAGACTTCATGATAGCTTCAACTTCTACAAGTAGCAAAATAACGATAATAAATAAGAACACTCCACTCGCAGCTCTCCAGAATGAACAAGGCAAATTTCCATTTGAGATGAAAAATATATGAAGAAATTATGCAGTGAATCTCTTTAATGTCAGTAGAGAAAACAATGTGTCGACCAATTAAGTGTAATAATAGACGCTGAAGTGAAATTAATGATAAGCAGACTGAAAAACGGCAAGACACCAGGACATGACAAGGTGTGTACTGAGGTTCTGAAGCAGGTTGACACAAATTAGATCACACAACTTTTCAACTGAATTCGTACAAATTCCAAATGTTTGGCGAAAATCAACATTCGTAACCATCCGTAAAAACATAATCCTAGACGCTGCGAAGACTTCAGACCTATAAACCTAAACAGTCAAGCCCTTAAAGCTTTTTTGAGAATAATTGATTCCACAATTGTCAATAAGTGCGAAGAAGTAAGTGGAGAAACATAGTTTGGATTTATGAAAGATTTGGGAACAAGGGGAAGCATTATTTTCAATGAAACATCTTGTACAAAAGTGTTACGACCAACGACAGGATGTATTTATATTATATGTTTTATTGACTATCGACGGACATTTGACGACATAATGCATGACTTTCTGATCCCTCGGCTTCATGAGATTGGTATAGATGATAAGGATGTACGAATAATAAGACAGCTATACTGGAATCAATCTGCCAAGATCAAAATTAACAAGGACATTTCAACAAAACCTGTGTTTTAAAGGGTGTTATGCAGGGGTGCATACTGTGGCTAGTATTATTTAATATCTAAGTAGATATATACTTGCACTAGAAGACGAATGCATAGAGTTAAAAGTTAATGGAAAGCCTATAAATAATATTCAGTATGCAGATAATACCGCAATAGTTTCTAATAAGTTGGAAGATCAGCAAATTCTAATCAATAAGTTGAATGATATTGGCGAGGAGTATTGTCTACATATAAATATTGGGAAAACCAAAATGTTGGTGATTAGTAGACACCCCCAAGAGGATGCATCTCTCCTTATAAAGGATCAAGAGATTGAGAGGGTTACTAAATTCAAATATCTTGGATCCGTCATCAACGAACGATGGAACTGTGATGGAGAGATTAAACTGCGGATTGGCATGGCAAAGGATACTTTTCTAAAGTTGAAAAATGTGCTGCTTCAAAGACAATTACCTGCTCTCGCCCTGCGCCTACGAGTAATAAAATACCATTATATGGTGTAGAGACATGGTCGTTAAAAGTGCGATCATTGAATCGTTTTGAAGCTTTCCAGCTATAGTTACTGCAACGTTTATTACGAATTTCTTGGACAGAATACCTCGATTCAAAAACTTATTCTTCGGGAAAAAATGGAGGGTCGGCGAGAATCCGGCAGAAAGCAGCACTCGTGGCTGAGGGACTGGTGTGGAGTTCCGGACGTTGCGTCCATTTTTCGACCAGCAGAGAATAACGAGCTCAATATAAACTGAAGAAATGGTACCCCGACGTATGTGAATACAAGGGATAGGAAGAAGAAGAAGATATCTTCCTTTACAATAACACGTTTTAGAGATTAAACTGTTTGCTACATGGAAAGAATAAACTAATATAGTTAAGCTAATAAAAAATCGAAATAAAAACATTTACTTACCAAGTTTCATCATTTGAATCGACGTCAAAATCTTCAGGGTCATAATTCTTGTTATATCTCAAAATTGGTTGTCTGTAGTTATCGCTCTCTTTTATTGCTTGGTGATTATTTTCGTACAAAGCTAGTAGTGCTAGGACTTCTTCTGGGGTAAGATCAATGTTCCTCTTGGGCCTAGAAAATATAAAAGAACACTTTAATTAATGTTTTAGTTTATTCTTTAAATAATACTTATGCTGCAAATAGATCCAGATATAGCGATATTATCTTGAGAAGCAAAAACATTGCATCCTTGCTGCGGGCGTTGTATAAAACAAATTAGTTTAAAAAGTAATTTATATATAAATCTCAAGCCGTACTCCTGCTTAGAATTATTATTTACATTTTCAGCCTCCTCCTTCTTTCAAGTTTATACATAAGGTAAATAAGGGTAGGAATATAAGTTCCTGATTAAACAAAGTTATGTTTATGAAGTTTTTTAGCCTAATTTCAGTACGTTCAAGCTAAATTTTGTATATTTAGAAACAATTTAAGCTTCATAAGTTTTAAAGTTGAGTAAGGAAAAGATATCTGACAAAACTATTGATTTCCCTTAACCTCCTGTAGGTCAATACACTATATTTCAACTATCCTTAGGCAAGGAAATATGCTTGAATACATCAGGCCGAATAGTGCATATACCCTAACCTTCCTTATATTTATTTTTCGCGTTTATAATCGTATGTTAAAGTTCCTTCTGTTGTTAATGTTAATATTTACATTATTTTTTCTTTACGTCATTCCTACATATTTATTCTTGTTCTCAATGTAATTGAAAACAACTTCCGGTTGTTCAAAAAATCCTCTGCTTTAAAACTTTGAAATATATTTACTCGAAAAAAAAACCTGGTAGTTTTATTCCTCACTAACTGAGTTTCTGTTACTGGGAAAAGTACGCGAATTTTTGATATAAGCAGCCACTGGAAAACTGGGTCACGTCTTAAAAAGTCCTGATATCCCGATCCATCTGAAAACCAAAGTTCTTAACACATGCATTTTCCCTGTGATGACGTATGGATTGGAGGCTGTAATATTAATGGTGAAAACAGCTAATAAACTTGGAACTATCCAGAGAGCTATAGAACGAATTATGCTGGGAGTAACGCTCGGAGACCACTTGCGTAACGAGGAAATACGTCTACGAATCAAGGTCAAGGATGTCATAAAGCGTGTGGCGACTCTAAAATAAACTGGTAAGTAGGACACGTCGCTAGACAGGAGGCGGATAAGAAGTGGACGAAACACCTAGTACAATGGACACCTAGAAGACACAGGGTGTGTGGGAAGATCACTAAAAAGATGTATCGATGACGTGAAACAACAGGTTGGCAGGAATTGGCACCATATAGCTAAGGATAGAGTGGAGTGGAAAAGACAGAAGAAGGCCTACGTCCAGGTGTGGTTGGCAAAAGGCTGCTAAAAGAAGAAAGAAGAAGAACTGAACTATTGGTAAAAGCACCCTCCGAGATTTTTACATTTCTTTACGTTTCAAGATCCATAGATCACAAAAAACATAGTTTCGAATTCCCATCGGTGCTTCTGTCTGGCCTTAAGTATGATAACTTTTGAACGAAATGAGATATTGATTTCCAATTTGGTGTCCTTTATAATACCGAAAATAGGAAAAGAACCTATAATTTTTAAAAAAGATTATTGCAAGGGAAGGGGATGGGCTTAATAAATTTTGTATAGTTTTAATGGTATTACAAGAATGTTTTTTTTTTGGTTGAAATAATAAACGAATTCTAAGGATAATTATTTATAGTTAAATATGTAAGGGTTTAAAGGGGCGAAGAAGGACGCTGAATCGAGTATAGCACGTTACACGTCATTCTGTATTCTGTCTCAATAATCTGTTAATTTTTCAATATTTTTTTAATCTTCCTCTGTTCAACTCAGGATAAATTTTAGAGCTGCAAGGGAAGGACAACTTTACACACTTGTTTCCTTGTTACGCTACACATCTTATATTTTGAATAAAAATTAAATACGAACCTGTCCCCAATTTTAAGTAGATGCATGATATTTTTAAACCCAGGAGACTGCAAAGTCGCACAATATATCAATTTATTACAAAATTTGATCGACCTATATAAAATATCTTTCCAGAAAGCGAGACCTTCGTCAAAGGCCTTTATGAAAATTAAATGTATTTTAACCTTTAGCAGCAGCTTGGAATATCTTAGGCGTGGGTAGGTTAGGTGCTGAAAGTCAGATAAATGTGAATATTCATGTATATGTAATTTGAGAGGGAAAATATTTTAATTTAAATTTTATTTTATTATTGTAAATTTTATACATTTCATTTACAGATTAGATTACTAAAAAACAATCATAAACAGTTCTCATTTGTTGGCTAAAGATTTTTAAATACTGTGTGTTGCAATTTATGAAAATTAAAATTTGTCATTATAGCAATCCTCGACAATTTGAAAAATTAAAACTAAAAGTTAATAATTTGACACACACGTAATGTTATAGAATTTATTTTATACCTAAGAATAAATTAAGTAAATTTGATTAATCATTCAATTGCACATTAAACATTCACTTTTTGTAAAATCATCATCATCATTAGCTTATTCCATCCACAGTCGGATGTAAGCCTCCCCAAGTTGTCTCCAACGAGCTTTGTTGTTTGTTTTTTGCATCCAATCGTGTCCTGCTAATCTTTTTATGTCGTCCGTCCAGCTTGTCTGGGGTCTATCTCTGTATCTTTTGTGTTCATTAGGCCTTCATTCAACAATACGGAGTATCCATCTATTATCTTAGATGCTTGCGATATGCCCCGCCCAATTCCACCTTAATATGCATATTCGTTTTATTACATCTCTCACTTTTGATGTTCCTCGTATCTCGATGTTAGGAATATGATCTTGGAGTCTAATATTTAACATTCTCTACTCCATTGCTCTTTGGGTTACCTAGATTTTATTTATTACACTTTTATTTAAAGCCCAAGTTTCAGTGCCATATGTGATCTGGCCTTTATTGCATTTGGGACATCCAATTTAAATGTAGATTGTAACCTTCCGAACGCAAATCAAGCTAACAGGACTCTTCTATCCAAGTCAGCCTTTAAATTATTTTTTGATATTTCGATTTTTTTACCTTCTATTAATAGTTCCTGGCTGTTATATTCACTTTCGTTGTTCAAATATTTGGTTTTGGTGAAGTTTATTTTTAGACCTATTTCTCGAGATTTATTATCTAATTCCATCAGCATTTCTTGTAATTCTTCTTTTGTGTTGGCCATCAGACTGATATCATCTGCGAACCTTAAGTGATTTAATCATTCACCGTCCATTAGTATTCCTTTATTTTTCCACTTTAGCGGTTTGAACATGTCTTCTAGAGTCAAAATGAACAGCTTGGACGATATCGAGTCGCCTTTTCTAATTCCTCTTTTAATTTTGATGTTATTTGTTTCTTCTTCAAGAACTATTTGTCATGTGACATTTTGATATATGTATTTAAGAAGAGTTGTGTACCTTTCATCGACTCTGCTTTTTTTTTTTTTTTTTATTGGTCTAGCACACGTGCTGCAGGGAAGTCCCTAAAGCGCTCCAGGAGCGGCACGAGTGCGGAAAAAAGCGATTCACGTTGTTCTTGAATCGCTGTAAATTGTACTCGGTGGGAAACACAGCGCTGGGCAAATTATTCCAAAGGGATGACGTTCTCCATATAAAAGATTGCTTGAAAAGCGTCGTACGCGGAGTAACAAGCTGAACCTCATACGGATGCGAAGCACCAGCGCGACGTGTATTTCTAACATGCACCGCTTTGGGAGGAATTAAGCGGGCTACATCCTTCGAACACTTTCCATGAAAATACTTGTAGAACAGACTCAAGTCGCCAACCGTTCTTCGATGTTCCAGCGAATCAAGGCCGCCGGTCAATTCCGGGTCCCCAATCAGACGGACCGCTCTTCTCTGAACAGAATCCAACAAATGCAGTGTATGTTTGGGAGCGGAGCCCCAAACGTGAGAGCAGTATTCCATAGTTGGTCGAATTTGGGCTTTGTAAAGAATTAACAGTTGCTGTGGGGTGTAAAGCTTTCTGGATCTAAATAATATTCCCAACTTTTGAGAAGCTCTCCTTGCTATGCCTGCAACATGTTCATGCCAAGACGTATTTGCTCCCAAACTAACGCCCAACAAATTGAGCGACGATGCTAGGGGAATGGAGTGCCCCGACATAACTATGTCGGGTTCAGCAACGTTAACTTTTTTAGAAAAAACTGCCGCTTGGGTTTTTGTAGCGTTAAATTCCACTTGGTTACTGTCACCCCAAGATAGAATTTCTTCCAGGTCTTTGTTAAGTTGAACGACCTCCTGCTGTCTGCGGATATTCGCCTGAGCAGCCGATGTCCGAGCGTTCAAGGTGAATGAAGAGACAAGCGTACTGTCATCTGCAAAGCTATAGATTGGATTCCCGGTCTTTTTCAGCAGATCGTTAATGTAAATGAGAAAGAGAGTAGGAGACAGTATGGAGCCCTGGGGCACACCGGCATTGATAGTGAAGGTGTTAGAAAGAAATCCGTCGACCGCCACTCGTAAAGAACGCTCCCTGAGGAAACATGAGAGCCACAAACAGAACCTTTCAGACATACCATAAGAGCGCAACTTAGCCAACAGTCCATCGTGCCAAACACGGTCGAATGCCTTGGATATGTCAAGAGCAACCGCTCGAGATTCTCCAAAGTGTTCAATTGCGTTGTTCCAAACATGTGTTACATAAGTCAGAAGATCTCCTGTTGATCTATGTTTTCGAAAACCATATTGGTGATCGCTAATAATATTGAATCGTTCAAGATATTTTAGAAGATGCTCATTGAAAACCTTTTCCATGACTTTCGATATTATTGAAAGCAGTGCAACTGGTCGGTAGTTATTTGGCAAGGTCTTCTTACCTTTTTTAGGTATCGGCTGAACCGTGGCACATTTCCAGCAGGACGGAAATATTCCCTTTCTGTAGGATAGGTTAAAAAGTCTACAGAAAAACTGGTGTTAGTTCCCTTGCACAGTTTTTGAGAACTATGGCAGGTATTCCGTCAGCGCCAGAAGCCTTCTTGGTGTTTAGCTTCATTAAAATACGCTTTATGATGCGCTGTCTGAAGACAACATCGGGCATCCTTGACTGCAATATGGGAATAGTAGGTGGTGTTTTCCCTTGGAAATCGACAGAAGAATGTGAAGCAAAGAGTTCAGCCAACAAGTTCGCTCTCTCAACAGGTGTGGTTGCAATGGAATTATCTGGCCGTGTGAGTGGTGGTATGGTGGATTTGGTAAAATTTTGACTAACTGCCTTAGCGACTGCCCAAAAGGACCTGGAATTGTTGGGACAAGTGAGAAGTTTGTTTCTAATTCGTTGATTGTGTGCCTCCTTGGTTTCGTCGATAATTCCCTTGCATCTGTTCCGGGCATGAACAAAGATGTTTCGATTTAAGGTGTTAGGATTTTCACGCCATTGTCGGTAGGCAATATGTTTAGAAGCAACAGCTTCTTTGCATTTTCGGTCGAACCAAGGCTTGCCGTTGGAGGAGCATTTCTTCGAAAAAGGGATGTAAGCTTCCATACCAGCCAAAATAACATCGGAGACCTCCCTGGCGCAGTCAGATGGGTTATCGGATCGAAAACAAACGTCCATCCAAGGGAAAGTTCGAAAGTATTCCATGAGATCTTCCCATTTAGCAGATTTGTAGTGCCAAATCTTGCGCGGCCTAGGCACCTCTCTGTCACTGATTGGCAGGATACTCGATGTCGAAAGCAGTTTATGGTCGGAAGAACCTAACGGCGGATTTACGGTGACCGTGTAAATCTCCGGATTGGTGGTTAAAAACAGATCAAGAAGACTGGCGAACTCCCCGTCTCGATTAGGGATCCGTGTTGGTTCGTCAATAAGCTGAGTTAAGCCATAACTGATTGAGAATGATTCAGCTTCACGACCTTGTTCGTCCGTAGTATTTGAATATTTGAGCCAGTTGATATTGTGGACATTAAAGTCGCCCCAGGATGGCAATCTCGGCACTTGGATAGTTACTTTGTAAATGATCGATGGTGTCTGCAAGAGAAGCGAGAAGTGTTTGAAAATTGGTATCACTTGGTGGTCGATACAGGATACAGATGAACCTTGTGGTTTGTTGAGTCGTTATTTTTAACCACATAACATCAAAGTTTGGGGGCTCCAGAGCTTCTTCTCGTTGACAAGAGAGGTCGCTTCTGACAAAAAGACAGTTACTTAAGATGTTAAGGACTGCCCATATCTCTACCGAATCAAATGCTTTTTTGTAGTCAATCATTCCTATCCACAAGGTGACCTTATATTCATTTGCTTTTTCCACTAGTAATCTAATTGTTTGAAGATGGTCCAAAGTGTTGTATCCCCGTCTAAATCCCGCTTGTTCAGGTGGTTGATAACTGTCTAATTTGTTGGTTAATCTATATGTTATGATCCTAGTGAGGATTTTGTATAGTACCGGTAACAGACTGATGGGTCTGTAATTCTCCAATTTAATTTTGTTTCCCTTTTTAAATATAAGCACAAACAAGGCGTTTACCCAAGGTATTTTACTTTCTATGAGGCACCTGTTAGATAGAGCTTGAAGAGACTGTATTATCGATGTTCCTCCATACCTTATCATTACTATTACTAGTTATTTCATCGATCCCTGGTTCTTTGTTGTTATGCATATGTGGTAGAGCGTTCGTTATTTTATCCGTTGTTATATCGGGAATTTCTTCAGATTCCACATTTCTTAATCTACTTCCTTCTTTTTTTCCCGGGCAGTGGCGATATTTTCGTGTCATATAGTGTTTAATAATATTTCTCTGTAACTTCCTTTATCTCTTTGATTTGCGCGCTCTCTTGGTTATCGTTATTGATAAGTTTTATTATTTGATGTCTCCCTTCATTCATTTGTTTGTTTAGGTGTTTCTAACGTTTTCCCCCTTTCAAAGCGTCTTCTATTTTCTAGTTTCTGTACTGTCTGACGTCTTCTCTGATCTTTTTCTTTATTTTTTTGTCTATTTCTGCCAATTCTAATCTGTAATCATTTCTTAATAGTCGTCTCTGTCTGATTCCATATTTCTTATTATCATTTTATTTCCTTCATCTTTCCCGGGCAGTGGCGATATTTTCGTGTCATACAGTGTTTGATAATATTTCTTTCTAGCTCCTTTATCTCTTTGATGGAGTTTTATTATTTGATGTCTCCCTTCATTCATTTGTTTGTTTAGGTGTTTCAAACTTTTCCCCTCTTCCAAAGTTTCTTCTATTTTTGAGTTTCTGTACTGTCATACGTCTTCTTTAACCTTTTCCTTTATTTCTGCCAACTCTAATCTGCATTTTGTAGGATTATTTCTTAATAGTCGTTTTATGAGATTTTGTGTCCCTTTACTTAATTTTTGTGTTTTTTCTTTTTTTCGATGTTGATATTTGTTTTGTAGTCATGAGTAGGCTGTTGGTTATTTGTGCGTTTAGTTCATCAAGTTTTGTTTGGTAATTTATATGTTTTATATGATTTTCCAGTGCTTGTCTGTGTTTTGATTTATTATTTCTATTGGTGTCTTTATCTTTGTATGCGTTATCAGTCTACGTCTCTCCTGCTTCAGATTTATTCTTATTTTTGCTCTGAGCATCCGATGGTCATTGCTTATCGTGTTCAGGATTGTCGTGTCAATTACAATAATCTTGTCATTTGATAACACATAATCAATTTCGTTTCTTGTTATACCATCTGTGCTTTGTGATGTCCATCGTACATGTTCTGGCTTTAGAAAAAATGTGTTCATAATGTACAAGTTATTTTCGTTTGCAAAATTTGATAACATTTCTCCTCTGATGTTCCTCGTACCCAAACCAAACTTCTCGACACTCTTCTCATTTGAATTCATTGGTTTCTCTATCGCCCCATTTTTATGATATATCTTGTTGTATGGTGTAGCAATGCTTTATTTATATCTTCGTAGAATTGGTCAATTTCTTCTTCCTCGCTCTCTGATGTTGGTGCATATAGCTGAATAATCTTACATTTGCATCTTCTGTTCATCTGTATGTCTACTGAAATCATTCTTTCTGATATGGCCTTGAACTGAACAACTTTTTCTGCTATTCTTTTGTGTATAAGTAGACCGAATCCTCCAATTTTCTTACTTTCATTACCATTAAAGAAAAATTTATGGCCACTTGTTAGGGTGATACAACAGTCTCCTGTTCTTCTTACTTCCGCTAAGCCCAACACTGCCCATTTTATGTTTTTTAGTTCTTTTTCCAATTCGATCATTTTTTCTTCGGATCCTAAATTTCTTGTGTTATAAGTTGCTATGTACCATTCTGTTCTTTTGGGTTGTCTATGTGCTGCGGGTATACGACTGTGCTTTATTTTTGAATTTTTGCCCCCCCCCCAGAATTCATGGAACTGACCGCAAGAGCAGAGCAGTGCGAGATTCTAAGTTTTCTCTACTCGCCTGGGGTTCTACGTTTTGGAAATTCGACATATTCATTTTTGTAAAATACAATATCATTTTTAGGGGTTCAAAAATAGTCTGATGTAAAACACCAGACCATCATCATCATCAGCTTATACTGTCCACTGCTGGACGAAAGTCACCCTCAAGTCATGCCACTTTTTTCTGTTCGGGGCCGCTTGTACCCAATTTCCAGCCACTCTTTTCAAATCATTAGTCCACCGACTTGGTGGTCTACCTCTATTACGATAGGCTTCGGATCTTGGTCGCCACTCTAATTATCTTTGTCCATCGTCCCTCCTTAAACCTAGCAACATGTCCAGCCCCCTATTCTCTTCCTGATAATGTTATTTGGGATGTAATCTCTAAGAGTAACAACTAACATTGACCTCCCCATCTTTCGTTGTATGACACATATTTTACTGATGTTTTCCTTTGTCATTGTGAGAGTATCGGCTCCGTACGTAAGAACGGGAAGTATGCACCTGTCAAATACTTTTCTTTTTAAACATATAGGAAGGTTAGATTTGAATACATAGGCCAGTTTGCCAGATAAAGCCCAGGAGACATCTATGCTTCGCTGAATTTCATGTGTTTGGTTATCGCGTTCTATGCTGATTTCAAGTCCCAGGTATTTTTGTTGCTGCACTTGCTCGATATCTACATTATTCAGTTTTATAGTGTCGCTTAATACATTTTGTGTTAAGCGACACAAAATACCAGACCAGTGACAGTAAAAAAGTAATTACTGCCAATTTGGCAGCAGAACACAAATAAAACCCTTAAATGACTTTTCTGCAAAGAAAAACAACAGAAACTCTCAGAAATAGGTACAATCATGGAGAGTTAACTATTATTTAATGGAAAATTAACTACTTTTTGCCAACAACAATTTATTCATAGGCCATAAATATTAGGTGTACACATTAATTCGGTATCCTTTTCGCGTTAATACAATGTTTATTTATTTATACACAGAATACAACTCGATTAAGAAAAATATTCCCTATTATTGTCCAGATATTTTGCCTACTTTGCAGGCGGCTGATAAATTCCCTCTTTGAAAAGAGATGATGGTTTCAAGTCGATAAACTCGGGTTACGCTTTTTTTAATATGCCAATGAAGTGAAATGAGAATTGGCGATATGATGTTGCACCGACCGAGATAATTAGTAATCCGCCGGAGCTGTACCTAGATAATTCGTTGCGTAAGGGAGTATTTTCTATCCCAAAGAAATGATAAAATCCCACTTTGTTTTTACCGAGTGTTGTCTGGCGTTGTCAAGAACATCCACGATCCAAAACATCAAAATCACTATTTGGAAATCGCTGGTAACACATCTTGTACATTTTGTGCGTCACAGTACGTTGTTCCATCGTTGCATAAGTCATTCGTGCATCTTCTGACGCATTATCTTGCATTCGATATGCAGCCCCTCAAATTCTGTTTGACAAATGACATCCCTCTTCAGAATACATTTCAAGATTATGTGAATAGCAACTACGTACCAAGCCATGATTTTGTTTTCTTAGGATTGGTAATTCCACACATAAAATGGTGGGAAGTAGTTTGAATTTGAAACTAAATTTTGAGATATTTATTGCAATGATATATAATAAATTTGCACACCTAATAGAAATTATAGAATAAAAAAACATGGAGTTTTTTTAACCGAATCAAATTTTAGTTTAGGTTAGTTCAGGTTCATTTGATCATATAAATAAATTGACTTGTCAGCTTTCTTGAACGATAATTCGGAAAGCACTATTCTCCTTACAAATAATTGTTTCCAACGTAATAAATATCTATTTTATGAAATTTTTTTGATAAAAAAGCCCACAATGCGGACTTGTTCACTCTGCATTATAGGATAACAAAGTTTGCATAAAAACGCAGAACCTTATAAGATTATTAATTATTAAAATCCAGTTTGTAAATTACAACAATATCTTATGTAACACGTAGGCTGAAAAGTTTTTGTTTGACAAGTAGATGTCGTCCTTTTCAAAAAAATCCATATGATTTTTAGGAAGTACCGACCTTCAAACGATACGTGTCATAATTTCATGACATTTCGACGATTAGTTTACAAGTTATGGTGGTTTAAATGACGTTACTTTTGATTTTTTCAAAACAATGGAAAAAATCAATTTTCGTATGTTGATTAAACAATGTTTTTTGATGGACGAAGCACTTGATAAGTGTTACGGGGACTCTGCCCCTGGAAAATCACTGATAATTTACTGGTATGCTGCATTTAAATGCGGTCATACCGGTTACACCGGAAAACACCAAAAAAATCCATAAAATTGTTTTGGATGACCTTAAAGTGAAATTGCGTGAGATAGCTGACACCCTAAAAATATCAAACGAAAGTGTTGGTCATATTTGGCATGTATATTTGGGCATGAGAAAGCTCTGTTCGAAATGGGCATCGCGTTTGCTCAATAGTGGACCAAAAATAACAACGTGTTGATGATTCTGAGCGCTGTTTAGACCCGCTTAAATGCAATAAAAAGGATTTTTTCATGCGATATATGACAATGGATGAAACATGGATTTAAAACTAGATACCGGAATCAAATCGGCAGTCAGCTAAGTGGACAGCTGCCGGTGAAAACCGCCCGAAGCGACCAAAGGCAAGACAGTTGGCTGGGAAGGTTTCGGCCTCTGTATCTTGGGATGCGCATGGGATAGTTTTCATCGATTATGCTGAGAAGGGAAACACTATCAATAGTGAATATTATATCAAGTTATTGGTACGTTTGAAGGTAGAAATCGCAAAGAAACGGCCCCAAATGAACAAGAAAAAAGTGTTCTTTCATCAAGACAATGCACCGTGTCACAAGTCAATAGTTACGATTACAAAATTGCAGAATTGAAGTTCGAATTCCTTCCTCATCCACCGTATTCTCCAGATTTGGCCCCCAGTGGCTACTGACTAATCGCAGACTTCAAAAAAATGCTCGCCGGAAAGAGATTTGGCTACAGTGGAGAAGTTATCACCGAAACTGAGGCCTGTTTTAAAGGCAAAGACAAATCCTTCTACAAGAAAGGTATAGAAATGTTAGAAAAGTATTAGTTGTATCGCTTTTGAAGGATATCCTTGAATAACGTCGAGTTTTACAAAAAAATATGTGTTTAAGTAGCTAGACCAAAAACTTTTCAGCCACCTGTTACGTACTAACAAATTAGAAATAAAACGCCTTTTAAGGAAACAACATTATAAAGATTTTTTACCGTAAATGTTTTATTAGAAAAATCACATAACTCAAGCTAGAGAGGTATCCATAAAATTTTAAATTTGTAAAACTCAGGAATAGTTATTAAAGAATAAAATTTGCACCTAAAACACACGATTTTTTCTAAAAAGATAAGCACAGATAAAAAAAACACTAAAATTATTTCAACGCGTTTTGAAAGACAACAGTGATAATGATTATTTTTCCCAACTAATAAACTTCACCTGATTTTTGCGTATTTTTATTGGACTATATATTCTTTATGAGATATTATCAATCAAATAAAACGCAATACATGCGAATTCTTTTTGTATTTACCAATTCTTGCTTTCATTTTCGATATTTTAAAAATAAAATTTTCGATGTACAAGACATGAAAACCATATTTAAAGCATAAACAAAATTCACATTCGTCTTATGTAGCTTATTTAATTGAGTTGTCTTTTCAGGAACACACTGCTAATAAAACAGACATTATTCGGTAGACAGCGTGGGTTTTGAGGAATCACGAATGTACTCCTAATAATTTCAAATATTTTATCTTCTTAATGATATTTCTGTTAATTGTTAAAGAGGTTACATCAAAATTTTTCCAGACATATTCTTATTAAATCTATTTTTAGGTTACAAATAAATGTTTTTTTTCTCTAAGTACGCTGTCTAGTCGTTAAAAAAAGTTTGTGAAAAATATGTAAAAAAGCTGCAGTTTAGTTGTTTACATAGTTATGTAAAAACAATCCTCAATAAAGGCTAAATTAGGGTTAACAAATTACTCGAGATTATTATTTAGGTTGATAATATATAACCAAATAAAATTGTACCTTTTCAATTTACAGAAAATAATCACACTCATTGCAATTAGCTTATAGAATATTTGTCTTTCGTGGCATATATTCTGGCTGCTCCTTTTTTGCCGAAACTTACCTTTGCAAATGACTTCTTATTACGTCGAATATAGGGGATTTCAGCTATTTAAAATCTGTACCTATTTAATAGGTAATAACTGATTCTGCCAAGCATAAATGTAGGAAACGCCAGGCCTAATAAACACTATAACATTGCCAATTATAATCAATTATAATATAATAAACTTTGCATGATTTTTGCGTATTTTTAGTGGACTATATATTCTTTATGAAATTTTTATAGGCAAATAAAACGCAATACGTATGAATGCTTCTTTGCATTTATCAATTTTTGCTTTAATTTTCGATTAATTTTAATTCGGACACCTTGTACAAGACATTAAAACCATATTTAATGCATAGAAAAAATCACATTCATCTTATGTAGCTTATTTAATTGAGTTGTCTTTTCAGAAACACACTGCTAAAGAATTAGATATAATTCGGTAGACAGCGTGGGTTCTGAGAAATCACGAATGTACTCCTAATAACTATCTATCTTCTTCTTCTAATATATTCTATCTTCTTAATGATATTTCTATTAATTGTTAAAGAGGTTATATCTAATTTTTCCAGACCTTGTCTTATTAAATCTATTATTAGGTTACAAATAAGTGTGTTTTTTTTCTAACGAAGTATGCTGTCTAGTCGTTAAAAATAGTTTGTGAAAAATATGTAAGAACTTTGCAATTTAGTTGTTTACATAGTTATGTAAAAGCAGTCTTCAATAAAGATTAAAAAATTAGTCGAGATTGTTATTTAGGTTGAGATATAATCAAATACAATTGTACGTATTCAATTTACAGAACAAATCACATTTATTGCAATTCGCTTATAGAATATCTGTCTTTTGTGGCATACATGCTGGCTGCTACTTTTTTGCAGAAACTTACCTTCGCAAATGACTTCTTATTACGTCGAATATAGGGGATTTCAGCTATTTAAAACCTGTACCTATATGATAGGTCAGGGGTGCTCAAACTTGAACTGCTGGCGATCTACCTCAATATTGTTAGACTACGATCGCTCGACTCTGAGAGGCTGCAAGTAAAAGTGATGCAGGATTGTCGTCTAGGTAGGGTGTATCGTGGCACAGATATTAGTTTTCCGCACAATATGCATTTTTTTAGTCAAGGTAAGTGTAGGTCTGCTCTAAAATGTCAATGAAAAAACTCATAATTATTCAAAATTGCGAGTTTATTGGTTCTTACAAAACAAACGAGTTCTAGTGTCTAAACTTAACTAAAGAGTGACTTTGGATGTCGAAGCGTGGCACTGCATGTCCTCAGCATACTTTTCATAAGATGGTACGTAATTACCGAGTGCTAATCGCAAGCATGATGACATATGTTCGTCAGTTAGTCGATTGCGATATTTTGACTATCTTCATTTCAGAAAATGCAGACTCGCACACGTAAGTTGACCCAAACATTGCCGTCAATTGAAAGGCGATTTGCCTTAGATTCGGATATTTATCTTCAGATATAAAACACCAGAATTTTGTATCAGATGCTATGGCTTTGAGATGTATATCTGATATAATTTGCACTAACTCATTTTCAACAGAACATGAGTCCATGTTAAACTGACTTGCTATTTCAGTAGCTAATTCCTCAATGTTTTTACACGAAAAACTTATAAATGATGCGATATTTGCCAATTTACTGAAATCATAAAAACGTATTTCGAATTGGCCCAAAATATTTGATAATTCTGCCTCATAAATATCATAATTTAACTGAGGAATCCTTGCTTTCAAAGACGGAAAATTTTTCAGATCCTTTCTTTTCAGTTGATCTATCATAAGTTGCAATTTACTTTTGAATGCGTTTATTGCGCTAATCATCTCAATAATAGTTTTTCCTTTACCTTGAAGCTCCAAATTAATGGTATTTGTGATGTTTGTCAAAAATGCCAAATCAGTTAGCCATTTTCCGTTTTTCAGCATCTGAGTGTCATCACCTCTTTCGTCCAGAAAAGCTCTTATTTCGGGCAATAATTCTTGAAACCTTTCTAGGAATTTTCCGCGACTCAACCACCTGACGTCCGTGTGAAGAACTAAATCAGTGTGTTCAGCTGACTCACTATCTTCCAACTGCAATTTAAAGAGCCATCGTTGCAAGCTACGTGCACGAGTAGAATTCACAATTTTTATTGCAATGCCCATGTTTAGAACTTTTGAACACAAAACTTGTTCCTCTTCCTTAGTCGACATGTCATTGAATACCATTCGAATAAAAATACACAGCTGGGCAGTGTCTGGCATATCGGTGGATTCGTCGAACTGTAAAGAAAAGTATGTACATTCCATGATATCATGTTTTAGTTTATCTGCCATGTCCTGACTCATAACTTCAACACGCCTTGTGACAGTCGGATGAGATAACTGAAGTTCTCTAATAGCAGACATAATCTCTGTTTTATTTTTAAAATCTCCAAATAGTCTCACCCGCTTCAATAAATGCTTCCTTCACAACCAATCCATCAACAAATGGTTTCTTGTGTTTCGCCAATATATGAGATATTTTAAATGACGCGATCGTTGCAGCCTTTGATTGTTTGGCTGGTCTTGTGAACGTGGTTTGTTCTTTTTTCAAACAAGTTATCAAATCAAGTACTTTTCGTTTCCTTAATTCACTCTGTGACGGAAAATCCTTTTCATAGTTTTTATGAACCGTTTTATGATGCCTAAGTTCCCATGCTTAGGCATTGCAACTGACGCACGGCAAATGAGACAAATGCACTTATCCTTTACCATACAAAAGAAAAATTCTTCCTCCCGATCGTTATTAAAATGATAAGTTTTACTTTTCTTCGCCGCACTCATTGTGGACTATTTATTAATAAACTTTGTATCGATGTATCGCCTTCAAGTTACAACTCAGACTGACTCCTATTCCTGCAGGCGCAACATTTATATCGGCGCGAAGAAAGTCTCGAATGTTCCCGTCAAACACGCAGCCCGAAGTTTCTAGAAAAATCGGCGGGAATCAAAAACGCGGCTTTTCTTTGACAAGTTCCGCGCGTTCTTTTGATAAAGCCGCCTTTTGCCGCTAGCAGGGGGTTATTACGATAAAAGAAAGTGATGAGGGGGTTATTCTGGCCTAATTGTGGATCGAATAAATTTTAGTAGTTTATTCATTACATTTTATTTTAGTTACCTAAAACAAAATCTGTGAATAGTTCTATATCGGAATTTGTTTCTCGAGATCGACTCAAAAAGCACTCGCGATCGACTTGTCGATCGCGATCGACCGTTTGAGCACCCCTGTGATAGGTAATAACTGATTCTGCATAGCATAAAAGTAGGAACCGCCAGGCCTCATAAACACTATAACATTGCCAATTATAATCAATTATAATATAATAAACTTTGCATGATTTTTGCGTATTTTTAGTGGACTATATATTCTTTAAGAAATTTTTATGGGCAAATAAAACGCGATACGTACGAATGCTTCTTTGCATTTATCAATTTTTGCTTTAATTTTCGATATTTTAAAATAAAATTTTTTATTGGGACACCTTGTACAAGACACTAAAACCATATTTAATACATAGAAAAAATCACATTCGTCTTATGTAGCTTATTTAATTGAGTTGTCTTTTCAGAAACACACTGCTAATGAATCAGACATAATTCGGTAGACAGCGTGGGTTCTGAGAAATCGCGAATGTACTCCTAATAACTTCATATATTCTATCTTCTTAATGATATTTCTGTTAATTGTTAAAGAGATTATATCTAATTTTTCCAGATTTCTTCTTATTAAATCTATTATTAGGTTAGAAATAAATGTGTTTTTTTTCTAACTAAGTACGCTGTCTAATCGTTAAAAATAGTTGGTGAAAAATATGTAAAAAATTTGCAGTTTAGTTGTTTACATAGTTATGTAAAAGCAGTCTTCACTAAGTGTTAAAAAATTAGTCGAGATTGTTATTTAGGTTGATATATAACCAAATACAATTGTACGTATCCAACTTACAGAAAAAATCACATTTATTGCAATTCGCTTATAGAATATCTGTCTTTTGTGGCATACATACTGGCTGATACTTTATTGCCGAAACTTACCTTTGCGAATGACTTCATATTACGCCGAATATAGAGGATTCGAGCTATTTAAAACCTACACCTATTTAATAAGTAATAACTGATTCTGCCTAGCGTAAAAGTAGAAAGCACCAGAATTCATAAACATGATAACATTGCCAATTATAAATTAATTATTATTCGGGAGAAAAAAAGGTTCTATCTCTGTCCACGGGCTATTCTGAAATTGACAAAGAGGGGCGTTTAGACAATAGAATTATCGAGACTGTTCAACGCGGTAATAAAATTATTTTCACGGCCAGCAACTAAAATAATTTAATGCATTTTTACTGTTTTCATGTTAAGACTTAAACAATGTTCGTAGTTCGCAGATTTTTTATCGCTTATAAAATAACAAACATTCTATAATGATTACTCCTTATATGTACTTTTTATTTGACTTACTCAGTGCAAACGATTATTTTTGCCAAATATAGCAGGTTTTTTTTATCGATCCACTCTTTCGAATTCAGTTTTCATGTTAAAATTTGAAAGGTAACGTTTCTTTGTAGAATATTAAGAGGTCGTGGGTGGGAAATACAATATCTTGCTGGAAGCATTTTTAGAAAAATGTGTACTTTTCGTTTGTTTGCAGGCTCCATTGTCGTTCAAGAGATAGAGATAGTTTTTCAATGATTTTATATTTTTCACGGACGGAGACGCGTATTTCCTTGTGTGCCCGAAAGTACATTCGTCGTTGATCAACGTAGTTGCGACCTAGTAGTCGCAGATGTTTCGTCAAATTCTCATTTGGTATTATCGATGCTTACCGGCCGGAGATTGACTACGAACTTCAAACTTTAATTGTAAAGTTTACATTTAACCATCGAGTAGTAAACCAAATGAAACTTTTGCAAGACGTCTGTGTATATATATATATATATATATATATATATATATATATATATATATATATATATATATATATATATATACCAGGTGTACAAGTATGAAATGCG
The DNA here is from genome assembly GCA_019049505.1 of Pachyrhynchus sulphureomaculatus. Classification (NCBI taxonomy): domain Eukaryota; kingdom Metazoa; phylum Arthropoda; class Insecta; order Coleoptera; family Curculionidae; genus Pachyrhynchus; species Pachyrhynchus sulphureomaculatus. The sequence goes on from CM032455.1 coordinate 139,451,907, forward strand.
GATTTCAGACAACAGATGGTGCACCAGTGCAGTTTGTGCTATAAAGATTTGACACTGCGCCATTTTGTTGTGTCATCAACAAGTGTCAGACGCGCACGAGTGATAAATTGGAAAAGTGTGTGCATTGTGTTGTATTGTTGTGTTCAATATGTCGAAATTTATACAGACAATTTTTTGTTTTCATTTGCAGAAAACATTCTGTTGAATCACACCGATTACTTCGAGAAGCTTATGGTGAACATGCTCCATCGCAAGATACATGTGAACGATGGTTTCGGCGTTTCAAAAGTGGTGACGTCGATGTTGCAGACAAGGAACGTGGAAAATCGCCAAAAAAATACAAAGATATGGAATTGCAAGCACTGTTGAACGAAGATGATTCGCAAATACAAAAACAACTAGCCGAGCAATTGGGCGTTAGTCAACAAGCTGTTTCCAATTGGTTACGAGAGATGAGAAAGATTCAGAAGACCGGTAGATGGGTACCACATGAGTTGAACGATAGTCAAATAGAAAAGCACAAAAACACGTGTGATATTTTGCTCGCTCGGTACAAAAGGAAGTAATTTTTGCATCGTATAGTTACAGGGGATGAAAAGTGAATTTATTTTGAGAATCCCAAGCGCAAAAAATCATGGGTAAACCCAGGCGCACCATCCACATCGACCGCAAGAGCGAAACGCTTTTGCAGAAAGACGATGCTCTGTGTTTGGTAGGACCAGAGGGGTGTGGTCTATTATGAGCTGTTAAAACCTGGAGAAACGGTTAATACTAAACGTTACCAACAACAATTGACCGATTTGAACCGTTCGCTGCTTGAAAAAAGGCCAGAATACCGAAAGAGGCAACACAAAGTCATTTTTCTTCATGACAATACTCCATCACATACGGCAAAACCAGTTCGCGACACGTTGGAAGCACTCAGCTGCGAAGTTCTACCCCATGCGGCTTAGTCACCAGACTTGGCTCCTTCCGATTACCACTTGTTTCGATCGGTGGGGCACGTACTTGCTGAGCAGCGCTTTGCTTCGTACGAAGATGTGAAAAAATGGCTTGACGAATGGTTCGTAGCAAAAGGGGAAGATTTTTACTGGCGTGGTATTCACAAATTGACCGAAAGATAGGAAAAATGTATAACAAGCGATGGAGCATACTTTGAATAAAGCACTTTTTATCATTCTTCCGAAATTAACATGTTTTTTTAGAAAAAAATCCTCATTTCATACTTGTACACCTGGTATATATATATATATATATATATATATATATATATATATATATATATATATATATATATATATATATGTACTAACAATTCGTTATTATGCAACCAAAAAAATTCTTATAATACTCTTGAAACTATGCTAAGATTATAAACTACTTTCCCTTTCACTCCCTTCTGGTAAAGTCATATGACTCAAAAGCTATCGGTCCTCTTTTCCTACTCTAAGAATCTACAATCAGACAGACAACCAATAGTCTGCTTGAACATGTAAACTGTGTTTCTTGTGAAACTGAAATCTGAAGAAATGCAAAAAACGAACTAAAGGATAATAAAAATATATTGTTTTTTACAATTTTACAGCCCAATTATTATTTGTGTGATTTATACGGATATTCTCCAATTATTTTCGCGTGATTTAACCCATAATTTATTTTCTTTAGTTAATTGGTTTTATTTTCTTTGCTTTTAAAACTTAATTAGCTTTGTTTTTGCTACGAAGTATAAGAATTTCATTTCTGAAGATGATCGAATTAAAAGAATTTATGGATTGATTCGTCGTTTTTTAACTTGAGAGAACTGATATTTTTATTATTTATAGGATTTCTACCTTAAAGATAATAATAAAACCGGCCAAGTGTAAGTCGAGCTTGCACAGTTAGTGTTCCGTACCTTGATTGCTGAAGTATTCTATGAAATTCAGTCATACATTCTTCATCTTCAATATAAGAATTACTAAGAATATATAAAAAGCGCAAGATCTTTGTAGCAAAACTTCAAAACAAATATTTACTACCAAAATATTTAATATATATAAACAAGTAAAATAAAATTATTTTGTCTTGGTATCTATCCATTGGTCACCAGTCATCATGCAAATTTATTTTATCTGTGATTGGCCAAATGCTTAAGGCAGTAATGTACTGAAAAGTATATGGGTATGTTATAACCAAAGGTAAGAACTTAAGAAAAGTTATTTTTTCATTATTATTAATTTTAATACAGGAAGGGGTGAAAGAGATGAGAGAAACTTTTTTAGTTTTACTAGTATATAACTTTTTAAATGGGAAAATGGGTTAATTTTAAAACATATAAGGCGCCAAGGAGGTGCAGAAGGGGGGTAGAAGAGTGATTTCCTATTTGTATTCTTATAGGTCTTTTTCGGGATTCTTTCAGTCGAGGAATCGAAATAATATTTTCATTAATAACACGAACAAGGGGATTAAGGGGTTGGGTTCATTGTATCATGTCATATGTAGGTATGTATTATATTAATTTTTCCTGGTTCTTGAATGGGATATTGGATAGTTAATATAAAATAATTTCTCTATAGTAAAATATATACGGGGTGAAAGGGATGAGATAGGGGCTAAAAGGGTCATTACGTGTATGTCGTAATGTACTTTCATTTCAGTATTCTTGTTTTTCAATTATTTCTAATTTTAACAAAAATAGTATACAGAAATGAGTGAGATTACAAAGTAACCTAAAAAAATGTTGAGTTGAATAGAGAACAAGTTTTAGAAATACCAACGGTTAAGTTGGCGGAAGGGGCAGTCATAGGGTAGTGGTTAAGGTGCCTGCCTTCTACACCAGCGACCCGAGTTGGTATCTCGACTCGGGAAATAATAATAATAAAAAATAAATAAATAAAAAAAATAAAATTTACTCTCTTGGGAAGGCAATGGCAAATCACCCTAGTAATATAATACTCTCTCACTTTGGCTGTTTGGAATCGGTATTAAACTCTAGGTTTCTTTTGTCTATGGAAACCCTTAAAAAGGTACCAAGTACAGGCAAAGGCAAGAGGTCACCTACGCCCGTATCGGAAATGGCACCTCAAGAAGGAGAAGAAGTTGATGGAAATGTATTTATGGAACAGTAGGTAAATTATTGTATTTACTTTCCTTGCTAACAGAATGTATTGAATTCGTAAAAAAAATTACTGTCTGAAATTTTCTTTTTCTTTAGGTTTTAGAGTTTCTAGATCACAAAAAACATATTTTTAATTTTGAACTTCCTGATAAAGAATATAAATATAATAGTCGCTGCTACGTTGCTGAACCCGACATAGTTATGGCGGGGTACTCCATTCTTCTAACATCGTCACTCAATTTGTTGGGCGTTAGTTTGGGAGCAGATATGTCCTGGCATGAACATGTCGTAGGCATGGCAAGGAGAGCTTCTCAAAAGTTGGGAATATTATGTCGAACCAGAAAGCTTTACACTCCACAACAACTGTTAATTCTTTACAAAGTTCAAATTCGACCAACTATGGAATAATGCTCCCATGTTTGGGGCTCCGCTCCCATGTTTGGGGCTCCGCTCCCAAACATAGATTGCATTTGTTGGATTCTATTCAGAGAAGAGCTGCTCCCGCAGCAGCATTGGAGACCCGGAATTGACCGGCGGCTTTAAATCGCTGGAACATCGAAGAACGGTTGGCGACTTGAGCCTATTCTACAAGTATTTTCATGGAAAGTGTTCGAAGGATGTAGCCCGCTTAATTCCTCCCAGAGCGGTGCATGTTAGAAATACACGTCGCGCTAATACTTCACATCTGTATGAGATTCAGCTTGTTACTACAACGTACAAGCGTACAACGCTTTTCAAGTAGTCTTTTATTATGGAGAACATCATCACTTTGAATAAATTTGCCCAGCTGACAGAAGCTGAATGTCAATCATGTCGTGCATGGTATGACAGAAGACAGCTACCTGACAGACCTCTGTCAGGTAGCTGTCTTCTGTCAGCTGTATGTCAATCATGTCGTGCATGGTGCCTGCCACAGGTATTTGTTTTCAGCATCCAGGGTTTTCAATGACATCTCTGTTATAAATGCAATCTTTTGAATTTGATGTATTAGTTTATAGTGTTTATTTTAATGGATTGTTAGTTGCTTTTATGTTATAAGCTAATTATGGCAATTCATGTTAACTCAACGTCGCACTCTTCATGTGAGTGTTTTTGTCTTTTATTATAACTTCTATTATATTTTTATTATATTTTCTACACCAGTTTATTAATAATAATATGAATAATTTAATTTTTGCCCAAGTTCTCTCAGTTAGTAGACTTATTCTCCTTTTCAGTTTGTGCCCTGAAGAAGGTCCCAACCAAGGACCGAAATATTGGCTAAATGAACATTGTGTGAACATTTATCACGCCCTTTGCCGAGTTCCTCAACTAATTTTATATTTAAGTATATATAAATATATATATATATATATATATATATATATATATATATATATATATATATATATATATATATATATATATAAATATATATATATATATATATATATATATATATATATATATATATATATATATATATATATATATATATATATGTATATATAGATTGCCACCAATTTCATTTTTAAATTAGTAAATGGTAAAAAGTATCCTTCCATCCTTTTCATTGAAACTAATGTTCTATAAAAGTTTATTTGCTCTCTTGTTCGTGGGATCTCATGGGCAACAAAATATATTTAATTTTTAGTTGTAAAAGTATAAACGTTTATTTTATGAGATATATGAGGTATGTCTGAAGATATAAATATGTTATACCCTGGCAATGATGCAAAACATAAATAAAATGATTCTTTTCTGTTATGGCTTCACCGTTTATATATATATAAATATAAATATATATATATATATATATATATATATATATATATATATATATATATATATATATATATATACAAATTGCACCACTTAATAAAAATGATATTTTTCCAAAACTGAACATTGATTTTCACTTCTGATGATTTTAACAAATGATGCGAAAAGGAAAACTATACATAATAGCTATTGGAGGCAATAAACCTAAAGGAAATAAACATGGAAAATAATAAATCTCTAATGTATTGGTGATTAAGAAAATACTTCCATTTTTCATGGCAGTAAAAAAGAATTTAGGAGAAAATACAACATTAAAAATATGTTTTTGAACACTTTTTTTTTCTAGTGTTTCGTTGAGCCACTTTTGGCCTTAGTCACTGATCCATTTTTGATTGGCATTATGTCAACCAAACTTTTAATGATTTTATGATTTCATCCCCGATTTCTTGATTCCACACGTTCTCAATTGTTTGTTTTAGCTCATCTTTACTTTTAAGCTGCGTTGTATGAATTTTTTTCCACATGATCATTCACAAATTCTCTGTGGGGTTTAAATAGGAGCCTGGCCATGGCAATGCTGAGATTCTAATTTCAGTCCAAAACTGTCTTACCTATCCAAAAATACAACTATATAGAAAATAAAAAAAGCAAAACTTTGTGGTGGTATCATTTTTTCAATCAATACATATGAGTATTTACAGATATGGCGCTGCGGCATGGAGCAGAATCATCTTGAAAAACGAAGTCTTCACAGTGTAACAGATGGTTTCTCTTTGACGGAATCAAACTATTTTCCAAAATTTATATATATTTTTCTGCATTAACAGTGCCATCTCTAAAGTTTATTTGGCCGATCCCAAAGTAGAAAAAATATCCCCGGATCATTACACTTGCCACAAGTTACACTGTTTTTAATGTGCAGGATTCATGAAATCTTTCATGTGCACGACGTCTTACATAGGGAACATCAAAACTAAAGATGTAAGTTTGCTTTCATCTGAAATCACCACTTTCTCCAGTATTCTGATATCTACTTTCATATTGTCTCGTCCAATTCAGGCGTGATTTCTTTTTTTTTATTATTGAGAAAAGGTTTTTGGATGGTTTTTTGCCAATAAATGTTTTTCCTTTAACCGTCAGTCGACAGTTTCTCGACTTATATTAGCTAAATTCCCATCTGCTAGATTCCTTCATATTTCCTTAGCAATTTTGAAGCGATCTTCTAAAGACAATCGCATCATCAAGCAGCTTAACCGTTCATTCGTCTTACTCTTCCTCTAAGTATCTTTGTTCCATTCTGTGCATCCCTGAGAAAGATTTTTCTTTTAATCTGGATTGGTGGCATTTTACCCTCTTTGCTATTTTTGGTGAAGAACACCCTACTTCAGCAAACGTTACAATTTAAAATTTTTCTGTCTGTTGTTTAAAATTCAATATGATAAGGAATAATAAATTGTAGTAGCTGTTTCAGTGGTTAAAACTGTGCTGAGAGTGATTGTTTGAGTTTGCTCTAATCCTGATAAGTAAATAAAAAACAATACGGTTCAATTATACTAACGGCAACGTTTAGGATCAAAGCTTCAAAAATAATAAGTGATGCAATTTCTTTTTGCGCGATTATATGCACATATATATATGCTTATTCCATCCATAGTCAGATGTAAGCCTCTCCAAGTTGTCTCCAATGAGCTTTGTTGTTTTTTGCATCCAGTCGTGTCTTGTTAATCATTTTATGTCGTCCGACCATCTTGTTTGTGGTCTACCACGGCATCTTTTGTGTTCTCTAGGGCTCCATTCAACTATACGGCGTGTCTGTCTGTTATAATTCCGCCCTGCGATATGCCCCGCCCAATTCCACCTTAATATACATATTCGTCGTATTATATCTATCACTTTTGATCTTCTTCGTGTCTCGATGTTAAAAATACAATCTTGAAGTCTAATATTTAGCATTCTCCTCTCCATTGCCCTTTGGGTTATCTGGAGTTTATTTATTATACTTTTATTTAAAGCCGACGTTTCAGTGCTATTTGTTAATACCGGCAGTACATATTGATCGAATACTTTAGCTTTTATTGTATTTGAGATGTCCAATTTGTCCAAGATTGTAACCTTCCGAACGCAGACTAAGCTAACGAGACTCTTCTATCGAAGTCAGGCTCTAAATTAATTTTTGATATTTCAATTTCTTGTCCTAAATATATGAATGTTTGTACCTTTCCTATTCTATTAATGGTTCCTGGCTGTTATCTTCACTTTCGTTGTTCAAATTTTTGGTTTTGGTGAAGATTATTTTTAGACCTATTTCTAGAGACTTGTTATTTAGGTAATTCCATCAGAATTTCTGGTATGTATTCAAGAAGAGTTGTGTACCTTTCACCAACTCTACTGTTACTTGAGGCCCATATCTCTACCGAAACAAATGCTTTTTTTGTAATCAACCATTGCTATCCACAAGGTGACCTTATATTGATTTGCTTTTTCCACTAGTAATCTAATTGTTTGAAGATGGTATAAAGTTCTATTACTCCGTCTAAATCCCGCTTGTTCACGTGGTTGATAACTGTCTAATTTGTTCGATAATCTATACGTTATGATTCTAGTGAGGATTTTGTACACTACCGATAACATGCTGATGGGTCTGTAATGTAAGCACAATCAAGGCATTTACCAAAAGTGTTGGTATTTTACATTCTATGAGGCACCTGTGAAATAGAGCTTGAAGAGATTGTATTATCGATGCCTCTCCATATTTAATCATTTCTATAGTTATTTCATCGTCCTCTGGTTCTTTGTTGTTGTGCACATATCGTAGGACGTTCATTATTCCATCCGTTGTTACATCGGGCATTTAGGGAATTTATATATATATATATATATATATATATATATATATATATATATATATATATATATATATATATATACGAGGCTGGTTTGAAAAGTCCGTGCAAAAAAAAAAACTACTTACGTGTTTGGGGTAAACCTTTTTTATTTTTCGACATAGTCTCCTTTTAGGCTTATACACTTCGTCCAACGATGTTCTAGTTTGTTGATCCCTTCCGAATAATAGGATTTGTCCAAGTCTGCAAAATATCCATTAGTGTCTGCAATCACCTCCTCGTTTGAATAAAATCTTTGTCCCGCCAGCCATTTCTTCAAATTGGGGAACAAATAGTAGTCCGAGGGAGCCAAGTCTGGAGAGTAGGGGGATGTGAAACGAGTTGGAATCCTATTTCCATTAATTTTGCGACCACAACAGCTGAGGTGTGTGCTGGTGCGTTGTCGTGATGGAAAAGGACTTTCTTGTGGGCCAATCGCGGGCGTTTTTTCTTGCAGCTCAGTTTTCAAACGGTCCAATAACGATGAATAATATTCACCTGTAATAGTTTTACCCTTTTCCAGATAGTCGATGAGGATTATCCCTTGCGAATCCCAAAATACAGTCTCCATAACCTTTCCGGCCGAAGGAACGGTCTTCGCCTTTTTTGGTGCAGATTCCCCCTTGTTTAGATTGTTGTTTGGTCTCAGGAGTATAGTAATGTATCCATGTTTCATCCACAGTGACGAAACGACGCTTAAAGTCCTCCGGATTCTTCTGGAACAGCTGCAAACCATCCTTGCAACACTTCACACGATTCCGTTTTTGGTCAAGCGTGAGCAATCGCGGCACCCATCTTGCGGATAGCTTTCTCATGTCCAAATGTTTATGCAAAATATTATGTACCCGTTCAGTCGAGATGCCCACAGCACTAGCAATCTCACGCACCTTAACTCTTCTGTCATCCATCACCATATCATGGATTTGATCAATGATTTCTGGAGTCGTAACCTCCACAGGCCGTCCAGAACGTTCAGCGTCACTTGTGCCCATATGGCCAGTCCGAAAATTTTGAAACCACTTATAAACTGTTCTAATCGAAGGTGCAGAGTCACCATAATGTTTATCAAGCTTCTCTTTAGTCTCCTGAGGCGTTTTGCCTTTCATAAAGTAATGTTTAATCACCACACGAAATTCTTTTTCGACCATTTCTTGAAAATCACAGACTGATTCACACGAATGCCAAACACAAAGAAATAGACCAATATGGCTGAACCTTGGTGTGCGTTCATTCAAGAGATGCTACTAACTAAACATGACCTCGATACGCGCCGGTGGTGCCATCTCTCGGACTTTGCACGGACTTTTCAAACCAGTCTTGTATATATATATATATATATATATATATATATATATATATATATATATATATATATATATATATATATGTATGGTTTTGTTATTTTTCTTTGACCCTGTATGTATTTTTTATTTTTATTTTTCAATTTTCTTGGGTTTGGAGGTCAATTATAGAATAAAACTTCCTAAATTTTATTGTGATCCTTTCCTTTTATTGGCCTTTCGGCACAGTTTGCCATTCTCAAAATTTTTTTTTGTGTTCGGTTTGGCTAAAATTGTACATATTTTATCCGTAAAATGCTAGAACTTACTGTCAACCAACTTTTCAAAATTAAAAACCAAAACCCCAAAAAATAAAAAGAGTAATGTTGTATACCAGATTCCTTGCAATAATTGTGAAGTTATATAGGGCAAACTAGCCAATATTTGGAAAATAGGATAAAGGGACACAAGTATGACAAAAATAATAGAACAGCACTAACAAAGCACGAAGAGGAAAAGAAACACACATTTAATTATGAAGGAACCAAGATTTTAATCACTGAGAACAATAGGAAAAAAAGAAGAAATGTTGGAATCTATTATGATACAAAAAATACCAACTGCTATCAACAACAAAAAAGAAACAAATAATCTGAGCCAAATACAGTAATACCCCGCTTTACGCGAGGGATACGTTCCGAAAAAAATCGCGTTAACTGAAATTCGCGTATATCGAGGTTTATGATTAAACATAGTCAAAATTTAATACAAAAAAATACAAATCATTTTAATCAATCACTTTAATTCTAAGAACACTTTATGCAATACATACTCTTATTTTTTACGGAAAAATACATCTATTGTCTTTTGGGTAACGTTTTGTTTACGTTCTTGTAAAATACGTTCATAACACCCAACACTGTTTTTAATTGTTTGACACACGGTCAAGACACGGTCATCATTATTGTCTATACTCTGCAATATGTCCAAACCTGAATAAATTTTTGAAAGTGCATTTTGTATTTCCCCTGAAGATAAAACTTTCTCTTCTACTTGTTCTTCCTCATCGTAGATAGGATTATTCTGTAACTCGATCAGATCTTCATTGCTAATAGGATCGTCGTGCGTTGCTACAAGTTCTACGAGATCTTCTACCGTGACATCTTCAAGTTCAGACCCCTCAATCATTGCAGCAATGTCTTCAAGCACTTGTCTCTGCATCTGGACAATTCTTCTAGGTGCTTCCACTACATCTGGCCAAAGATTACGCCACACCCCATTCATACAACTCATTTTAACTTCCTTCCAAGCCTCTTCTATGTTGTGAATAGACTTCATAATGTTGTATGACTTCCACCACTCTCGCATAGACTGTCTTCCTTCCCCGTCAGTTTCATGAATTAGTTGGCTAAAAGTGCGGCGATGGTAATAAGCTTTGAAGTTTGCTATTGCTCCCTGGTCCATAGGTTGTAATATTGACGTAGTGTTTGGTGGAAGGAACTTTACGTACACTTTTAAGTCTCTGGGCGTATCAAGTGAGGTTGGATGTCCTGGGGCATTGTCTAAGAGTAATATAACTTTAGGTTCAAGCCCATTTCTGTCACAGTATGATTTGACTGATGGGCAAAAAAACTATTAGAATACCATTCTTGAAAAATTTCCCGTGTAACCCACGCCTTTCTGTTTGATCGCCACACAACTGGTAGACTTGTCTTGTCTGTGCCTCGCATTGCACGGGGTGTTTCTGAATGGTACACTAGTAAAGGTTTCAGTTTGAAATCACCAGTGGCATTACCACCCAGCAGAAGTGTTTAGTCGATCTTTCGCAGCTTTGAAACCACTGGCTTGACGTTCTTCCTTAGAAATGAATGTTCGAGATGGCATTTTTTTCCAGTAAAGTGCGGTCTCATCAACATTGAAGATGAGATAAGCAGGAATTTTCTCTCGTCTAACGAAGTCTTGAAACTTGTCTGGAAACTCAGCTGCAGCTTGAATGTCCGCGCTGGCCGCCTCGCCTGTTATGTGGATATTGTGAAGATTAGAACGCTGCTTGAACCGATGGAACCAGCCTCTGCTGGCAGCAAAAGTCGGAGTGGCACTCCCTTCTCCTTCTTTTGTTTTCAGCATCTCATACAAAGATTTTGCTTTTGTGCATATGAGATCTTGACTTAGTGGTGTGTTCTTCTTATTCAAATCTTCGATCCAGACTGACAGTAATTTCTCCATTCTTTCTAAGATAGATGATCTCGAACGAGAAAGTTTTGTTTGCACTTATAGGTGTTGAACCTTCGCTGGAGATTTTAATTTTTTCCCGATTTTTATAAATCGTTCTCACAGTCGATTCTGAGAGTCCAAAATCTCTCCCAACAATTGTTGCTTTGCCTCCATTTTCCATTCTTCTTAACACTTTCATCTTCAATTCCAAAGTGACGCTTTTACGCTCTTTTTTCTTTACAGGCGGCATTTTTAACGTAGGGTTAAATTATGTATGTATGTATCTCCAATAAATATTAAAACAAAACTGCCAGCCGACCGAACTAACATTACGGAACAAATGAACACACGAAACGAACGAGGAAATCCCCATAGAACAAAGTCGAAGGACAGGGAATTCCCAATTCTTCAAAGAGAATATTCAGAGAAAGCGGGGATCCCCCCGCGACCATAGAGAAGTTAATGACTACATGAGCGCGAAATTTGAAATTCGCGTTATAGTGAAACCGCGCGTAACGGGGTCGCGCTAAGCGGGGTATTACTGTATATATGGCAGTACTATAAATGCAGTCTATATGTTGTGTTCGTCCCACTTTTTAAATTAAAATAAAATAAATAGAATGAAAACTAATTAACATATGGTTGCTGAACCCGACATAGTTATGTCGGGGCACTCCATTCCCCTAGCATCGTCGCTCAATTTGTTGGGCGTTAGTTTGGGAGCAAATATGTCTTGGCATGAACATGTTGCAGGCATAGCAAGGAGAGCTTCTCAAAAGTTGGGAATATTATTTAGAACCAAAAAGCTTTACACCCCACAGCAACTGATAATTCTTTACAAAGCCCAAATTCGACCAACTATGGAATACTGCTCCCACGTTTGGGGTTCCGCTCCCAAACATACACTGCATTTGTTGGATTCTGTTCAGAGAAGAGCGGTCCGTCTGATTGGGGACCCGGAATTGACCGGCGGCCTTGATTCGCTGGAACATCGAAGAACGGTTGGCGACTTGAGTCTGTTCTACAAGTATTTTCATGGAAAGTGTTCGAAGGATGTAGCACGCTTAATTCCTCCCAAAGCGGTGCATGTTAGAAATACACGTCGCGCTGGTGCTTCGCATCCGTATGAGGTTCAGCTTGTTACTCCGCGTACGACGCTTTTCAAGCAATCTTTTATATGGAGAACGTCATCCCTTTGGAATAATTTGCCCAGCGCTGTGTTTCCCACCGAGTACAATTTACAGCGATTCAAGAACAACGTGAATCGCTTTTTCCGCACTCGTGCCGCTCCTGGAGCGCTTTAGGGACTTCCCTGCAGCACGTGTGCTAGACCAATAAAAAAAAAATAAATAAATAATAGTTGCCAAAAATGATACTTTAATCATCTAAACATCTTTGACAACCAATGTCTGCCGTCTTGCATCAAATTAATGTGATTAACCTGTTTATAGGCGCCATATGGGTACGGCCATAATGAATTGAAATGCAAATTATTATTAATTTCTAATATCTGTATATTTTTGTAAGGAAAAGGGTTATCTTACTCAAAAATTGTCATAATTCATGGAATTTTCCTTTGCAACCGCCATGTTGGTGTTTCCAAAAATACCCTTTGGTACCCTAACCAGTTACTTAATACTACATTTTTGCTCAGTTTTGAACTCTTTTTAACTTAACTAGGCTAAATAATTAAATTTCCCTTTTATCTATTCCTGGTTTTTTTGATTCTAGCCGCCACTTTCAGCCGCTATCACGTTTTTTTTTGAAATAGCACTTGGCATTCGAAAGTAGTTGTTTCAACGAAAAAATTCGTGCTCTTCGGAGATTTCTTTAATGCTTTAAATTTTGAGCACGGGTGTGGCCCGGTTGACGTGAAACGTCCCATATGTATCTATGGTAAGATAAAACGAATTGTACCGAATTGGAAACGCATAACTAGTACTCAATCAGAGGCTAACTGCAGCTACAAGCCGACAGAGCGTTTGGCAAATCAGACAATCCTCACCGCAGGATGCGCGATTTTTCGAGGGATCCACTTCAGGCATATGTGATTTAATGTAAAACAACTAAAAAAACGGACCAAATATATATTTCAGCAGTCTGTTCTCTCACTTGTCGGGCTAGGATCGACAACGAAGAGAACAGAATTTCTAGTACTTGTCCAGGTACTTACGGAACATAATGGTAATATACAACGAATTGTACCCCATTTAAATATATTATACTTATTTTAGAACTACGTGTTTGCAAGGACGGTACGGGATAAATCTCTTTACCGATCTTTTTTTTCTTTATAGAGAGCATTGACTTAAAATAGCAAGTTTGTTTTCTTTTTAACTCCCATTTGATTTAATTCAAAAGTTATAGAATGTAGTTCAACCAGCATCGTGTGCGAAAAACTATGCGGAAACTAAAAAAACTTTGTTAATAAAGTTTGTATGAGTATTTTAGTTATCCGGAAGTACTTTTTAAAACTATTTCTCACTCCACAGGGTGACTTTCAAATCTCCTATGCAATAAGTTTATTCTCTTCAGCGAAGCGGGCCTATCCATATCAATATGTCAATGACAGTTCTACGGTTATGTTTGAATTTTCACCAGCGGGACGGATTTTGATGGCGTTAAGAATGTGGAAAAACAACCTAGACTGTGGCCCGGATTAATTCTGCGATGTCAAAGACTGTGCCGGTTTATTGCTGAAACCATTATTCCTCCTTTTTAACTTAGCTATTAAAAATACGACGTTTTCGGAACTATGGGAAGAGGTAACGATTACTCCAGTCTTAAAAACAAGGAAATCTAAATGAAATGTTGAATTATAGGACTGTATCTATATTGTCTATATTTGTAAAGGTTTTTGAGGCGTTGAAATCTGATTGCATATTCAATTAAATTAAACAGCTAATCTCCCCTAAATAGCACGGTTTTTCTAGTAATCGCAGCACATGACATAACCTGTATTACCTAATACGCAGGCAAGTCCTATAAATATATACGACTATCATTTGTTTCGATGTCTGAAGAACTCACTGAATGGTGTTAAGTGAGTTTGAAAGAGGCCTGTGAAAACCAATTCCTATAATTTCTTTCTTAGATACTACAGAAATTCTACAGTTACAAGCGTATCGTGTTTCCAAAAAGATGGCCGAAGACATCAAATAAGATGGCATATATAATAAAATCCTTTCGAAATATAAAACACAGTTGTGTCAATTTTGAAATCAACATAATGCCGTAAGGGACAACAAGAGAAGCTCTCCAAAGATATATTTTGTACTAAAATACCGTACTTGATTTTCTATGAGTTAGTGAGTAATGTAAATCTTAAAAATAAAAAATCCTATATAGTACCTATAATAGAATCTAAGCATTAGTCTTTAAAATTAGTTTTAGTTTTACTAAACCGGCATGCTTTGCTACTTTCATAACACTTTAACTGAACTGAACCATATCTTCGACAAATTTAGTACCAAGAGGGGTTTTCCAGCCTTATCTGTCATTCAGCTAAATCACCACAAGCTACGTGGCCAAAAAAAAAACATTAAAATCCCTAAATTGACCCTTACTACAGCCAACAGGGACACTCCAACTATAACATTTGTGTATAATATAATTAAATTTAAGTATTAACTAAGAAAAATCCTCAAATTCTCAACCCTCAATATACTAAAGACAAACGCAAAAAGGTCAATGTTGTTTATACATACTTTTCAAAGGCCTTTGACAAAGTAAATCGTTCTGTTTTGTTACAACAATTTTTTTACTTAGAGTTTACTTAGCATGTTGAAATCCACGGTCATAAATCTGTTCAATTCGAAGTAACTAGCAGGGTTTCTAAGGGTAATCACCTGTCTACTCTAATATGTTTAGTTTTTATCAATTATATAATTATGTTTGGGTATTTGCTGCCGATAAAAAAATATTCAAAGAATATTAGGACATAAATAATTGTTATTCTATTAAGAGCGATCTAAATATTCAGTATAAAAGGTACAGTACAATTGAGTTACTTCTAAATGTTAACAAATCCTTCACTATGACATACATATATTATTCAATTCAATGTCACTCACTATGAATACATATATTATTCAATTCAATTCAGCGATTCAAGAAGAACGTGAATCGCTTTTTTCGCACCCATGTCGCTCCTGGAGCGGATTAGAGACTTCCCTGTAGCACGTGTGCTAGACCCATAAAAAAATACAAATAAATTAGATCCTATTATTATTACTTAAGAGCTCTGACAGTTTTAAAGATCATCTTGTCATTTTTGATCCCAGGCTTTGTTTTTCATTTTATATTAATAGTATCTGGGTAATGCAACGAGAATCTTCGGGGCTATCTAAGAAATTCGGGTGATGTTACAAATATTCAAACAGTAAAAACACTCTATTTTAGATTCGTCTGTCCGTGTGTCTGTCTGTCTGTCACACCCGAATTTCTCTGAAACAATTTGACGCAGAAAGTTGAAATTTGGCCTAATATAGGAATTGATGGCCCCATCAGAGCCGTGTAGTTTTAAGAGTTAAATTTTAAAGGGTCATTTTTGGGGGGTCTTAAATAAAAGCTTGTGAAAACACGAGTTCAAAAATATATATAATGTAATACTTGCGCACACTTCTCTTCGTATTATTTTAAAAAAATTGCGAAAAATCGCTGCCCCCCTCCTTATCTCAAAAAGTGCTGATCAAAAATCTGGAATATTCTCCACAGGGTGTAGATTGAATGAAAATTATCGTGAGTGCATTACTCTCAATAATTTATGGTACAAAAAAAAAACAAAAATTGCAAAGTCATCAGTTTTCAACAAAGATCGGAAACAAGCTTTGTTGAAAACTCATTTGGGGTGTGTATTGTGAAGTCATTGATCATTTTATACCTCCATAACAAAAATTTTTATTTTAAAAGCAATCAACGTACGGAATACTAATTGCGCAAGTTCAACTTGCACTTGGCCGGTTTCCATAAATATACTACTTAATTGGAAAATATGTAAAAAAGTTGGTTAAAATTCTTGCAGTCAGAAGGGATCCTCTTAGACGTTTAGAACAAAAAAAGGTCTTTCTAGACGGATTTCAAATATGGTCATTATTTATTCAGAGAAATTATAAATTTTTATTTATGGTATATAGGTCATTTAGAGATTGGTCTGAGTGAATATCACAAATAAACTTTCATGTTTCTTTGTTTATGAAACAAACTTACCCTTTTTGAATGGAACACCCTATCTATTTTGAGAAATTTAAATTCTAAAGTCGATTCTAAACATGTTTTATGCATTACCTTGACCTAAAACCAAGTCACGTTGTTTGGCGAGATGGAGAAAATTTAAATCAAGTCAGTCATAATAAAATTAATTAACTTGATGAATTCATTGTGGAATTCTTAAAAATGAAAACTAATTACTAGACATATTCATAATACATTCGTAAATGAAGAAGTTCTTGGAAAACCGATCAAAAGTGGATTACACTGGTCAACAAAAAAAAGAAAATTGCTTGTTTCCTGTGATTTTTTTTTGTTTCTATCTCAAACTGACGCGGATTTTTTAAATATGGCAACAATTTTTCTCTAACAGCTTTTGTTTTTGAGTTATAGCTAACTACCCTCATTTACTATTTTTACTTAGATTTTCGTTTTTTATTGGACACTAAAATATATTTTATTGTTGTTTTAGATATGGCTTCGTCAAGAAGATGTTGTGTGCTTAATCCCGATTGTTTTTGCTATATTTGTGGTGAATATATATTTGCAAAATATCGAAAACCTCTATCAGACTTTGTGAAAACTGCGTATCATCAATACTTTAAAATAAAATTGTGTAAGTAGGACAAGCCTCATATTGTATGCCAGAATTGTGTGGTATGTCTACGGTTATGGTCCAGTGGTAAAAGAGATGCAATAATGTTCGTAACACCCATGATTTGGCGAGAACCTCGAAACCATCATGACGATTGCTACTTCTGCTTTCTGAAAATAAACGGAATTAACCCTGGAAATCGAAGTAAGTGGTCATATCCTAACTTATTTTCTGCTCAACGACCTCAATTAAAATCACAAGAGGTACAACCCAGCACATCTAAATCTTCTGATGATCCAAATCTCTGTGAACCCGAACGAAACACATCAAGTGAAGACTCTGATTCAGACTACAAATGTAGCCTTTCAGAACCTCAACCATTTAATCAAAAAGAACTAAATTACTTAGTAAGAGATTTGAACTTACCAAAAGAAGCTTCTGAAATTTTAGCATCTCGTTTAAAAGAAAAAAAATTTGCTTAGTCCGGAAACCAACATTACATTTTATCGTACCCGAGAAAAAAATTTGTTACCGTATTTTTCTCAAGAGAAGGATTTAGTTTTTTGTAACGATGTTGGTGGTATTTTGCAGCAGATGGGATTAAAACAGTACCAACCTAGTGATTGGCGTCTTTTCATAGACAGCAGCAAAAGAAGTTTAAAGTGTATTTTGCTTCATAACGGTAACAAGTACGGATCTATACCTATTGCACATTCGACGACTTTAAAAGAAGAATAAGTAAATGTTTCTAAGGTTATGGAAAAAATTAAGTATCAAGACCACAAATGGGTCATTTGTGTTGATCTGAAAATGGTTAACTTTCTTTTAGGTCAACAAGGGGGGTACACAAAGTTTCCTTGCTTGATGTGTCTCTGGGATACTCGTGACAAACAACACCATTGGTCACAAAAAGTTTGGCCAGTGCGGGAAGAGCTAAAAGTTGGTACAAAAAAATGTTATAAACGTCCCTTTAGTTAGCCGAGACCGCATCATACTTCCACCACTTCATATTAAACTCGGCATAATGAAACAGTTTGTGAAGGCGCTTCACAAAAGTGGCGAATGTTTTAATTTTCTTTCACGCAAGTTTCCAGGATTAAGTTCAGAAAAATTGAAAGCTGGTATTTTTGATGGGCCACAGATTAGGCAACTCGTGAAAGATCCTAATTTTGTCAAATCAATGACTGAAGTCGAATCCAAAGCTTGGAATTCATTTGTTTTGGTTATGAGTAGCTTCCTAGGCAAAAAGGAATCTGACGACCATGTCGAGCTTGTTGAGTGCATGTTATCGAACTTGCAGGAGCTAGGGTGCAACATGAGCATAAAAATCCACTTCCTGCACTCACATTTAGACCGAAAATCTGGGTGATTTTAGTGAGGAGCAGGGTGAAAGATTTCATCAGGATCTTCGGACAATGGAAGAGCGTTATCAGGGGCGGTGGGACTCACATATGATGGCAGAGTACTGCTGGAGTTTGCAACGAGATCTACCTAAAGTCGTTCATTCAAGGAACTCTTATAAAAGATCATTTGCTAGTGTTCAATAGAAATTTTGTTAACATAATGTATTATTTTTTTTTTGTATTTTTTTGGCAAAATAATAAAACTGTATATTTCAAAAGGTAAAGCTGTTAGCAATTTCCCAGTATTTTTTTTCATGGTCAGGGCCATAGAAATACCCAATAACAGAAAAAAAAATAAAGGAAACAAGACTTGTGTTGACCAGTGTTATTTGTCACTTGAATTAAGGTAATTGGATCGGTTGATTTGTACTTTCCGAGAAGTTTTCATACACGAGTGTTTACAAACGACCACTAGATGGCGCTATTAAGATGCGACATTACCATTGTTATAAAATTTTATATTTGTTGTGGTTAAAACAATGGCAGCTCAGAAATTGGGCGAGTAGTTTGTTTACAGTGAGCGTAAGAAAAAAACAGTTTTGTGAACAAATCGCAATTTCACATGAAGGTTTTCGTTGGATGATTTTTTACGATTATAGGTCTAACTCAACAAAAATGCCTCGAATCGCTTCGTTCAACTTTTGGTAATCAATCACCATCAGAAAAGACTGCTTACAATTGATTTGCAGAATTTCGTCATGGTCGTGCTTCCGTCAGCGATGAATTTCGTGAAGGTCTGCCAAAATCAGTTGTTCCAAAAAACACGCTGCGCGCAACATGACTGAAGAGGATCCGCATGTGACTTACCGTCAGATAGCGGCATCCTTAGGCATATCGAAGACTGCAGTACATTCGATTTTGCATGAATATTTAGCTGTAAAAAAGATCTGTTCCCGATGGATTTCGCATAATTTGACCGACACTCAAAAACAGGCTCGTGTCAATTGGTGTAAAGAAATGCTGAGGATATGCAAAATCCATATGCAGGGTGAGTCAACGATAGAGTAAAGTTCATTATCTCAGACATTTTTGGTCATCCGCCTTACAGCCCAGATTTGGCTCGCAGGGATTTTCATCTCTTCATGCATATGAAGAAATGGCTTAGGTCTAAGCGCTTTGATGACAATGAACAACTGCAAGATAATATGATAGACTAGCTGTGATCCCAGGCGGCAGAACTTTATGAAGAAGGGATTTGAAAACTGATGAAACGATATAATAAATGCTTAAATTACCTGGCTATATTGAGAAATAGTATAGGGCTGTAGTAAGTTGTATATAACAAAATTTCTCTACCTATGTTTGTGTTGTATTTATATTGAAACTAGCAGGGCCCGCGGCTCCGCTCGCGTGGAGTTGATTCACTACTATCGTCACTGCTTATTCCTTATGTTACCCAACGTAATAAAATATCTCCCATTATTTCTCCTTATCTCCCAATATTTCTCCTTATCTCCCATTATCTCTACATAATTTCCATTATCTAGGCTTATCTCTGCTCATCTCCCATTATTTCTCCTTATCTCCCATTATTTCTCCTTATCTCCCATTATCTCACCTTATTTCCCATTATCTAGGCTTATCTCGACTTATCTCCCATTATTTCTCCTTATCTCCCATTATTTCTCCTTATCTCCCATTATCTCACCATAACTCCCATTATCTAGACTCATCTCTGCTTATCTCCCATTATCTCAACTTATTTCACATTATCTAGGCTTATCTCGACTTATCTTCCATTATTTCTCCTTATCTCCCATCACCATAACTCTCGTTATCTGGACTTATCTCTGCTTATCCCTCATTATCTCTCTTTATCTCCTATTATTTATACTTATCTCCCATTATCGACTTATCTCCCATTATGTCTCCTTATCTCCCATTATCTTACCATAACTCTCATTATCTAGACTTATCTTTGCTTTCCCTCATTATCTCTCCTTATCTCCTATTATTTATACTTATCTCCCATTAACTCACCTTATCTCCTATTATCGAGGCTTATCTCGACTTATCTCCCATTATTTCTCCTAATCTCTCATTATCTCACCTTATCTCCCATTATATAGGCTTATATCGAATTATATAGAACAAATGTATAAATTTATAAAAACTCGGATAAGTGGTTCTCGAGTGATAAGCGCACTAACGGACAGACAGAGAGACGTTGCATTTTATATATATTGTATTCTTTGCTACATGATATTGTTCCATATTTAATGCTTCAGGGAGTGTATTGCAAGAGAACGCGCTAGCGGCGAACTTTGTGCGACTTCATTTACTATTATTGTCACTGCTCATTCCTTATGCTATCTATCGTAATAAAATATAGCCTATAACCTGGCCGGAGAACATATGTATGTTTTTTAAAAAAAAAAGTACGAAAATCAGATAAGTGGTTCTCCAGTGATAAGCGCACTAACGGACAGACAGACAGAGATACGTTGCATTTTATATATATATTATAGATGTAATAAAATATATACCTATAACCTGGTCAGAGAACATATGTATGAATTTAAAAAATCACGTAAATCGGATAAGTCGTTCTCGAGGGATAAGCGCATTAACGGACAGACAGACAGACAGACAAACATTGCCTTTCATATATATTATAGATATAGATTATTATTATTATTATTATTATATAACCTGGCCAAAGAATATATGTATGAATTTAAAAAAAGACAGGTAAATCGGATAAGTGGTTCCCGCGTGATAAACGCACTAATGGACAGACAGACAGAGAGAGAGACATTGCATTTTATAAATATTATAGATTATATATTACGTATATTCTTTACTACATATTATTGTTCCATATTTAATGGTTTAGGCTGTGTATTGCAAAGGCACGCGCTAGCGGCATACTTATTTCCGACATCATTCGCTATTTTACGTCACTGCTCATTCCTTATGCTACCTATCGTAATAAAATATAGCCTATAACCTGGCCAGAGAACATATGTATGTTTTAAAAAAAAAGTACGTAAATCGGATAAGTGGTTCTTCAGTGATAGGCGCACTAACGGACAGACAGACAGACAGACAGAGAGACGTTGCATTTTATATATATTATAGATGGAGATTACTTTCGGAATAGCAATAGTAAAATCGTACATAGGAAGGTAGTTTAATCGTTTTATTGGCACTTTGGGAGCATAAAAAGGTGAGCTTAATATCTTGTAGAGGTCCTCGTACATTAATACAGCTCGGCGCGGTTAGTTGCAGAAATTTTCTTTACCTCTGCACACTCCCATAGTACCCATAAAACGATAAAAAATACCTTCTTATGTACGATTATTTAAACCAATGACTGTTTTGGAACTTTAAATGAACATATATATAAAAATTGCACCTAGCAACAGTGTGCACTCACAAAGTATTTTAAAAATATAGCACTTAACTTTCCGCATGAAAGCTGCGTTAATATTCACAGAAATATAAATATTGTAATATCTTTTGGCTAACTAAATCCTTAATAAAATTGAGTTTTAGAAATGAAAAGATCTTTGGAAATACTTCGGAAATGACGAGAAAATGTTAAATACGATAGTTTTAGAGAATGTTAAGGTGCATAGTTTAAAATTATTTTTGAGTATACAGGGTAATTCAAAAAAGTGTGGCCGATATAACATATGTTTTTTTAAACGGAACATCCTATTTTCTAATTTATTTTTAAATTCTGCGTAAAATTTTATAAATTTTTTTATTAATAATGTTACATACTTAAACCTAGTAGTCTTTCTAATATTTAAATTTTTTTTTTAAAATGCTAGTTTTCAGTTTTGTAAAAAATTGCCGGTAACGCCATTGTTTCTGAAGATGGAATACTCATAATTGGTACGAACATTTTATAGAGATGAAAAAAAAGATATATGTAAAGAAATTTGAGTTAGATGCGACAGGGTGTTCAAAATAAATTTATGCATTTCGACTATTTTAAATTGAAAAATCTAAAATTTTTAAAAGGCACACCCTGTATATTATTATTTTTTCTTATAGATTTTACAAAACCCTCCAACTTTTATTAAGTATGTCATATGCCTATTTCTAATAATTTTCGATTTATTTTGAATTTTTCAATTTTTACCCTTGTTTTTAATACACTTACGCCATTGTGAAAACATAAACAAATAGTTAATAATAATTTTAATATAGTTTAACTTATCTAATGGATTAATTATTATGACGTAATAAATGGTCAAAATATGCCCGTCTGCTTGAATACACATGTTTAGTCGTTTTACTATATTTTCCTTCACTTTCCATCCCGTATCCTATTTTCCATATCTACTGGTGTTGTAGGGGGATTTACATAAACTCGATCTTTAATGTAGCCCAACAAAAAGAAAGAAGTCTAAAGGTGTTAAGTCACATGATCGAGGGGGCCACTGAATGAATCCATCCCTACCGATCCATTTTTGTGGGTAACGATCGTTTATAAATTTCCGAACTTCTCGGTGGTAATGAGCAGGAGCTCCGTCTTGTTGAATTCACATTTGTTCCCTTTCAAAGTTATCAACTTCTTCAAAAAGCTGGGGTAATTCGTTTTGCAAAAAATTTAGATATCTAGGCTCATTAAGCGGTTCGCGAAAAAAATGTTGACTAATAATTCGAAAATTTAATATTCCACACCATACATTAAGCGACCAATGGTTTTGGTTTTGAATTTCCCGGAGCCAAAATGGATTAACTGTTGAATAATAATGCATGTTATGGCTGTTAACTGCTCCATTACTGCGAAAAGTAGTTTCATCAGAAAACATTATTTTGGATAAAAAAATTTGGATCAGCATCTATTGCTCTATTCATGGTGGTAAAAAAAGTTTACGCGTCGTTCAAAATCACGGTCTTGAAGTTCTTGGTGTAGTTCCATATGAAAGGGATGATACTCTCGCATTTTCTCGCGGTGTGATTAGCCGTAGATCGGGATGTGTCAGATAAGTCAGCTAGTTGACGGCTGCTGACCTGTGGATTATCTTTAATATAAAGTAAAATCTCCATTTCTTTTTTCTCATTGGTAGCATTCTGGTTTACTATTTTCCGTTTCGTATACTCAGTGCTACCACTACCATCAAACCGTTCCACTTGCACTGAAAATGCACTAGATGGTATATGCCTATTAGGGTACTTCGCTCCGTAAAGCCTTACTGCCAAAAGACAATTTTTTCCCGCCTCGCCCAGTAGAATCAATTAATTCATTTTTAGGAAAATCCATAACTGTTACTTTTATACGTCACTTATTACAGTAAATTAAACTATTTTTACTTGCTTAATAGACATGTCAAAATTTGACAATGCCCACATTTTTGTTTTGTCTTGGCAACTATGATGTTAAAGCGTACTTAAAATAGTCGAAATTCATAGACTTATTTTGAACGCCCTGTAGTATCTAACTCAAATTTCTTTACATATATCTTTTTTTCATCTCTATAGAACGCTCGTACCAATTATGAGTATTCAGAAAAAATGACGCTACTGGCAATTTTTTACAAAACTGAAAATAATTATTTATAGCCAAAATGGATTAACTGTTGAATAATAATGCATGTTATGGCTGTTAACTGCTCCATTACTGCGAAAAGTAGTTTCATCAGAAAATATTATTTTGGATAAAAAATTTGGATCAGCATCTATTGCTCTATTCATGGTGGTACAAAAGTTTACTCGTCGCTCAAAATCACGGTCTTGAAGTTCTTGGTGTAGTTCCATATGAAAGGGATGATACTTGCATTTTCTCGTGGTGCGATTAGCCGTAGATTGGGATGTATCAGATAAGTCAGCTAGTTGACGGCTGCTGACCTGTGGATTATCTTCAATATAAAGTAAAATCTCCATTTCTTTTTCCTCATTGGTAGCATTCTGGTTTACTATTTTCCGTTTCGTATACTCAGTGCTACCACTACCATCAAACCGTTCCACATGCACTGAAAATGCACTAGAAGGTATACGTCTGTTAGGGTACTTCGCTCTGTAAAGCCTTACTGCCAAAAGACAATTTTTTCCCGCCTCGCCCAGTAGAATCAATTAATTCATTTTTAGGAAAATCCATAACTATTACTTTTATACGTCACTTATTACAGTAAATTAAACTATTTTTACTTAATAGACATGTCAAAATTTGACAATGCCCACATTTTAGTTTTGTCTTGGCAACTATGATGTTAAAGCGTACTTAAAATAGTCGAAATTCATAGACTTATTTTGAACACCCTGTAGTATCTAACTCAAATTTCTTTACATATATCTTTTTTTCATCTCTATAGAACGCTCGTACCAATTATGAGTATTCAGAAAAAATGACGCTACTGGCAATTTTTTACAAAACTGAAAATAATTATTTTTTCTAAAAAAATTAAAATATTAGAAAAACTACTAGGTTTAGGTATATAACATTATTAATAGAAAAGTTATAAAATTTTACACATAATTTAAAAATAAAGTAAAAAATAGGATGTTCAATTTGAAAAAAACATGTTATATCGGCCACATTTTTTTGAAGTACCCTGTATACGCAAAAATAATTATAAACTGTGCACCTTAACATTCCCTAAAACTATTGTACTTAACATTTTTTCGTCATTCCCAAAACAAATGAGATAATGAAGTTTACTCTATCGTTGACTCACCCTGTACAACATCGTAACAAGAGACGAAAGCTAGTTATATTAGTACGAGCCGGAAACTAAGCAGCAATCAATTGCTGGGGTATTCCAAGAAGGACCGATTCTAAAAAAATTGGTTCGTTCGCGAAGCACTTCCAAGAAAATGGTCGCTTGTTTCTTTGGTTATACTAAACTTGTTGCAACCATTGCTTTAGAGAATCGAAGAATAGTTAATGCTGAATGATATACAACAATTTGTTTGCCAGAAGTTATCGATGAAATCAGGAAAATCAACCGGGAACGTTGCATTATTCTTCATCATGACAATGCCATCTTTTACACAACTCGTCAAACAATTGATTATTTGAGGGAAAAAAACATCGAATTAATGTCAAATTGCCCGTATTCACCAGATTTATCGCCTAATGACTTGTTTTTGTTCCCGAATATCAAAAAGAAAAAAAATGCGGGGCAGCCATTTTCATCTCCTCAAGAAGCTGCTGAATTCTTCCAAAACCATGTTTTTGATGTACCAACTTCAGAGTGGAAAAAATGTTTTGAGAATTGGTTCGAATCCATGCAAAAGTGAATCTTAAAGCCGAATATTTTGAGAAACAATAAAACGATTTGTACTAAAAAATTTTGTTGTTTGTAAAAACTTAAAAGTAGACCTCGTAAGTGTTTTTTTTTCTATTTTAATCTTAATGACTTAAAGTTAGTTCAGGTCTTTTCATTTAATATCGCAAATTATTAGTGTCAACATAAAATGTAATTAAATGCCACACTTCTACAAAAGGAACTAAGAAAATCTAATTAAAAACCACAGTAAATGTTATCGATGAATTTAAATTTAGATATTAAGAAGTCCGCTATGGAAATGCGTGTACACATAAATATTCCATAAAAACCCCATAGAGATTTTTATCTCAACTCTATTAAAAACAATTAGTAATCCGCGCACGCAAACTGGGAAAAAAGCTCTTAACGGCGCCACGAGAGACCATCAGAGATAAGTTTATTGATTAAAGGAGACAAATAAAGCAATAATATTTTTCAAAGAAAACAAACAAGTCTGGAGATTTTATTTTACAAGTCTATTTTTTTTAGAAAACTTGAGAAATTATAAACGGAGTGGGCAAAAATTTATGTTGCAAATCGTAATTTGTGGAAATGCGTAAAATAAGCTTGGAAAAAATGGGGCTTAACATTGACGGTGAAAAGTTAAATCTCCTTTGTTTTGCCGACAACATTATTTTAATAACAGACAATATGATAGACACACAAACTATGCTGCACATGCTTTAAGCGTCCCATAGACGGTCAATATTAATGCGCAATAATTGGGTTTGTGCATTATAATTGAACTTGTGTAGACAGTATTGAAAGGTTGTGCAATAAATTGTACGAAATCAAAACTTGTTGAAATATATCGCACAACATGGAAAATACTGTGCCGTCTGTAGGCGGGATTGTGTAATATCCCGTCAGTTGGTATCAACAGGTGGTAGCCAACACGTCGTGATGGCGGATAAAAAATTGGATAAACGGTTCATTTTGGAATTTATCGAAGTTTGCCATGGACTTCCAGCTCTATGGGATGTTAAATCCAAAGATTATACTAATCGCGTTAAAAAAGGTGAGCAATATGGCGTGCTGGTAGAGAAATATCGAGAAAAATACACGGATGCCGAGAAGCAAGATGTTGTCCACAGCAATTAAACAACAGAGTTCAGCATCACTCAACATGACTTCACTTTACAATACCGGCGGAGACTGACAATATTGCCAAGCACATTGTACGTCTGTACTGGTGATTTAGCAAAATATTGCACAACCATCAGTATCGCCTTCATATGATTCTATTTATTGTACAAACCAAATTATTGTGCAATAATATTGAACGTCTATGAGCAGCTGTCAAAATATTGTGCAATCCATATTGCACAACACTATTGACCGTCTATGGGCTGCTTTAAGAAGCTTCTGGAAGGGTTGGTTTAAAAATCAATTTCAACTCAGTTTACGACACACCTTGTATTAAACGATACTTTAAAACTGAATAATGTGGAGACCGAGCAAGTACACCGATATAAAAATACCTAGAACATGAAGTCAGCATAGGGCGAGACAACCAAACACATGAAATTCAGCGGACCTAGACGGCATATGGCAAACTGGGTCATATATTTAAATCTAATCGTCCGATGTGTTTAAAAAGAAAAGTTTTTGGCAGATGCGTACGTAACGTGCGGAGCTGATACTCTCACATTGACGAAAAATATCAGCAAAATATGAGTCATGTTAAGAAAAATCGAGAGGTCAATGTTAAGCGTTACTCTTAGGGATCACATCTCAAATAAGATTATCAGGGAAAGAACGGGGGACAAGACGAAGTCAAATTCATTATACATCTTAAATGGGACTGGGCTGGACATGTTGCTAGGTTTAAGGATGGATGATGAACAAAAAAAATTATAGAGCGGCGACTAAGATCCAAAGCCCATCAAAGTCGGTAGACTGATGATTTGAAGAGAGTGGCTGGAAATTGGATACAAGTGACCCAGAACAGAAGAAGGTGGCAAGACTTAAGGGAAGCTTTCGTCTGGCAGTGGACGGTATAAGCTGATAATGATGATGATGATGATACTTACTTTTCGGAGAGCCAAATCAGTATGTCGCCCAAACTTAAATTAAAAGTTGAAATAAAATTTAATTAACTTACCTTTGTTTGCTAGTGTCTCTTCTCTTTCTACGCTCTTCAGGACCATAATATCTGAAAGAAACAATCATTATTACTATTACAGTCTGTCAAGTAAGAACGTGTTTGCGATAATTCATTTTTGGTAGGTGCGATTCTAGCGTATCAGTCGTTTTCGAACTTCCGTCGAAATCACGTAAAATCCAAATGAGAGTTATTTGCGCATCGGTTCGAGGCAGCCTTTCTTTGTTCCCATTAGAGGGGCCTAAATGATACATTCGGCAGCTGCTAAATACGAGGATGGATTGAAAAGTTCGCTGCCTCACCAAAAAATAATTATAATATTTTTATTATAGTACGCTCAATAAGTTCATATTTTCTTTGGTTGTCACAGTATAAAATTTTGTTGCTGTAGAATTTGTTGTTTTTAGGTTAGAACGAGTTTAGTGAGACCAAGTGCAGCGTTTTTGGAAAAATAGAAAAAATTGAACAACGTGCGGTCATTAAGTACCTGTTTAAAGAAAGATCAACACCAAAGGAGATCCAGGATGGTATGAAAACAACACTAGGAGAATCTGCTCCCTCATATACCATTGTGAAAAAATGGGTTGCAGAATTTAAACGTGGACGAGAGAGCATCGAAAGTGACCCTCGTGCCGGCCGGCCCACGACGTCTACCACTGAAGAAAACATCGGCAAAGTGTGTGATCTCATACTGAAAGACCGTAGATTAACTGTCAGGGAGATTGCAGACACTATAGGCATCTCGTATGAACAAACACAAAACATCATTGCCAACGAACTTGGGTTTTCAGGGTTTCCGCTAGGTAGGTCCCCAGATTGCTTTCAGTTGAACAAAAACGAATTCGACTTACGATTTCTTGCGATTGTTTTGAGATATTTGAGGCTGATTCGCAAGATTTTCTTACCAGGTTTGTGACAATGGACGTAACCTGGGTTCACCACTATACTCTAGAGTCAAAACAACAATCCAAGGAGTGGAAAAAATCTGGTGAACCGACCCCAAAAAAAGCGAAAGCAATTCTTTCGGACGGAAAAGTGATGGCGTCAGTTTTTTGGGATGCTAAAGGTATTATTATGGTGAACTACCTTCCGAAAGGCAACACAATAAAGTCGACTTACTATTGCACCCCCACGCGTTCACACGTCTGTTGAGTCTATGGCTCAAATTTGTGAGTGTGGTTTCGAATTGCTGCCTCATCCGGTTTATGCTCCTGATTTGGCACCTTCGGAGTTTCATTCGTTTCCAAACTTAAAAAAACACCTCGGTACCCAGAAATTTTCATCAAATGAAGAAGTCGAAGCTACAGTTAACCTGTATTTTGAAGACCTTGAGGAATCTTTTTTTCAAACAGGTGTGGAAGCTTTGGAAAGCAGGTGGAAGGAGTGCATAGAGCTAGGAGCGGATTACGTCGAAAAATAAAAAATATTTTTGAACGTATTTTACTTTGTTTTCTTGACTAGGCCGCGAACTTTTCAATCCATTCTGGTATATTAAAAAGTCAGTGTCATTTGTGACGAAGTGGGTAAACCATTTTAACGAGATGAAAAATATCGACGACTTGCCAAAACGTCACTCCGAAAGTCGAAAAACTAATCGTGTTTTCACGGGACCCGAAATTGACACTGCGTCAAGGAAAAATCGAGTTTGAATGTGTTCCATGAGACCATTCGACAACATCTTCGTGCTCATGATGTCAAATTCCGAAGCACGTTGAAGAAACCATTGCTGGGCGAAAATCACGTAGCGAAGCGGCTCGCTTGAGCCCACGATAAGATACTAGAGTGGTCCTTACAATCGCCGGACGCCAACTCTATTGAAAAAGTTTGGCCCCTTGTAAAGAGAAAGTTCAGAGGAAAGACCTGAGGACTTTGACTCAGTCGTCTTGCGAGATTCGAAAAATTTGCAGAGTATGCAGAAAATCTTGTCGACAGCATGCCTAGAAGGAGCCAGGAGATCATTGATGCAGAAGTCGATTGGACAACTTACTAAGGTAATTGCGTCATTGTTAGCACACCAAAGAATAAATTGAGGGCAAAAAATATTCTCGAAACACATTTTTTAAGAATAAGAGCGGTCACGTTCTTACTTGACAGACTGTAGTTCAGATCAGTTTAGGTTGCTGTAACTAAATTTAAAACCAAGTATCTCCTTTAATTTTTTGAATATTTTGAAGGATCTCTATAGAATATTCAATCGTTGTATGTAACAATTCGCGATAAATAACTTTCATCTAAAAAGGTCAAATGTTTTTGGTGTGTTTTTACTCTGGTGCAAGAAACTTTTTTGGTTCCTAAATTTTCGTTCTCAGAGCTGAAAATTGAAGTTTTGGATACTCCAGTTTCTTTAACAAACACTATAATCTTGATTTGTCTATCCGAAAGCAACAAATCCTTAAAAAGCCTGACTGTTACCTCATAGAGACTGTTTGGACATCCGGAACTTTTTTTTACGGATAATTTTGAGTCCATTCTTTAGCGACAAATGTTATCAGTGGGCGGTGCTCCAAATTTTTTAGAAGTAAAATCATTGTAAAAACCCTAATCCGTAACGAACTCGTATAAAAATTCGTCAAAGTACTTAAAACAAAGAGAGTAATTTGACAGCCAGGCAATTTTAAAATAAAAAAGTACTCTGGCACCTACCGGCTAACCTTGCTTTATAGAGTCTTAAACAATTAAGGATATGTGGATAATATTTACAAGACCTTTGATAGAATTACCTTTAATATTCAAGTAGGAAAGTTGAGGGACTGTAGTTTTTGGCTCGTTATCTCTAAAGTTTCTTTTTTTAAATAGTTTTACATCAAGGAAATATACAGGGTGCCCCATATGTATGGAATAATGATTCCACATCATTTATTATTAGTGTATCAAAAAAAATATTTAAATGAAAGTTATAGGGTGTTATACGGCGCACAAGTTGACGTTCACAATAAAATGTTTTGAACTGTCAGTTCGAAGACATTACGCCATTTTGATTTTTTTTTTTAACTGGAAAGCCCTGTATATTATTTTATTTTCGAGTCCTACTAAAAATTCTAGATATTATTTGTTTAACACACCATATGTCTAAATTGAACTGTTTTGGAATTATTGTAATTCGAAATTTAAAATAAAAAAAGAAAAAAAACTATTAATAAATACTCTAGGTTTAATTTTAAGGTAACAATTGCTCAAAATGCCTACCGTTAACAGCGAGACAATGACCCAATCTGTCATAAACAGTCTGAACAGATTTTTGCAGGGAATCCGGGGTGATCTGTGCTACTTCATATTGAATTCGTTGTTGTAAATCTTCTATAGTTTCAGGTCGACTTCGGTAAACTTTGGTTTTCAAATGACCCCATAAAAAAAATGGGATGGCTTAAGGTCGGAACTCCTTGCAGGCCATTCTACAGCACTTTTTGCGCCTATCCATCGATTAGGAAAAATCGCATCCAAATATCTACGAACATTGATTTCATAGTAAGGAGGTGCTCCGTCCTGTTGATACCACAGATTCAAATTATTTTCATCGGGAAAAAGACCTACCTGCACAAGTTGGAATAACTTGCTCTTGGAGTAACTGTAAATACCGCTCTCCTATAAGATTTCCATCGATAAAAAAGGGACCAATGATATGACGTCCACAAATCCCTGCCCACACGTTTATCTTTTGTGGTCTTTGAGAATATCTGTCGATTATCCACTGGGGATTCTCAGTAGACCAGTACCGGCAGTTATGCCTTTTAACTCTTCAGTTAAGACAAAATTGATTCGTTCTATCATGACCTTGCAGAATTCAACGCGTCTAACGTAGTCATCTTCAGATAATTCTTGCAATAGAATGGGTTTGTATGGATGCAATTTTTCTTCATGCAGTATACGACTTAAGGTACTTTTGCTTATGTTGTGGTCTAGGCAAAGCTGACGAGTGGCTGTATCGGGATTTTCTGTAATTTCCGATAAAATATCTAACTTTTTATCATCACTTATTTTAACTTTTGAAGGTCCAGATTTAGAACGATCCTTAACATGACCTGATTGTCTAAATCATTTAATGTTTTGTTAACTACGGATTTGGTAATACGTTTTCGATTCGACTATTCAGCGTTAAAAAGATGACACACCTCCTGTTGTGTTCTCCTACGGTCTCCGTAACCAACCATCATTAACAAAGTGATTCTTTCAGTTTCTGTTAAATGTACCATTATGATATTAGGCTCAAATTGCTGTTCCACAAAATGTAGCAATAAACGTTTTCGTCAATAAATCATTTTTTGACGCGTTAAGTCGTTACCTGACAGTAAATATTTGACACAAGTCAGCTTAATTTTTTTTTTTTTTTAATTTGATCTTAATTTCAAATATCAATAACTCCAAAACAGTTCAATTTAGACATATGGTATGTTAAACAAACAATATCAAGAATTTTTTTGTAGCTATTTAAACATTGGAGAGTGTTGTAAAGAAAAATTGGCCTCTGGCCTCAAAAATTAGTGAAACTGTCAAAACACGTCAACTGAACTACCAAGAGCGAGCAGTATCTACAGGGTGAGTCAACGAGAGAGTAAAGTTCATTATCTCATTTGTTTTGGGGATGACGAAAACACAATAGTTTTAGGAAATGTTAAGGTGCACAGTTTAAAATTATTTTTGAGTATACAGGGTACTTCAAAAAAGTGTGGCCGATATAACATGTTTTTAAATGGAACATTCTGTTTTCTAATTTATTTTTAAATTCTGCGTAAAATTTTATAACATTTTTATTAATAATATTATATACCTAAACCTAGTAGTTTCTCCAACATTTCATTTTTTTTTTTAAAATACTAGTTTTCAGTTTTGTAAAAAATTGCCAGTAGCACCGTTGTTTCTAATACTCATAATTGGTACGAGCGTTCTATAGAGATGAAAAAAAATATATGTAAAGAAATTTGAGTTAGATGCTACAGGGTGTTCAAAATAAATTTATGCATTTCGATTATTTTAAATTGAAAAATCTCAAATTTTTTAAATGGCACACTCTGTATATTATATTTTTTTTGATAGATTTTACAAAACCCTCCAACTTTTTTTAAGTATGTCATATACCTATTTCTAATAGTTTTCGATTTATTTTGAATTTTTCAATTTTTATCCTTGTTTTTAATACACTTACGCTATTGTGAAAACAAAACAAATAATTAATAATAATTTTAATATAGTTTAACTTATCCAATGATTAATTATTATGACGTAATAAATGTTCAAAATTA
Source organism: Pachyrhynchus sulphureomaculatus (assembly GCA_019049505.1). Lineage (NCBI taxonomy): Eukaryota > Metazoa > Arthropoda > Insecta > Coleoptera > Curculionidae > Pachyrhynchus > Pachyrhynchus sulphureomaculatus. The sequence continues at coordinate 139,484,914 of CM032455.1, forward strand.
TGCCCGTCTACTTGAATATACATGTTTAGGCGTTTTACTATATTTTCCTTCACTTTCCTTAGCATAAAAGGCGTTATTTATTTTTTTTTATGAGTCTAGCACACGTGCTGCAGGGAAGTCCCTAAAGCAGTCCAGGAGCGGCATGTGTGCGGAAGCGGCATATGTGCGTTGTCCTGCACGCATCTCGTATCCTATTTTCCCATTCCCATTCCCTAAAACCATTGTATTTAAATTTTTCTCGTCATTCCCGAAACAAATGAGATAATGAACTTTACTCTATCGTTGACTCACCCTGTACAGTTACGCCGTATAAGCGTAAGGGTTTTCGGACACTACTTGTTAAACTTAATAAAATTAAAACAATTACCCCATTTAATATTTTAACTGTTTTCATGCAACCCTGTACATATATAAATTTCCAAGTTTACCTATATTGACTATAAGGGTCTCCATACAATTCTCCCTTCAAAACAGCATTCTCCAACGCCTCGTCCAGTTTATCTTTATTCGTTCCATATCTATACCCTTTTTTCGTATTCGGCTAAAGTCTTGTCATCCAAAGCCATGTTCGGGGAATTGAAAAGTCCGGATTGGACATTATCCATGTTGAAATCATTGCTGCGAAATAGCTGGTCTCCATTCCAATCTGAAAGGTCTTGCTCTTGAGGTTTCAGATTAGTTCCTGAAAGATAAATTCGGAATATATTGTTCTAGTGTAATCCGATTTACAATTCCTGAAATATTCATGCTTTTAATGGAATGTTGTGGTAGTTCTTGGAAATAGGATGTCTTATATGAAAAGGGTGCGAAAAATGTAAATATTCCCTTTTTTACTTAACTTCGACTGCAAGTATTGATTCGAAAAAAATAATGCTTCGACATTTTTCATTTTCTTAACTTTTTCGGACCAGATCATGAAAAACACAATTTATTTATAAATTCCATTGGCATGTCGGCCTATGAGTATGTTACTGTGTTATTTTTTGAAGTCATTAGTTTTCACAATAGTTTTATAGTAAACTCATAGAAGCAGTTGGATATGGTTTTTTTTTTTTTTTTTTTTTTTTTTTTTTATTTGTCTAGCACACGTGCTGCAGGGAAGTCCCTAAAGCGCTCCAGGAGCGGCACGAGTGCGGAAAAAGCGATTCACGTTGTTCTTGAATCGCTGTAAACATGATCGTATTAATCTGGTACCACTCTATAAGGTACTGAAAACTGGTATGAATATTTATTTTTATGGTAAAAAATAAGTAAGATACAAATATTTTGCATTTCTGGCTGATGTAAGCCTGATCTTGAAGGCGTACCTGCCGGGGGCTGTTAAAGGACACAGATCGATAGAGAAATTGCAAGTTTTTAACAATTACCGCTTGGTAGCGTGTTGTAATTCTTCTCCGAGTGTATAAAAAGTAATACGAACTACTAAAATTGAACATAGTCCATTTTCCAGCAGTTTTTTACTGCTCTTTGATCTCTCAATCCATCTCAAGAGGCGTTTCGCTATATCATGGCTGAGCAAACAGTCAACAATGGCTGAAAAATGGATTTTGTCCAATTTTAGCAGTATATTTTGATTTTTATGGTAAAAGTTAGAGTTATTATTTAGGTCTTAAGAAGCTTAAACTATTTAAAAAATCCTAAATTTTTCTTACAAATTTTATTTTAAATTATAAATTCCCAATAAATTTAAGCGATTACTTTAATGAAATCGATAAATTAACCCTCTAGCTGCACAACGTCCCTCATCAAATTTAATAAAATTATTTTCAAAGGAGATATTTTACAAAAAAACGAATTTAATTTCTTTAATATCGAAATATGACTTTGCATTTCCGAAATTAGATCTAGATGTTTTTAACCCACTTTAAAAAAGAGGGTGCTCAATTCAATACGCGTGTATGTAATATTGTTTAAATTTTATAATATTTATGTATGTTACATTATATTGAGTACACTTTTAACCGACATAACTAATTTGACAAATGTAGGTGTGCATTTATGTTTCTCCTCAAAGGTACAAATTTACTGGACCGACTTCAATGAAACTTTTTGTATTCGATCAGGTATTTCTCAACTTAGGCTACAGTGAAGGAATTAGAGTCTCGGATTCTTTTTTTTTATGGGTCTAGCACACGTGCTACAGGAATGTCCCTAAAGAGCTCCAGGAGTGGCATGTGGGCGGAAAAAGTGATTCACGTTGTTCTTGAATCACTGTAAATTGTACTCGGTAGGAAACACAGCTCTGGGCAAATTGTTCCAAAGGGATGATGTTCTCCATATAAAAGACTGCTTAAAAAGCGTTGTACGCGGAGTAACAAGCTGAACCTTATATGGATGTGAAGCATTAGCGCGACGTGTATTTCCGATATGCACCGCTCTGGAAGGAATTAAGCGGGCTACATCCTTCGAACACTCTCCATGAAAATACTTGTAGAACAGACTCAAGTCGCCAATCGTTCTTCGATGTTCCAGCCAATCAAGGCCGCCGGTCAGTTCCGGGTCTCCAATCAGACGAACAGCTCTTCTCTGAACAGAATCCAACAAATGCAGCAAGTGTTTGGGAGCGGAGCCCCAAACATGGGAGCAGTATTCCATAGTTGGTCGAATTTGAGCTTTGTAAAAAATTAACAGTTGTTGTGGGAGTGTTAAGCTTTCTGGTTTGAAATAATATTCCCAATTTTAGAGAAGCTCTCCTTGCTATGCCTGCAACATGTTCATGCCAGGACATATTTGCTCCCAAATTAACGCCCAACAAATTGAGTGACGATGCTAGGGGAATGGAGTGCCCTGACATGACTATGTCGGGTTCAGCAACGTTAACTTTTTTAGAAAAAACCGCCGCCTGGGTTTTTGTAGCGTTAAATTCCACTTGGTTACTGTTACCCGAAGATAGAATTTCTTCCAGGTCTTTGTTAAGTTGAACGACCTCCTGCTGTCTGCGGATATTCGCCTGAGTAGCCGATGTCCGAGCGTTCAAAGTGGATGAAGAGACAAGCGTACTGTCATCTGCAAAGCTGTAGATTAGATTCCCGGTCTTTTCCAGCAGATCGTTAATGTAAATGAGAAAGAGAGTAGGAGACAGTATGAAGCCTTGGGGCACACCGGCGGCGTTGATAGTGAAGGTGTTAGAAAGAAATCTGTCTACCGTAAAGAACGCTCTCTGAGGAAACATGAGAGCCACAAACAGAACTTCTCAGACATACCATAAGAACGTAGCTTAGTCAACAGTCCATCGTGCCAAACGCGGTCGAGTGCCTTGGATATGTCAAGAGCAACCGCTCGAGATTCTCCAAAGTGTTCAATTGCGTTGTTCCAAACATGTGTTACATAAGTCAGAAGATCTCCTGTTGATCTATGTTTACGGAAGCCATATTGGTGATCGCTAATAATGTTGAGTCCTTCAAGATATTTTAGAAGATGCTGATTGATAACCTTTTCCATGACTTTCGATATTATTGAAAGCAGTGCGACTGGTCGGCAGTTATTTGGCAAGGTCTTATTGTCTTTTTTAGGTATAGGCTGAACAGTGGCACATTTCCAGCAGGAAGGAAATATTCCCTTTCCGTAGGATAGGTTGAAAAGTCTACAGAAAACTGGTGTTAGTTCCCTCGCACAATTTTTGAGAACTATGGCAGGTATTTCGTCAGCGCCAGAAGCCATTTTGGTGTCTAGCTTCATTCGATCCTCGTCTGGTAACTATACTTTTATTTTTTTAAAAGTGTATTGAGTTAGGCCACATTCCACGTCATGCGGTTTGCTAACAGACGTCGGCAAGCGCTACAAAATCGATACAGTGTATAAAAGACAGTTGTTGGTGGGAAGCTACACAGACTAAGAAAGGCTGACTATAAAGACACGTCCCCTCCTACGGGTGGGACGGATACCTGAAGATGGTCTTCAAGAATTGAATATCGACTCTGGCGAAAAAACCGCCGACGGCATGTTGTTTTAGGATAATCGTTTGAATCGAAATTCAGACGAGGTAGATAGCGCTCTTGAAGGAGGCACAGTCGAACTGGAAGGATCGAATGCCGTCACCATCGAACATGCTTCGCAGCAATGCCTTGAACATGTTGATAGGTGCCAAGATTAACAGCCCGTCGATTTTCATACCCGAGAAAAGTTAAAAAAAGATCTTAAAAGCAGCTAGCTCAGAGAGTACCACCTGCCGGCCATGAGGTTCGGAGCTAATTCACAAATTAATTAATTTGGCCGTTTAAGTAAACGCATTAGAAATGCGCGTGCAGTGTCGCGATACTACGTTCGCGATTTTGCATCTCGACAAAAGAATTATTTTGCTAATTAAATATTTTTATAAGACGGTAGGAGCTTACTTTTTAAGAGAACAAGAAATATTACTATCCTTTAAAGATTTATTTCAGATAAGTATGTTTTTTAAACTTCCTTGCTAATTATATTCTTTAACAATAATAATAATAAATAAATATATAGACTACTTAGAGCGTCAGAAATATATAAACAGATTTTTAAAGACAACTAAGCTGAGCATAAAATTAATGGTTTCTAGAATTTTAATATAATTTTTACTTTTTATCGGTTTAGTCATATATAAAATCGCAATTTCTGCCCAATATCGCAACTTTAGTTGGCTACGATCTTGTCAATTTAAACTCCTAATTGCCAAATTGCACTGGTTTTATAATTGAAAATTCTTAGGAAATGGGGCAGTTAATGTTTTCGCCCTTTTCTTAAAGAAACATTATTTGGAGCCATTCGTCCTCTGAAATCTGTTCACCCCACTTATAATAACATTTTTCCTTCTTTTTGAAGTCTGTGTTCTTGTCAGAAGCTGAACATAAAAATCATATATTAAAAAAAATAAAATAGTCTTTTCAGATACCTTTTATTAACACTGTAAAAAACTTACTCTGTATGTTAAAATACGTGGCGTGTTCAAAAGGTCTAACTTTTCGAAATTTTTGTTTATTTTCAAGTTTGTCAATATCTGACATTATAAAAAAGGAACTGAGATTTGACGCACTACGAAATAGTCAGAAAATATTATAATGGATCAAATAACCGACTATTCCAGTCGAAATATTTATTCAGAATTTCATGAAAAATATAAGAAATATTCTGAAGTAAAGGAAAATATTCCTGGGATTAAATTAAAAAGGTAAAATATTATATAAAAAAAGTTAAAGCATTTTTTCCAGTAAAACCAAAAGAAAAAATTGTTATTTATTTCCATATCTATATAGACCTCCTTAAAATAAATTTTTAAGTTATTTATGGTAGGTACACTTAATTAGACTTTTTGCAACAGAATTTTTCAACAAAAATATAATACGACTCATTTTCTAGACAGAAATTCGATAAAAGTAAAAAAGAAAACACTGATAATTGTAATAACTTGAACAAAGGATCAAGAGTAAAGAACGTTCCAGTTGCTTCACATGTAACGTTTAAAACTGGATGTGATAATGAAAATAAAAAATTTAAAATTAAACGGACTTTTAAGAACAATAAAGACCTATTAAATGATGCTTTTATGGAAGTAAAAGAGGAGGCGGAGATAAATGAAGCAAAAGTAGAAGAAAGAAAAAAAAAGCAACGCAGATTATCTGGGCTTTTTAGAAAACAACTTGAATACTGGATTTGTTGAAGGTGATCCGTTGGATGAAGAAGAAATTTCTTTGGAGGAAGAAATATCTCTTGGGTGTATTAATAGAGAGAAACAAAGCCGTCAGACGAATATCCCTGTATTTAAACATAGAATTGAAGAAGTTGAAGCAGTAGATGGAAAAGAGGAAGAAGTAAATGAAATTGAATCTGCAGGAGCATTATTTACAACTCCTGTTAAGAAAAAATTAAGATCGAGACAAAAAAAGCAACCAACTGAAGAAGAAATAATCAATTATTATACTGACAAAACTGTTAAAAAGAAGCCAAATAATCTAGAAACTATTTTTGAAACTCCCAAACCTGAGCTAATGAGTAAAAAGAGATACAAAAGATTTATAAATTTTAACGAAAGAATGAGTACTGCCAAGGTTAAGAAAAGAAATAACAAGATTGTTAGATACAATTTATGGCAAAATACGAAGCCGGTAAGTATGGATTATTTCTTGAGAAAGTTGGAGGAAGATGAAGAAGATTTGTAAGAGTTTTTAGTTTTATTGTCTTATATTGTAAAATTTTGTTTAATAAAGATTTTTGAAATATAGCTTTGCAAGTTTGGTTAATCTCATAGATAAATACTATTTTTAAAATGAATATAATGATATTGATATCCAATATATATTTAAGTCGTTATATATTTTTTTATTTATTGTCGGGATTGGACTATCGGATGTTTCGCTTAGAATTACACGAAACATCTTTAGGAAACTTTATTTTTCTATATTCTAGTACAGAATCAGCTCAAGGAAGCTGAGTGAAATATTTATACCTGACCATGTAATAATCGTTCTCAACGTGTGATGCAGACTATAATAATCCAAATCTCCAGTAAACTTAGGGTGTTTGTAAATTTCAGCTAATTCTCTAAATTTTTTTTACCGAAATTGGAGACCAAAGCCAGAACTTTGGTTTCTGTTACAATGGTAGTATTTCCTGTAGAGTGTTGGTGTCAACAGTAAAAACTTGAACGCGATAATTCATTTTTGGTAGACACGATTCTAGCGATTCAACAAAAAAATCGGTAGAGGGAACCTTTGTCTACGACAGATTTTAGTAAAAGTATCAGTCGATTTCGAATTTTCATCAAAATTAAGTAACATCCAAAATGAGGCACCTTTTGCCCGTCGGTTCGAGGCAGTCTTACTTTGTTCCCAAGGGGCCTAAAATGACACATTCCGTGGCCGCTAAATATAATAAAATGTCGGCACCGTTTGTGAAGAAGTGGGTAAATCGTTTTAACGACACAAAAAATATCGACGACTTGCCAAAAAGTGGCTGGGTAGGCCGAGTCACTCCGAAAGTCTAAAATAAATCGTGTCCTTGTTTTCACGGGACACGAAATTGACGCTGTGTCAAGGACAGCAAAATTAAGAAAATCGGGTTTTAATGTATCACATTCGGCAACACATTCGTGTTCAGGATGTCAAATTTGGAAGCACGTTGAAGAAACCTTTCCTGGGCGAAAATCACATCGCAAAGGGGCCCTCTGGGACTAGAGTGACCCTCACAATTGCCGGACGACAACCCCATTAAAAAACGCTTGGTCCCTTGTAAAGAGAAAGCTCAGAGAAAAGACTCTGAGGACTTTGACTCAGTTGTCTCGCGAGATTCGAAAAATTTGCAGAGAATCTAGAAAATTTCGTCGACAGCATGCCTCGAAGAAGGTGACTGGACAACTTACTAAGGTAATTGCGCCGTTCTTAGCACACCAAAGAATACATTGATGGCAAAAAATGTTCTCGAAACACATTTTTTCAAAAATACGACCAGTCACGTTTTTACATGACAGACTGTAGATACGGTTGATTTTACAATTTATTTCTTTTTGATACACCTTTTATGTTCCTTAATTCTAGTTGATATTAATTTTTCCGTTTCGCCGACATACATCGTATCACAAGAACAAAAAGTTTCATAGTAATCTGTATTTTTTTTATCTCCAGCATTGTCCAATTTTCTTACAAATGTTGGAGATTGTACGAATATTCGATTATTTTATCTGTAGTGTTATACATGTAAGGTAAAACTGCACTATCTACTGGTGGATCTTTGTTAGTTAACTTGTCTGGGAGTTGGCAATTTTTTAGAGCACTGGTCAGTTTAACAGTCTTTGAGGAAATAGAATATTCATTACGTATTGATAAAGCTCCAAGACTTATTGAGGTGATGCCAGGTAGTTTCTCAAAAGGATGATGGTGTGAGTTAGGATTCAGATATCTTCCTGTAAGTCGAATATCGCAGGATGCCGTTACTGTTCCTTTGAACCAGTACATCCTGAAAAGGACGTGGACCTTTGTAAAATTTATGTTTGAATGTTGTCAATTAAGGTAATACAAAAGGTATTTGATTTTATTTCACTATGTGACCAGACAACAAATGTGTCGTCAAAATATTTGCAGCAAAACTTAAGTTTTAGAGAAGCTGAGGTTGTTTCTTTCTCTCATTTTCTTCACAGGCCTCCATGAATATATTTGGTACTGCAGGAGGTAGTGGAGCTGCTCCTAAAATTGGGCGAAAAATGAAAGTTTCAAACAATAGATATGCTTCTATTACGCACAGTGTGGCCATTCGAGTGGTGTTATTTCAAAAATATCTACAAGTATCAGGATTCATCCGTTTTAAATATTTGTTTTTTTTTTAATAATCCTGATTAAATTTTGAAAAGATCTTCGGAGCATGAATTTAACTTAACTCAAGGTAACCTAATCTAGCCTAACATAAAGTATAATAATGACAAATTAGGAAATGAAAAATTAGTGTCTTTGAATCTAAAAACCTTAAATATAATCCAACATAACTAGCCTAGCCTAGCATAACATAATACAAAATAAATATATGTAAAATATATGTAAGGTAGGAAATGAAAAATAATAGTCTCTGAAAAGCTTTACAACCTAACCTAGCTTAACCTTACTAACCATATGTATGGTATTTTTGAAACAACACCACTCGAATGGCCACACTGCAACTAAGAATCAAGATTATTCTGTCGAAATATGTCTGGTACTACACAAATTGTATTGTTAGTTGGAACCTTTGTATATATTGTTTCAACGTGAAAATCAACGAGAACAGGCTCTAACTTAGAACCTTTCGAAAAATATAGTGAGTTTTTAAGAAATGAATCGATTTTTCCAGTGAAAGAATTTAAGAGGTGCAAGATATTTACTTATGTTGGACCTTAGAAAATCCATTGCACTGACAACATTAATAGCGACTCATGTTATGGTCTGCACCATACGTGGAAGCAATCTATGCTGAATTATGGTTTCACGATTACCAGTCAGGCATAAATAGATGATTTGTGCCCCTTCGAGCTCATTTAGTGTTATAATTTCGAAGATTAAAGATCTTAAAAGATGCCTTATGTAGTCGTAGGCATAATGTCGGAAAGTCACTCTAATTTAAAGTTCAATCCCATCAAATCAAAGCCCTGATACAAACTTTCGTTTCAAATTAAAGTTTTCCAAACCTCTTTTGATGGCTGAAGTTGGTTTGTTGAAGTAGCTGATTCTTCCTATATTTTCTTCAGGTCCAGTGTTATCGGGATGGGCACGTTTAACTGAAACAAAATAAAATATAATTAAAAATGTCGAGTTTTCATGAGTCATTTTGATACCAATACAGTGTAGGGTGAAAAGTACCGACATTTTTGAGGAAAAACCTCATATAAGGTTACAAACCAAATTTTACGACCTTTCAAAGTGAATAGGTTTGTTAAAATTGAAAAAAGTGAGATTCGTGTTCTAATAAAATTATTTTTTGAGTGGGAAAACTATTAAGGAAACTGAAGAAAGGTTAAAAAAGTACTACGGCGACTCTTCTCCGTCACATGGAATGATGCACAAGTGGTTCAGTGAATTTTGTTATGGTCGTAGAAGCACGAGTGATGCTGATCGCCTGGGACGTCCAAGTGAGGTTACAAACAAAGAAATGGCCAATAAAATCCACGAGATCGCCTTAAATAGCCGTTGACTAAAGATACGCGAGACAGCTAACATGGTAAACATCTCAAACGAACGTGTTTTTAATATCTTGAGTGAACATTTGGGCATGAGGAAGCTGTCAGCAAGGTGGGTGTCGGGTTTGCTCACGGTCGATCAAAAACGGAATCAGGTAACCAAATGAATTTTTGCGGAGATATGTTACCGCATATAAAACCTGGATCCATTATTACCCTCCCGAAACTAAAGAACAGCTGAAACAATGAGCGGCTCCTGGCGAGAGTGCTCCGAAAAAAGCAAAAACAGTTCGGTCGGCTGAAAAGGTCATGGCCACAGTTTTCTGGGATTCGCTTGGTATAATCTCCATCGACTACACGAAAAAACGGAAAAACTATCACAGGACAATATTATAGATCGATTTCACGTTGCGTTGATGACAAAGCGACCCCATTTAGCAAAAAATAACCGGTCAAGTGCAACTAGCGTTCCGTACGTTGATTGCTTTTATAATAAAAAAAATTGTTACGGAGGTATAAAATGATCAGTGACTTCACAAAACACACCCCAAATAAGTTTTCAACAAAGTTTGTTTTGCAATCTTTACTGAAAAGTGATGACCTTGAAATTTTTTTATTATTTTTTTTTTATACCAGATAAATTATTAAAGGTAATGCACTCGTGATAATTTTTGATCAATCTAGACCCCGTGGAGAATATTCCAGAATTTTTTCCGATTTTTTAAAAATAATAGAAAGAAAAGTGTGCGCAAGTATTACATTATATACATATATATATATATATATATATATATATATATATATATATATATATATATATATATATATATATATATATATATATATATATATATATATATATATATATATATATATATATATATATATATATGTATATATATATATATATATATATATATATATATATATATATATATATATATTTATTTATTACTCATGTTTTCACATTTGACACCACTTCCGATTTCACCCCCCAAAACTAACCCCTTAAGTAAAAATTTAACTTTCAAAACTACATGGTTCTGATGAGGCCATCAATTCTTATACTATTACCAAATTTCAACTTTCTATGACAAATAGTTTCGGAGAAAATCGGGTGTGACAGACGGACAGACAGACCGACAAACACCGAAGTCATCTTACAAGTGTTCCGTACGGAACACTAAACAAAATTCTTTTCCATCATGATAACGCCAGCTCACACAGCTGCAATTGCCATAGATAAAATTGTGGAATTGAAGTACGAACTGCTTCCTCATCCACCTTATTCTCCAGATTTGACCCCCCTCTTACCAAATTTGAAAAATTGGCTCGGTGGAAAGAGAGTCGCATCAAACGAGGAGACCATCGATGAAATAAATGCGTATTTTGATGAGTTTGAAAAATCATATTTTTTGGAAGGTTTAAAAAAATTAGAAACTCGTTGAAAAATTCAAAATAAATCGAAAACTATTAGAAATAGGTATATGACATACTTAATAAAAGTTATAGGATCTTGTAAAATCTACCCGAAAAAATAATAATATACAGACTGTGCCATTTAAAAATTTTGAGATTTTTCAATTTAAAATGGTCGAAATGTATAAATTTATTTTGAACACCCTGTAGCATCTAATTCAAATTTCTTTACATGTATCTTTTTTTCTGCTCTATAGAACGCTCGCACCAATTATGAGTATCCCATCTTCAGAAACAACGGCGCTACTGGCAATTTTTTACAAAACTGAACACTAGTATTTTTTTAAAAAATTAAAATATTAGAAAAAACTATTAGGTTTAGGTATATAACAATATTAATAAAAAAGTTATAAAATTTTACACAGAATTTAAATATAAATTAAAAAATATGATGTTCCATTTAAAAAAACATGTTATATCGGATACACTTTTTTAAAGTACCCTGTATACTCGAAACTAATTTTAAACTGTGCACCTTAACATTCCCTAAAACTATTGTATTTAACATTTTTTCGTCTTTCCCGAAACAAATGAGATAATGAACTTTACTCTAACGTTGACTCACCCTGTACAGCTGCATTTTTAGTTTACTAAACCATCAACAAGCAGGTGTGCCATAACACTTCTTAAGTCATTTTTGAGTTCTAGCTGTATTTTTTCCATCAAAAAGCAATGTTTAATCAACACACGAAAGTCTTTTTGTTCCATCGTTTTGCAAAAATCAGAAGTAGCCCCATTTAAACAGCCGTAACATAACTAGCTAACTAATAGACAAGATGTCATGAAAATTTTACACGAATCTTCTGAGAATTGATACTTACTAAAAATTAGATGTTTTTTTATCTGTGCTGTCATCTCTAGAAAAATCTCAGGACTTTTCACCCCATATTATGTATACAGTAAATTTATAAAGTCATTTCGACAAGGCGCGTAGTCATTAAAGATTCATCTAACAATTTTCAGACAAAACGCTTCGACATTTCAATTAACAAAATTGTTCTAGGATTATCTTGTTAGAAATGACTCTATATACATAATTTGAATGGCCGTCTTATCTGCCACAATGACAAATACAATCAGGATTTATCTCGATGACCCTGCATATTTTAATATTAATGGCGATAATTAACATTTCATCGGTAAATGTTCTTTCGCTTAAATATTTAGACCAATCTGGCATTATTTGATTACGATGCTCTACGTGTGACAGCCGACCAAATTTGCGTTATCCTGACATCACAATAAATATTATTATAAATCAAACAACAAGGATAACTTTCATATGAAACATTTTCTTGTATCAATAAATTAAATACATAAAAAAATTAATCACCCAAAATAGCAATATATTAGCGGCAATCTAATGAGGGAATAATCTACCTGTACAAACTGATAAAGTAATTTCGTCAGTTTTAGTAAATAAAGGGTAGATAAAATAGTAATTTGCGAAAAGTTGACTACACATAGAAAAAGGTATGCTTAGGTAAACATCCATAATTTTATTAAAATATAATGTATTTTAGAATACGATATGGCATAAATATACGTGGTATGGAAATTGTACCTCACTTATACAATGACAGGCAGAAAGTGCGCGCCTTGTGGAATTTTTCTTTATTACTCGTGCAGTAAAAAAAGTCAAGCTAATGATGAGATAGGCATAGTTTAGATAAAGCAATATTATGATTTTATCCTCTTTGAGGTATCACCAGGAGTATCGTCCTGAGTTTTGGACCATGAAAAACTTGTGCTCTATTGTTTATAAACCATTGAAGTTTTCAAAACGAGTTTTTTGAGTTTAAAATATCAAAATAACTCCGGTTATATAAGTCAGATTGAGACAAAAAAACCAAACTCTTCATAATGAAATTTCCAACAAACCCTCGTTAGTTTTAAATCGCTTAATTGCATACATAACCTATAAAATAAAAAAAAAAAACGGGAAAAAAAAAAAAACTGTTTTTTTTTTTATTTTATTGTACAGGTCGACTAAGTGAATCGATCGGCTTGAAACTTTTAGAAAATATGCTTTTTGTTATTGCAAAAATACCCTGAAAATTTGGTACAAAAATAGTGGGCATAATTAAATTTGTTATTTGAAATTTGAATTGTCCGCCATTTTATATCATTTGGTCCAAAATGGATCTTTTTAGTATTCCGTATGGAACACTTATAAGATCACTTCGGTGTCTGTCTGTCTGCCGGTCTGTCTGTCTGTTCGTCTGTCTGTCACACCCGATTTTCTCTGAAACTATTTGTCATAGAAAGTTGAAATTTGGTAATAATATAGGAATAGATGGCCTCATCAAAGCCGTCTAGTTTAGAAAGTCAAATTTTGACTTAAGGGGTTAGTTTTGGGGGGTGAAATCGGATATATATATATATATATATATATATATATATATATATATATATATATATATATATATATGTATATATATATATATATATATATATATATATATATATATATATATATATATATAATGTAATATTTGAGCACACTTTTCTTTGTATTATTTTTAAAAAATCGAGAAAAATTGCTGTCCCTCCACCTTATCTCGAAAAGTACTTATCAAAAAATTTTGAAAAAATTCTGGAATATTTTCCAGGGGGTGTAGATTGAACGAAAATTATCACGAGTGCATTACCTTTAATAATTTATCTGGTATATAAAAAAAACAAAAATTTCAAGGTCATCAATTTTCAGTAAAGATTGGAAACAAACTTTGTTGAAAATTCATTTGGGGTGTATTTTGTCAAGTCACTGATCATTTTATACCACCGTAACAACTTTTTTTTATGTTAAAAGCAATCAACGTACGGAACACTAATTGTGCAAGTTCAACTTGCACTTGACCGGTTTTATTTTTTTTTTAAATTTTGATCTCGACACCAGCTTTCCGATGCCATTAAAAGTTTTTTTGGAGTCATTTTAATTGTATTTTTTATTAATCAAATAAAAACAATTGCATTTTTTCAGTCATTTCGAAAAAAAATTGTTAACAAAAAAGAATGTTTTTTTAAATATACGTCTCGCGAATCTCTATCAGACGTGATAAAAATTTTGCAATCTTTTTTCAAAATGACCGAAAGAACGTATTTGTTGTTATTTGATTAATACACAAATGTAAAAAAAACGGTTAAAATGACTCCAAAAATTTTGAAAAAAAAAGATCCATTTTATAGGTTATAGACACACTTGAGGGACTTAAAACCAATGAAGATTTGTTGGAAATTTCATTACGGAGAGCTGGATTTTTTTTGTCTCGATCCGACTTATACATTCGGAAGTATTCACATTTTAAGCTCAAAAATCTCGTTTTCAAAAACTTCAATCGTTTATAAACAAAAGAGCACAATTTTTTCGAAGTCCAAACTTAGGACAATACTTCTGGTAATACCCCAGGAAGGATAATATCATAATATTGCTGTATCTAGACTATGCAATTTCAATTGCAATTTTTTTGCTGCACTATACTAAATTTAGAAAAGAAAATGAATTTACATTAGGTTCTGCGTCATATGAAACCCAAAAAATGATTTTGTAGTGCCGATTGTCAAATAATATTTGGCGTGAAATTTGAATTTTTTTAAGTGTAAAGTACAAAAGTCACTCGCAAATATTTATTAGAAAAAGGTTTTTAGAATTGAATTTCATCGTAGTGTGCAAAATTTTAGATCGACTGGACAAAATTTTGTGAGTTCTTGATTGAGATTTTTATTTATTGAATCTGAAATGCAGTGGTTAGATTGATAGAAGAATTTTAAGATTTATTTGTTGATTCCAAGTCTGTTTTACTTCTTTCACAACCAATAATTTAAATATGCTGATTTTCGTAAAACCGCAACTGTTTTTTAAGGACACAATTTTACTGGAAAAAAAGGAAAGAAAACTAGTGAATTAATATTTACTAAAGGTAACAAAGACATTGACAATACAATGCACAAAAAATAAATAAAAGGCACTTTCTGTATTTTTTATACAAATCATTTCTTTACGGTAATTTCTTCCTTGAATTTTTAGAATATATTTGATTTTTTCGAATAGGTCTTGAGTATATGGCATTGCTACATATTTTTAGGCACATTGAATTTTGTTCTAATTTTTGTGTAGTTTTTTGTTTTAAGTTTATAAGGCCTTTGTTTGATAATTTTGTTTACTAGTTTTTCTGGAAAATAATTATTTTTGAGAATTTTCCTTACTTTTCATTAAATTTCAGGTCTAAATTCAGGTGAAGTTAAGGTTAAAACTCTGTCTGTCAATCTTATTATAACGCTGTTCCTTTCAAGATTTGGGATGGTGTAAATTATAACTGAGGTATCGACCTGACGAAGTATTCTTTGTCTACCACTTAGTATTTAAGTCTTCACTGTTTTGTTGTCGTATTAGTGCAAACTTATTTTTGTTTAAATTCCTTTAAATAATATTATTAAGTGTTTTTTACTCACAAATTATTTATTTTATTTTACAATATTTTCAACATCTTTTAATTTGTAAGTAATCCAAATATAAAAATAAAATTTGATAAACTACAGTAGAGTGGGAGAAATGTCATTAAAATCTGCATTTTTGTAATATAAAAATAACCAGGAATAGACCTATAACCAAAGAACCAACGAAGAATATATATACATACATACATATATATATATATATATATATATATATATATATATATATATATATATATATATATACATACACATACACACACACACAAACACACACACACACACACACACACACACACACACACACATATATATATATATATATATATATATATATATATATATATATATATATATATATATATATATATAATTCACGTTAGTGCATATGCATCTAAGCTGTTTACTATATTCGGGTAAAAAATCGAAATGTGTTTTGATTTCGACGACTAATTCGTATTTTCATACGTTGCTTTATTTATTTATTTGTTTTATATTTCAACATGCTGCTCCAGAAATGGTCGTAAATTAAAAAATTTTCTTAACAAAAAGTGGCTAAAATCTGACCATAACTTGGAAACATTGTCCTAATATCAACAAGATATATAAAAATTCGAAGTCAGCAGGTCAGAGAACATAAGAAAAATGTATCTGTAATTTGACTAAAAGATATAAAATGGGCGAAAAATGGGCAAAAATTATATAAAAGGGGAACACGTTATCAGGATTCATTATGAATAATTTCAATAAATCGCATGGATAAATTTGTAATACGGTACATTATATATTGATTTGTGACGCTTTTTATGACAATTTAGCGAGTTTTTCCATTTTTTCCGCAAGAATTGGCATATTGAGCTGTAAAAAAAAAGGTTCTTAAAAAAGTCGTGTTGTGTATGCCACGAATAATTGTTTCTGGAGGTCCAAGGGACGATTTAAATCGAGTCTAATGGGTGTCACTTATAATATATTTATATATATATATATATATATATATATATATATTATAATATATATATATATATATATATATATATATATATATATATATATATATATATATATATATATATATATATATATATAGTTCAAACGTGGATTTTTTTCGTCCTAAGATGTTTTAAAACCTCTCTACTGTATGTCAAATAGAGCTAGGATTAAAAATAAATAGTGAACATTCTTGAATTTCTCGAAGTTGATGCAGAAAAACGTCCTCAAATATAGGGGTGATTAATGAATATTAGCCATTCTATAGACAAGAAAATTCCAATTTTCGCCAAAAATAAGGTTTATGTTATGATCGATGGTCATTTTGACCTTTTTCATGCTAAAACTTACAAATAAAGCAAAGTAAAAATGGTCTAACCAGCTTCAGTCAACCCCAGGCATCAGTCACAGCCGATTAATGTCAACAACAGGTTTCAGAAAAATGGCCCCTCGAGAAAGTTATTACCTGATATATTGTTAGTTTGTAGAGGATAGTATTAAAACGTGGGTATTATGTGTGATTAGAATGCAAGGCAACCATAGGGAGAAAAACTTCAATTTATTAGTAATAGTTTGGTTGTCTCAAATGACTGACAAAAAAATAAGAACAATGGGGACTCGCTGTATATACGAGGGTGGATTGAAATGTCTTGTAAAAAAAACAAGGTAAATAACATTTTTTTGAAAAAACAAAAATATTTTTCTCAATACAATCTTCAATGAGCTTAATACATTTGGTCTAGCAAATTCGAATTTCTTTATTCCCCCAGAAAAATACTGTGCATAATACTATTTTACAGTACAGCTAACCTCTTCGTTCGACGAAGTCAATTTTTGAAGTCAGTAAACAGAAAAAGTCGCGGGGGGGCAAATCTGGTTAATAGAGTGGGTGGGGAACTACTTCGAAGCTTAGTTCATATACTTTTGCCATTGCTGACCGATGTGTGAGCAGACGCATCATTCTGGTGAAGCAGCACATTTTAGCGTGCTAATCTTGTTCGCTTCTGCTTAAACTCATTACGCAAACGGTTTAAGAACGTTGCGTCATAAGAGCTAGTTACTGTTTTACCTTTTTCCAATTAGTTGATAATGAAGATTCCTTGTGAGTCCGAAAAAACAGTTTTCATCACTTTTCCGTCGATAAAACTGTTTTACCTTTTTTTCGGTGCCCTGCCACCTTCGCCGATCCGTTTTATCTCTGGGGTGTAATGGTGGATCTACGTTTCGCCTACAGTCAGAAAACGACGAAATCCTTTGGATGCCTCTACAACTTTTCCAAACACGAAATGTCCTTCCTCGTGCGTTTTTGGCCTGGAGTCAACAAACCCAACGCGCATTCAGCTTTTTCATTTTTATAACTTCATGCAGAATATTACAAACCGGTTTGATCTTTCATCACGATAAAATGAATTTTATCGATCATGTCTTCAGAAGAAATCTCAATGAGAATTGACAATATACAAGCGAATAATAAGACCTGTGTTGATGTATGCTGCGCCTGTATGGTACAGCATATCAGATACACAGGTAGCTCGAATACAACGAATACAGAATAGGATACTCAGATATATATGACCTAACTAACACACCGAAAATAAGACAATACATAACCGACATATCAGACAAATTCTACAGACACAAAACACAAACATCATCACTGACACACGACCTCACAGCAACGCGCGAGGTGCATAATCCGATAGACAAACAGTTATATTCAAAATTGCCAATTTATTTTGAAGACCTGGCTGAACAACATTTAAACCAGTCCAGTTTACACTCGAAAAAAAACTGGACTGGTAAGGCACATAGAGTATCAACGAAGGTGACTGACTAAAGAATTCACTCAAGTAAATATAAATGTAAATAATTTTAGATTTAATTGTACTGTGTAACATAAACTTTACTTAAAATATCTCTTGCGTCTAAAATATAGCAATCAAGTGATGGCTTGGGTCAAGAGTATTGAGGCGCAAACTTAAAGAATTTTCTATTTATTATCAGATTGTACGTGGTTTGAAGACTAAAACACATGACCTTCTTAATGCATCCTATCTTTGTTCCTATGATCGTATAGCACTCACTGAAACTTGGCTCGTCTCTAGTGTCTTTGATGCTGAGTTGTTTAGTAGTCAGTACAATATCTTTAGGGCTGATCGTAATTTTGCTTTAACGAATACTACTAGGGGTGGTGGAGTACTGCTTGCTTTGTGCAAGATCTTCAACGGAACTAAACTTGATTTTTATTCTTCGCTTCCTGGTGTTGATATGATCATCATAAGATTGGAATTGTTCCATCGTGAAGTTTATATTCTTCTGATTTATGTCCCATCTAACAATAATACTGTTGCCTATGACACTCTATTTGAAGAAATGCTGGACTCTGGTTAATGAAGACGACTTGCTAGTATTGGGGGATTTCAATCTTCCTACTTATGCAAATTATGTTATGGATGCCTCTTATAGAGATAACCAAATTTCTTCTTTACTTGAACTATGTGAGTTTTTATCTACACGAGTTAATCGTAATTATAACGAAAATAATCGTCTGTTAGATTTTGTATTTAGTAGAACTCCACTTAATGTATATCGTGTGGATTATCCTTTGATGTCAATTCTATTTGAGGATATTCATGATAAATTTCCCCTTCTTCAGACTCAAAGGTATAAGTTTCGAAGAGCGAATTACCCATCCCTTTACAACGACATTCTACAAACCGATTTTTCATTCTCGGGGTCCTTCGATAATATTGATGACGCTTGCGACCAATTCTATGTCGTACTGAATTCAGTTATCTCCAACAATGCTCCTATTATTCGCCCTAAGAACCTCAAATATCCCAAATGGTACGATAATTCGATAATACGCAATATCAAAAAAAAGAATCATGCCTGGAAAAAGTATAGACGTACTAGAAATGTTTGTGACCTGGTCGAATTTAAACGTCTTCATGGAGGGGTCAAGATCGAGGTTGGGGTTGCTTATAGAATTTATGTTACTGAGGTGGAAAGGGACTTCTCTATCAGCCCAAATAAATTTTGGTCTTTTCTATACGAGAAAAGGAGGACAACTAGAATTCCCATCAACATGTATTTTGAAAACGAATTGCATACGGCTCCTCAGCTGCTAAGTTCTTCCAATCGGCATATGTTGATTCCTCTATGTTTCAGAACAACCCTCCTGATAACTACTCACATCTCTCTCTCTCATCTCTAATTGTTAACACCACCTTAAAGAAACTTAAACCTAAATCGACCGGAACCGATGGTCTACCACCTTTTTTTATTCGGGATTGCGCAGCTGTGTTGTCCAAGCCTCTCACGTTTCTTTTCAATCTGTGTTTAAAATCATCGTCCTTTCCACAAATCTGGAAGAACTCGAAAATATGTCCCGTCTTCAAAAAGGGTGATAATAGCCTCATTGAAAATTACAGACCTGTGGTAATATTGAACAACTTTTCAAAGGTTTTCGCAATTGTGTTGTACGACATTATATTTAATCATGTTAAACTTTTTATAACTGAAAGCCAACATGGATTCTTTCCAGGACGTTCAACCATTACCAATTTAGTTACAATTACTCAATTTATTTCGGAAAGTATGGACAATGGAGGACAGATCGACGTAGTTTATACAGACTTCTCAAAGGCTTTTGACCGGCTTGACCATGGTATTCTGCTTGAAAAACTCTCAAACTGTGGAGTTAATCGCAATTTATTAAATCTGCTGAAATCTTATTTAATTAGTAGTCAACTGATAGTAAACTATCGTGGTTTTGAGTCGGTCATTATTAATGCTACCTCTGGTGTTCCTCAAGGGTCTATCCTTGGACCGTTATTATTTAACATATTTATAAATGACATCACCAGTGGCCTTACCTCGTCCTCTTTGCTTTATGCTGACGATCTGAAAATATACCGACGAATAGACTCTCTCCATGATTGTGTAACTCTTTAGGATGATCTAGGTACTTTAAATCGTTGGTGTATTCGTAATAACTTATATTTGAACACAAAGAAATGTTTTTTTTATGTCATTCACTGGAAAGAAATTACCAGTAATTTTTTTATATAATTTAAACCATGATGAACTTGAAAAATGTTATTGTTTCAAAGATCTTGGTATAACGTTTGTTGCTAAACTCAGTTTTGTGGGCCATATAAATGAGACTATTGCATCATCTTATAAGTGCATGGGTTTCATCATGAGGAATTCTAGAGACTTTTCAAACATTGAAACCCTTATCACTTTATTCAATGCTTTAGTTAGTTCTAAACTGGAATATGGTCAGTTATCTAGTACCCAATATATGAGATCCACAGTAATCACATTGAAAAAATCCGAAGACGATTTGTGAAGTTCCTCTAGTTTAAATTAGATTGTATTTATCCACCATCGGGTTTTCCTAATGACTGAAGATTCACTATTGTTAGCTTTTCTCGGCGTAGAGTACAACTTTGTTTTTATATAAAATATTGAACAGAATCGAATGCCCTTGCACCCTCTCAAGTATTAGGTTCCGTGTGCCATCTCAACACGCTCGCCTAAGCCATTCCCTTTTCTACATGCCTGTTCCAAGAACAAACTGGTTGATGTACTCGCAGCTACGAGGCTGGTTTGAAAAGTCCGTGCAAAAATAAAAACTACTTATGTGTTTGGGGTAAACCTTTTTTATTTTTCGACATAGTCTCCTTTTAGGCTTATACACTTCGTCCAACGATGTTCTAGTTTGTTGATCTCTTCCGAATAATAGGATTTGTCCAAGTCTGCAAAATATCCATTAGTGTCTGCAACCACCTCCTCGTTTGAATAAAATCTTTGTCCCACCAGCCATTTCTTCAAATTGGGGAACAAATAGTAGTCCGAGGGAGCCAAGTCTGGAGAATAGGGGGGATGTGAAACGAGTTGGAATCCTATTTCCATTAATTTTGCTACCACAACTGCTGAGGTGTGTGCTGGTGCGATGTCGTGATGAAAAAGGACTTTCTTGTGGACCAATCGCGGGCGTTTTTCTTGCAGCTCGGTTTTCAAACGGTCCAATAACGATGAATAATATTCACCTGTATTAGTTTTACCCTTTTCCAGATAGTCGATGAGGATTATCTCTTGCGAATCCCCAAAAACAGTCGCCATAACCTTTCCGGCCGAAGGAACGGTCTTCGTCTTTTTTGGTGCAGATTCCCCCTTGGTAACCCATTGTTTAGATTGTTGTTTGGTCTCAGGACTATATAATGTATCCATGTTTCATCCACAGTGACGAAACGACGCTTAAAGTCCTCCGGATTCTTCTGGAATAGCTGCAAACCATCCTTGCAACACTTCACATAATTGCGTTTTTGGTCAAGCGTGAGCAATCGCGGCACCCATCTTGCGGATAGCTTTCTCATGTCCAAATGTTTATGCAAAATATTATGTACCCGTTCAGTCGAGATGCCCACAGCACTAGCAATCTCACGCACCTTAACTCTTCTGTCATTCATCACCATATCATGGATTTGATCAATGATTTCTGGAGTCGTAACCTCCACAGGCCGTCCAGAACGTTCAGCGTCACTTGTGCCCATATGGCCAGTCCGAAAATTTTGAAACCACGTATAAACTGTTCTAATCGAAGGTGCAGAGTCACCATAATGTTTATCAAGCTTCTCTTTAGTCTCCTGAGGCGTTTTGCCTTTCATAAAGTAATGTTTAATCACCACACGAAATTCTTTTTCGTCCATTTCTTGAAAATCACTCGACTTCCTTGATTCATACGAATGCCAAACACAAAGAAATAGACCAATATGGCTGAAACTTGGTGTGCGTTCATTCAAGAGATGCTACTAACTAAACATGACCTCGATACGTGCCGGTGGTGCCATCTCTCGGACTTTGCACGGACTTTTCAAACCAGCCTCGTATACGTTATGTGCATGAATTATGAAATGGTCAAACACATAGTTGATATTTTCTGTTGCAGTATAACATCTTTATGTAGGTCATGTTTAACTGTGGATTAGGTCTCTCTTTTTTTTTTATTTTCTTTAGCTTGTAGTGTAGTCATTAGAATTATTAAAATACTAATTTGATATATACTTATCTATTTGTATTTAGTCATATGATCCGAAGGAATCGAAAAGCTTTATCTATATGTAGTTTGAAATTAGACGACTAGGAACACAGATAAAGTTGGAAATTGGGAGTGGAAAGAGGCACGTTTCGGTATTACTTTTGTTCTCATTGCTCAGCGTTTTAATGAAACTTAGAGGTCTCAAAAACCATAAATACAATATTTCCTACGAATCGTAAACTTTTTGAACCACCCTGTACTGCACCATAACCACATTTTTTCTTTGCCGCAACATAAATGGGACTTGCAGATCTTTCAGATATGAATGAGACCCTTAGCACAAGTTACCATTAATATGTGTTCCGTAGCTAATTTCAACAAAAATTTACACTATAAAAAAATATGTTTAACTTCCTCTTTCATTAGAAAAGAAATATATATATCGACCTCGGCCACACTTCCATTATTTTTTCAAACCTTTTATTCTTTAATGTAGCCTTTTGAAACCTTCATAAAAAGCTAAGGAAAAATCTTTTTAGCACTCTCCATGAGGCAAAGTTCCCTTTCAGAAATAAGACATTAAGTGGGCTGTTATTTACTTAATAAGAACTTTTCCAGCTATTTCATAAATATTTCTTTCTTCGCTCCAAAAATGTCAATAATAATAATAAGTAGGAGAGACAGTAGTTTATACGAGATGCGTTCAAGTTCAAAAGTCTCCTAATTTTTCTTTTATAAACTACTTAGACCAGAAAGTTGAAACTTCTGTTACTTTTTGATATACTCTTAGAGCATACATTTTTCACAACGCGGACGTCATGATGCCATGTCCGTCGATAACGATTCTGTAAGGCTCCCTTTTGCCTACTGGAATATAGCTGATAAAATTGGAAAATCAGAAGTCACGAAGACTCCTCATTGCTGGAAAAAATAAAAAATCGCTAGAAGTAAGGACAGGTGCGTAAAGACCATGAGATACTACTTCAAAGTTGTTGTTGCGAAGAAACTCCTGAGTTAGGATCGCTAGAGGAGCAATAACGTTGTCTTAATGGAGAAACAGCAGCATTTTCCGGTTGTTTTTCCTGAAATGCTTGTCTTCAAAATATGTTCGTAGGATGCAGCCTTTTTTTTTATGGGTCTAGCACACGTACTGCAGGGAAATCCCTAAAGCGCTACAGGAACGACATGTGTGCGGAAAAGGCGATTCACTTTTTTTTTATCGCCCACCTCCCCGCCTTAGTAGGGATTTTACCCTTTTTCTCCAAAAGATATCGGCGAGGATGTCGTAATACCCGTCAACGTTGTCCAAGTGTCGAAACATACATTTTTGTATTTATCGGCACCTTTTAAACAACGTTTGCTGTTCTTGAATCGCTGTAAATTGTACTCGGTGGGAAACACAGTTCTGAGCAAATTATTCCAAAGGGATGTACGAGGAGTAACAAGCTGAACCTCATACGGATGTGAAGTATTAGCGCGACGTGTATTTCTAGCATGCATAGCTCTAGAAGGAATTAAGCGGGCTACATTTTATGACATTTGGGTAAAAATGGATCTTTTTTTTTGAAAATTTAGGTCCCGATGCCATTAAAAAATCTTTTTTTGGAGTCATTTTAACCGTTCAACGTAGGTCCGTAGGATGCAGTTGTTACCATAATGCTTCTTGAAACACAATAAGTGAGAGTTACATCTTAGCTCTCTCAAGAGATGGCTACCATAATTTTCTCTACACTGGCGGCAACTTAAATTTTAACTGTTGGTGGTGAATCGGTGTGCTTCTATTTCAGGGATAAAAAACGACATCCACGTCTCATCCATTGTAACAACTGATGAAAAAAAAGCATCATTAATGCCATCATTGTGTATTAACATTATCTGACAAATTGCCACCCACGCAGCGAAATGTTCGTCGGTCAGCACTAATGCCCGCAAATTTTACCCTCTTATTGTTACTTCTACTTGCGTAGCATCTCTGAGAAACTCGGCGAGACACAACTTAACGATCCGACGGTAGCCAGTCGGCTTCGTGTTCTTGTTCTACTAGTTTGTCTTTTTCTACCGATAGTAATGTCACGCATTCACAAAAAATACCGTTCGTATTTTAAGCATGGTAGCGTCTGTCTATGAATTCTCATTCTCAAAAAAATATTTATATATTTTAAACTAGTATATATATTTTTACTTAAAAATGTAACCCTTCTTATCGCGCTACAGAAAAATCCCTAGATCGCTATAAAAGGGGTGAATATGTAGAGATAGCAATTCAGGTTTGTCGTAAATTGTTGCAAGTTGTATTCGTTTAGAAACACAGTCCTGAGCAGTTTTTCCGTGTAAAAGAGCTTTTGAAGGAAATTATATAAGTGCAGAAGTTTACAAAGATGATTATTAATCATCAGCAGATCTGTATCCTGCATTTTGTTTTATCAAGTAGATTTTTATTGTAAAGAAGAAAGGCAGTAGAAGACGGTATGGATCCTGATATATACTGGTATTTCTAGTAAAATAATCAAAATTAAACGCATCAAGAGCTTCTCATAAAGAGCAAACTCTGAGGAAACTAGAAAGCCATAACAATCTGAAAACTACGACTTACAGGATGAATAATCGAAAATTCTTATTTTGAAAAATTGTATATCGTCAAATTTGAAAAAAGAAATCAAAAAATCACTTGCATAGTTTTATTAAAACAAAAATTTTGATCAGTAGCATTTCCTGTGTCAACTACAATTATTAAAAAATATATTCTCTCTTAATTTCTCCAAAACTGTTACTAGTTTTCTCAAAAATAAATATCAGTGAGTTTTGTTGTTCCTTTTTGTAATACGTATATGTATAACATAGGACCACAAAAAAATCTTTTGTCAATATTCTTTGACTAAAATATGTCTACCCTAGGTTATGTTTTTTTAGGTCGCTGATCACAAATTCGAGGTCCATTTTCGTCCATTACATCTGAATTTGGCATAAAATAGCCATAAAATTGGTAAAAATGAGCTCAAAATGAGATGTTCATTGTTTAAAGGGCATGGTTCCGGAATGATCAAATTCGCCATATACCTATCATTTTTAGAGTCTGCAGGTATTACTTCAATGTCTTAAATAGGTGTTGACAGCAACTATATGTTCTGCAACTATCAAGTCCCAAAATGCCTTGACGAAGAGATTCTATATTGCCAATGAAACCATGCTACCTGATGCTATTGGCAATTCTGATCAAGATGTAAGAATGCAATATATCATTTAACAGCTATCAAGTTTACTTTGGCAGCTGCCAAGTTTACTTTGGCAGCTGTCCAGTTTCCTTTGAGAACTGTGAAGTTTACTTTAACAGCCGTCAAATGAATGAAATTGTCAAAACAATGCAAATATCCTATTCGTGTTACTATAATGGTTGGATTAGTTATAGTAAGGAGCCTGACATAATATGTTAATTGCAGTTTACAAGTACACTTCAACAGCTGTCAAATGATGGACAAAGCTTGCCAATCCGTAAGAACTTTCTAAATTGTTGACAAGAACATTATATCCTATGCCCTCATCGGCGCTATTCCAGTCCTGATATCCACGCAAGCTAACTGGCAGCTGAGAGTGTAATTTGACAGCTGTCAAATCGCAGTCAACACTGTCATGATGATAGAGTTACTCTATTCCCTTGAAATCTCTGTATACTATATGATCTTGGTGGCTCTGGTAACGGTCCCAACATATAAAATGTTATTTGACAGCTCTCAAGTGTATTTTGATAGCTAGCACTGCTGAAACGAAGTGTTACGGCTATGAGAATATTCTAATAGTTTAGATCTTTGAAAAAGATATTACGCCTTATGCTTTCATCGATTTTTTTCCAGTCCTGATATCCATGCAAGCTACTTGGCAGCTGCGAGTGTAATTTGACAGCTGTCCAATGGCAAATGAAATTGTCAAGTCAAGGCGAATACTCCATATTGTCAAAAGGGTCAATATTCCTTATACTCTTGCCCCCTCTGTGGCGCATGTTAAAACTTGACAGCTGCCAAAGTAAACTTGACAGCTCGTAAATAACATTTTGCATTGTCTCATCTTGATCAGACTCGCCAATAGCATCAAGTAGCATGGTTGCATTAGCAATATAATATAAAATCTCTTCGTCAAAACATTTTAGCACTTGACAGCTGCAGAACCTATGGCCGCTGTCAAAATCTATTTGGGACATTGAAGTAATATCTGCAGACCGCAAAAGTGGTGGGTATATGGCGAATTTGATCATTTCGGAATATGATGCCCTTCAAAACGATGAAAATCTCATTTTTACCAATTTTATGACTATTTTATGCAAAATCCAGATGTTATGGGCGAAAACGGGCCTCGAATTGGTGATCAGCGACCTAAAAAAGAGAATCTAAACCTAATTTTTTTAGTGGTCCTGTGTAATTAACGTTATATACCTAATCATAAAGCATTTTTTTAGCGAAACAATTCATTATATAAATAAGGTTTTTATTTTATATAATAACACATAGCTAAAAACACAATTTGTGAAATTTTATTTAAAGAAAATGGCGGCGCCACACGCGACCTATTTTTTTTAAGCAACATTGCAGTGTGCACGATTACTGGGAGCTGGATGATCTGAAATCAAAATTTCCAAAGAAATTAGTTTACTAGAGGATCAATCTTGTCTTTGAATGAAGAATTAAAAAAAAAAAAATTTCGTCATGTGGCAATGGTTTAAACGAAAAAATGACGTTATCACGTTGTACATTTTTGTTAATTGAAAATAAAGTTCTTGATAAAATCAAAATTTCAAAGACAAGATTGATCTACTAGAAAACTAACGGAAATTTTGATTTTAGATGATCCGACTCCCCGTAATCGTATTCATTGCAATGCTCCTTAAAAAAAAGGTAGCAGCGGAACGCGTGTGGGGCACCATTTTTTTTTTAAATAGAATTTTACAAATTGTATTTTAAGCTGTGTATTAATATATAAAATAAAAAACTGATTTTTGTAATAAATAATTTTGCTAAAAAAAAATCTAAAAAAACACTTTTTTTCGGCTCCATGACTAGGTATATGCCCTTAATAAATAAAATATTAAAATTGTTTTTTTTTAATATTTTGTTTAACAGAAAAATTTACTTTAATCCATTTAATAAAATAAATAAATAACATTCCTTTTTCTCGTGCTGAATCTTTTTGATGATTTGACTTTATACGTAATTTAAATTCTAGTGATAACGTCAAAGCCTTTTGATTATGAAAAAGATTAAAGAGAAACGTAAACAAATAGGGTTATTGAGAGAACTTCTGAAATATGAATAGGGAAATAAAAATTTAAATGTTATTTTTAAAATAAATTGTACTCTATTGTGAGTGGAAATAATAAGTATTCTGATTGGTAAAGCTACATATACTAGTTGTTCTAGTCAAAGCATTTTTTTTTGAACGGCGTTATAGATAACTTAAAAAAGCATTCTCGTATTTTTTATTGTTCAAGTTTAGTTCAAAATGCGACACCGAAAAGCAATTATCAAACATAAGGAAATGTATATCACAAACAAATGCATTATGAATCTATTTTCCTTATCAGTATCCAGAACTAACTAAAATCAATTACTGCTATTACAAATAAAGTATAATTATTAAAAACAACATATTCGATCATTTATAGAAAATAATTACGAACTTTAATGAGCAAATCGTGTATCAGGCGCTGAGCTATTGTAACAAGAGCAGACGGATTGGATCCATGAAGTTTTGAATTGTGACAGAATTGAAACATTCTTTGGATGAATTAATGGGTATTAATTAAGTGCACCGCTGGCAAGAAAAACAAAGAAATAAATCTAAATGTTACTTAAATTTATTATATGGTCTAATAATTATTATAATGAAGATTTAAAAATATAATTGGTGACTTTATCTTATATAATATAATCAATTTGAACCTTTTCTTTCTCCTTCATTTTCTTTTATTTAGGACGTGATAAAATTTTAATATTGCTTGTTGTTGAAATGAGTGAATATCCGTTTCTTTTTAATTTTATTGTGTAACTGTGTTTTATTGGCATTTTGTTATTATTAGTACATTGAAATATTAATAAGAATATTCTACGTTGACGTGTTTATATTAAAAATTTGCATGTAGTGTTAAAGTCACGTGGCCTAATTAAATAAACATGTGGTTACTAACTTACCATTTAGGGGATGAGATATTTTTTTTGTACAGGGTGAGTCAACGATAGAGTAAAGTTCATTATCTCATTTGTTTCGGGAATGATGAAAAAATGTTAAATACAATAGTTTTAGGGAATATTAAAGTGCACAGTTTAAAATTATTTTTAAGTATACAGGGTCCTTCAAAAAAGTGTGGCCGATATAACATATGTTTTTTTTTTAAATACGAGGCATGTTTTTTAAGTAAGTACCGTTTTGGAATTAAAAAAAGACGTGCAAAGATATCGCTATAATTTTATTTTTACATGAAAGCCTGTACCTTAATCTACTTTTCTACATAATTTCCGTGAATATTGAGGCACTTGTCATAACGTGGCACCAGTTTTTGAATACCCTCCTCATAAAATTCTGCCGCCTGACTTGTTAACCACTGTATCACAAATGTTTTGACTTCGTTATCGTCTTGAAGACGCTGACCACCCAGGTGCTTCTTCAAGTGCAGGAACAAATGGTAGCCGCTGGGCGCCAGATCAGGGCTGTATGGAGGATGATCTAGAGTTTCCCATTTAAAAGATTTGATGAGATCTTTGGTCCGATTAGC
The DNA here is from genome assembly GCA_019049505.1 of Pachyrhynchus sulphureomaculatus. Lineage (NCBI taxonomy): Eukaryota > Metazoa > Arthropoda > Insecta > Coleoptera > Curculionidae > Pachyrhynchus > Pachyrhynchus sulphureomaculatus. The sequence goes on from CM032455.1 coordinate 139,514,245, forward strand.
CACATGTGGACGGGCATTGTCATGCAGCAAAACGATACCCTTACTCAACTTGCCACGTCTTTTGTTCTGGATTGCACGACGCAGATTGTTCAATGTCTCACAATAAGACGCTGCATTGATTGTCTCATTACGAGGCAGAAACTCCACTAGCAATACTCCTTTTCTGTCCCAAAAAACTGTGCACATGATTTTGCGGGCAGAAATTGTTTGCTTAAACTTCACTTTTTTGGGTGATGATGAATGTCGCCATTCCATGGATTGTTGTTTCGATTCTGGTGTGACGTAGGCCACCCATGTTTCGTCACCAGTAACAATTTGGTCTAAAAAATGTTCACCTTCATTGTGGTACCGCTCAAGGAAAGTCAATGCACTGCCTAAACGTTGGGTTTTGTGCAAATCCGTCAACATTTTTGGAACCCAACGTGAACACAATTTCCGGTAATTCAAGTTCTCGGTCACAATGCGATACAAAACACTACGAGAATATTGAGGAAAGCAGTCGCACAATGATGAAATTGTAAAGCGTCTGTTTTCTCTCACCTTTTCGTCCACTTTCTGCACCAAATCTTCATTAACGACCGAAGGACGCCCACTCCGTTCTTCATCATGCACATTTGTGCGGCCATCTTTAAATGCTCTCACCCATTTCTTTACCATTCCATCACTCATAATGTTTTGTCCGTAAACTTCACAGATCTCACGATGAATATCGATCGGTTTTACGCCTTTAGCACTAAGAAATCGTATAACAGCCCGTACTTCACAATCGGCGGGACTCACGATTGTCGGAGGCATCTTAAACACTCAGTAAACAACGTATACAATGAAGAATCAGACTGTAATGGCGTCAGTGCGTAGACATGAGATGTAGGTTACCAGCGCGCATGCGCGGAACGCCGACCGTATCGCTGCGGCGGCGGAATCGCAAAACGGTACTTACTTAAAAAACATGCCTCGTAGAACATCCTATTTTCTAAATTACTTTTAAATTCTGCGTAAAATTTTATAACTTTTTTATTAATAATGTTATATATCTAAACCTAGTAGTTTTTCTAATATTTAATTTTTTTTTTTTTTTTTTTAAATACTAGTTTTCAGTTTTGTAAAAAATTGCCAGTAGCGCCATTGTTTCTGAAGGTGGAATACTCATAATTGGTACGAGCGTTCTATAGAGATGAAAAAAAGATATATGTAAAGAAATTTGAGTAGATGCTAGAGGGTGTTCAAAATAAATTTATGCATTTCGACTATTTTAAATCGAAAAATCTCAAATTTTTTAAACGGCACACCCTGTATACTATTATTTTTTTTACATTTTTTACAAAAGCATCCAACTTTTATTAAGTATGTTATATACCTATTTCTAATAGTTTTCGATTTATTTTGAATTTTTCAATTTTTACCCTTGTTTTTAATACACTTGCGCTATAATATCATAGTTGGCAAGACAAAACAAAAATGTAGGCGTTGTCAAATTTTGACATGTCTATTAAGCAAGTAAAAATAGTTTAATTTGTTGTAGTAAGTGACGTATAAAGGTAATAGTTACGGATTTTCCTAAAAATAAATTAATTGATATGGCTTATATACTGGGCGAGGCGGGGAAAAATTGTTTTTTGGCAGTAAGGCTTTACGGAGCGAAGTGCCCTAATAGGTTTGATGGTAGTGGTAGCGTTGAGTATACGAAACGGACAGTAGTAATTCAGAATGCTACCAATGAGGAAAAAGAAATGGAGGTTTTACTACATGCTGAAGATAATCCCCAGGTCAACAGCCGTCAACTAGCTGACTTATCTGACACATCCCAATCTATGGCTAATCGTACCACGAGAAAATACAAGTATCATCTCTTTCATATGGAATTACACTAACTTTAAGACAGTGATTTCGAACGACGAGTAAGCATTTGTACCACCATGAATGGAGCAATAGAGGTTGATCCAAATTTTTTATCTAAAATAATGTTTTCTGATGAAGCTACTTTTCGCAGTAATAGAGCAGTTAACAGCCATAAGATGCATTATTATTCAACAGTTAATCCATTTTGGGGTCCGGGAAGTTCATAACCAAAACCATTGGTCGCTGAATGTATGGTGTGGAATATTAATTTTTCGAATTATTGGTCCATATTTTTTCCGCGAACCGTTTAACGGGCCTAGATATCTACTTTCGTATATCTTTACTTTCGTATAATTAATAGAATAAAAAGGAACAGTTGTCATTTTCTAATAATTATTAACCTTGTAACATTCATTTTTTCCTAGATTTTAAGAGTATGTAATGTTACTGATTTTTCGCTTTTTATTGTACTTCTTTTCATCTTTGTATCGAGCAGTGTATTACACTGGAACGTCTAGTCGTTCATCGTACAGGTGCAGTGCGGGTTTCCGACCGAATCTATCGAATTCATAGTTCCGGCGTCGCCATTTTAGAGACGTAGTTCTCACGGCTTATTTAAGGGTCCGGAGAACGCACATCTAGGCTGACTTCCACCAAGCCGCCGTGAAGGCTTACTTCCACCAAGCCGCCAAGAGGCTGACTTCCAACAAGCCGCAGTAGAGGCTTAGTACCATCAAGCCGCCGTGAAGGCTTTTTTTCCATCGAGCCGCCGAGAAGGCTTATTCTCATCAAGCCGCAGCCAGGCTTTGCCCATCAAGCCGCAGTAGAGGCTTCTGGCAATATTTACGAGAGCCAAATTAAGTACGAGTTTTTAACGTAAAGCCGTAGTGGGCTTAGTGTGTTTTTTCTACATGGAGTAGCCAAAGTAGGCTCTTCTCATAAGTAATGGAAAGTGTGAAATCGGTTTTGTGTTCCATTGAAGGCCTAGAAGCCCGTAGGAAAACCGTAAGTCACCAGAACATACATCAGTAGATCTATTTCCCGCAAATAAGTGTTTTAACAGCAATTTGAACTGATAAATCGTGAAGTGAAAATCACGACTCTTCGATTTCGGGTGTAGTAAAGTTTTAGAAATAAGACGCCTGATTTAATAACTACTGTTTAGGCTAGAATTTTTGTAATTTTTAAAACTGCAAGGGTTGGAACTTTTATTTTAAAATCATGAATAAATTTTCTTTTTGTTGATTAAAGCTAGTGTTTCACTGTGCACCTATCTTTCTTTTCAGGATAAGAAGGGTTGTACTAGACTAATTCTTTTTAGTAATAACTGTATAACACTTCAGTGTTTTTTCATTTTTTTAGCTGAAGTTAGATCCTTTCTATTTTAAAATGAATGGTGCCCAAAAAAAAAAAATAGTACAATTAAAGTTTTTAATCATAAAAAAATAATTCCAAAAAGACGTACAACAATTATCTCTTACCCATATTTCTCTACCAAGGAAAACTGAGCTAGTGTTTGTTTAATTTCTTTAGTTCTTTTAAAATCTTTATTCACTCAATTCATTCACAGAAATTAAAAAGGGGCTGCAAGAAAATTGCGCTCAAGCGTGGGACAAACAACTTTTCACAGGGTACAAAAAAGACGCCACAAAGTGCGGGCAAGTTCACAAGTTACAACCTGTTCCTCTGAACTTTTCTTACAGACACAAAGAAATGTTATTATGAGAGAAAAAAATCACCCCACAGTTCTAAGTATATTTAGTCAAGGAAAATATAAAAAAGCTATAAATTTCACAATTCATTCATACATTTTATGTAATTTAGTGGTTTCGTGACATACTGAATACTAAGGCACTCAGGGATATAAAGTACAAATGATGTACGCTCTATTTATGTTGTTTGAATTTCTTATTGAAGCCATAAAATCTAAACTGTTCGGTAGGATAGGCTATAAACTTGCTTTATGTAAGGGTTAGAGTAATTGAAGTTCATGGCTTCTTAATAAATTGGTTGAACTTTAAATTTTCAACTACTTTCCTATACATTTTGATGTGAAGATTTAATTACGTATATTGTATTGTTGCAATATATATATATATATATATATATATATATATATATATATATATATATATATATATATATATATACATAATTTATTTTTCATCTTTTTTCTTGGGATTTTAGGGTTATATTTTAATTAAACAAATTATTCCTCAGATGTTTCGCTCAGGCATGGCTGGCTTTTTCAATGATTTTTCTTTTTGATTTATTTTGGTTGTAGGTGCATCTACAATTAAACCAGGTTTCTTAACTAACCAATATCAATCCATTTAAAATTATTTTTCAACATAGGACACCACATCTGTGTATAACGATTCAACTATTGTTAAGACCCATAAACACCTAGTTTAAAATTTATAATATATAAAATAAAATTATTATAATTATTACAATTACATACCTCGATATGCACTATTAGAAACTATTTTTATTGTTTTGTTATCAGTACCCGATATTTTTATTTTTTAAATATGGTATATTTAATTCGTTTTTGGATCACAATTGTACTATGGTAATAATTTAATGACAGTAATAATTAATTAATTAATTAATTGGTGGTAAATTCGACTTAAGTTATTTACGTCTTGTTTGTCATTATATTTTCTAATGTGTATCATTTCTTTGATAAGAAGTTTGTGATAGTTCCTTTCCTGGGTGACTATTTTGGTGTTTCGGAAATCAAATTAGTATTTTTCGGTACTTTCATGTTTATATAGGGAAATAGACGCGTTTTTTGTGTATTTGTGCCCATTTAGTCTATTGTCAAGGTATTGTGTTGTCATTCCTCTAAATTTTTTGGGGCAGTTAAGACATGGGATGGAATATACTACGTTTGATCTTTTGATATATGGTATTTTAGCTTTTAGTGGTGTGAATAGCGATGAAAGACGGTGTTGAGCTTTGTGACAGACACAGATATCGTGTTTTTTCATTATGTATTTAATTTTTTCTGACAGTTTTGGTGTGTGTGGCATTGCTATATGTATTATTGTGTTCTTAGTTTTAGTTTGTTTTTGAATTATCGTATTATAGAATTTATATGTTAGTTGTTTAATGATTGGCTCTACCAGGTTTTTTGGATAGTTGTTGTTGTAAAGGATTTTACGGACTTTATTTATTACTTCGGTTCGGAATTTACCAGAAGTTAAGGTAAGAGCTCTATCCGTTAGTCCAATGATGACACTTTTCTTATGGGTGGTTAGAATGGAAGTTTAGGTAGCGTCCTGACCAAGTGTTCTTTGTGTACCATTTGGTTTCTAGTTTTTCGTTATCGGTGTTTCTTATAATAGTTATATCTAAGAAGTTTAATTTGGTGGTTATTTTCTACCTCGATGGTGAATTGGACTTTCGGATGGAAACTATTAAATTCGTTGGGAATGCAATTTATTTTGTTTAGTTGGTACGGCTGTAATGCAATCATCAACATATCCTTTATAAAACAAGAACGGAATCTGAGTTTTTTTGAGAAAGAAGAAAGAAAGAAAAACACACATGTAATGACAAACAAGACGTAAATAACCTAAGTCGAATTTACCACCAATTAATTAATTAATTAATTATTACTGTCATTAAATTATTACCATAGTACAATTGTGACCCAAAAAACGAATTAAACATACTATATTTAAAAAATAAAAATATCAGTACCCCACTATAAGAAAACAATAAAAATAGTTTCTAATAGTGTGTCAAAGGTGCATATCCAGGTACGTAACTGTAATAATTATAATAATTTTATTTTATATACTATAAATTTTAAACTAGGTGTTTATGGATCTTAACAATAGTTTAATCGTTATACACAGATGTGGTGTCCTATGTTGAAAAATAATTTTAATTGTATTGATATTGGTTAGTTAAGAAACCTGGTTTAATTGTAGATGCGCCTACAATCAAAATAAAACAAAAAGAAAAATCATTGAAAAAGCCAGCCATGCTTGAGCGAAACGTCTGAGGAATAAGTCGTTTACTTAAAATATAACCCTACAATCCGAAGAAAAAAAATGAAAAATAAATTATAATCATAAGGGTTAAGAAAAACTGAAACATTTATATATATATATATATAAATATATATATATATATATTATATATATATATATATATATATATATATATATATATATATGTATATATATATATATATATATATATATATATATATATGTATATATATATATATATATATATATATATTATATATATATATATATATATATATATATATATATATATATATATATATATATATATATATATATATATATATATATATATATATATATATATATATATATATATAGAGGAGAAGGGTAGTCTTGACCGACTAGTTAAACAGCAGTATTATGTTCTTGGGGTAAGCGGTCTTTGGAAAAGAACTAAGAAGTTTTGGACACCTTTTTAGCTACGCCAAGCTTTCGAAAATATTTCATTTTCTTCATCAGGGCTACAATTACAGTAGAATATCAGTATTTTTGAGATTAAAAGTAAACAACCCTATTTTATATGTAACATTAAAGTACTTACTGCTAAGTGGTCTGTTCAAAAATTGTTGTTTGTGGGGGCACTTTATTGCACTTATTCATCAGAAAAAAACACAAGAAAACTCGACATATTCATCTCTGGGAAATATAATAAAATTTTACTTTATTTTGTTGGAAGAGTACAGAGAATTTTGTGGTTGCAAAATGATTTTAGTTTATAAAGGATTTTTTTTGTAATTTTGCTGTCACTAAGAGATAGAAACACGCTGCCCTTAGCAAAATGACACGAAAACATTCTTTATGATTGAAAGTAGTTTTTATAACATAAATTAGAGTTTCAGCTGCTCAGAATTACACCAAAACCCTAAACCTACAGTGTATAGGAAATTAATATTATTTCTAAATTTAAAATTATTTCAAACAGTGTCAAGTTTTCGTTACAGTATAAACTTCCATATGAAACAATAATAGTATTTACTGGAGGTTTAAATAAAACTTCGTAATTGTTCCTAGATACAATATCGATTATTATTTGTTTAATTGCCCTATAATTATATTATGATTAACCAATTTCAATCAGCTTTGTTTATTGTGTTAGAGATAAAACCATAACATTTTCATGCGTAAGTGACGTCATTACAATATTTATGATAAACATGGATTATCACAATACACTTCTATAAAAAGTTGATGAGAACAAACTTAAAGTAAAGATAAAGAGACGGAGACGAAAATATTGTAATAAACGATGACGTTTAGATACAGACAACGGATGTAAAAATAGCGTTTCAGTAATTTAAAAACAGAAGAAGGTTAGGCCAAGACGGTGTTACTAATGAGCTGTTAATTCGGTAAAGGAAAACTCACAGCAATTAACATTTCTAATCAACAATATCTTTGTCGTAAATAAAATTCTTGATGAGTGGAGAACTACCACTCTAATCTGGTTGTTCAAAAAAGATGATGCTATTTTTAAAATTCAGGAGAAAAAGATTTCCTTAACACCACAACAGAAAATAACAAACGATATCACTAGGTATATTTCACTGGCAAAGGAAAAAGAGAGGCTTAGATCCGGACGGTCTTGCATGGATGCTTGATAAAGCAAATTACTGAAAAATCGATAGAATGTTGTGTATGTGTGTGTGATATTATGTTTCATCGACTTAGAAAAGGCCTTCGATCGAGTAAATCTGCGAAAGACACGTACCGCATAACATTATTAAATTATGGACAATATTTACTCAAAAAAAGAAACATCGTAGATAAAATAAATAGTAAACTCACAAAGCCATTACTTATAGAAAGAAAAATTTGATAAGGAGAATGAAATTCCTTATTTTTAATGTACGTGATAATGCGACCAAGCTATACAGGTGATAAAAACAGCGGAATAAGGAAGTACACAGCGGAAACCCAAACCGAAATATCAAAAACAAAATAAATACTCGTAACAACAGACATGGAAATAGTACTTAGAATAGTGGAAAAAGCAAGAGGAGAAAGAAGAAGACTCTCTGTGTTTGTCCATTAATTTTCTTCAGCAGCAAATTATAGATTTTTAGTTTTTAAAAAGACCTCCATTAAAATTCAAAAATACTTTTGTGCCGACAAATGTCTCAGAATATATGAGGGTGTTTTATTAATAGCCCAGTCGTGTAGCGCGCCAAACAGGTTAATTTGAAAGTCTACGCGCACCGTTCAAAGGTTAATCGATATTACTTGTTTTCAGAGTGTATGAAAAAAAAATTAAAAGATAGCTTTTCGAAGAGGAGACTTTCAGCGTTTCGATGATACTAATACTTTTTATTTTTATTGCTTTATAATTTGTAAAACTTGAAACGAAATTTTTGTTTGCATGATTTTAAAGAGCACACAGCAAATTACAAATATTTAATAAAATATAGTATTAAAAAAATCCTTGTACATATACTATTATTATACCTTAAGTTTCAATATAAGTATAATTAAAAATACCCTCATTGTCTGTCTTATTTAAAATTGAGTCTTAAAATATGAAAATTTGCTTGCTATAGTGCCCCGGCGGCAATTTTACGTTTAAAGCAATACGAAATGGTAAAAAAAAGTCGGACGATTTGTTTTTAGTTACAGTTAAAAAAACTTTCTGTATTTCTGTAATGTTGCTCTTAAAAGTGTTCATGTAAACGTATTGTTTACTTATGGTTTTATTAATCATACAACTTAAACTTAAAATAAAAAAAATATATTTAAAGGTGGTAAATGAAAGATAAAAGTCTAAGCTTTAAGCAAAAAGTATTTATATTTCATTTAAATATTCAGGTACAAAGAAAACAGTGAAAACGTAAAAAGTTATAAATTACTCGAAGAAATTAAATGAATTACGTACTCTCTGGTCGTCATATTGGATCCGCCATTCGGAATTTTTCAAATCTGTTATCAGATTCTTGATCAGCACACCGAGAAACTCCCTAACAGCCAATTTCAAAATATTTAATTTAATGATAAATGAAACATATACAACAAATACAACTGAAGGCGTTAAACCAGCCATTTTATTTTAAATAATGTTTTTAAATTACGATAAAGCAAAAAAAAAAAAAAAAATCTATATAGTACTTTTTTCTAAAATTTCCCGTTCTTTCATGTGGTGCTATTAGTTTTTCCATATCTTTTTTATTTTTCGAGATATTTGCGAAAAAACGAATTTTTTATTTTATTTTCGATTTTGTAGACTTAGCTTACACTTTAAAGCAGCAAACTTTTTTTTTTATCGTATTTTACCTCCCAAAACTACCTGTATGCCAAAACGCAGCCTGTTAACATTTAATGAGCGCTTTTCGTTAAAATTTGCCTCTGACGCCTGGGCTGTAAGTATCTCGACTTATTGTATCTAAAAAAATATTTTATCGGTTTATCAAAAAAGAGTGGATGTTGTAAATCTACAGCTTATGGAAATGGCTTGTAACAGCAAAGTTTTCAGGAAAATACTCGGAGGTAAAGACAACCATAAGCAAATTAAAAAGTTTCTCGATGGTGGTGAGATTCGAACACACGCTGTGAGAGTATACACTATTGCATTTTACCAGCTATGCCACAGCACTGGCGTACCTTCTCCTGTTAGTCGGAGATCAATAGTAAAAACGGTAGCTCCGAGGTTGGATTTATTTACTGACGATGTCAATAAGCCTGTCGTCAAGGGAATTCAGATTAGTACTGTGGCTTAGTTGGTAAAATGCAGGGGCTTATAACTTGACATCGTTGGTTCGAATTCCACCAGCAGCGAGGAATATTTTTAAATTTTCTTTTGGCTGTATCGTTACCCTCACGTATTTTACTCTTCTTTCATTAAAAAATTTATTTTTTCGGACGTTTTTTCTCTAATGATCTGCTTCAGATTTTGGATTATTTTTCCGTAAACCTCTCTATTAATTACACAGGTATATAAAAAAATCCCTGTCTTTTTAATAATAATAATAATAATAATAATCTTTATTGTCTAACAGATAAATACATCCATTAACAAGACAATGTGACTAAAGCTAAGTTAAATCTAAACGAGTCTGTTCGGATAAACACATTACAATATTAAGTTTCAGCTCTAATAATATACTCTACAATATTAGTTAATAATATTCCCAAGACAACGATCCCGTGCAACCTTCAAAAACTGAGAATATGTTAGATTGGTAATATCAATGCCGTTGCAATTCACATTAAAAATCTTCATAGCTTGAAAAAGGGGGTCTTTTAACTGAAAATTTGAAGCATGGAACGGTAAGTTGAACACGGGATAATGTCTTAACGCACGAGATGGTACGTTAAAGTTTAGTTTTGACAATAAGTAGGAACAGTCGATAGCCGAGTTGCAAATTTTAAACAAAAAACAAAACCAGCATAAAATTGCGACGATCGGCCAATGACGATATCCGAAATCTGTGAAGCAGAGTTTCCTGTGGCGAGCCTCGTGGTGGGAAAACACCCTCCATTTGGATACGAGAAATTTTAAAAATTTTCGTTGTACCCCTTTTATTTGGGAAGTGTACTTTGAGTGTATAGGATGCCACACTATTGCTGCGTATTCTAATTTTGATCGAACATATGCAAAGTACAGAGATTTAATTGTATCAATGTTTGAGAAATCACGAGAGTTTCTAAATATGAATCCCAGCGTTTGCATTGCGCTCTTGTAAACCTGATTTATGTGTTCCGAAAATGATATCTCAAGATTTATATAATAGTCAGAATGAGTTAGGGTCTTTTTATTAGCGTACGTCATTTTGTAGCACTTTTCGGCATTTAGAGGTAAGTTGTTAGCTGTGCACCAGTTGCTAACTAGTCGTATATCATCTTGCAGTGCAATGCAATCAGAAACGCAATGTATTTGTCTGAAAATCTTTAAATCATCCGCAAACAATAGAACATTGCTAGAAACATTTATGCCTATATCGTTAATAAACAGAGAGAATATCAGTGGAGCCAATATACTGCCCTGAGGAGCTCCACTTGTAGCTTTGAATGTGAAGGAGTGATTACCACGAATATCGACATATTGATACCTGTCTCAAATAGGAGGCAAATAGTCGAATAAGATTGTCATCGAAACCAAGCCACCTTAATTTAAGAAGGAAGACAGAATGATCTACTCGATCGAACGCCTTTGAAAAATCCATATAAATAGCATCAACCTGACCACGAGCATCTAAGATCTGACTTACAAAATGAGTGAAATTGGCCAGATTCGTGATCGTACTGCGACTTTTATAGAAGCCATGCTGAGATTCAGATACAGAATGTTTTACTTGATTAAACACATCTTCGTGAATCAGCCCCTCTAATGCTTTCACAAATGGCGATAGCATCGATATGGGCCTATAATTAGAGATGTTATTTCCATTGCCTTTTTTGAAGAGAGGAATTATCCTAACTTCCTTCCATACCTGAGGAAATGAATGTGTTGTGAGTGCCATGTTATAAATGAAGCTCAATGGCTTCGAGAACGCGGATGCACAGTCATTGACGATGAAACTGGGAATATTATCAGGACCCGTGGACATTTTGTTTTTAGATTTTTTCAAGAACCTACTGACTGCTTCCTCTGATACACAATTAAGAGTTACATGAGAGCTTATATTAAAATTATTGTTTGGAGGGTGTCGGAAAGCATTACTCTGTGCAGAGTTGTTATAGACCGAAGAAAAAAAGTTCGCAAAGAGGTTAGCAATTTCAATAGGATCTGAATAATCTTTTCCCCCCCTCCGTAAACAGGGTCGGAAAAGAGCTTGAAGACCTTTTCGAGCTGACGAAGGCCCAGAATGTACTGGGATCGCCCTGCACAGAGTTTTCAACCTTGGACAGATAGTTCTTGTATGCTATGTTTATTCTCCTTTTTATATCCAACCTCGAGTCATGATATTGGTTGCGCCGTAATTGTGTATCAGATATTTTTAGTTTTCTAAAAATTCTATGCTTGCGCTTAATTGATTTAATAATATCCGCTGTAAACCATACTGGAAAGTTTCTTTTATGAATTACTGACGTGGGCACATACAAACCAAATACACTCGCAACTGTTTCATAGAAAAATTTACAGGCCTCGTCAACATTTCTGGCGCCATAAGTATTAGACCAGTCGGCATTCAACAACCCGCTGTACAACTGTGGAAAATCTGCTCTTCGAAAATTATACCGCGTATGACCTGTGCCGATGGGAAATTGGCGCACCTTAGCAACATCGAAAAGCAATGAAATGTTCAAAGCAGGATGATGAGTATCCTCGGGCACCAGTGGTAGTAGTTTCTTTAAGTGAGACACGTGTTTTCTTAAGTATTTTTTTATGCTGAATTCAAGAAGATCATAAAAAAGACATTCACCGTGAGGTTTTTTTCAGAAAACACACTTAAAAATGCCAGAAAACTATTAAAACTGAAAAAAAAATTTTAAACTATATAATCATTAAAATTATTTTGGATATCTTTCTGAATCTACATTTATCATAAAAACCTAAAAATATTAGGTTTTGAGTGTTTATGTTTAACAAAAAACACCACCTTTAACTAAGCTACGTCAAGTCAGGATTAAGAACTTCACACTGCCAATAATAATTTTGTTCAATATTAATAAATATTAAAAACAACTTTTTAATTTAGCGGTTGCACATATATATTTTAAACACCATCTTGCTATATAGCTTAGTTAAAGGTGGTGTATGCGTGTTTTTTTTGTTAAACAACAACACTGAAACCTAATATTTGTAAGTTTTTATGACAAATGTAGATTCAGAACATCTAAAGATGTCCGAAATAATAGTTTTTTTCCATAATTTTAATGATTATACAATTCTACATTATTAATTAAAATGATTTTTTCAATTTAATAGTTTTCTGGCAATTTTAAGTGTGTTTTCTGAAAAAAACTCACCTAGGATGTCTTTTTTTATGATTTTTTTGGATTCAGCATAACAAAATACTTAAGAAAACATGTGTCTCATTTAAAAGACAGAGATTTTTTTATACCTGTGTTATGGATATATATTCAATAAGAAAATTTTTCACAGTGGTAAATAGTGGTCGCCATCAACTATTAAGAAAATGGCTGGTTGTTGCCTTTTTTAGAGGTGAAGAGCCCTTATGAACCCATCGTATACACTTTTACTCCGTAGAACGATCCTACGAGAACATTCAACTCTCGACGCCTTTGACAATTTACGAAAGATTACTTTCTTCATTATCTAAACCAACCAACCATTTATGAGAAATTCCTTCTTTTCCCAGGTTCTATTCTGGTGTCAGGAGATTGTAGTTTCCAATACTCCAGATTTTTTGGCCCGTACTGGGATTTTCAGCCGTTGATTTGATAGCAGGACATCCTCAACAAACTCAGTAACCTCAATCGGTCTTTTTGAGCTGGAGTCAACATGAATTTACTTTCAGCCACGTCAAAACTACTTAGACCACAATTTTACTTGAAAGTGTTATCGTCTGTCATTTTCGTACACCTGGTACATTTTCTCATGAATAACTTTAGATCTATTTCCTTCTTTTGTGACATACTTTATTGTTGTCTATGTTCTAAATTATTTTTCTCATTTTTCAAACACACAAAATTTCACAAAAGAACTTTTTCCTGTATGATTTCATAGTAACGGTTAGGAAAATAACTTAACAGAAAACCCTCGTAAGTAAATTAATTTAAATCTATGAATACGAAGCAATAATATGCGGCAGATTTCTCCAAAAAGTAAATACTTTTCTTTGCCCTGCACTCAGCCCGACGGCTTCTCTAGAGTTCATTACAGCTACTTTTCTGAATTGCTGATGCACCGAAGACAAGAAAATCTCATTATATCCCAATAAGGTTTTACTTAATTCCATTTCGTCTCACGAGAGAGCCATTAGAAGAGTGAAAACGGGGTTTAGAGAAGTTATTCACGATGGGCAATATATAAAGCAGTCTGATTTGAATATCGCGCCTAATGATATTAATAACATTTCAAGGCCTGAAGTTCTATTACGGTACTTTATAAAGATATTAAAGGCCTTTTTGACTCGCACTAATATTTCCACATTCTCTTTGCGATTTTTTTGGAGTCAAATGAAGTGAATCAAACGGAAAATCAGACTAAAGAGAATTGCCATTAATGTCCAACAAAAAATAAAGCAGCCATAAATTATTTTAGGTTAGGACAGGAAACAAGTTATCGTCAAATTGAGGTAGATCTTAAAATACACTTATCCAATTGTGATTCGACATAGCACCAAAGGAACGTTTTTCTCATAAGAATAAATAACATTTCAGGATTGTTGGGAACAGAAAAATATCAATTCTATACTGTTTGGCGAATTTTGTTAAAAGAATGTATCAGAGGCAAAATCCTCATCTGTTAACATCACAGCTTTTTAAGTATAGCAAGGTGTTTTATCAGACAACTAGATAAATTTTATCTTGTTACGATCATAACTCTGAAAGTGGCTTGCTTTTCAGTCTCCTAAACTCATGACATGGTGTTTGATGACAGAAGATTGAAGGTTCGTGATATTGCTAAGACCCTGGACATTTCTAATTGCCAAATTAACAATATTTTGCATGGACACATGCACATGAGAAAGTTCGTTGCAAGGTAGGTGCCTCGATTTCTCGCTATCGACCAGAAATGTGAACGGGTCAGGTTGTGTTCTGCCAATTTAAAGTTGTATCAAAGAAATCCCGGCGAATTTTTACGATGATATACGTGAAACTTTCACTATTACCCAAACCAAGGAATAGGTGAAACAGAGGATGGCGAAGACTTTCTTTTCAACACGAAATTATTAGATTACCTTGAAACGGGGAAAAAAATGAGTGATCGTTTACACGAATACAAGCTTTTGCCAAATATACCACGGACAGCTTGCTGATCAGGAAATGCGTGCAAGAACTATATACGTTAGGAGGTTACCCTAATGTGGGTACCAGGCCATCAAGGCATATCTGGAAATGAAATAGCGGACGAACTCGCCAAAAGACGCACCTTAGAGGACCCGCCTGAACAGGTTGTAGGAGTTCCGTTCGCTTTCGGTAAAAACAAGATCAGGGAATGGTTGGACAAGGAACACCAACGCTCTTGGACTGCAGGAGTGGGTGTCGTCAAGCAAACTCCTTATGAAACAAACTACGACAGGCAGAACAAAGGAGCTCCTGTCGATGTCAAAACAAGGGCTACGCCTGAGTATAGGGTATACGGGACATGTGGCATTACAAGCCCATTTATATAAGCTCAAACTGGCTGAGCGGAAAACATGTCGGCTGTGCGAGGGAAAAAGCGCGGACAGCATTCACATTTTGTGCGAATCTCCTGCACTAATGGTTAAAAGATATAAATACTGGAGTCAACTATTCTGTGAACCCAAAGATCTACAAGAGGTCAGGGTGAGTAGCCTATGTCTTTTGGCAGAAAATGCCGAACTAGGACTGCGACCCTGATTCGACAGTGGGGAGTCACAGAAGAACTTTTAGATCTAGGTGACATTAGGGACTTAAGATACTACCCACTCTTCTTACTAGTACTACTACTACTAGGCGAATACAAAGAACCTTTGGCTGCTAAACATCTTGCCTACCGACAATGGCGTAAGAATCCTGACGCCATAAATCTTAACATCTTTTTTCGTACCCGGAACAGATGCAAAGAAATTATCGACGAAACCAAGAAGGCACACAATCAAAGAGTTAAAAACAAACTACTTGACGGTCCCAATAATTCCAGGTCCCTTTGGTTAACCGCTAAGGCCATTAGTCAAAATTTCACTAAATCCACTATACCATCACTCACACGGCCAGATGATACTACCGCAGCAACACAACTTCTTAGTTGAACTCCTTGCCTCACATTCTACCGTCGATTGCCAAAGAAAAACATCACCAACTAATCCCATCAAGGATGTCTGAAATTGTCTTCAGACAGCGTATCATAAAACGTATTTTAATGAAGCTAGACACGAAAAAAACTTCTGAGCTGACGGAATACCTGCCACAGTACTCAAAAAAGCGCGAGCGAACTAAAACCGGTTTTTTTTGTAGACTTTCCTACCTATCCTGCAGAAAGGAAATATTGCCTTCCTGCTGGAAATGCGCTACAGTTCAGCCGATACCCAAAAAGGCAAGAAAGCCTTGCGAAACAGGAGTGAAAAGTGAACTTCAGACTGATGTATATTGTGTATTCTTAGCAAGCGTCTTTACAGGAGTAAAGTAAAAATGTTTCAAAAAATCAAAGTTTATAGTGAGTTCGGAGTCACCAGCGGAGCAAATAATGTCCTTCTAGATAGACTCTAACTTATATAGAGCATGTTTGATGAATTTGAGTTAAGGCGGTGTTCGGCTTCATAATACCAAATTATTCCAGGGTTTTCAGAAGTTTTCTTTTTATGCTCACGTTGGTTCCAAGACCCATTTTCGAATTGATATTTTATGTTTTTGTTTAGCATTGAGGTAATAGCAACTGAGTGAAGTGATGTAATATTAACACGTCCAGAAGTATTTTATTATAAGGTGGATCAGCTCCCCTAACCCCGCTCTCTTATGAAGTAATTGATATTTGCACTTGATCGATTTTAATACAAGAGAAGACTCACCCTTCTACGGTTTGGTAATATAGCGTTGAAAAAAAATTTAATAAAATTTCAAAGCTGAGGTAAAATTGATGTATAACACGAGAAAATCCAATTAATTTTACTAAACGATCATCAGTCAAAGGGATGCTGATCCGAAGGAAATTTGTTCGTTATATATTTTCTCGGAAAAGCAAATTCCTGTTAGAGACGATCCTATTAGTTTTTTTTTAATGATAAAATATATTAGTTGTGAATTTAGTTCACAATTAATTGATCAAATATCTCTCTCTCTCATATATATATATATATATATATATATATATATATATATATATATATATATATATATATATATATATATATATATATATATACGAGGCTGGTTTGAAAAGTCCGTGCAAAGTCCGAGAGATGGCACCACCGGCGCGTATCGAGGTCATGTTTAGTTAGTAGCATCTCTTGAATGAACGCACACCAAGTTTCAGCCATATTGGTCTATTTCTTTGTGTTTGGCATTCGTGTGAATCAAGGAAGTCGAGTGATTTTCAAGAAATGGACGAAAAAGAATTTCGTGTGGTGATTAAACATTACTTTATGAAAGGCAAAACGCCTCAGGAGACTAAAGAGAAGCTTGATAAACATTATGGTGACTCTGCACCTTCGATTAGAACAGTTTATAAGTGGTTTCAAAATTTTCGGACTGGCCATATGGGCACAAGTGACGCTGAACGTTCTGGACGGCCTGTGGAGGTTACGACTCCAGAAATCATTGATCAAATCCATGATATGGTGATGGATGACAGAAGAGTTAAGGTGCGTGAGATTGCTAGTGCTGTGGGCATCTCGACTGAACGGGTACATAATATTTTGCATAAACGTTTGGACATGAGAAAGCTATCCGCAAGATGGGTGCCGCGATTGCTCATGCTTGACCAAAAACGGAATCGTGTGAAGTGTTGCAAGGATGGTTTGCAGCTGTTCCAGAAGAATCCGGAGGATTTTAAGCGTCGTTTCGTCACTGTGGATGAAACATGGATACATTACTATACTCCTGAGACCAAACAATAATCTAAACAATGGGTTACCAAGGGGGAATCTGCACCAAAAAAGGCGAAGACCGTTCCTTCGGCCGGAAAGGTTATGGCGACTGTCTTTTGGGATTCGCAAGGGATAATCCTCACCGACTATCTGGAAAAGGGTAAAAGTATTACAGGTGACTATTATTCATCGTTATTGGACCGTTTGAAAACCGAGCTGCAAGAAAAACGCCCGCGATTGGCCCACAAGAAAGTCCTTTTTCATCACGATAACGCACCAGCACACACCTCAGCAGTTGTGGTCGCAAAATTAATGGAAATAGGATTCCAACTCGTTTCACATCCCCCCTATTCTCCAGACTTGGCTCCCTCGGACTACTATTTGTTCCCCAATTTGAAGAAATGGCTGGCGGGACAAAGATTTTATTCAAATGAGGAGGTGATTGCAGACACTAATGGATATTTTGCTGACTTGGACAAATCCTATTATTCGGAAGGGATCAACAAACTAGAACATCGTTGGACGAAGTGTATAAGCCTAAAAGGAGACTATGTCGAAAAATAAAAAAAGGTTTATCCCAAACACATAAGTAGTTTTTTATTTTTGCACGGACTTTTCAAACCAGCCTCGTATGTATATATATATATATATATATATATATATATATATATATATATATATATATGTATATATCCATAATTGAAACTATGAGAAAACATTGGTTAATATGGTTAATAACTTAACCAACGAGGATTAGTATTAAAAACAACTACGGAACATTAAAAGTTACATCATTGTTATAAAAATGTAAACAAAATTATTGTCAAAAAAGTCTCCATACGATTAACAATTACCAATAATAGTTTAATGGGGTTTAACGGAAAGTAACAACTTCGTTTAAACTAATATTTAGTGGAGCCACCGTTGGCCTTGATAATCTCCTGTAAGCAACCAGCTTTCTAGTAACTTCTGCTGGCATGTTCGCCCATTCGTTCAATATTCTGTTTGAAACATTATGTTTGTGGACGTGCCGTTTAAGTTCCTCACATAAATGCTCGATGGGGTTAATATCAGGTGATTGCGGAGGTGTATGCAGCTGCTGCCGCACATTATGGATGATCCATTCTCGCACCAAGCTTGCGGTATGTTTCGGATCATTGTCCTGTTGGAAAATGTATCTTTTTTTCGAGTGCTAATTTTTGGACATTTCCTCTTAAATTGTCTCTCAAAATGTTAAGATAAACATGCTGATCCATGGTACCATTAATAAAATGTAAATTTCCAACCCCTCCAGCGGACATACATCCCCAAAGTAGAACATTGCCACCCTCTTGTCTCACCGTGGAACAAATATTTTTAATATTGAATGCGATATTCTTCTTTCTCCTCACTTTAGTTCTGCCAGGAGATCCAAAAAGTTTAATTTTAATTTTATCACTAAAGATTACGGATTCCCAAAATTCAGGAGGTTTAGTAAGGTATTCTCTAGCAAAAGCTAACCGTTTTTTGCGATTAGCTTCCGAAATTAACAGCTTCTTCCTGGCTGCACATCCCTTATAGCCTGCCCTGTATAAACAATTTCTCACTATTTATGAACAAACATTTTTCGAAAATAGTTCCCGTAATTCTTCTTTTAATTTTGGTGCACTTCGTGGAAGCTTTAATTATTTGTCTAACAATACTGGCCTCTTCACGTGGGGTGAGTTTCTTGGGACGATCGGAGCGTGGTCGAATTTTATAGGAACCCGATGTTTTATACTGGTTTACAACGTTCTGAACAATAGCATGCGACTTTTTAACAATTTTTCCAATATTTCTGTACGATCTTTCCACAAATCAATTATGATCTTTCGAGCTTGAAATGGAATATCACAATTTCTGCAAATATTTACTCTCAGGTAACGACTTGAAGAAAAACGTTTATTGCTGCATTTTGTAAAACTGCAATTGGAACGTAATATCATAGTGGTACATTTAACAGAAATTGAAAGAATCACTTTGTTAATGATGGTTGGTTATGGAGACCTTAGAAGAACACAACAGGGGGTGTATGATCTTTTTAACGCAGAATATCCGAATTGAGAACCTATTACTCAATTCGTAGCTTGCAAAACATTAAAACGATTTAGACAATCAGGTCGTTTTAAGGATCGTTCTAAATTTGGACCTCCAAGAGTTAAAGTATGCGATAATAAAAGGTTAGATGTTTTATTGGAAGTTACAGAAAATCCCTATACAGTCCTCGTCAGCTTTGCCTAGACCCATTCATAAGTAAAGGTACCTTAAGTCATATACTGAATGAAGAAAAATTGCATCCATATTGTAGCGTATGAAATGGTGTTTAATTGCGCCCCACGTATACTGCGTCATTTTGTAAGCTGTTAAAAAGTGTTCTCAGTTTGAGGCATCTTTTTTTGTACCCTGTGAGAAGTTGTTTGTCCCACGCTTGAGCGCAATTTTGTAACATTGGAACTTACCCGCTTTAATTTCTGCTACTGAATTGAGTGGACCCTGATTTTAAAAGAACTAAAGAAATTAAACACACACTAGCTCAGTTTTCCTTGGTGGAGAGATATGGGTAAGAGATAATTTTCTTACGTCTTTTTGGAATTTATTTCTATTTTTTAAAAGGCTTTAGCTGTACAAAATTTTGGGCACCATCCATTTTAAAATAGAAAGGATCTAACTTCAGCTAATAAAATGGAAAAATGCTGAAGGGTTTTATGGGTATTACAAAAAAGAATTAGTCTAGTACAACTTATCCTGAAAAGAAAAATAAGTATTCAGTGAGACACTAGCTTTAATCAACTAAAAGAAAATTTATTCACGTTTTTAAAATAAAAAGTTCTAACCTTACAGTTTTACCAAAAAAAATTCTAGCCTATCTAGTAGTTGTTACATTTAAATTTTAAACTATTTAACCCCCGAAGACGAAAAGTCGTGCTTTACACTTCACTTTTTAGTCTGTTTTAAATTGTAGTTAAGGCACTACTCCGGGATAAGTCTATTGAAGGAAGTTTTGTTGACTTACTGTTCTTATTCCTGTTTTGATGGACTACGCCCGACTTCACACTTTTTCTTAGCAAACACTTAGAAAGCCCACTACGGCTTTTAGTTAAGACACTGGTGCTTTTACTTAGCGGCTCTGATGAAAATTAGCCTACTTCGGCTAGATGGAAAATAGCCTCTCGGCTAGACGGTACTGCCTGGCTGCGGCTAGATGGAAAACAGCCCGGCAGCGGCTTGATGGTACTGCCTGGTTGCGGCTAGATGGAAAACAACCTCGATTCAAGCTCTGCGGAGCCTTAAATAATCGTGCGACTTTTGCCTGTAATATCACGACGCTCCAATCAAAACTGCGGATCAAACATTTCACCAATCGCGGCGTAGCGAGAGGTTCGGTCAGGAACCCGCACAACACAATATATACCGAACGTCTTGGAATCTCTGTTTAATATACCGTTCGATACAAAAATGAAAATAAGTACAATTTGAAATGGAAAAATCAGTAACATTACATGGTCTTAAAATCTAGGAAAAAATGAATGTTACATTTACCCCCTTCCAAAAAGAAATAGACTACACTAGTCTATTAAACTTAGGCTACTTATGAAAAGGTACAAAGTGGTACACTATCACTTAATACTACGGTCAGAACTTAAAACAAAATTACAAACTTCGGACCTTACTACTAGACTTAATCCAATTAAGCACTAATATTAAGTACAATGAAAACCAAATGAAAATCTTTGCATGTACACAAGAATCTTATAACTAGACTTAACTTAATTAAGCACTAAGGTTAAGTACATCAAAAAGTAAATAAAAATCCTTGCATGAACATAAGAAATACCTGTTCAAAGTAACAATCGCGGTCTTCTTATATAAAAGAATCAGCTCTGTTATTGTTACCAAAACAAAAAAAATATAACTTTGTCTAGACTCTTGTCTAAACCAAAAAAAAATGAACTGAAACAAAGTATGAACACCCCCCTTAAAATAGTTTAAGGATTGTCTGAAAATTTTCTATCTCAGCAAAAGAAATTTATAAAAATTCTTAAATAAAGAAAAAAATAAAAAAAAGATTCTAATGCGAACACTTACACTAAAAAGAAAAAGTCTTGTCAGACCATTTAGCACAAGGCCAAAAAAATATCTGGATAAATATCCAGGCAAACGCTCGGGAAAAATCGCTATCAATGCTCTAGCTCATCGCTAAGAGAACATTCCAAATCTAGTATCACTACTAGTCGCATCAGAAAATAATCGCACTATATCGCGCAATGTCGACGTCCTAAGACATCCAGACATGCAAAAATCGCTAGGGAAAACGCTCTGGTTGATCGCCAGAAAACACGTCAGCTTATCGCCAACAAAACACTCTGGTATATCGCCAGAAAAAAGCCTTGGCTCCTCGCCAAGAAAACACTCTTTAAATAGTCCTCGACTACACAAAGTCTGCGTTCTAAAAGAACAATCTCGCCATTAACATAGTGAGCAGCTATAAAAGCTAACAATACCACTATAGGCACAGTGAATAGCTATAAAAGCTAAAATTCACTCTAAACACAGTGAATAGCTATAAAAGCTAAAATTCACCAAACTGAATGATCCTGCTTCAAAAAGCAACGTTCACTAAGAACGGAATGATTAGTCTGCGCACAACTAACATTCAAGGAAACATTCCCAATATAACTATATGAGACAGCAAGTCTCGAAATAGGACCTCCCTAGAGTCATAATCCTATATATAGGAGTCCATAAGCAAAACGACTCAAAATCACACATTTTGAGCACATGCCCTCAGGCAACCAACATACACTGAAATATATACAGAAATATATACAGAAATATATACAGACATATATACAGGAGTTCAAATCCCAAACCTTTGGTTATGACAACTCCATACTGAGCTTGGTGAAAGCTCTTAGCAAAAGCTAATCAAATCTTCGGCACATCGCACCAAAGTGACAAATCTGCCTAGAAACATGAGCCAGAAAAAAAAACGCCCTCCATCATTCTTCAGGGTGGCTACACAGAGATATAAAATTTAACCAGCATTGCGCTTCTCCAAGTTGCATGAAGAACCCTCGTGTACTGGTCTCGCCCTAGAACAACAACGAAAAAACATTCAATCCATCCCACATAACAGGAGACAAACACCTCACCACGATATACTGAATGGTGGAGACAATAAAATACAGAATTGGTGACCCTGGAGTCCACCAACAAAAGGGAGTAGATTATAGCATCCACTAAACTAAAACGGTGTCTACCACACCACCATAAGTCAAAAAAATTTAATCAATAGGGTGTTCCGAAACACACTACTGCCAACAGCCTGTCACCACTAATAGGCTAATTGGAGCTGAGGTCGACTACAGTAGCTAGGCTCTCCTTTGGCTCAAATAGAAATAACCATTGGGTAACAAAACCCCTAAAGGTCCCAAAGGTCAAACGTTCACCCCCCATAGACTACCCTTCCAATCAGTCTGTTCCTCAGGAAGACTAACTCCCTGCCAAACGTCGTAACGGCATCTGTTAGCACCCGGTGCATCACAGCCTGTAAAAACAGATAACTCATGGGATACAACCTAAAAGGTTTACAAGGTTGACTTAACCAAGCTTCTAACGAAATTTTAAAAAAAAAAACGAAAATGAGCTTAAGAAGCTACATGAAGCAAAAATTTCTCAAATTTTTGGTGGCAACGCAACAAAACTTTTGAAGACGACAAGAGCTTTTCCAGCTTAATCAGAAACAAGAAGAAAACATCGTTGACAGCTAAAATATTCGATCATGGTGTTAATCGTCTCCCTAGACAATAGCCTCTAGAAGAAACTGCTACAGGTATCAGGCATAACCGTTTTCTGTCAGCCCAAACTTCTAGATTACCTCTTGGAAATCTAAAAATTCGGTTAGGAATCTTCCTTCACTGCGCTTAGCCTCTCTTGACAAGGTTCTCATCTCGGTATCAGATTTTGATCATTTCTTTGTGAAACGACTGTCTTACTCTGCTCTCATCTCCTGTAAATGATCAGCCTTTAGTTCTCCTGCAGAACTTCAATTTTCTATCAATCTGATAGTAAACCGAAAAAACTCAACATACGCCTATGAGTCCATGCAAAAAAATTTTAAAAAAATTAGTGACTCAAAGGTAACGTTTAAACGGCTCTGAAAAAAAAACAGAAAATACCCTCAGTTTGTCAATTCAGAAGAAGATCTAAACCAAAATAATCCAAGTCTTAGACTTACAGGATAAACCAAAATCAATTTACTCTTAATTGCACCCAACATATACCACTAAGGTAATAAAAATACACCCACTCGGGTAACAAACTTTGAAATTGCTCATAAAAATTTTGACTCTACATCACACTACACGAGCTACATCTTGCGCTTGTCCTAACTCAAGATCACCTTGGATTGCCTCTAATCAAAATTTCGCTTCCAAGTGTCAAGAACTGGATATTATTTGGGGTCATAAGCAAATTAAATCCCGCGACCACCGACATACCAGTCTTATGATATATCCTGAGTGTGACTCTTTCGCAAGCTCGCAACAGCTGAGTCGATGCTAAACATCAACTACAATCAATCTAAGTTTGGATATGATCAGTACCCAAAACCTTAGCATTAAACAATAAAAGTAAGCTATTCTCTGCTCAACTTTTATAACAGTCAAAAGGACGAGGTCGTCACCTCTACAGAGCAACATCAAAAAAAATAAAGTAAAGCAATTAAGATAATGTAAATGTAAATTATTCTTCTTCTGACAAACTTTCATTAGGGTTAGGTTCATTGAATGGTTTTTAAGTCTTTAATATGCCATCGTCCTACTTTAGTCCCATCTAAATTAACTAAACCATAAACTAGATCTGAAATCTTTTCTCTTATCACGCAATGCACATACTTAGGTACCAACTTAGATGTGAATTTATCTGCTGCACTGGAAAGAATTTTATTTTTTCGCCAAACGTGATCACCTATATTAAAGGCAAAATCCCTTTTTCTAAGGTTGTAAGACTTACTGTTCCGTTCATAAGCCTTATGTATCCTACTACGCACGTCGGTGAAAATGTCTTTTAAACCCTTTAAATTTTCGGCGTACGCACCCCTGTTACCCGGAATTATTTCGCTGTCAACATTGACATCCAAATCTAAGTTTTTATAATACGATCCAGCTAGAGGTATGTTATATGTCTGCCGTAAACTAAGAAAGACGGTGTAAACCCGGTTACTTCGTGTCTTGCGGTGTACACGGGATTAAAACGGATGTTAAAACTATATGTCTCACTTAAGCTCTTAAGACACTCAGAAGTAAACTGAGTACCGTTATCGCATATCGAAAGCGATGAAACTCCGTGGATTAGAAAAATATCGTTTTCTAAAATTCTCTCTATATGTCCAGCTTTAGAGCTTTTCAAAGGAAATAGCATGGTATACTTTGTAAACCAGCAAGAAACCACGAGAAGCCATTTATTTCCCTTTTTTGAACGTGGGAATGGGCCTACTAGATCAGCTGCTATGACTTGAAAGGGGTAATTAACCGTTTTCTCTTTTCCCATCAGTCCCATAGGTAGTGTATTTAGAGGTTTCTGCGCTCCACATACTTCACAAGTCCTCACAAACTTTAAGATATCAAAACGCATTTTAAACGCATGTTGTCTCAGCCTAATCGCCCAACGCGCTAGTTTGCCACTAGGGTTTTTAATAGAATTAAGCCACAATAAACTATAATGATCTGTTATAACCGTGAAAGGAACACCTTCTATGTAAGGTCGAAACTTTTCGATGTTAAAGAGTACCGCTAAACATTCTTTTTCAACAACCGAATAGTTACGTTCAGCCTTTGACAAAGTTCTACTGGCATACGGTATCACTCTTTCCTCACCATTGATTTTCTGTGTTAGGACGCCCCCCTAAACCGGTATTAGAAGCATCACTAGAAATATAAAACTGTTGGGAAAAATCTGGTTCGGATAAAATTGGAGCTGAAACCAATAGCTCTTTAATCTTTATAAAAGATCTCTCTGCTGCGTTTGTCCAATCTATCGATTGTCCTTTTTTTCGTCCTTTCAAAAGATCATTTATAGGCGACAACAAGGTATCCGGATCGGTACGCAAGGAATTTGAGCTTACTATATAGCCTAAAAACTTTAGAGAAGTTTTGAAAAAATCACATTTGCTCAAATTTATCGTCAGTCCGGCCTCTTTCAATTTATCTTTTACTTCTTTAAGTAAGCGAATATGCGATTCGAAGTCTTCCGATGTCACTAAAATATCATCGAGATAGGTAAAAATATGTGGCTCATATTTCGGACCAAATATAGCGTCCACTAAACGTTGCTGAGTTTGAGCAGCGTTCTTTAGACCAAACGGCATAGTGACGAACTGAAATAGACCTCGGCCTACTACTGCAAAAGCGGTCTTTTCCTTAGAGGATTTGTCCAAAGGAATTTGCCAGAAAGCCTTTCTAAGATCTATCGAGGATACATACTTAGCATTCCTGAGTGATGTCAAAATTCTGTCGATGTTCGGTAATGGATAGTTATCAAATTTGCTGACCTCGTTGAGCTTTCTACCGTCAAAGCATAGACGATTTCACTCCGAGTTTCAACATTTCGTCTAACTCCTTATTCAATAATTTTGACATGTTCGGAGACATGGCGATGGGCCTTGTCTTTACAGGATTGGCATCAGCCGTATCTATAGACATCTTGATTTTATTCGTTCGGCCTAACCTATCTTTACTACTTATCTCATGGAAAGAGCTTATTACTTTTTCTGCCTTCAAGCGTTCCGTCCGCGAGAGATCATCTAGGGTACATAGACGCGAGAAAAGGTTTTCTAAAGAACTTTCTGAATAACAATCTTTAAAACTTGTTTAAGAGTTGACTTCTAGGGACTGTGGATACCACGAATTATTTTTAAAATTTACTAGAATTCCGAATTTTTGTGCAAAATCACATCCTAAAACCAAAGTATGTGATAGAGAAGGTACTACTAGAGCAGAGATTACTAAACAATGTCCATTGCAGACTAGCGGCAACTCAACCGTACCTAAAACTTTTAAACGGCTGCCATCTGCAGTGGTAACACTTCTATTTTTGACATGGCATATTTTTATACTTAAACGACTTAAAATTTTAATACCATTCTGACCTATAACGGAGGCATTTGCACCAGAGTCAAATAAAGCCGAGAAATGGGCACCTAATAGATTTATCTTTGTATGCGGTCTGTTATCTAAATATTTATGCACGAATAAAGGAGACATGTGACCATTTGGAGAAGCAGGAGTTTTAACTTGAGAAGGAGAAATTTATTAGACTTAAAAAATCAGAAACTTTTTGTAACTATTTAGTCCAATCTGATCTATTGGATTATTTCTTTACTTAAGATCCTCGTTAAAATCTTTCTTTTGTCCGCGACCGGACGTTCTGAGAAAGTACGACGGATTTTAAGTTCATAGTCTAATTCATTTTCCAGTAGGTGATTGACTTTAAAATTGAATGCTTCCATGATAAATGTATAAAATTTAAAAGAATCGTTTAAAAATCGTAAAAATATTTCTCCTGTGCTCCCAATAGTCAAAATAAAAAATATGTAAAGGCACTTAAAATATGTAAACTTCTTTACTAAACCTTAAAAAAAATCTTCGACAATTTCAAAAAAATTTCTAAGTATTGCCTTCTATTAAAATCCTTTTACCAAATATGTTAAGAATTTTCAACAAAAAATCTCCAAATACCGTTTCATATCAGCAAAGTATTTTTAATATTCATGCAAAACATCGGTGAAAAGAAAGAACAGTTTTTTGTTCGGTTAATCGCAAAATAAGTGCAAAAAAATTAAAGTAGACCAACACATCTGCTAATCCGAACTATAAAGTTAGCTTTTAAGGAAAAAGCAGGGATCTCTTATCTTAGAGTCAATTAACAATATTCAAATATCTATATCAGATAAATTGAAATAAAAAAATTCTACAAATTTCCTGCTTTTGTCTTACTGCTATAGTGTAGTTTCGTTTAATAAATATTATGAAATAAAAATATCTGCAAAGTTAGAGCTTTTACTTTGTTCGAAAGCTAGTACACTGAACCCTTTTTTAAAAAATAAAATTCCAAAAGCCCCGCGTTGACAGCGCTATTTTGTAGCGTATGAAATGGTGTTTAATTGCGCCCCACGTATACTGCGTCATTTTGTAAGCTGTTAAAAAGTGTTCTCAGTTTGAGGCATCTTTTTTTGTACCCTGTGAGAAGTTGTTTGTCCCACGCTTGAGCGCAATTTTGTAACATTGGAACTTACCCGCTTTAATTTCTGCTACTGAATTGAGTGGACCCTGATTTTAAAAGAACTAAAGAAATTAAACACACACTAGCTCAGTTTTCCTTGGTGGAGAGATATGGGTAAGAGATAATTTTCTTACGTCTTTTTGGAATTTATTTCTATTTTTTAAAAGGCTTTAGCTGTACAAAATTTTGGGCACCATCCATTTTAAAATAGAAAGGATCTAACTTCAGCTAATAAAATGGAAAAATGCTGAAGGGTTTTATGGGTATTACAAAAAAGAATTAGTCTAGTACAACTTATCCTGAAAAGAAAAATAAGTATTCAGTGAGACACTAGCTTTAATCAACTAAAAGAAAATTTATTCACGTTTTTAAAATAAAAAGTTCTAACCTTACAGTTTTACCAAAAAAAATTCTAGCCTATCTAGTAGTTGTTACATTTAAATTTTAAACTATTATAACCCCCGAAGACGAAAAGTCGTGCTTTACACTTCACTTTTTAGTCTGTTTTAAATTGTAGTTAAGGCACTACTCCGGGATAAGTCTATTGAAGGAAGTTTTGTTGACTTACTGTTCTTATTCCTGTTTTGATGGACTACGCCCGACTTCACACTTTTTCTTAGCAAACACTTAGAAAGCCCACTACGGCTTTTAGTTAAGACACTGGTGCTTTTACTTAGCGGCTCTGATGAAAATTAGCCTACTTCGGCTAGATGGAAAATAGCCTCTCGGCTAGACGGTACTGCCTGGCTGCGGCTAGATGGAAAACAGCCCGGCAGCGGCTTGATGGTACTGCCTGGTTGCGGCTAGATGGAAAACAACCTCGATTCAAGCTCTGCGGAGCCTTAAATAATCGTGCGACTTTTGCCTGTAATATCACGACGCTCCAATCAAAACTGTGGATCAAACATTTCACCAATCGCGGCGTAGCGAGAGGTTCGGTCAGGAACCCGCACAACACAATATATACCGAACGTCTTGGAATCTCTGTTTAATATACCGTTCGATACAAAAATGAAAATAAGTACAATTTGAAATGGAAAAATCAGTAACATTACATGGTCTTAAAATCTAGGAAAAAATGAATGTTACAATATAAACAACAATGCAGGAATTATCTGAAGATGACTACGATAGACGCGACGAATTTTGCGAGGTTATGATGGAACCAATCAGTAATGATCCTAACCTAATTTATAATATTGTTTTTTCTGAAAAGGCCACATTTTGTCTTAACGGAAGAGTTAACAGACATAACTGCCGGTACTGGTCTACTGAGAATCCCCACTGGAAAATCGACACTCATTCTCAAAGATCACAAAAGATAAACGTGTGGGCAGGGATTTGTGGACGTCATATCATTGATCCCTTTTTTATCGATGGAAATCTTACAGGACAGAGGTATTACACTTACTCCAAGAGCAAGTTGTTCCAATTTGTGCATGTCTTTTATCCGATGAAAATAATTTGGATACCCCTAACAGGAAACTGTGGTATCAACAGGACGGAGCACTTCCTCACTATGAAATCAATGTTCGTAGATATTTGGATGCGATTTTTCCTAATCGATGGATAGGCAGAAGAGGTGCTGTAGAATGGTCTGGAGTTCTGATCGTACGCCACTCGATTTTTTGTTTGTGGGGTCATTTGAAAACCAAAGTTTACCTAAGTCGATCTGAAACTGTAGAAGATTTACAACAAAGAATTCAATATGAAGTAGCATAGATCACCCCGGATTTTCTCTAAAACTCTGTTCAGGCTGTTTATGATAGATTGGATCATTGGCTCGTTGTTAAGGGTAGACATTTTGAGCAATTGTTACCTTAAAAATAAACCTAGAGTATTTATTAATAGTATTTTTTGTCTTTTTTTATCTTAAATTTCAAATGACAATAATTCTAAAACAGTTCAATTTAGACATATGGTATGTTAGACAAATAATATCCAGAATTTTTAATAGGACTTAAAAATGAAATAATATATAGGGCTTTACTTTTAAAAAAAAATTGAGATAGAGTAATTTCGTCGAACTGACAGTTCAAAATATATTATTGTCAACATAAGCAAGTGCGCCGTATAACACTCTATAACTTTTGTTTAAACATTTTTTAATACACTGATTAATAAATGCTGTGGAATCATTACTCCATACATCGGGCACCCTGTATATATATATATATATATATATATATATATATATATATATATATATATATATATATATATATATATATATCATATTCTCAGTCTGCCTGTCCGTTAGTAAGTGCGCTTATGACTCGAGAACCACTTAAGGAATAAGCAGTGACGATAATAGTGAATCAAGTTGGAAAAATCAATACGCTTGCAATACGCTTCCTAAACCGTTAAATATGGAACAATAACATGTAGCAAATAATATAATATATATAAAATGCAACGTCTCTCTGTCTGTCTGTCCATTAGTGCGATTATCACTCGAGAACCACTTATCCGATTTACGTGTTTTTGTTTTTTTTGAAATTCATACATATGTTCTCTGGTCACGTTTTAGTATATATTTTGTTACGTCAGGTAACATAAGGAAAGTTTGCAGTGAGCGAGTTCTCTTGCAAAAAAAACAATAATTCTGTAGTCCAGGCGAGCAGAGCCGCGGCGCAGCTAGTACATATATAAAGTTTGAAATTGATTTATCATCTCGTTCGAGACTGATAGGGCCAACAGACCCAGACGGTAGTGAGTGATTATGTTTTAGTGATCTAGGAAAATTTGTATAATACCCTTGAAGGGACAAAATATATTAACAGTCTCCTCTTAAAGCGATTCCCCTTAAAAACTATAGGTTATATTCTCACCTTAAGTATTATATGTATAGTAAATATGAAATAGATTTCCGATCCTATAGAAATATGAACCATACTTGTCATGATGAAAACACCTTGAGGCGTAAAGAAATGCAAGAATCTCAGAGGGTGATTTTTTTCAAGAATATAATACTTTTTCTCAATAAGAGAAGCAAAAATCGTAATAATAATGAAAAATATATAATAAAAGACTGTTTTTAGTCAATTTCCACTGATTTATTTATAATTGTGATAACGCGTTTCGCTGTCGATGTATCTTCTTCGGATCTAAATTTTACACTATAAAATGTAGACCCGAAGAAGCTGCATCGACAGCGAAACGCGTCATCACAATTATAAATAAACCAGTGGAAATTG
>CM032455.1:139545331-139738457 GCA_019049505.1 Pachyrhynchus sulphureomaculatus
TTTAATGCTACAAAAACTCAGGCGGCAGTTTTTTTCTAAACAAGTTAACGTTGTTGAACCCGGCATAGTTATGTCGGGGCACTCCATTCTTCTAACATCGTCACTCAATTTGTTGGGCGTTAATTTGGGACACAATATATCCTGGCATGAACATGCATAGCAAGGAGAGCTTCTCAAAAGTTGGGAATATTATTTCGAACCAGAAAGCTTTACACTCCACAACAACTGTTAATTCTTTAAAAAGCTCAAATTCGACCAACTATGGAATACTGCTCCCACATACACTGCATTTGTTGGATTCTATTCAGAGGAGAGCTGTTCGTCTGATTGGAGACCGGCGGCCTTGATTCGCTGGAACATCGAAGAATGGTTGGCGACTTGAGCCTATTCTACAAGTATTTTTATGGAAAGTGTTCGAAGGATGTGGCCCGCTTAATTCCTCCCAGAGCGATGCATGTTAGAAGTACACGTCGCGCTAATACTTCACATCCGTATGAGGTTCCAGCTTGTTACTCCTGCACAACACTTTTCAATCAGTCTTTTATATGGAGAACATCATCCCTTTGGAATAATTTGCCCAGGACTGTGTTTCCCACCGAGTACAATTTACAGCGATTCAAGAACAACGTGAATCGCTTTCTCAGCACACGTGTCGTTCCTGTAGCGCTTTAGGGACTTCCCTGTAGCACGAGTGCTAGACCCATAAACATGTTTCATCAATTGATACGTTTTGGTAAATGTTTTATCAAGTTTTACACAAAACTTAAAATTAGCTGTTTGTTTGATGTTTATTTTTCGACCGATAGCTAAAACACACCGTCACTTTAGGCGCAATATCACAGCTTCTATTCATTCAATTGTCATGAAAATTAGTCATAATGTCAGTGAAAGATGTACCTTTCGAACGCATATTATATCCAATGGGTGGCGCTAGTAATATTGGCTGGTTCGAAAAAGTCCTGTTTACTTTGAGACACACCGTGAATAAGTTAAATAATTCTTCTTCAAAACAGCTACAAATCAACTTAGATGTTCTGACTTTCACTGGTTTTTGGTGAGCGTTCGAACATTTAGGGTTCTAATTAGCTGATAATTTTCTCGTGCCCAAATCAGAATCGACAATGTGAAAAGCGCATTCATATGAAATGTTCAGAGTATCTGCTAAACGTTTCAGTTCATTTCGTCGATTCTCCAAAATTATTTTATCCATATTCTTAATATTTTTATCCATATTCTTATTATATTCTTTATATTTAGGCACAGAAATGGATCTTCTAGCACATTGTTCATCACTGATGTCAGTTCTTCCTCTCTTGAAATCCGTAACCCAATTTTTGACACTGGCTGAAACAACCTGATCGATATTCGATTTGACAAATTTCATAATTTTTGTAGGACTTATCATCTTCAAAAATTCGCTATAATTAGCACAATCAAAACCTGGGCAATTAAATTTTCTGCACGAATTTATAAATGTCAAAATTCTATCCAAAGCACCCGCATTTGTTTTTGACAATAGAAAGTGGTCTAGTCTAACTTATTAATTTATCAATACTCGTAGCATAGGATGTGACGGAATCTGCTATTTTATTTATATTGGGTGATTTCAAAAGTTTGCGCCCGATTAGAACCAAATTAAATACAACACATTTTATTTATTAACCAATAATGTACTCTCCATCATTTTCTATAACTGTCTCCCATTGTATTACAAGTTTTTGAATTTTTTCTTTATCGAAACTGCGTGGTTTCTCTTCAAAAAAGTTGTAAGGTAGTTTTTGACTTCTTTCATAGAATCAAATTTTTTGCCATTCAAATTATTTTGCAGAGAACGATACAGATGAAAATGTGAAGGGGCAAGGTCAGAGAAAAACGGCGAGTGCTGGAGGATTTCCCATTTTAACTCCCTAAGTTTTTTCGGTGACTGTTGACCGACGTGTGGTCTAGCGTTGTCAGGTGCCTCTTCGATTAACCAAATTTGGACCTTTTGCTTGGATTTCAACATTGAGTTGGGTGAGTTGCTCACAGTTCTTCTCCGTAGTTATTGTTTGGCCACGTGGAAGAAGCTTGCAAAAAATTATTCCTCTACAATCCCACCAGACACATAACAACACATTTATTGGATGCAATTCAGCCTTTTCCATAGATTCTGTTCTTTCACTTCCATGCTTTCAGCTTCTTTGTCTTATTATGTTCTTATACATAACCCATTTTTCATCTCCAGTTATGACTTGGTCCTAGAAAGGTTCGTTTTGTTGACGGGCGAGGAGAAAAATGCCTGTGGAAACACGGTTCAGTTTCTTCCGGTCTGTTAAAACATGCGGAACCTATATATCGAGTTTCGAAGTGTATCCAAGTTGCTTTAAATGACGAAATGCAGTCCAGTTGTCATCATTTAGTCTCCCAGCAATCTCTTTAGTGGTAATCCGTGGATTATTATTCACTAAATCACGGATAAAGACATTATCAAAGCCAGAAGATCGACCACTTTTTATCTGTCCAAGAGCACGAGCAAGATCCAAATAAACGTCTTGAATATTGTTGGTTGCAGTTCGAATACTCACTCCCTTTTTAAATTAATATAACATAACATGACGAAAATGTAACTTTTCATTTTCCGTTTTGAATAATAATCCTGCACAAAAATTAATTTAAATAAACTTTTTTTTAAGGTTATGTTAACTTACGACGCATTTAGATAACTTTCAGTTAATAATGTGATTATAAAAGAAACATTAGCACAGTCAAAAGTACATCCTTCTGCCATCTATGAAAATCAGGCACGAACTTTTGCAATCACCTAATAATTTGTAAATGTTTTTAAAAAAAAATGGCAAGTATTTTCTGTGACCAGAAAGAAATCATTTAATATTTGTTAGTAACATCACAGACGTTACGAAAAGAAACAGAATTGTTCCATTATAATTACAACTATGTTGGGAATGTGTAATCTTTGGCACAATGACACTACTCAGTATATATATCACCACTACACCAAACACTTTATTTTTGTACTTGACGCGCGTTTCGCTAATCATGTTAGCTTCATCAGGAGCGATGGTTGACTAACAATCATGTAGTGTGTGTAGTGGTGATATACAGTCAGTCTAAAAAGTGTCCGTACACCACCTGCTTTATATACTACTTTTCTGTTATGTTTAACTGATGAACTGGAACTATGAGAAAACATGTTTAAATTAATATTTGAAACTTAACCAACGAGGATTAGTAATAAAAACAACTACGGAACATTTTATTTAGCAGCTACATCATTGTTATAAAAATGTAAACAAAATTAATGTCAAAAAAGTCTCCACATACTCAAGAACTGCATTGGAAAAAACACATTATAATCAGCCGCATTTTATCAAGTTATCTAATGCTGGCTACACAGAAAACAAATGAGTAATTTTCGGCCATACTTTCTAATCTGCCACTTGTTGCTAATAATTTTGCAGTGGGTTTTCAAAGCAGTATTAAAAATTAGCGAGAGAAATTGGGAAATTCCATTTCGAGTTTGAAAGATCATAATTGATTTGTGAAAAAGACGGAAAATCGTACAGAAATATAGGAAAAATTGTTAAAAAGTGGCATGCTACTGTTCAGTACATTGTAAACCAGTATAAATCAAACAAAATTTGACCACGTTCCGGTCGTCCCAAGAAACTGACTCCACGTGAAGAGAGCAGTTCTGTTAGACAAATTATTATAGATCCCAAGAAAAGTACACCAAAATTAAAAGAAGTACGGAAATTATTTTCGAAAAATGTTTGTTCACAAACAGTGAGAAATTGTTTACACAGGCCAGTCTATAAGGGGTGTGCAGCCAGGAAAAAGCCGTTAATTTCGGAAGCTAATCGCAAAAAGCGGTTAGCTTTTGCTAGGGAATACGTTACTAAACCTCTTAAATTTTGGAAATCAGTAATCTTTAGTGATGAAACTAAAATTAATCTTGTTGGGTCTGATGGCAGAACTAAAGTTTGAAGAAAGAAGAATACCGCATTCGATATTAAAAACATTTGTTCCACGGTGAGACAAGGGGGCGGCAGTGTTCTGCTTTGGGGATGTATGTCCGCTGGAGGGGTTGGAAATTTACATTTTATTAATGGTACCATGGATCAACATGTTTATCTGAACATTTTCCGAGACAGTTTAAAAAGAAAGTGTCCAAAAATTAGCACTCAAAAAAGATACATTTTTCAAATGGACAATGATTCGAAACATATCGTAAACTTGGTGTGAGAATGGATGATCAATAATGTGCGACAGCAACTTCATACACCTCCGCAATCACTCGATGTTAAACCCATCGAGCATTTATGGGAGGAACTTAAACGGCGCGTTCCAATTAATGAGTTAAACATAACAGAATAATAGTATAGAAACAGGTGGTGTATGGAGGCTTTGGACTGACTGTATACTGAGTAGTGTAATTATAATTACAGTACTTGTTCGACTCTATTTCAGAGATAAAAGAAAGCAAAAGTAGGAATATTATACAACTTTTATGTGACCCTATGTAATTTTGAAAATCATTTGTGGCCTTTTATCCTCCTCTTATTTTAGTTATAACTTAAGTCACATTATAACAATCTAATGCGTTTCAAAGAATAAACACATAGAAAACGATCAAAACGTAAATCGTGTATACAAAACAATTAACCATGGGTTGGTGTCGATCGGGCTGAATTCTCAAAATCTGTTAAAATAAAGCACAAATTTTACCGTCATCCATCATTATTGGATAAGGTCATACAATTAACTTTTAAAATTTTAAAACCCCAGAAATTTCAAACCTGTTAAACAAAAATACCTGTTAGGTGAAAAAATAACTGACGGGATGCGATTGTCAATTGTTAATAAGGGTTTTTAAAATGTTAATTTTTAATTAAAACACGTCTAATTTTGTCTTTTATAATTAGGGTATTTTGGGTAATGTGTAGGGATTTAGTATACCTACTTAGAAATTCAAATTAAAATTGACCTATATTACAATAGCGATTGGCATAATGCATCGATTCGTTAAAAAAATAAATACAAACAAAAGTCACAGAAATATATTAAAATATAAAAGAGGCATACAAAAAAGTTAAATATTCGCCTACACTATATGCTTCAATTGTATAAAGAATAAACAAGTCGGACTTGCACGATTATTGTTCCGTACCGTGATTCTTGAAGAATATATAAAAACGAGGTATCTTTGTAGTAAAAGTTTAAAACAAATATTTACTACCTAAACATTCCTTTAATTATAAACAAATAAAATAAAATTATTTTGTCTCGCTACCTATCCGTTGGTCACCACTCTTCATGGAAATTTATTTTGTCTGTAATTGGCCAAATATTTAAAGTAGTAATGTATTGAAAAGTATATGAATATAGTACTGATTGTACTGAATTCGTATTGGTATTTCGTAGCTTTTAGTCCCGGTTAAATTCACAACTTTCCACCATATTTTCAGAAGTTGCATTTTTTTAGCATTATATGAAACACCGGTCAGTCAACGGTCAAAGACAATACTCATTGTTCACACTGTGAAAAGTGCTGCAAAATAAATCTTTTTTCTTGAAATTTGGCAAACTGGTAATGCACCTTGTTTTGATGTATGTTGAATTTTACAAATAATGAGTTGGTGAACTCATTGCAGTGGTAAATTAAGTATTGGTAAGTAGTTTTCAAATCACTTTTAGAGGATAGGGGCGGCGATAGTTTTGGATTTAAAATTTGTTTCTCTCTCTCTCTCTCTCTCTCTCTCTCTCTCTCTCTCTCTATATATATATATATATATATATATATATATATATATATATATATATATATATATATAAATAAATATATACGAGTATATGTACAAGTATGAAATGCGGATTTTTTTTTCTAAAAAAAAACATGTTAAATTCGGAAGAATGATAAAAAGTTCTTTATTGAAAGTATGCTCCATCGCTTGTTATACATTTTTCCCATCTTTCGGGCAATTTGTGAATACCATGCCAGTAAAAATCTTTCCTTTTTGCTGCGAACTATTCATCGAGCCATTTTTTCACATCTTCGTACGAACCAAAGCGCTGCTCAGCAACAAGTGGTAATCGGAAGGAGCCAAGTCTGATGAGTAAGCCGCATGGGGTAGAACTTCCCAGCTGAGTGCTTCCAACGTGTCGCGAACTGGTTTTTCCGTATGTGATGGAGCATTGTCATGAAGAAAAATATGACTTTGTGTTGCCTCTTTTGGTATTCTTACCTTTTTTAAGCAGCGAACGGTTCAAATCGGTCAGTTGTTGTTGGTAACGTTTAGTATTAACCGTTTCGCCAGGTTTTAACAGCTTATAATAGACCACGCCCCTCCGGTTTCACCAAACACAGAGCATCTTCTTTCTGCCAAAGCGATTCGGTCTTGCGGTCGATGTGGATGGTGCGCCTGGGTCTACCCATGATTTTTTGCGCTTGAGATTCTCAAAATAAATCCACTTTTCATCCCCTGTAACTATACAATGCACAAACGACTTCCTTTTGTACCAAACAAGCAAAATGTCACACGTGTTTTTGCGCTTTTCCATTTGCCTGTCGTTCAGCTCATGTGGTACCCATCTACCGGTCTTCTGAATCTTTCCCATCTCTCGTAGCCGATTGGAAACAGCTTGTTGAGTGACGCCCAATTGCTCGGCGATTTGTTTTTGTGTTTGCGAATCATCTTCGTCCAACAATGCTTGCAATTCCACATCTTCGTATTTTTTTGGCGGTTTTCCACGTTCCTTGTCTGCAACATCGAAGTCACCACTTTTGAAACGCCGAAATCATCGTTCACACGTATCTTGTGATGGAGCATGTTCACCATAAGCTTCTCGAAGTAATCGGTATGATTCAACAGCAGTTTTCTTCAAATGAAAACAAAAAATTAATGCTGTCCGCGAATGCTCTTTGTTCGGTAAACATTTCTACATATTAAACACAACACTATGCACACACTTTTCTAATTTATCACTCGTCAGACACTTGTTGATGACACAACAAAATGGCGCAGTGTCAAAATATATATATATATATATATATATATATATATATATATATATATATATATATATATATATATATATATAAATACATATTATAAAAATACAACTTTTTTTTCTTATTCTCAATATATTCTACGGTATTATATCGATCTTGTCTGTTGTTTCAAAACTATATAACAATATAACTTGTATATATACGAGGGTCGTTGTATAAGTACGGTAAAAATGTAAATAAAAATAATTTTTTAAACTTCATTTTTCAATTTATTCCCTTTTAAGCTCTTTATACTTATTTCAGCGATTTTAGATCTCGAAATTGGGGAGGCTTTAATTCGTTTCACAATTTGTGAAGTTTGGCTATTGCGACAAATAAAGTATGAGGTCTTGCGTTGTCCTTCAAACGATCGAGGACGGTTGTTTAATACTACTCTGTTATTGCTCAATATTCTTCCAAGTAGTCGATGAAAATAATCCTCTTTCCAGTCGATAGAACCTTTTTCGCGAGAAATAAATGGTCTTTAATGATGATGGAATATCCTTATTTATTTAGTTCTACTTGGCTTTAATCTGCACACATATTTCGACTTTGACTCAAATATGGTATAACATAGTCGAGAGGTGATACTATATATACATATACCTTTGTATAGGGGTTTGATATTTAGATAATCACGAATTTAATGGGCTTTATGGAAGATCTATTCCGAGGCTGGTGAGAGGTAAAGATCATTATCATGATTAAGATTTTTGACATGTTTATGTATTTCGATCAACTCCTGATTTTTCCTTGGGTAGAAAACCGAATTTATTGCAAGGATATTTGATTGGGTAAAAATAATCTGGTATCCTGTTTCATGCTGGAGTTCTACAAGTGCTGAAGTAGAAATATTATGAAGATGTACTTCCCTTTGATTTTCTTTAATTCTGGTACATAATTCTCTGCTCGTTTCGCCGATATAGCTTTTACCACAGTTACATAGGATACTGTGGACTCCTGCATTTTCAAGGGGAAATTTATCTTTGACAGATCTGAGATGTGAGTTCAGGGTACGCAAGAACTGTGTTATTATTTTTCTGTAGAATTTTCTAAATCCAATCTGTGACCTTATTGTATAGAAGGACTACAATCTCAAGAGACTAGTCTACTTGAATTCAAGTCTTCGGAGACATCGGGAGAGATGTATGTTCTTGAAAAGAGTGTTCTACTTCTCCGTACGGAGTATTTGATTGAAAAAACGGAACTAAGGTTTATAAGCTCTGTAACTTGTTAAAGTTTCCTTATTCTAATGTTCGAACATACAACAAAATGTTTTTCTACCTACGTATGTGGATATTTTTAAGTTGGCAATAATAATTTAGAAATATTTCTATTCCAGGTTGCCTGGAGTGATAATAATTTTTCTTCGAGGATGATATTTTAAATGGTAATACACGTTCATCTATCATCATCCTTTCAGATCAACGTCAGTTACTACTACGACATAATTGTAGAATACTCTTAGAAAGACCGTTCGTATAGAGCAGAAATGTAAGAAGTATGCTTGAAAATTAAGCAAATATCTTCTATTTTATTCACTTTACCTCCACTACTAAATTTTTAACGTCTGCATATACATAATATTATAAAATATTCAAAAGGTGTTCTACCCCGATGTCACCATTTTTCATTTTTAGTCTCCGCGTAACGTCGACTACATTTAAATAAAATAAAGATGCTCGGCTGAACTCGGAAAACAAAAAGAATATTTTATGAACTACCTACTTTTTCTTTCTCTTTTTATTCATATTTTGCATGCATATTGGCGGTTCGAGTATTGCCTTCTAGCTTTATTATTTCTGACAGGAACATTGTCCCAGGGGTTCGGTTTTTTGCAAGAGACATTGTATGGAAAAGACTTTACCTTGAACGAGGGTAAGCACTTCTCCATAAATATAAGATTAAAATATAAAATATTTTCGTTTTTATTGCACTAATCGAATGTTAATATTCATAGGTGTGCAGGGTTTAGTCACAGTAAACACACTATACAGTAGCGAAACTCAAGGATAACTGCATAGCAAAAGGTTTTTCAGGTTCGTTTTGGACAGAAGGTCACGTGGTTTTATCAATCCGCCATGTTAAAAGTGATGACCAGGTTAGCGCGAGATTTTTGAATATACAAATAAAGTTGTCCCAAAAAAGTTTTATCATTCAAAATCATAGATATAGAAATGTTTGAAAATTTTTGATTTGTTATTTAATACAGCATGAGTAATATAAAAGTTAATGCAGCATGAGTAATATAAAAAAAAACAAAAAGAATGGAGCACTTTGTTAGAAAAGAAATGAAAACAGGTGAAAAACTTGATAGGAAGGTATTTGATGGAATTCTTCATATTCAGTTTTTAATAACCTTATCCAAAAATTCAAAAGCCTATCAAAGTTAAACGTCACTGTTTGAGGTTAAAGTTTTATTTACATCATTTTTCAAGTACCTTTGTGATTAAAGATGTTTTTAAGGACTAAATTAATTTAATTTTAACATAATAATACCTAATGTTATTTTTCTTGTACCGTGAAATAAAGACATATTGTCATTACTAAGATGTCAACATCTTCTAAAATAAGAGCATTTTTTCTAAGCAGTGTTGTTGTTTGGTGTGATAGATCTCTTGTTAATTAAAAAACACTGTATCTACTTTTTTGGTACTTATTTTTTCTTAAACTACAAAACTATATTGTGTAACTTTAACTTCGAAAAAGGTTAATATACTCTTATTAATGAATTATAAACGTATATGTATAGACCTCTATTTTTTATGTGAATGATTCTTCGAGGTTCGATACCCTTTTGTGTTCTGTTATCCGTATTGCTTTTTGATAACGTAATTAATGCTTGCTTTTATTTACAATGAATTAATATTTAGATCAAAGAGTCAATACAGTAATTTCCTAATTATATTTACATACAATACTTATTATGACCAAGCTGACTTGCCAATTACAACTATATTGGGAATGTGGAATCTTTGGCACAATGACACTACTCAGTATATATCACCACTACACACAAACACTTTATTTTTGCACTCGACGCTCGTTTCGCTAACCATATTAGCTTCATCAGGAGAAATGATTGACTCATATATACTGAGTATTGTCAATTACAGTTTAAAAGGAAAATAACTATATTTAATTTATAGTATAGGTATACAACAATAGAAATAAGTTCTTTATAGGAGAAATATTAATAACAGGTAACTATATCTTCAAAATTTTAATAGTAACCATAATTACCATCAAAATGGACTTTGATTAAGTGTACTGTCCATTTAACGAACTTATTTTGAGAATATTTTACCCTCTGGCATACATTGTCTGACAAAATCATATTACAAAAATTTCTTTGGAATCACATTCAAATTTTTCTTATTTTAATAGCATATTTGATTCAATAATCGATTTATATCAGTTCCCTCAATCTCAGTGGTTTTGTGATCTCGACACGACACTTAATATTTAAACTTTCAAACCCAGCTTGTAAGAAAATAAAATATACTGTCTAAAATTTGAAAATAATAAATATGTTGTTATAGGTTCTGTATTCCTTACAATATATTCACAGAAACTTTTGAAAGATTGGCATGAAAAAGGAGCAATGCAATTTATAGAGAAAAATAAAAAAAAAAAATCACTTTCAGAGTATTAATTGTACTTGCAATTAAACAGTGTTAAATTTATCGGGTTTATTATTAAAAAAGGTGTGTCAAACAATTAATACAGATGAAGTTATTGAAAACTAGAAGCCTCTTGAGAATACACCTTTTAGAAAAAAATTGTTTTATTTATAATTTACACAAATATAAATAGTTTTAAATAACTGAATACTGGTTTACACAAAAATAAATCTTTCTCAAAACCAGAATTTGGAGGATTATTTATTAATTATAAAAAAATTACACAGGCACACAAAAAACAGTTTTTCACTACCGAACAGACCTCTATACCTATATGTATTTTTGGGCACTGAAACCGAATCTGAGGTCAGAATTGAGCAATCATGTCAGGATTTTTAAATAACCAGCCGAACTAACTTTAGAAATAAATTTCAAGCTTTAATGACCAAATCACTCTACCAATACGAACGTTTTATTAAATCAATCAAGGTTCCCTGGAACGCCGTCTCTGGAGCAAATACACCTAAAAAAAATGTACATTAGTAATGATAATATTGTTTCATGCATATGTATTTTTTCAAAAATGCGTTTAAGATAGTGAAAAGTTGTCTTGTGAAAGCAAGCAATAGAGGTTTATTAAAATAATCAACAACTCCAACAACTTTAATCGCATACCATGATTTCTATGAAATCATTGTTTCAACTAAAA
Organism: Pachyrhynchus sulphureomaculatus; assembly: GCA_019049505.1. Classification (NCBI taxonomy): domain Eukaryota; kingdom Metazoa; phylum Arthropoda; class Insecta; order Coleoptera; family Curculionidae; genus Pachyrhynchus; species Pachyrhynchus sulphureomaculatus. Next base: position 139,556,712 of record CM032455.1, read on the forward strand.
ACAGAGGAACTGCAAAAAAAAAATCATTAATGCAGCAACTTAAACTTTGATGGATAATACTGTTGATGATTACATGTGATGCAAAAAAAGCATAATAGTCTTAGCGCGCCCTGATTGAGTTAGAAATTTCTTATTTGCAAATTTTAGAGCATAAAAAAGTATGACTCGAGCAAATAATTTGCGAAAATAGTGAAGTCACTAATCATTTTATACCTCCATAATAAAATTTTTTATTTTAAAAGCAGTCAATGTACGGAACACTAATTTGCGCAAGTTCAACTTGCACTTGACTGTTTTTTTTTTTCAAAGATTACAGTAAAAAAACGTCCAGTTTTTCCAAATATTTGTAAGTTGTAATAATTGATGTGCACCTGAATTATTTGCATTCCATTCATCGCTAAACGGCCTGTTTCAATAGGTAACTCATTTGCAGGAACTCCAATATCAGTGTTAGTTAATAATTGATCTACATGGTTTTCTAAAATATCCAACTCGATTTTTTAAATCATTTTTAGACATTTTCTGAGAAAAATGTGAGGCGCATATTTTATATTTTTTGCGCAAATTTTTAATTGGACAATTAATGACGCGTTTAGTTGCTGCAAGCCAAATCTTTGCCCTATAACCAAAATAAACCAATTTATCCGCGTACGATTTCTTACGCAATTGATAGTGTTTAATTAAATCACTTACCTTTCAACATCTTTGGGGAAGAAGAAGAAACTAACGCCCGCGTACAGTTTAAATTATTTTTGCAATTCTCAACGGCACAACAATAACCTCCTTTCCCCATGATTATATAAATTGTTTCTCAACCTTTCCGATTCTCTTCACTTACAAACGTTTTTAATTCTCTTTTTCTACAAACTCTCTCTTCCTTTTGTCTTTATATTCATATAAACTGCAGTCACATCAAGAAACGATGGACAATACATTTCCAAAGACACATTCCGAGATCGGATGTAAACACTGAGCGGCCATTTTGAAAAAGAACCCGTCGACGCACGCGCCGTCAAGATCTTGTCACCAAATTGGAGCTCAGTTTCGCTACTGTAGTATGTTTACTGTGGTTTAGTATTTATTGATTACTTGCATGTATCTGCAGTTTTGCCTGCGTTGAGTATACATTTTATATCATTTAGGTAATAAAAGACTTGGAAGAAGTACAAGATATCCCTTTTATCTATTACTTCGCTACAGGTGCCTTCGTCATGTGTCCCTAACATCAAAAACAAATCGTTGTTTTGTCGAATTTATGCAATTATGATCGTACAATAACGTTGTGTCATAGCAAAAAAGAACAATATAAACAAAACTACCATCTCAACTCTCACTCAATGGAACTAGGCTCAAATGGGCGAACAGCCTTAGGTCCTGGGCCTTCTATACGACAAACAGCTCGTATGGAAGGACCAAGTGACAGCGCTCTGAGTAAGGCAAATCTAGGCTCCTAGGGAAGCTGTACCTGCTTCTGAACCATCGAAGTAAATTATCACTTCATAACAAGTTTCTAATTTGTAAAAGGATTATCTTGTTCGGTCTTATGTACGGCTGCCAGGCATGGTGCCATATGTCTGGAAAGCATCGATCTAAAGTTCCGATAATTGAAACAAAACCCTACGTATCATAGCAGAAGCTCCCTGGTTTGTCCGCAACAACCAGTTGCACAGGAAGTTTCAAACGTTCACAATAAAAGAATTCACCTGAAATACCCAGCTCAGCTCACCCTAACCTTGTGATAGCTAACGCCTTCAGATACAACGCAAACGTCGGTAATCGATTGGAGACCCGGAACTGACCGGCGGCCTTGATTCGCTGGAACATCGAAAAACGGTTGGCGACTTGAGCCTATTCTATCAAGTATTTTCATGGAGAGTGTTCGGAGGGTGTGGCCCGTTTAATTCCTTTCAGAGCGGTGCATGTTAGAAATACACGTCGCGCTGATACTTCACATCCGTATGAGGTTCAGCTTGTTACTCCTCGTACAACGCTTTTCAAGCAGTCTTTTATATGAAGAACATCATCCCTTTGGAATAATTTACCCAGGACTGTGTTTCCCACCGAGTACAATATACAGCCATTCAAGAACAACGTGAATCGTTTTTTTTTTTTTTTCCGCACACGTGTCGCTCCTGTAACGCTTTAGGGACCTCCCTGCAGCACGTGTGCTAGACCCACAAAAAAAAAATCGCTACTTATGACCCTCAGGCATATTACAAATAGATTAACAACAGACATGACTAAAACTCGACAACCAAGACGGACTATATTACGTACTTGGTATTTAGGGATGAGGTCGTAGTGTAGTTGAGCTACTCCTCTCCACAAAATAAGCTAAATATGTAAACACTACACACCACTAACACTATTATAACACAACACTCCCACAACAGCCGGAAACTTAGCTTTTATTTTTTTTTAGAATTAGTTAGGTTAAGGTAGCATAAATCTACCCATTAGAAACTAACCCGCAAGTTTTTAAAACTCACGCCCCCTCTGTGAAGAACAATCGACATATTGTAGGAGGAGTAAAAGGGTCTCAGACCCAGCTCACAAGGATTTAGTGGGTATGCCCGTCACTCCGGCTGGAGAACCACCACATAACTGGAGCATTTTGGGGCACCCTTAAGGTGTCGCGGACTGCTTTAATTATCCTTAAGGCGGATTCTTTCCTGTAAAAAAAATACAATGAATTATTTAGGTAGACACCAACAATACGGTTTAGAGTCGTTTGTTCTGGCCTGGTTGAAGTGTTAAGATTTTGTGAAACTTTTACATATTTTTTTTTAATCTCACACTTGGGTGTCATTAAATTTGGGTGAAGGCTGAAATGGTTTACATCAATAGTACAAAAGTATTTTAAACATGTTCGGAAATTTGATTTAAGAGCAGAAACAACTGTCGTTTTATTAACGATCCTATATTTAATTTAATATTTTCAGTAGGTTCTTACATTGTAAGGATTTAGATACACCTCCTTATCTTTAATTTTTAATTTTGTCAATATTAAAACAAGAAAAACTATATTCATAACACACATACATATTTAGTTACATAAGTCTTTCCGCACTTATGTAACTAAATTGTGCTTTGCGTGCGCACAAGGTACGATTCTTTTGTATGGAGATTTTTTAAATGATCAATTGTGCCTATTTTCGTACGATTTAAGGAGTTATTAAAAATGATGTAGTATTTACCCCTTTGATAACAGCAAATTGATATTATAAAACATTTAGTTTGGTACCAAATAATAAAGAAAAACACCTCTATAGTCGTCAAAAGAAGGTATAGTAACTATGATTTACATTGTAAAACTGTTTTGACCAATGATTAAGAGATAGTACCTGTAAGACGGTCATTTTGATTGGGTTCTTTCAAAGATGTGATAGGTTATGTGTGTCCTTTTTCTTTCTTTAGTACTACGGAGATACGGATAAAACCATATATTTCAACAATCGGCAAGACCTTTGCCGATTATTGAAATATTGAGCAGCCTGTATCTGTTACAAAGGGGACCTTTTAAGTTTTTACAAAAGCAATGAGAAAAAAAAATTGTTGGTACAAATCATTCTATTGTTTCGCAAAATATTCGACTTTAAGATTTATACATTTTTGCATGCGTTCGAACCAATTTCTCTCAAGTTGGTACCTCAAAAACATAGGAAGGATTCAACAACTTCTTAAGGTAATGATAATCGCTGTCCATGCATTTTTTTTTTGACATGTTGGAACAAAAATAAGTCGTTAGGCGATAAATCAGGTAAATAGGGGCAATGATATATTAACTCGATGTTTTTCTCCGTCAAATAATCAATTATGTTGGGAATGTGGAATCTTTGACACAATGACACTACTCAGTATATATCACCACTACACCAAACACTTTTTTTTGCACTCGACGCGCGTTTCGCTAACCATGTTAGCTTCATCAGGAGCGATGATTGATTGACTGAGTCAATTATCGCTCCTGATGAAGCTAGCATGGTTAGCGAAACGCGTGTCGAGTGCAAAAATAAAGTGTTTGGTGTAGTGGTGATATATACTGAGTAGAAATAATCAATTATTTGACGTGTGGCATTGTCGTGATAAAGAATGATGCGACGTTTTCGGTTGTTTTTCCTAATTTCTTCGATTAATTCTGGCAAACAAATTGTCGATACCATCCAACATTAACTGTTCTTCGATTCTCTAAACCAATGGTTGCAATAAGTCCAGTATAACTAAAGAAACAAGCGATCATTTTCTTGGAAGGTCTTCGCGAACGAACCAATTTTGTTGGATTGGGTTCATCTGGGAACATCCAAACAATTGATTGTTGTTTAGTTTCCGGCTCGTACGAATATATCCAAGTTTCGCCTACCGTTATGATGTTGTATACAGATTTTGCATGTCCTCGGTCGAATTTTTTAAGCATTTCCTTACACCAATTAATACGAGCCTGTTTTTGAGTTTCGGTCAAATTATGCGGAACAGATCTGTTTCACAGCTAAATGTTACTGCAGCCTTCGATATTCCTAAGGATGCCTCTGTGTCACAGTAAGTTACATGCCGATCCTCTTCAATCATGTTGCGCACAACATCGATATTGTTTGGAACAACAACCGCACAGTGATTCGGCAAGAACATGCTAGCGGGACAATATTCATGACGTAATTTCCAGGAACCACTGATAACGACTTGTAAACAACCCCCCCCCCCCCCCATTTAACGAATTCCAAGAATTAATTTGTTTATCACCTCATAAAGGTATCTTATCAGGGGGTCAAAGTAACCCTTATAAGAGAGGTCATTTTCATTTGCAAATCAGTTGCATTTTATGCACACTTGTGATAACATATTTTAAAATTGGTAGCAAAGTGAAACGAGTTTTTTGTGATGGAATATTCTGTTGAAGGTATGTACTCTATTATGACTTATATTTTTTATAAAAAATATGTATACTTTTGGTGTAATATCAATTTGTAAATGTATAGATAAATACAGCAAATTTTACATTAATTGTAAACTTTAAAAGTAGCAACTTTTTTTTTATATCCACCTAGATTTTTCTATATGTAATACCTACAACATTCAGGCACAGATTCATATATATTATAGACCCCGAAAAGGCCCGAAAGTAAAATTATTTTATTTTTTTCAGAACGAGTCGTGACTATGACGAAAATGGAGTTTTTTGAAGAATGGCTAAAACATGACAAAACTGAACGAAACAGTGGCATTTTTTATTATATAAGTGAAAAATTCAATATGTCTGATGTTTCTGACGATTCTCTAAAACGACTCAAAATGAAAATATCAAGCCTTTCAGCAAAATTCAATCAAAAGTGGACTTCTTTAAAGTGTAACAAAGAAATGTTTCTAATCAAACATAAAGATTGGTTAGAGGGATCCGGAATCGAAATAAAGATGTGTGTTAACCAGCCGTGCACTTCAACATCATCAGCGGCTCTTTCCGTAGGGCGACCCAGAAAATCATTTGAAGACTCATCAACGAAAACGAAGAGACGGAGAGTAGAAGATCTTTTGGAATCGCGAAGTGCAATTGAGCTTATTACAGCAGCTGAGTTAGCTACTCGAAAAGAAGGGCATCGAAGTGTTGCTAAACAGATCCATAAAGTAGCGGTCAGTGAAACTAGAGAAAAGAATAAGTGTTCTGAACAAAGTCGGCAGTTAACACCAGACGAAGCTTTAGCTTATTATGTGGACTCGAAATCGACTTCTCACTCATATAAACAAACAAGAAAATGGTCAATGAAAGCGGGACATCAAGTGTATCCATCGTTTTATAGTTTAGGTAAGTCCAAAGCTTCTTGTTGTCCTTCTAACGAATATATTTCTGTGACTGAATCTCGAGCTGAAATTAAACTTCACGCGATTTTGGATAAAACGGCTGAACGATTAGTTAAAGCTCAGACGGAAGTCATTAGAAGTGTGTTACCTCGTTCATATTATACGCTGGTAAGCAAATGGGGCTGTGATGGGAGTTCGGGGCATAGCACGTATAAGCAGAAATTTGAGAACACTAACGCTACAGACGAATTTTTTGTTCGTATACTCATTTGTCCCTTTGAGATTGCTTGATGGCGAAACTGTGATCTGGCAAAATCCAAGACCTTCCTCTACTTTATATTGCCGTCCTATTAAGTTTATTTTTGCCAAGGAGACAAAAGAGTTTACGAAAGAAGAAACTTCTAAAATTTTAGATGAAGTAAGTCAGCTTCTTCCAACATTATGTAATGTTGCTGGATCTCAAATCTCTGTTAAACACGATTTGTTGTTGACAATGACTGATGGCAAAGTGTGCAATGTCTTAACAGACACAGATTCAACACAAAAGTGTTATATTTGCGGTGCCAGCCCGTCTACCATGAACGAGGAGTCAAAGAAATATCCCAGCAATGAAGAACGCCTTGCATTTGGTTTATCTACTTTACATGCATGGATCCGCACGTTTGAATGTTTGCTTCACATCAGCTATCGTTTAGAAATAAAAAAGTGGCAAGTCAGGGGAGATAACGACAAAGCTATTGTGAAGCAACGCTCACAAGAGATACAAAAAGTGTTTAAAGATCGTATGGGTCTCATTGTAGATAAACCAAAACCTGGGTATGGTAACACAAACGATGGAAACACAGCACGTAGATTTTTTTCCAAAGCTGAATTGAGCAGCGAAATTACAGGATTAGACGTAAACCTTATTCGTAGATTTCATGTAATTTTAAGAACTTTGTCATCGGGATATGACATAAATTATATAGAATTCGAAAAGTTTTGTGTTGATACTAGAAAATTATACCTTGATCTGTATTCGTGGTATTCCATGCCCGTTACTGTACATAAAATTCTTGTACACAGCGCGGAAGTTATAAAGTCTTTTCTTCTTCCCATTGGACAACTGTCCGAAGAAGCCCAGGAGGCAAGAAATGAAGACTGTCGTAGATTCCGTGAACGGCACACCAGGAAGCGGTCACGTATTGCCACAAATACAGATCTTTTGAGAATGCTTTTAATTACGTCTGATCCTGTTATCAACTCGTATAGAGAATTACCGCGAAGAAAATTTACTTCTTTGCCATCGGAGGTTCTGCAGTTGATTATCCCACCTTCATTGCCATCCGAAACACCATCAGTAAGTCATCATCACGAATTAAATGAGGAGGATTATTTACTCTCTGAATATTCTACTGAATGGGAGAGCGGTGATGATGACTCATCTGATGGTGATTAGTAGGTTTAAGTATTTTTTTATTGTAATTATTATTCTTATTTTATTGTGTGTTGTAGTTGCTTATAATTCATGCCTTACTATATAAGTTATTTAATATTTTATTTCTTTTACTTATACACCTTGTTATTGTAAATAATTGATATATGTATAGATACTGTTATTGTACTAATTTATTTTAAAAGAAATAATATTTTGTAAATTAATTAATGTGGGTACTATCATTATGATTTTTATTTTTTTTCCTAGAAATTTCTTTGTAAACAAACATGATTGTGCTTTTCACACATAATGAGTAGGTAGACGTATGTAGCTAATTAAAGAACAATTAGCGACAATAGTGAACAAATGAGACACATTAGTAAACCACTTCCGTCTTGCAGCTACATATTTCGATTAATACACATACAGTACACATTTTTCAACTTTTTTTTTCTTAAAATAGCTTAAGATACCTGGAATATACATAAATAATTGAAATAAGTGAAGTCCCGCCAGTTTGTACTAGTCGAGACACTGTGAACCGGTTTTGGTCGACTTTCACGAAATTCATCGCTGACGGAAGCACGACCATGACGAGATTCTGCAAACAAATTGTAAATAGTCTTTTCTGATGTTGATTCATTACTAAACGCGAATGGAGCGATTCGAGGCATTGTTGTTGAGTTAGGCCTTTACTAAAATCGTAAAAAATCATCCAACGAAAACCTTCATGTGAAATTTCCATTTGTTCGCAATACTGTTTTTTTAACCCTTACTGTAAATAAACTACTCGGCCAATCTCTGGACTGTCACTGCTTTAACAATAGCAAATGTCAAATTTTACGACAATAGTAATGTCACATCTTAACAGCGCCATCTAGTGGTCGTTTGTAAAAATCTAAAAGGCGGCCCTCGTAGTACTCCCCCTAACTTTCAAATCTTTTTGTGTGGGTACACGTTGCCTAAATTTTTCCATACCATTAATTTAAACAGAAACATCGAACAAACGAACAAAAAGGAATAGCAAAAAATATAATCCGCCAAAAAGTTAATAACCGCCGAACAAATACCTCGGGCAGATTTGATTTTAGCGATAATGCCCTTAGGGGTCGCAACCATAAAAGACGTCACTTTTCAATTTATCTACCCTTAAATTTGCTTTCGGATCGTCGTCCCGGTTCTGTGTAAGATTGGTGTAGTAAAACAGCTCCCCGATGTCTCGTCAAATTTAAATGTCATATGGCGGATTTCATATATGGTTAGATGAGATTTTTTGTTCTCTACGTCATTCTTTTTTGTTTGTTAGAAGAAATGTAGGTAAGATTTCCGCAGGAAATGATGATTATCGTGAATTTATGTCGCAGACTAGACGTTGTTTGATATTAGAATATCTGAACTGATACAGACTAACGATTGCACTTCGGGGTATTTCAGCATTTTAGGCGGCCACAAATCGATTTCCTAAAAGTTGCCGCAGGTAGAAAAAATTTGCTACCTAACAATATTGAATAGGTATAGAACAATAGGTGACCACTCCTGTTACCTATTTGACAGCGCGTGCGCCGGAGTCTTAGTCGGAATTTGATTGTCGTCCTGAGCGTTCGTTTTCGTGTTCTCGGCTTTGGTTACAAAACAGTTTTTTAAAAAACTGATTTTCCTTTTCTGGAGTTCATCGTGAAGAAAATTGTGTGAATTTGAATATTACTATTATTGATCATGAATTTGAATATTACTATTATTGTTCATTTTTATGTATTTTTTAAAAATAATTAGTAATATTTTGAAGGAAGAAGATGTTACTACTCCAAATTGTACGAAAACTCGTTTTTCGGTATTTACAAAGGTATTTGTTATACTTCAAGTTAAACCTGCACAATTAGTGTTCCGTACGTTGATTGCTTTTAAAATAAACGGTGGTATAAAATGATCAGTGACTTCACAAAATACACCACAAATGAGTTTTTAATCTTTATTGGAGACTGATGACCTTGAAATTTTTGCTTTTTTTTTATATACCAGATAAATTATTAAAGGTAATGCACTCGTGATAATTTTCGTTCAATCGTTTGATCAGTACTTTTCGAGATAAGGTGGGGGGACAGCGATTTTTCGCGATTTTTTAAAAGTAATACTGAGAAAAGTGAACGCAAGTATTACATTTGACACCACACTCAATGACCTAGTAAAAAAAATTTTTTTTCACTTCCGATTTCACTCCCCAAAACTAACACCTTAAATCAAAATTTAACTTTCAAAACTACATGGCTTTGATGAGGCCATCAATGCCTATATTAGTACCAAATTTTAACTTTCTATGTCAAATAGTTTCGGAGAAAATCGGGTGTGACAGACAGACGGACAGACAGACAGACAGACACCGAAGTGATCTTATAAGTGTTCCGTACGGAACACTAAAAAGACTATTTGCACTAATCAAATATATCAATATTAGCCGTGGTTTACCGTGAAATCGAGGTTTTCATGGTCTTTAAATCAGACGGTGAAAACCCCGTGATATTTTGTATTTATTTATTTTTTAAATTTAAACGGTTTTTATTTTGTTCTAGGATCCGAGGGTACTTTAGGTGCTTGAAGAGAAATACGTAGACTACTTTTTGGCAAAATGCAGGAACAAAACTTGTCAAATTTTAAAGAAAAATTAATGTATCTTGAGAGTTATATTTGATCGCAAGATGAATATCGTGATGAGCAAAGGAAGGAAGTGAAGCATAAGTTTTGCTAGTTGAAGTCACAATTCAAGAAAAAGTGGACAGAAGCGCATAAAAAAGCAAAAATTTTTCTTAAAAAGAATGACGAATGGTTACAAGGAACAGTTGAAATACCTAGAGTAAAACGCCGTTCTTCTGGTCGACCAACCAAGTCATTTGAAGAATCAAGTGAGAGGAGCAAACGTAGAAAAACAGAGGAAGTACGCAGTGCTGTAGATAAAAAAGTAATAATGCGTGCTGCTCAAACATCCTCTCAAAGTTCTGGAGAGAAAATTGCATCTAGTATTCTAAAAGACATAACTAACTCTCCCAGACAACTCAAGCGTACCAGAAAGCATACAAAAAGTCAAAGCAACATGAAAAACAGTCACAACTAAATCTAATAGTCGCCCTCTCAATGTTTGTAGAGGCGGACCTCTCAAGGTATGAAATAATAGGGAATAGTATCAAGAAGTATTATGAGATTTACGCCGTGTTACAGTAAGCAAAACAGGCTTATTATCCGGCGAAAGAGGCTTATTGGATAACTGAAACATATGCTGAAATTAACTGGACGTGGATCACACGGCTAAACGTTTGGCCACATATTTGGAGGATGTACTAAAAGAATTAGATCTAGAAGAGCCTCCATCATTGACACTCATTTCCAAATGGGCATGTGATGGATCGCAACAAGCACAATTTAAGCAAAAAATACAAGAAGCAACAACTACATTTTTCAAAGTTGCTTTTAAAGGATTTGTGGGACAAACAAGAAATTTATTTGGCAAAATCCAACTCCCTCTTCGCCACGATACTGTCGACCAATGAGGATTAGGTTTGTTAAAGAAACAGTGAATGTTACAAATTCTGAAGTTACTTACATAGAAAATACAATAAACGCTTAGGTAAATAGCGAATTCGTACAAGGAGACGTCTCTTCTTCTATGAAACATATAATGATGCTAACTATGGTCGATGCAAAAGTGTGTAGTGCTGCTACTTCAACCATGAGATGCTACTTTTGTGGTGCTAGTTCAAAGCAGTTTAATGAACTCAATGTAAAGCATAATGTCGACATAGATAGTTTGGCCTGTCTGTATTGCACGCTAGGATCCGATTATTCGAAAGTATTTGGCATTTGTCATAAAAGCTTCTTGTGCAAAAGTGGCAGCTAAGATAGAACAGTGATAAAGAAACTATCAAGCAAAAAATGCAGAAATACAGGCAAAATTCAGAGACCAAACGGGCTTAATTATAGATGTGATAACATCAGTGATGGCAATACAAGTAAGAGATTTTTTGCTAATCCAGAGGTGGCCGCTGAAATTACCGGTGTCGACTTCAACCTTATAAATCGCTTAAAAGTGATTTTGGAAGTAATATAGAGTGGTCATAAAGTCGACTTGAAAAAATTTGCAGATTATGGATATAATACCGCCAAAATTTATGTGAAGTTGTATTTCTGGCATCACATGACTCCTACGATGCACAAAATATTAATTTACGGTGTAACAGTAATAGAAAAGGCACTTTTGGATTCCTGTTCGAAGAAGCAGCAGAGCTGCGGAACAAGCACTTTCTCTTGGCAAAATTTTGCTAGGAAATTTTCAAGAGAAGAATGCAGTTTAGATGTCCTCAACAGATTAGTGCTCAGCTCAGATCTCTTTATATCTAGTATAAGGCCAAAACCCAAAAAAAGTTCTATGTCGTTTAGTAAAGACTAGCAGTGCCCGCGGCTCCGCTCGTGTGGACTTGATTCACTACTATCGTCACTGCTTATTCCTTATGTTACCTAACGTAATAAAATATTTGAAATTATTTCCCCTTATCTCCCATTATTTCTCTTTATCTCCCATTATTTCCCCTTATCTCACCTTATCTCCCATTATCTAAGCTTATCTCGACTTATCTCGCAATATTTTTCCCTTATCTCTCATTATTTCTCCTTATCTCCCGTTATCTCACCATAACTCCCATTATCTAGACTTATCTCTGCTTATCTCCCATTATTTCTCCATATCTCTCATTATTTATACTTATCTTCCATTATCTCACCTTATCTTCCATTATCTAGGCTTATATCGAATTATATAGAACATATGTATAAATTTATAAAAACACGTAAATCGGATAAGTTGTTCTCAAGTGATAAGCGCACTAACGGACAGACAGACAGATGGAGAGACGTTGCGTTTTATATATATTATATTCTTTGCAACATGATATTGTTCCATATTTAATGGTTTAGGCAGTGTATTGCAAGAGAACGCGCTAACGGTAACCTTTTTTCCGACTTGATTCACTATTATTATCACTGCTTATTCTTTATGTTACCTAACGCAATAAAAAAATATATCCTGTAACCTGGCCAGAGAACATATGTATGTTTTTTAAAAAAAAGCACGTAACGCACTAACGGACAGACAGACAGAGAGACGTTGCATTATATATATATATATATATATATATATATATATATATATATATATATATATATATATATATATATATATATATATATATATATATATATATACATATATATATATATATATATATATATATATATATATATATATATATATATATATATATATATATATATATATATATATATATATATATATAGATAGATAGATAACCTGGCCAGAGAACATATGTATCTTTCAAAAAGAAGCACGTATAAGTGGTTCTCCAGTGATAAGCGCACTAATGAACAGACAGACAGGCAGAGAGACAGGCAGACAGAGAGACGTTGCATTTTATATATATTATAGATAGAAGATTATAGATAACCTGGCCAGAGAACAAATGTATGAATTAAAAAAAAAAACACGTAAATCGGATAAGTGGTTCTCGCGTGAACGCACTAATGCACAGACAGAGAGACACTGCATTTTATATACATATATATTATAGATATTCTTTGCTACATAATATTGTTTCGTATTTAATGGTTTAGGGTGCGTATTGTAAGAGAACGCGCTAGCAACAAACTTTTTTCCGACTTCATTCACTATTATCGTCACTGCTCATTCCTTATGCTACCTATCATAATAAAATATAGTCTATAACCTGGTCAGAGAACATATGTATGTTTTAAAAAAAAAAGTATGTGAATTGGATAAGTGGTTTTCCAGTGATAAGCGCACTAACGGACGGACAGACAGGCAGAGATATATTGCATTTTATATATATTATAGATGTAATATATATCTATAACCTGGTCAGAGAACATATGTATGAATTTAAAAAATCACATAAATCGGATAAGTGGTTCTCGAGGGATAAGCGCACTAATGGATAGACAGACAAATAGACAGAGAGACGTTGCATTTTATATATATTATAAATATAAATTATTATTATTATTATATAACCTGGCCAAAGAATATGTATGAATTTAAAAAAGATATGTAAATCCGATAAGTTGTTCACGCGTGATAAACGCACTAATGGACAGACAGACAGACAGAGAGACATTGCATTTCATATATGTATATATATATATATATATATATATATATATATATATATATATATATATATATATATTATAGATTATAGATTATAGATATTCTCTGCTACATAATATTGTTCCATATTTAATGGTTTAGGCTGTGTATTTCAAGGGAACGCGCTAGCGGCAAACTTTTTTGCGACTTCATTCACTATTATTGTCACTGCTCATTCCTTATGCTACTTATCGCAATAAAATATAGCCTATAACCTGGCCAGAGAATATATGTTTAAAAAAAAAAGTGTATGTGTGTGTAAGTGTAATCGGATAAGTGGTTCTCCAGTGCTCTAACGGACAGACAGACAGACAGAGAGACGTTGCATTTTATATATATTATAGAAGCAATACAAATGCTTGTTTCTGCTGAACCCAATATTAACGACGAAAGTTGAGGAAGAAGATAAACGCGCGTAGGAATCTGCAGAGGAAGCCAAGGAGTGGAGCTCGGGCGCGGACGAAGAGACGTCGGATTCTTTATCGTGTATTTGTTGAACAGTTCTGTAATTTTTGTATAAGTCAATATTTTTTTTTTCTCAATATACTCTTTCTTTATATATTAAAATGTATTTTTCTTCAAAATATGTGCTCCAAAGCTTTCACTGCTATATTTAGAAACAAAACCGGATTTAAAATATCTAAAAGCATAAAACGCTGAAATACCTCTATGTGCATGGGACACTTGAAATGGCAAGAGCGGGGTTGGGAGCATTATATGTAGTGTCTGATTTGAACAATGCATATTATTTTATTAAACATAAATAGTAGGTTGTGTTAGAGTAAAAAAGTTTTCAAAAGGAAAAGAAGAATTTTCAGGAAATACCTTAATTATACAAATTAATTCGGTATCCCTTTTGCGTTAATGAAATGTCTATTTATTTACGAACAAAACAAAGAGTGTTTTTTATAGAGGTATAGAACTTTGAAATGGAATAAAACAAAGATGAATTTTTTAAATTGACATGAAATTTACTTTATTTGAAAGATAATTTTCTGGCATTATAATTTAAATATGACTTCTGGCATATGACCGCCACGGCTGGCTCGGACGTAGTCTAATCTGGAGGTCCAATTTTCGATGACTTTTTCCAACATTTGTGGCCGTATATCGGCAATAACGCGGCGAATGTTGTCCTCCAAGTGGTCAATCGTTTCGGGCTTATCGGCGTAGACTAGCGACTTCACATATCCCCACAGAAAATAGTCTAGCGGCGTTAAATCGCACGATCTTGGAGGCCAATTCACGGGTCAGAAACGTGAAACTATGCGGTTACCAAACGTTTCCTTCAATAAATCAATTGTGGCATGAGCTGTGGGACATGTTGCGCCATCTTGTTGAAACCACAGCTCCTGCACATCATGGTTGTTCAATTGATGCACGAAAAAGTCAGTAATCATAGCTCTATAGCGGTCACCATTGACTGTAACGTTCTGACCAGCATCGTTTTTAAAGAAGTATGGACCAATGATTCCACCAGCCCATAAAGCAGAGTCAGTTTTTCTGGATGTAACGGTGTCTCAACATACACTTGAGGATTATCATCACTTCAAATACAGCAGTTTTGTTTATTGACGTATCCATTCAAACAAAAGTGAGCTTCATCGCTAAACAAAAATCGCTTATGAAAATCGGGATCAACGGCAATCTTGTTTTGGGCCCATTCACCGAATCTACGCCTTGCTAGGTGATCGTGTGGTTTCAATTGTTGCACGAGTTTGATTTTGGAAGCACGCAAACCAAGATCTTTCCGCAAAATCTTCCATAAAGTGGATGGACACATATCCAATTCCTGTGCACGATGGCGGATAGACTGATTCGGGTCTTCCTCTACGCTACGCTCTACAGCAGCAATGACTTCTTCTGTACGCACTGTACGACGTCTCTGTGGATACATATTATCATTTAGAGTAAACGTGGTGCGAAAACGTTCCATAGTTAATCGAATTAATTGCTCTGATGGACGATTATGTTGACCGTAAAATGGACGTAGTGCGCGATACGTATTTCGAACAGAACCATGATTTTCAAAATAAATTTGCACAATTTGGAAGCGTTGTTCAGGCGTCAGTCTATTCATGTTGAAATGCCAAACCAAACTAAACATAAATCGCTTGACAGCTGACAAAATGGCCGCCAGTTAAAAAAGTGTTGCCAACTTAAAGTTTTATACCTCTATAAAAAACACCCTTTACAACTGTAAATAAAAATGTATCTTATTTTCCCACTTTCAGGTAACTGCCGGATTCCCTTTCTGAAAAAAAGATGGTAATCTCTAGTTGATAATTTTGGTTATATTTTTTTGACGTCCTCCAATGAAGTGAAGTGGGAATCATCGAGACAATGTTGCAGCGACAGCAATAAATAATGGTCAAACGGAGTCACGTGCGAAGAATCTGCCGTGTGAGGAAAAAATTTCCCCTTCGAAATCTCTGGTAATATTCGTGCGCGTTTTGTGTTGAACAGAACTTATGTCACACATATTTCTAACAACATAATTGAACTTTATGGAGAATTTCGAGTGGTCGCATTGATATATCTAAGGCATTTAACCGTGTTTAGCATGACGGATTGTTGGGTAAACTTCGCTTCTATGGCATGTCTGAATGGTTTATAGCTCTCGTGTTTCCTCAGAGAGCATTTTTTATGAGTGGCAGTTCACAGGTTTCTTTTCAATACCTTCACTATCAACGTTAGTGTGCCCAAGGCCTCATACTGTCTCGTACTCTCTTTCTCCTTTAGATTAACGATCTGCTTGAAAGGAATCTATAGGTTTGCAGATAACAGTAAACCTATCTCTACATTTACTTTGAAGGCTCGAACAACAGCTACTCATGCAAATATCCTCAGACAGCAGGAAGTCGACCTGTTGGTGAGCAAGCTTGACTCCTTATAGCATCGAAGAACGGTTGACAACTCAAGTCTACTCTTCAAGTATTTTCATGGAAAGCTCGTTCGATGTAGCTTGCTTACTTTCTCCAAGAGCGGTGCATGCTAGGGATACACGTCGCACTAATACAACACATCCGTAAGAGGTTCAGCGTATGACTCTTCGTACAAACCTTTTTAAGCAGTCTTTTATATGGAGAACCTCATCACTTCGGAATGATTTGGCCAGGACTATGTTTCCCACTGAGTACAATTTACAGCGATTCAAGACCAACGTCAATCGCTTTTCCTGCAAACGCGTCGCTCCTGTTACGTTTTAGGGATTTTTTTGCAGCATGTATCCTATGCTCATAAAAAAAGGATGGTTTGTGCAGCTTTAGATACATATTTTTTCGTTTGAAATGCTGCTTGTCGAACGACAATCGCTTTCCAGACTGTATTTTGAGCTTACGTGAATATCAACACCGCTTGAAGTAAGCATTTTATTTCTTTAGGATTGCTACTTCCTCGCAAAAGTAGCGGGGAATACTTTAAATTTAAAGGTGAATTTATATATATATATATATATATATATATATATATATATATATATATATATATATATATATATATATATATATATGTATATATATATATATGTATATATATATATATATATATATATATATATATATATATATATATATATATATATATATATACATTCAATCCGTTCACCTGACAATGAATTTGCATGATGTTTCGCCAAAATCTCATTTGGCATTTTCAAGTGCTCTTGCTGCTGCTGCTACTCGATATTATGATCTGGCTGCTGTTGCCGCTCAAAGCTAACTTAGCGAGTTAATTTAGTTACATACAATATTCTAACATAACATAATATAATAATTCTAACATAACATAATATAATATGGGGTCATAATAATATATCGACTTGATTTAGCAAGAGCTATTTAATCTAGTCCATTTTTTAATTTTTTTTTTAAGTTTTCCCATGACTGGTTATATTTTTTCAGATTTTTAGGCAGATTATTATACGTTTTGATAGCAATTATGTAGCCATTTTTATGGTCAATTAACTTATTTATTTTAGGTAATTGAAAATTCTTGTTTTGAGTTACACTCTGAGATGTGACGTATGTACTTCTAAGTGCAGCGTAGTGATACACAAGAGATCCCAGAATAAATGATTGATTCAAACTTAGTGGATGCTTGAAAGTATAATTATTTTTTAACACTATTTTCAGTATTCTATTCTGCAATTTTTGTAACCCATTTATTGAGTTTCTGTAAGCACTATCCTAAGCAATTATACCATACGTAATGCAGCTATGGAAAAGTGCGTGATATATCATCAGCAATGATAACTTTGAAAAAATAAATAGTAGATATTTTGTTTTCTTAATTAAATATTCTATATGTATACCCCATTTCATATTATAATCAAACATAATTCCCAAATATTTATAATTTTTTACTCTTTTTATTCCTTGCTCTTCAATTCTTATATTTAAATTATTAGGAACGCTATTAGAATAATTTCCAAAAGTTATGTACAGGGTGGTCCAAATTGCACATTTTAAAAGGTTCCTTTATCTAAAGGAGAGAGACGAAAACTGATGTCGGTGTCTGAGGCTCAATTTTTATGATAAACTCAATAGTGAAAACCACATATGGATATCTAGCACCGTTTCAGATATACAGGGTGTTTTTCAAAAATCTGCATTTTGGAAAAATGTTTGTAATTATTTTCCTATTGAAAATTTTTGATTTCTGTATAAACATTCTTAAAGTACTTTTTCACGTGGATTTCAACAGTGTAAGTTACATTTTTTTACAACTAATATTTTAATAGTTATTCACGCAAAAAATATATTTTTTAAATGGGATACCCGTATATTTTTCCTTATCCGAATAGAGTTTTAAATTACCATTCTAAAAATATAGCACACTTTATATTTTGCTTAAATCTACTTCAAAATATAAAGGTTTTCAGTTTTTACGAGAGTTTTAAATGCACATTTTGTGAAGTAGGCTTTGGCCGGAGCGGGAATATCTATAATATATATAAAAATGCAACGTCTCTCTGTCTGTCTGTCTGTCTGTCTGTCCGTTAGTGCGCTTATCACTGGAGAACCACTTATCCGATTTACGTACTTTTTTTTTTAAACATACATATGTTCTCTGGCCAGGTTATAGGCTATATTTTATTACGATAGGTAGCATAGGGAATGAGCAGTGACGATAATAGTGAATGAAGTCAGAAAAAAGTTTGCCGCTGGCGCGTTTCCTTGCAGTACACTGCCTAAACCATTAAATTTGGAACAATATTATGTAGCAGAGAATATCTATAATCTATAATATATATAAAATGCAATGTCTCTCTGTCTGTTTGTCTGTCCATTAGTGCGTTTATCAGGCGAGAACCACTTATCCGATTTACGTGTCTTTTTTTTTTAGTTCATACATATATTCTTTGGCCAAGTTATATAGTAATAATAATAATCTATATCTATAATATATGTAAAATGCAACGTCTCTCTCTCTGTCTGTCCGTTAGTGCGTTTATCCCTTGAGAACCACTTATCCGATTTACGCGATTTTTTAAATTCATACATATGTTCTCTAACCAGGTTATATAATAATAATATTAATCTATATAATATATATAAAACGCAACGTCTCTCTCTCTGTCTGTCCGTTAGTGTGCTCATCATTCGAGAACCACTCATCCGATTTACGTGATTTTTTTTTAATTCTTAATTTAATATGTGTCAAAAAAACCCTATAACATATATATAAAACGTAACGTCTTCTGTCTGTCTGTCTATCCATTACTGCGCTTAGCACTCAAGAACCACTTATCCGACTTATGTGTTTTTTTTTTATAAAATACAAAATGAATAAACAGAGACAAAATGCTAATATGTAGGAAGAAAGATGGAAGTTTAGCAGTAAACTTCTCAGAAAGACTGAATAGATGGGGAAATACTTTAAAGAAACACTAAATGGAGATGAAAATGAGTGGAATGAGAAATAGGAAACAAAATTAACTGAAGGGCAGGAGGGAACAAATAAACCCTGCAAAGAAGAAATAAGAGAAATACTCAGAACCCAAAAAAAATAAGGCCCCCGGGTGGAAATTGTAGAACTGATAAAAGCTGGAGGAGTAGATCTGGAAAATGAAATATGCGGGTTGGTGCAAGAAATGTGGAAAACAGAAAAGATGCCAGTGAGCTGGAGAGAGTCGCTCATCTGTCCAATATACAAAAAAGGAGAAAAAAACTATATGTGCTAATTATAGACCAATAGCCTTACTGGATGTCGTGTACAAGATAGTAGTGTTGATTATCAAAAACAGACTATCAGAGAAAGCCGAGTCTATTCTAGGAGAGTACCTGTGTGGATTCAGGAATAATAGTTCGGTAACAAACCAGATATTTTCGATTAAGCAAATCCAAGATAATAGCTTAGAACAAAATTTGGCACTACACTTAGTCTTTGTGGATTTCAGAGAAGCATATGACTCTGTAAATAGAAAAAGGACTCTACAAGATAATGGAAGAACTAAAAATTTCAAGTAAATTGATTCGCATGGTGAGAATGACCCTGAATGACACAGAAAATAGAGTGTTGGTTGAGGGCAAAGTATCAGACAAGTTTAGGGCGAAGAGAGGATTAAGACAGGGGAACCAGTGTTGACATGTCTATTTAATTTGGTACTAAAGAAGATAATCCGGGAGTCAGAAATAAAAACAAATGGAACGATATGCCAACAAACCTGCCAATGCTTGTCCTATGCGGATGATGTAGCAGTGATTGCAAGAGCAAAAGAGAACCTCAAAAAAGCCATAAGTAGGATAGAAGAGAGGGGAAGGATGAGAGGAAAAAACAAAATAGATGGAAATTACAAAGAAGAAGGATAATAAAAAACAACAAAAGTTTAGATATAATAAACAACTTAGGGAAAAGATATATGTTTGAAAAAGTAGACAAATTGAATTATCTGGGAGTAACAATAACAGAGAGTGGACAAGAAAGGACAGAGATACAAGCAAAAAAAGGTAGCGACAGGACAGAGATGTTTGGGGGCAATGAATCCAATATTGAAATCAAAGAATGTATCAAGAAAAGCAAAAGAAAGAATATATACGACAGTTGTCAGACCCATGGTGACATATAGAAGCGAAACGTGGAAACTGAATGCAAGAGAAAAGAAGACGTTGGAGGTGTGGGAAAGGAAAGCTTTGAGAAGAATCTAAGGACGAAGGAAAGAAGAGGGACTGTGGAGAAGAAAGAACAAACTACGAATTAAAATGCCTATATATGAAACTCCTTATAAGTCAAATCATAATAAGCCAGCAAATAGGATGGTTGGGACATGTGGCAAGGATGAAGGAAGAAAGACAGGCAAAGCAAGCCCTAATAAGAGGAGTGGTTGGAAGAGGAGGCAAGGGTGGACCTCGATCTACATGGATTCACGCAGTAAAACAAGATCCTGAGTTGATGGGAATCCCGCACTGGGAAAAGCTAACAGGACACAAAAAGAAGTGGAGACAAGTATGCAACCAAGCCATGGGTCTCTAAGGCCTCTTGAGCTATATAATAATATAAACATACCGAATAAGCAATGACGATAAAGGTGAATCAAGTCCACGCGAGCGGAGCCGCGGGCACGGCTAGTCATTACATATAACAAGAACCAAGGTGGTTGTACTTTCGAAATCACACGTTGATGCGAATCTTATTGTTAATGGACAGAGAATTCAGCAGATTTTTGTCTTTTAAATACACAACACTAGTTAATAACCAGTGTAATCCAAAAATAGTAGGCCCGTGGGACCTGCCTGAACATGAAAAATATTTTTTACTAGCGATATCGATTGAGCATGGAGTAAGGTAGGGTTGTGTCTTATCTCCACTATTGTTTAATATATACTCTAAACAAATCTCTCGAAAGGCCCCGGAAGAGGCTGACGAAAGGATACTGTTTAATGGGGAGCGAATAAATAATAATCGTTATGCGGATGATTTAGCGATTATGGCTGATAACTTAAAGGTTCTACAACATTTTATGGCAACAATAAACGAAGTCAGGATACGGTCTCGAACTTAATATCAACAAAACGAAGTACTTGGTAATCAGCAAGTCTCCGGTTCCTGCTACCTTGTTGATGGTTAACAATCAACAAATACCAAGAAGAACTCCACAATATTCATATCTAGGTAAACGAACAGTGGGATCACTCGCAGGAAATTCGTTGCGGTATCGAAAAAGCTTGAGCAGTACTCCTCAAAATGGCATTACTTTTCAGAAGCTTAACAATAGAATTAGGCACAAAAATAAGACTCTTAAAAGCTTAGATCGTTCCTCATACAGTAAATTAAAAATCGATGCCCAGGGGGGATGGAATATAGAAAAGAACCGTTGTGCGGCTGTTATCGCTGCAAAGGGTATGGCTACAAAATATTAACATAAAAATATAATTTAAGTCTATTATAGAGCATATGGACTAATAATTTTTCACAAAGTGGCCGGAAACTTTTGCACATATAAATATAAGAATAATAATAATAAATATATTCACAAACATAAATAATATTCTTTTACTATATTATTTTGTTTTCCATATCTCATATTCACATCTCATAATAATTAAAAATCACTAGTCTTTTTTTGTAATAAATTAGAGTACGAAATGTCACTGGCCGGAAACTTTTGCACGCCACTGTATGTACCCAAAAATACATAACACTTAGATGCATTGGTTTTAAAAAGTTTTTACAATTTTTTTTTTGTTGGCCTGTGTTATTTTGGTAACATGCTTTAAAATATTAAACAAAACAAAATTTTGCAGATAGTCAAATCCCTTATTGCATCTACGAATCTAGTCGATCGATAATTGTCTTAAGTATATTATTTTTCACACTAAAACTACCAATTCTATTTACATTATAATAATATTTCATAAAATTGTCGACTTCCTCAGAAAATACCAGAATGACTTTACCATTAATCGTGAACTTGTTATATGTATTTCCTTCACGTTAATTGCATGCAACTACTGTATCGTGACTTCTAGGTTATATAATTTTTTTAACAATAAAACTAATTAAGATTGTTTTTAAGGATGTGAAGTTGTAGGGGAGGGTAGGATAAGGTGCGCAACGGAATAAACACGTCAATGATTCTAAAAAATGTGGATTAACCTTCCTAAGCTGAAATATAGTTCTCTCTTTTCGCACCCTTTAAAAGGAATTTAATTTTTCCTTCAAGGTGAATTAACATTTTTCGGCCATTATTTGAACATATTTTGACCATTTATCAACATTTTAGCCAGATTTGCAATATTGATTAGAACACACCAAAGCGATTTATTTTTGAAAAATGGCTATGTTGATTCACCTTACGACCTTTAGGTCTTGAAACAACTAATTTCAGACGATGTGGATCAAGAAATATAAATTGCTTTAGTTTGTTCATTCGCAATATCGCAAACTTCGAAAGAAATACTAAAAATTATTCAAAAATGGTAGAAAAATAACCAAATATTGACCATAATACAAAAATCGGCTTCGAGAGATTTTTTGGAAATTTGTTACGAGTAATTTAAAAAAAATTATCCAAATCGGTTGGAAATTAAGACGTGTAGATAATTTTGAACGCAAAATTTAATTCCTGGACCACAGTGCTACGCTCAAATTCTTATGCAAATTAGAAACATTTTATATTGTTGCCCTTAAAAATATCTACTGGAGATTTTATTTTCCCGAACGTCACAATGTTTAAGCCTCAACTATGAGTGGTTACTTACATATATGTTCCAGCATTTTTGTTTGCGATTTGTTTTCGTCAGTTCCGTTTAAAGCAGTCATGTTTCCCGTATAGTAGGAGAGCTGGTAGACATTTTTGGGTAGGTATTTGAGGCACCATGAAAACTTGTCAAATACGTCTCTAGTGATACCTGTATACAAAAACGCAGACCTGGCTGAAGGGTAGTGGGGCCAGACTATTTAGTCGGGTCTAAAACTTAGTAAGATGTTCGTAAAATTATATTTCAAAAAAATCGAAAAAATATATTTGAAGCACGTTGAGATTTAAACTAAAAAAAGATATTTTTAAAAAGACAGGTCGTTTCGGTGGGACATTCTACCTGCCAGGTGATCGAGAATGTTAAGCATGAGTGCGAGTGAATAGCGCTATGGGTAAGCTGAAGTGCGAGATACAGTGTATATCGGCAGCTGTCTTAGTCGAAGCACGCTGCAGTGCAATTGGCTCTCGCAAGACCACGTGACTCACAACACCCATGCGTTTGTTAGTAAGAATTTTGGAGTAGTTATAAGATTCTCAGTCTTATTATTTATTAGTAGTATTTTATTATTAGTAGTATTTTATTTATAGTGTATACAGTGAAACTTCAAAAACTTACATCGAATTTAAAAATCGTTGACCGAGTGCGAAAAACAACCAAAAAAAGTGTTGTTTCAAATATGTAATACTAGCCGTGCCCGCGCTTCCCGCTCGCATGGGTTTGATTCACCATTATCGTCACTGCTTATTCCTTATGTTACCTAACGTAATAAAATATATCCTATAACCTGGTCAGAGAACATATGTATTTTATAGAAAAATACGTAAATCGGATAAGTGGTTCTTGAGTACTAAGCGCACTAAACGGACGGACAGACAGACCGAGAGAGAGACGGTGAGTTTTATATATATTATAGTTTTCTTTGATAAATATTAAGTAAAGAATTAAAAAAAAAAACACGTAAATCGGATAAGTGGTCCTCGAATGATAAGCACACTAACGGAGAGACAGAAAGATGTTGCTTTTTATATATATTAAATAGATTGTTATTAATATTATATAACCTGGCCAGAGAACATATGTATGATTTAAAAAAAAAACACGTAAATCGGACAAGTGGTTCTCGAGTGATAAGCGCACTAACGGACAGACCGACAGACAGAGAGACGGAGAGACGTTGCATTTTATATATATTATAGATTATAGATTATTGTTCTAATTATGTAACCTGGGCAGAGAACAAATGTATGAATTAAAAAAAAAACATGTAATAAAAAAAAAACATGTAAGTCATAAGCGCACTAACGGACAGACAGACAGAGACGTTGCATTTTATATATATTATATTCTTTGCTACATGATATTGTTCCATATTTAATGATTTAGGCACTGCATTGCAAGAGAACGCGCTAGCGGCAAAATTTTTCCGACTTGATTCACTATTATCGTCACTGCTTATTCCTTGTGTTATCTAACGTAGTAAAATATGTCCTTTAACCTGGTCATAAGACATATGTATGTTTAAAAAAAAAAAAACACGTAAATGGGATAAGTGGTTCTCGAGTGATAAGCGCACTAACGGACAGACAGATAGGCAGATAGAGAGACGTTGCATTTTATATATATTATAGAAGATTGTAGATAACCTGGCCAGAGAACAAATGTATGAATTAAAAAAAAAAGTGGTTCTCAAGTCATAAGCGCACTACGGACAGACAGACAGACCCATGTTGCATTATATATATTATATTCTTTGCTTAATGATATTGTTCCATATTTAATGGTTTAGGCAGTGTATTGCAAGAGACCGACTTGATTTATTATTATCGTCACTGCTTATTCCCTATGTTACCTAATGTAATAAAATATACCCTATAACCTGGCCAGAGGACATATGTACGTTTTAAAAAGAAAAGCACGGAAATCGGATAAATGGTTCTCGAGTTATAAGCGCACTAACGGAGAGACAGACAGAGAGACGTTGTATTTTTTATATATTATACAAATATAACAATAAGTACGTAAGATAATAAAAAAATGAAAATGAAGTAGGCATTGTTGAAAACAAAGAAAAAACACGTCGACGTAAAGTAAAATACCTAAATGTTTTCAATGGGCCAACGGAAAGACCATATTTTAGAAAACAGACGGTGGCGGTATATTTGGCTTTTTATGGATTTGAGGGTTGAGCCGCTAAATCGGTGGCGTGTAACTGTATCTGCGACTCAGGCAAACTTATATTTGCCTTTTATATTCTGTCCACGTTCTCGTTGATTTTTTATCGCTTCACTCAATTTGGTCGCAAAAATGCTGAATATACTTTTTTGTTTTATTACCGGAACTAGTCTCAAGTGTATCGTACTCTTTTTTAATAATAGTCTCAGTTCCAGAATTCGGTTAAATGAGAGCAGATTTCTTGTTTTTCATAATTACAATGTTCATAAAGCAGCATATTAAATTCGTTATTTTGTGTATAAATTTCAAACCACAAGAAGCTATAAGCTATACGTTAAAGTCGTACGTTTTAGACTACAAACCAAACACATTTCCTAAAATTGATATTCTAGAAAATAATCAACAAACTCTTACATTTGTCAAGTAAGAACGTGACCGCTCGTATTCTTGACAAAATGTGTTTCGAGAACATTTCTTGCTATCAGTATATTTTTTGGTGTGCTAACAACGGCGCACATTGAGACCGAATGCCGAAAAGGTGGCCATAAGTCCCTTAAATGAATGTTCGATTGAGGGACTTTTCAGGCTGTAGGTATGTGGGTTGGAACCTGCGCTATTTAAAAACGACCGGTTATAGTAAACAAGTGTGCACACGTGGCTCTTTACATCTATTGTTGTTAGAGCGTCGAGCAGGCCAGATTCTGAGCTTGTTCTGTTTGAGTTAGACAGGCAGATTCAATTGCGCTCAAATGTTTTGTATTTGAAGTTAATTTAATTTCGTGAGGTGGATTCTCCGAATAAAAATGAGTACATTTAAACGATATAAATTGATTACAATACAATTTGATTATCATTTAATTATTGTAACGTTTAAAATATCACTTTTTTAGAACTTTTAGTTTCAAACGTCAAAATTAAAATATACATAAGTTAAAAGTCCCACGACATCCCACTGTCAAACAAATTTTATCGTGTTCTCTAACTATTTTTTAATAATATAGAAGCAAAATCAGCTGCCCGCACTTGCACATTTTTTAAAAATAAATTTTATGTAAAAAAGTAAGAGTAACGTTATACCTGTCTTTATTATACATAATACTCAAATCTGTGTTAATTTTCATTTAACACTAGTTAACAGAAACATTTTGTTTTCACATTTTTAATTTCAGATCCTTATCACCGACATCGAAAAGCCCTATAGTCGAAATTTCATGAAAATATGACAAAAATTATCATTTTTGTCCGCATATCGGATCCCCCATTGTGTTTTTCACATTTTTAATTTCAGATTCTTCATCAGCAGTCTCGAATAGTCCTATAGTCGAAATTTCATGAAAATATGAGAATTTTTATCAATTTTGTCCTCCATATTGGAGCCACCATTTTGTTATTTACATTTTTTATGTCAGATTCTTTATTCAGCGACCTCAAAAAACTAGATATGCAAATTTTCATATAATTCGAATAACATCTTCATATTTTGGCCACCTTTTCGGGTTTAAGTCCCAATGTGCGGCGCAATTACCTTTAGTAAGTTGCCAATCGCCTTCGGCATCAATAATCGCTTGGCATTTTCGAGGCATGACGTCGACGAGATTTTCTGTATACTCTGCAAATTTTTCGAATCAACACAGGTGAGAGAGACAACAAGGGACCAAATGTTTTCAATAGGGTTGGCGTCCGGTGATTGTGAGGGCCACTCTAGTATCTTATCATGGGCCCAAGCGAGCCGCTTCTCGAAGTGGTTTTGGCCCAGCAAAGGTTTCTTTAACGTACTTCGGAATTTGACATTATGTGCACGAAGATGTTGTCGAATGGTCTTGGAACACATTCAAACCAGATTTTCTTAATTTTGCCGCCTCTTGACACAGCGTCAATTTCGGGTCCCGTAAAAACAAAGACACGATTCGTTTTTCGACTTTCGGAGTGATTTTGCCTACCGAGCCACGTTTTGGCAAGTCGTCGACATTTTTCGTCTCGTTAAAATGATTTACCCACTTCTTCATAAACGATACACGACTTTTTAACATATTTAGCGGCCGCAGAATGTATCATTTTAGGCACCTTTGGATAGGAACAAAGAAAGAATGCCTCGAACTGACAAACAAACAAGCGATTCATTTTGGATATTACGTAATTGCGACGAAAGTTCGGAATCGACTGAAACTTTTACTAAAATGTGTCGTAGACAAAGGTTCCCTCTACCGATTTTTTGTTGAATCGTTAGAATCGCATCTACCAAAAATGTATAATCGCGGACACGTTCTTACTTTACAAACTGTAAAATGGAGAGGTTTTTATTTCTCTGCTAGCATACTCCATAACTCTCTGAGATTTCAAAATTTTTTGACGAAAAACACGGTCTTCGATTTAATTCGGTCTGTCGGTCTGCTACTCTGTTGGCACGACAACTCTCTAACGGAATGAGACATCCATTTTACATTTGGTACACATATAATACTTCTAGTACCGATGGAAGTTATAGTTTTGGATCGATATAGCTTTAGGGAAAAGGGGTAAGGGGAAAATTACTAATAATACTAATACAACTATACAATATTGTGACAAATTTCCTTATTGTCTGGTTGAAATTATAAACTAAACTTATGTTAGAATATTTATATTTAAACATGTAAGAGGTTAAAGGGGTGTGAGAGGGGGTTAGATGAGTCGTGGAATATACCGTATTATATATATCCTTCTCAGCTTTATTAAAGTAGAGACATCTGGAAGTTGTGTTATATTTTCATTATTTTTAATTTTCCAAACATGTAAACCATTAAAAAGGTAGAGGAAGGTTTAGATGAGTTGCCTTGTGCGTGCGTATTATGCCCTTTTTAGGGTTCTTAGAGTAAAGAAATTGTGATATTTTGTGTATGTGAGAAAGTTAGAGAGATTACCTCTAATATATTGTGTTTTATACGTATATTTCAACGTTACTAGAGTCTAGGAATTTAAAAATTGTGTTATTTCTTCATTATTTTCAGTTAGTCATACATGTTATAGGCCCCTTTTTTTTTTGAGTCGAAAAATATGAAAATTATATTATTTCTTCTAAGTTGGAATGTGGAATCTTTGGCACAATGACACTACTCAGTATATATCACCACTACACCAAACACTTTATTTTGCAGTGCAAAAATAAAGTGTTTGGTGTAGTGGTGATATATACTGAGTAATATTATTTCTTAGTTATTTTCATTTTTCGTAAATATCATTTATTATTGTTAGTGTCTCGTGAGGAACACTTATGGAATCACTTCGATGTCTGTTCGTCTGTCTGTCACACCCGATTTTCTCCGGAATTATTTGACGTAGAAAGTTGAAATTTGGCACAAATATTGGAACTGATGACCCAATGCCGTGTAGTTTTGAAAGTTAAAATTTGACTTAAGGAGTTAGCTTTGGGGGGTGAAATTGCAAGTGAAAAAATTTGTTTTTATCAGGTCAACGAGTGGGGTGTTAAATGAAAGCATGTGAAAACACAAGTTCAAAAATATATATGATGTAATACGTGTGCACACTTTTCTTCGTATTATTTAAAAAAAATGGCCAAAAACCCCTGTCCACCCAACCAACCTCGAAAAGTACTGGTCAAGAAATTGTGAAAAAAATTTTAGAATAGTTTCCATGAAGTCCAGATTGAGCAAAAATTATCACGAGTGTATTACATTTGGTAATTTAACTAGTATAAAAAAAAATATTTGACCGCCAAAATGAATCAGGTTTATTTCGTCGAAAGTTGTTTATTGACCTGGGACCAATAGCTATTGCTTTAAGCATCAGATACCAAGAAAATAATTTTATTTTACTTGTTCATAATTAAACAAATATTTAGGTAGTAAATAAAGGGTGTCACAAAATTCATGCAGCAAGTAATTTTGATATAAAACACAGGTTTTTAATTAAAAATTGTAATTTTTTTATTGATTCATAGAGTATACAGTAGGGTTATGTATGGAATAACATATCGGGTAAATGGCGTCCACGGCTTTGCTGGCACATACGCACTCTTTTGTCGAAGTTTTCCATTACCGTTTTATATAAATGTGGCTGAATTTCATTGATACAGCGCTTAATTTCCTTCTTCAAGTCGTGGGTGGTCGTGGGCTTGTTGGCATAAACCTTAGACTTTAAAAAACCCCAAAGAAAAAAGTCCAGTGGCGTTAAGTCGCATGATCTGTGCGGCCAATTCTGATCACCAAAACGGGATATTACACGACCAGGAAATGACTCATGCAGTAATTGAATTATTTCTCGGGCTGTATGGCATGTGACACCGTCTTGTTGAAACCACATGTCGTCCACATCCATATCTTGCAATTTAGGCACAAAAAACTGGATTATCATATCGCGGATAATGGATCACCATTATCTGTTTTTGCCTATTTTCGAAGAAGAATGGTCCGATGATGCCTCCAGCCCAAAATCCGCACCAAACAGTGACACATCTTCAATGAGAATACGCTGTAGAGAGCTTTTCGAAATGTCCAATTCTTAACCACGGTGCCGAATTGATGTTCCTGGAGTCTCAGCAACACTCTCACAAACTGATTAAAGCAGTTTTGTGTCGAATGACTTGTTGAAGGTCGGCCAGAGCGTTTAAGATCACTAATTGATCCAGTCTCCCTGAATTTTTCAATTAATCTCTTCACAGTTGATGAGGTTAAATCACTATTCCGACCATATTATGTACAAAAATTCCGAACTGTAGCTGCCAAACTTTCATTATTTTTAAAATATTGCTCAACAATGAAAACACGTTGTTCTTTTATGTAGCGCTCCATTTTTAATAATCCTAAACTGTCAGCTATCACGTTGTGTTTTTTATTTTGTTGGCAATACTTTACCATACAAATGGCGCCAAATTAAAATCTTGCGTGAATTTTGGGGCACCCTTTATTTGTTTTACACTTTTATCACTAGATTCTAGATTGAGTTAGATTGATTTATTGACTCTTAAGTTGCTAAGATACTATAACAATTTTACATTATTGATTAAGAAAAAACGTGAAAATACATATTGAATCTTAGGATATATACATGTCAAGAACGTCTTGTCTTATTCTGGTTGGTCTGATTAGCCTTCTGAGTCAGTATCTGACTGTTTGTAATCTAGGCTCTTAATTCTTTTATTGAAAACTCATTTGGGGTGTGTTATGTGAAGTCATTGTTTATTTTATATCTCCGTAACAAAAATTTTCATATTAAAGGCAATCACAGTACCGAACACTAATTGCGTAAGTCCAACTTGCACTTGATCAGCTTTTTTCTAGTTACGCCATCCGGCCTAGGTGTTTTACCATTTTTAAGTTTATAGATAGCATATTGTACCTCTGACCTCAGAATCGATGGTTCAGACAATTCAGAATTTGACCGGATTCCGACAAAAGCTGCGTTACCAGCAAAAAGATTCTGGTAGTATTATTTTCAGACGTCTGCAATACGATCTGTTTCTGTAAGAACCTCATTATTACTATTCCTTATAGCCACAGTTTTAGGTTTAAAGTTACTGAGATATTTCACTTTGTTGAACAGATCTTTAGTTTGTTGTTGTAGCGAGTGTTCCTCATTGAACTAGAGACTCATAAAAAAAGAATTTTATATTATTAATATTTTTCCTATTTGAAAAACCCGTATGCGTAACCTTTCCCTTTTTTTTTTAAACATTAAGAATAATTTTTGCTAACAAGCTCTTTGAGCAAATAATTTACGAATCCCCTTAAATATAAAATTGCCTAATTCGAGCCATTCCTTCAAGATGCCAAGAGAGAGCATTCGAAAGAATTTAAAAATTGCTCTCGTTAACATTTGCCGATTCGCATCTTAGCGACGACGTACTGGACTTTAATTTTGTGAGAGTTACGAGGGTTATCAAAAAAAGTATAATCGAAAGTAAAATGTATTCTATGCGCGTATTGATTCGTTTTGTATGTCTTGTTTGTTTTCAATATGTTTAATGGGAAATTCATAATTACATGTTATTACCTAAGTTTAGCCGCTCGGAAATACCTTTGAAAAAAAAGTCTCATCTCGAGTTCTGATGATGATTAAATAAATACTTAAAACGTTTGCAACAAAGAATATAGTTCCTCTACAAAAAAACATTCTTGCCTTTTTGCCACTTTATATGGTGAAATTAAGGTTGTTTCATGTGACGTACTGAGGATGATAACAAGAATGTAACTTAGAAACCTAAGATTTTTAGATATTTGAACGTATGATGGTTTACGGTTATCAATTTTCGGTAAGATTAGCAGGACACGACTGGATGCAAAAATCAAACAACACAGCTCTTTGGAGACAACTTGGGGAGGCTTACGTCCGACTATGGATGGAATAAGTTAATGATGATGATGATGATGATTTTCGGTATGATAAGTATGTAAATTTCATGAGCAATGTTTTAAAAATATTTTTGCGAGTGATGCATGGCAGGATATATAATAAACTTGAAGAAAGAATTGGAAACAGTGTTTGATTTTCGAAACGGATTAGGGACTAGAGATGCACTGTTTTGTATCCATGCGTTGATCTAGAGATGGCACGATGTCAACCAAAATGTGTGTCTTTGTCCAATTGACTTTGAAAAAGCCTTTGACAAGGTTACGCCACGAAAAACTTCTAGAGATTTAAAAAACGACCGGTATAGACGTCAAAGACATTCGTATCATCGTCAATTTGTACTGGCAACAGACAGCTGACGTACGGTTGGAGTAACAACTATCGGATAAAATTAAGCGAGAAATGCGTCAGGATGTAGTGATAATTAATGTATCATAGGCATATCTGATATTATTTATGTTAACGCCGTTGATGTTGATTCGTTCAATGGTACTAGTGAGTGCTTCGTTGAATATCACCTCCGAATAGAGGTTGAACAACAAGGGCGATAGAATACAATCCTGACGCACTCCCAAAGAAAAATCATAAGAAGCGTTTATTTAATAATAAAATTATATAAAAACAGCAGTATGTTTTAATTTCCAATATATTTAAAACGACTTGACAATTGTTTCACCATATAATGGCTTCTTCAGAAGTAAATTAAAAAGAAAAATGTTTGGTAATAATACTGGTTATATAGTGTTTAAAACTATCCTTAATTACATAAGATTATGTTAATCGTTTTATTATATTATTTACTGACAACGTTATTTTAAAGATGCAAATCTGTGGTACCATTTCAAATTAATAAAGATTAAGTAAGGCCGAATGGTTTAAGTCTACCTGTTTGTTTAATAATAGATTGGAGTTCTTCCGTTTGTTAATTTCAAGACATTCAAGGATATTTAATTTTTTAGATTTATTTTCTACATGCAGGATTTTGAATGTATCAGCAAAATTATAGGATTCGTTTATTATGCGGGTCGCGTTTTGTGAATTGTTCTTGTTTTTTAAATAACTATGTTTATGTTTCTTAATGCGAGTTTCAAAAGATCTACCAGTTTATCCTACGTAGGTTTTAGTACAAGATCCACAATTAATAAATAAACTTCTGATTTTATGGATTTATTAGATTTAGTTTTATTATTCAAAATTATATTCCCTAAGGTATTACTGGCTTTAAATGCTATTTTATTGTTCTTTTTTGTTAAATGTTTTGAAATTGTTTTAGTTATTTGTGTACGTGAGTGTGCTAAATGTTCCTTTTATGTCATTAATGGTGAGATAAATTAGAGAGATTGCTTGTTTAAACGATGTTTATTCAAGATATTATCTATCATGCTAGGGTCATATCCATTATTAATTGCTATTTATTTGATTATGTTGAATTCTTTGTTAAATTAGTTTTAGTCACAGAAATATGTAATAGTCTATATATGAAAGAGTTAAGAGCTGTCATTTTGTGAGTATAAGGGTGGAATGAACTATTGTGTATAACTGTGTAAGTATGTGAAGGCTTTCGTGAAAAAACGGTTGGCGACTCGAGAAATCGTGTTTATTGTTCACTTTTGATACAGATATGTCTAAGAAATTTATAGAGTTATTGGTTTCTAATTCTAGGGTGAATTTAATATTAGGATGTAAATTATTTAGGATGTTAAAGAAGATTGGAAGTTAGCTGTCTATCTGTTCCTGTGAAACAGGAAATTATATCATCAACATATCTATGTCAGTAAACAATATTTTTGTTTACAGCGTTTTGATGAATTTTTAGTTCTAAATAATTTATGAAAATTTCCGCTAGTGAAGGGCTTAAAGGATTACCCATTATTAGACCTTCTTTAGATGTATAAAAGTTACCGTTGAATTCAAAATAGTTTTGATCCAAGCACGTCGTAAGTAAATCTAAAATATCCTGTTTAATAATTTCGTTTACTTTATTCTTGATTAAGATTGTATCTACTAATTCTATGACTTCATATGGTGCGATACTAGGAAATAACTTTTGTACATCAAATGAGACAATTCTAGAATTATCTGGTAAGTTAATGTTTTTAATTTTATCTATTAGTTCAAAAGTGTTGGATATACTATATTTTGGTTTAAATTTGCAATGAATTTCCAACAAGTATCGGCTAACACACCAAAGATATTTAGTAATACTATACGTACCTCCTCTTTTTGAAGTAAATTTATCACTGACTTAATAAACTGATTTGGTTTGCGAACGACCCGTCTGTAATTGTATCGACGTTCAAAAATCTCTCAAAAATAATACAACAGTAACTCTATTTTTAAAATTCAAATTCAAGAAAAAAGCGTATTTCCTAAAGTATTTTTTATGTTAAGTATCCCCCGTAAAATTTTATTGAAAGACGTGACTCGGAGATTAGTGCTGCTGCCATCGTCATTAGCTTGAAATTTAATGATGTTTCACGCTAGGCAGAATCAAGACGTAGAGTTCGACGAAGTCTCGTTAAAAATATAACGATTTTATTTGGTGCCGTTCTAGAAATATCTTTAGTAATATTTATTCATATGGTGATATTTTATCATGAATTTAAAAAGAAAAAAATTGTAAAATTTTATGTCCATGTTTTTAGGGTCATTTGAACCAACGATTTAAAATAGTCCAGGTATAGTCACTTTTAAGTCATGTGACATGCAATTAGCGAAAAAAGCACTCCTTATTCCTCTTATAGTGCAGTGGCTTATTTAGCTTGTAGGTGCTCATATGTTCAATGGGTGATGCGAACGGCGCATTAACCATATATCTCCCTCCCTCCCTCGACTTTTTCTGTAAGTGCAGTCTGTCAAGTAAAAACGTGTCCGCGATAATCCATTTTTGGTAGATGCGATTCCAGCGATTAAACAAAAAATCGGTAGAGGGAACCTTTGTCTACGACGCATTTTAGTAAAAGTATCAGTAGAGTCTTTGTTTGTTCCCATCTAAAGGGGCCTAAAATGATACATTCCGCGGCCGCTAAATATATTCAAAAGTCGGTATCGTTTGTCAAGAAGTAGTTAAAATGATTTAACTAGACGAAAAATGTCGACGTAAACGTGGCTGGGTAGTCACTCCAAAAGTAAAGTGTTGGAAAACGAATCGTGTCCTTGTTTTTACGGCACCTGAAATTGACGCTGCCTCAAGGAGAGCCAAAATTAAGACAATTTGGTTTGAATGTGTCCCATGGGACCATCTTCTTGCTCATGATGTCAACCCTGTTGAAAACGTTTGGTCCCTTGTAAAGAGAAAGTTCAGAGGAAAGATTCTGAGGACTTTGACGCAGTTGTCCCGCGAGATTCGAAAAATTTGCAGGGTATGCAGAAAATCTCGTCGACAGCATGTCTCGAAGATATCAGGCCATTATTGATGCAGGAGGTGATCGGACCACCTACTAAGCTAATTGCGTCATTGTTAGCGCACCAAAGAATAGATTGATGACAAAAAATGTTCTCGAAATACGTTTTTTCAAGAATACTAGCGGTTACGTTCTTACTTGACAGACTGTAAGGTCATGCGAAGATCGTATCTAGTACCACGCAGTATGTGGCTGATGTTTTACAATATTAATAGACTGTTACTCAGTATTAGCTCTTTGCGAACCCTTGTTCATTATGTAGTCTTCTCAGGATGTTTTCAGTAGTCTTTATTCTGTATAGTGATTTAATTTTATGTAGCTAGGTCTCGGCTTCATAGAGTCATGTTCACCAGATATAACATTTGATAAGTCGAAGTCTAACATTGAGAGGACGTAGTTAGTATGGACTTGAACTGAGCAAAATGTGTCTCGAGCAATTGCTACGCGTATTTTAAATTCTTTATCGCTGTTCCAATTATCCTTCAGCGTTGTGCACAAGTATTTAAATTTGTTTGCCTCTCAAATTATCTATGTCGAGTTGTACGTTATCATAAGTTTGTTAGCCAGCTATCATTAGTATAGTCTTGCCTTTGCCAGAATTGCTTTATCATCAGCGTATTGTAAGTTATTGATGAGGAGGCCCTGAACTTTTATTCCTCTTTGACTGTTTTCCAATGTCAAATATCTTCTTGACTTATTTTAAATAAAAACAATAACAATAAAAATATCTATTGGACTTCTTTAGATTGTTAGGCATTTTAAATAGTGCGAAAATGCTAACCAAATATGCAAATGGTTCTTTTTTTTAGGTGCCGGTGGTTCTGAATGAAGGTTATTCTAATTTTCTATACTGCTGATCTGAACAGTAGAGCAGTGAAACTAATCTCTCAAGTTTTTTTGCAGTCACGAATGGCGTCTTCGATCCTCGTTTCCATAATTTTTCCCTGTATAAATAGTTGAATTAAATGATACTTTTCTCCTCTCATATTATGTCCTAGTTTTAACAGTAATCGGAATTTCTTTTTCTCTATTCACTCTATTTAGTAACTTGTCATTTGCTATTCTGTCCATTTGTCATATTCTCTATATATTTGATTATATAGTCTTTTTCAGCGTCTAAGCATTTGTTCAATAGAATAGCACAGAAAAGATACGACATCTCGCCAAAGAGATTTTTATATCTAGGTTAAGGTCTTGAATGCAGAATACTTTTTTTAATTTCATAAAGAAGCCTCTAGCGTACTTTTTCCATATTTTGATTTCTTCAGGTTATTTATATTGTCGACTGCCCTCAAATATTAATCATTTTTCTACTTTCTCAGTGGGTTGGCCTTTTATGTAGTTGATTGATATTAAACATTCTTTTAGAGTAATTTATATTCTATAAAAAGCATTGAATAAATTGACAGGAATGTGCCTAGGCTCCTCATCTAGAAGTTTTAGAATTTAAGCTGGTAAATCATCGGGACGGGCTATTCTTGATTTCATAGATTTAATCGAATGTCTTCGTCTTAAAGTGCCTATTCGGTTTGAATGTTGGCAATCATTCTGGCTATTATTACTTTATCCACTGAAAAGGCCGGTAGTATTTGTTGAGAACTAATTTCGTAGATTGTTTAGCCAGGAAATACGTCTGCATCTTGGTCCTCTTTTTCCAAATATCTTTCCTTGGAGTATTTGCTGTATTAATCCATATCTGTGGGGATTTCTCATTATGTGTCCTAAATACTTCAATTTTCCTACTTTAACAGTTTCCAAATTTTCAGTTTCTTGTTCATGCGACGTAAGACATCCTCGTTGGTAATATGGTAAGTATAAGAAATTTTCAAAATTCGGCGATATAGTCACAATTCAAATCCCTTAAGTTTCTTAAAAGTTGCTTCAGTCAGTGTCTAAGATTTCACACCATAAAGAAGGACACTGAAGACATAACATCTTAGGACTCTCATTTTCGTGCTCAATTTTATTGCTGAGCTTTTGAAAAGTGATGTCATTTTGAGGAACACTGCTCTAGCTTTTTCGATACGGCAACGAATTTCCTGCAACTGATTGCATTGTTCGTTTATTATGGTACCTAGATATGAATATTGTGGAGTTCTTTGTATTTATTGATTGTTAATCATCAACAAGGTAGCAGAAACTGGAGACTTGCTGATTACCATGTACTTTGTTTTGCTGATATTAAGTTCGAGGCCGTATTGATTACTGACTTCGTTTATTTTTGTCATAAGATGTTGTAGACCCTCTTATCAGCCATAACCGCCTCTTCCAGTGCCTCTCTGAAGATTTGCTCAAAGTCTATGTATATTAAACAATAGTGGAGACAAATCGAATGTACTAATATGTTATATCTGGTCCAGTATTTTTTTTGTTGATACGTTTCGAGATCACTTTTCGATATATTTTTTTCATCACCTCATTCTGTCTTCTGCATCTGTAACAATATTTCCGTTGTTGTTCACGATTATATCAGGCTTCCATCTTTTTTTTTCGTGCCTAGAAATGTCTTAATTTTTTCATGTAAGTCAAAATATCATATTTGGCTAGAAGTTCCTTCCCTACACCATCTTTCCTTTGTAACTCTTATTATTTCTTGGTATTTCCCCTGTCGTTAGTACCAATTTATTATATTATACTAACACCATAAATCGTAACACCTTTGTTCGTACCCAGAACAGATGCAAATCGACGAAACCAAGGAGGCACACAATCAACGAATTAGAAACAAACTTCTCGTTTGTCCCAACAATTCCAGGTCCTTTTGGTCAGTCGCTAAGTCAAAATTTCACCAAATCCACCATACCACCACTCACACGGCCAGATAATTCTATTGCAACGACACCTCTTGAGAAAGCGAACTTCTTGGCTGAACTCTTTCCTTCACATTCTACTGTCGATTTCCAAGGAAAAACACCACCTACTATTCCCATATTACAGTTAAGGGTGCCCGATGTTGTCTTCAGACAGCGTATTATAAAGTGTATTTTAACGAAGCTAAATACCAAAAAGGCTTCTGGTGTTGACGGAATACCTGCCATAGTTCTCAAAAACTGTGCGAGGGAACTAACACCAGTTTTCTGTAGACTTTTCAACCTAACCTCCTTCCTGCTGGAAATGTGCCAAAGTTCAGCCGATACCTAAAAAAGGCAAGAAGACCTTGCTAAATAACAACCGACCAGTCGCACTGCTTTCAATAATATCCAAAGTCATGAAAAAGGTTATCAATCAGTATCTTCTAAAATATCTTGAAGGATTCAACATTATTAGCTTTCGTAAACATAGATCAACGGGAGATCTTCTGACTTATGTAACACATATTTGGACCAACGCAATTGAACACTTTGGAGAATCTCGACCGGTTGCTCTTGACATATCCAAGGCATTCGACCGTGTTTGGCACGATGGACTGTTGGCTAAGCTACGCTCTTATGGTATGTCTGAAAAGTTCTGTTTGTGGCTCTCATGTTTCCTCAGAGAACATTCTTTACGAGTAGCGGTCAACGGATTTCTCTCTAACATCTTTACTATCAACACCGGTGTGCCTCAAGGCTCCGTACTGTCTCCTACTATCTTTCTAATTTACATTAACGATCTGCTGGAAAAGACCGGGAATCCAATTTACAGCTTTGCAGATGACTGTACGCTTATCTCTTCATTCGCTTTGAACGCTCGTACATCCGCTACTCGGGTGAATATCCGCAGACAGCAGGAGGTCGTTCAACTTAACAAAGACCCGGAAGAAATTCTATCTCGGGGTGACAGTAACCAGGTGGAATTTAACGCCTTTTTTCTAAAAAAGTTAACGTTGCTGAACCCGACATAGTCATGTCGGGGCACTCCATTCCCCTAGCATCGTCACTCAATTTGTTGGGCGTTAATTTTGGAGCAAATATGTCCTGGCATGAACATGTTGCGGGTATAGCCAGGAGAGCTTCTCAAAAGTTGGGAATATTATTTCGAACCAGAAAGCTTTACACTCCACAACAACCGTTAATTCTTTACAAAGCTCAAATTCGACCAACTATGGAATACTGTTCTCATGTTTGGGGCTTCGCTTCCAAACACACACTGAATTTGTGGGACTCTGTTTAGAGAAGAGCTGTTCGTCTGATTGGAGACCCGGAACTGACCGGCGGCCTTGATTCGCTGGAACATCAAAGAACGGTTGGCGATTTGAGTCTGTTCTACAAGTATTTTCATGGAAACTGTTCGAATGATATAGCCCGCTTAATTCCTCCCAGAGCGGTGCATGTTAGAAGTACACGGCGCCCTAATACTTCACATTCGTATGAGGTTCAGCTTGATACTCCGCGTACAACGCTTTTCAAGCAGTCTTTTATATGGAGAACATCATCCCTTTGGAATAATTTGCCCAGGGCTGTGTTCCCCACCGAGTACAATTTACAGCGATTCAAGAACAACGTGAATCGCTTTTTTTTTTTTTTTCCCGCACACATGCCGCTCCTGGAGCGCTTTAAGGACTTCCCTGTAGCACGTGTGCTAGACCCATAAAAAAAAATATTCTGCTTTTATCCCATAGCTCGAAGATCTTGTTAGTAATCCACTTCTTTTTTATAGGGTCTTAATTTTCCAGAAAGAAGAACTATCGTACTATCATATCAGTAACTAAGTATTAGTTCTCAATTCTCTAAAAATTCAATTTTAATTATATAATTGGTGGTCATAACGTATAAAATTGTGAAATATTTTTTATAATTTTAGTTTTTGTTAAATTACTTGAGATAGTAATACTTTTGATATTTGCAGTGGGCACACATACAAAATAAAAAAAGACATTCGTTATTTATTCATTGCTAGACGCCTGTACGTCAACTAATATATACTTCTATGTAAACAAGAATCAACCAAATCTCTGGGTAAAACAATAACAAAAAATTATTAAAACACAGCTCTCACCGAATTCGCCTTATACAACAAGAAAAAAGAATTAACATCGTAAAATTCGTTTACTGTTTTCCAGCTTGCTGTTGACAGGGCAACCAGGAAAACCTAAAACATATGAACAACAAAAAAATAAAAAAGGCTTCGAACGCTCGACTGCCTGCGATCCGTTGACGCGGCGCAATCAAGGCGACAAATGTTTACCGACGTCGTCGTCAACTTTCGATAGATTTGACGTTTTGTTGCGCTATGATTGTTGTTTTCCTTTTCGGGAATTGCATGTGGCACGAGCATTGGGGTGTATTGCAACGTTATTTATTTTGCATGAATGATTCGTCGGTAAACAGTAGTGCTGTGATTTCCCTTGTTCGGTTGGTAACACTTTTTCA
This sequence comes from Pachyrhynchus sulphureomaculatus, assembly GCA_019049505.1. Classification (NCBI taxonomy): domain Eukaryota; kingdom Metazoa; phylum Arthropoda; class Insecta; order Coleoptera; family Curculionidae; genus Pachyrhynchus; species Pachyrhynchus sulphureomaculatus. The sequence goes on from CM032455.1 coordinate 139,597,058, forward strand.
TTATTATTATTTTTATGTTTTATATTTCTATAAAATATTTTGGATCCATATTGAAATTTTAGAAACATAAACGCGCTAAGAATATGGCGCCTCAAAATTTGAAATTTACCTAATTGATTCAGTATTCCCCTTGCAAAAAGGTAGTTTTAAACTGAATACTGAATTTGCCTTTCTCTCACTAAAGAATAACTTAATCCAAATGCTAAAACTCGAAATTTTAAACCATATATACTTTCTGGCAAGATATTAGTCAAAAAAGCACGATATATACGAAGCTATCCTTCTCCAACCTTATTCTCCTTCTTCTTCTTCATCAGCTATGCAGTCCATCGTCGGACATAAGCCTGCCCTAAGTAAGTCCATCTTCTTCAGTTTTGGGACTTATTTATCCAGTTGTAACCTACCAGTCTTTTAATGTCGTCAGACCATCGAGTTTGCGGGCGTCCCTTTCCTTTTTTTCATTCCAGGGCCTCCAGTTGATTATTTTATGGGTCCATCGATTATCAGAGAGTCTTGTGACATGACCCGCCCAGCTCCATTTTAACCTGCTTACCCTCTCAGCTACATCAGTTATCTTGGACCTTATTCGAATTTCTTCATTAGTTAGCCTATTTCTCAACGATATTTCTAACATCCTCCTTTCCATTGCTCGTTGAGATACTTGTAGGTGATTTATAATTTCTTGATTCAAAGCCTACATTTCCGTTCCGTATATCAATAATGGCAACAAGTATTGATCAGATGTGTTCGCTTTTAATGTATTTGGGACAACTTTATTAACGCTTCGTATATTTATTAATATATAACCGAAAATGATGAAAAATCGTACAACAGTAATCTTTAGATTCCTCAACTCTAATATATCTGAAAAGAACGTAAGACTATATATAATATATATTTGACCATAAATACGAGTATTTAAAAATAATGATAAAATAAAACATTTTTTAGGTTCCATGACTCGAAGAATCCTGAATAAGCTGTGTAACATAATATATACGGAGCAACCCCTCTAACTTCCCCCTCCCCTTCATATATATTTGAACATAAATAATGATGCTAAAGATTGTTCAACATGATTACAACCAAGAACTAAGAAAAATTGTCATAATGATATTGACCATAAGCAAAATTTATCAACCCTCACTATCTATTATTTCCGTCGTCTAAAGCGAATTCGCTTAAAAACTATAGGTTCTATTTTTACTTCTATATGTAGCAAATTTGAAATTGATTTCTTATTCTGTTGCTGCGCAGGTCAACAGATTTTTTCGTAATCTAGCGACCTTAAAACTTGAGAAATCCAAAATATTGGGTATTACAATACTTGTTGTAAACAACAGAAGTAAAACGTTTCTATGTTATAATGACTGAATAAATGAACAATGACAATTCAGAGTTGTCGGTTAATTAGGTTAATTAATTGAGAATTCTAAAAAGGTAGATGTCGTAGTTGACTGCAAGTGAAGATCAAGTATAAGACTATATATCCGTCAGGCCAATTAATTTTGCATTAATTGATTGATTAAAAATTACTTCGTACCGGTGGTTTACGATTGCTTTCAACATCTGAGAGAAACACAAGAAAAGGCCGGTGTATTTATTGACAATTACAGAGGAGGAAAAACATTTTACTTCCCTTTCTACAGGGAAGAAATGATCCTCCAAGATTTTTTCCATTTTTAGTGTTCCGTACGGAACACTTATAAGATTACTTAGGTGTCTGTCCGTCTATCACACCCAATTTTCTCAGAAACTATTCGACATAGAAAGTTTAAATTTGGCACTAATATAGGAATTGTTGGCCCCATCAGAGCCGTGTAGTTTTGTAGGTTAAATTTTGACTTATGGGGTTAGTTTTGGGGGTGGGATCGCAAGTTAAAAAAAAATTATCAGGTCATCAAATGAAAGCTTGTAAAAAGACGAGTTCAAATATATATGACGTAATACTTGCGCACATTTTTCTTTGTGTTATTTTTTAAAAATTGCCAAACATCGCTGCCCCCCTTATCTCAAAAAGTAATAATCAGAATTTTTTTTAAAAATTCTAGAATATTCTCCACTAGGTGTAGATTGGACAAAAATTATCATGATTGCATTACTTTTGTTAGTTTATCTGATATATAAAAAAAACAGAATTTCAAGATCATCAGTCTTCAACAAATATCGGAAACAAACTTTGTTGAAAACTTATTTGGGACGTGTTGTGCGAAATCTAAAAAAATAAATTTTTATTATCAAGGCAATCACGGTACGGAACACTAATTGCGCAAGTCCAACTTGTACTTGACCGGTTTTTGAGTGTTCCATACGGAACACTTATAAGATCACTTCGGTGTATGTCCGTCTGTCACACACAATTTTCTCCGAAACTGTTTGACATGGAAAGTTGAAATTTGCAATAATATAAAAATTGATGGCTCCATTAGAGCCGTGTAAATTTTCACTTAATGGGTTAGTTTTAGGGGATGAAATCGAAAGTGAAAAAAAAAATATACCAGGTCATTGAGTGGGGTGTCAAATAAAAGCTTGTAAAAACACGAGTTCAAAAATATATATGATGTAATACTTTTCTTTGTAATATTTTTTAAAAAATGTCAAAAACCGCTGTTCCCCCCTTATCTCTAAAACTACTGATTAAAAAATTTTAAATAAATTCTGGAATATTCTCCATAAGGTGTAGATTAAACGAAAATTATCACGAGTGCATTGACTCTAATAATTTATTTGGTATATAAAAAAAGATCATCAGTCATCAGTTGTCAACAAATATCGGAAACAAAGTCTATTGAAAACTCATTTGGGGTGTGTTTAGCGAAGTCTAAAAAAGAATTTTACTTTCAAGGCAATTAGGGTAGGGAATACTAATTGCGCAAGTCCAACTTGCACTTGATCGGTTTTTTAATTAGTAGAAACATAGTTTGCAGTTCCTGTCTGTCTGTGTGTGTGTAAGTCAGCATAACTTTCGAACCAAACGAGATATTGATTTCTAACACTTGAAGCAGGAGTGAAAGTAATTGGTTTTGAGAGATATCACTTGATGGGTGGGGGTAAAAGGGGCGGAGAATGATAAATTTTGTATGCATTCAATATCATTTTTCTTGGTTTTTAGTAGGGATAATTAATAAATTTTAAGCATTTCTAGTTGTTCATAGTAAAATCTACAAGAGGTTAAAAGGATGGTAGAGGGCGTTCGGTATATATAAGGGCATATAACAGACCTTTTCGCGATTATTTAAAAATTGTGTTATTTTTTCATTATTTTCAGCTATGGGCAAACATACAAACATACTGCTAAATATTTATTGTTTAAAACTTAAGTAGAAGATAAAAAAATGATGATGATGTGTTACTGTTGTCCAATATACATACACTACTGTTCAAAATTTTGAGAACCTCTAAGAAATTTTTAAGCAAAGTTAGAAATACAAGACGAAAGGAGGTTTTTTTATCTCAAAATAAATGTCTACTTTTAAGAGAATGTGTTACCTACAAAGTCAGTCATAAATAAACCCATCAAAAAGTATTGAAAACAAATCGTACTTTCATCAAAATGACCACCTTTATTTTTACTTACTACATATATATATATAACACATGGGCTGAAAAGTCCCGGGCCTAACACATAGATGGCGCTAGTTTTATTGCAGTCACCTTTTTTTCAGTTAATACTAACCTTCAAAAGACAGCTGTTAAAATTTCATGATATTCTATTCATTAGTTTGTGAGTTATTGTGCTAAGAGTGACACTACTTTTGTTATTTTCAAAACAATGGATCAAAAACAATTTCGTGTTTTAATTTTACACTGCTTCTTGATGGGAAAAAATACCGTTCAAGCGAAGCAATGGCTTGAAAAGTGTTATGGGGACTCCGCTCTATCAAAAACAACATTAAAACGTTGGTTTGCTGACTTCAAACGTGGTCGTAGAGACACCGATGATGCAGAACGCAGTGGACGTCCAAATGAGGCGGTAACACCAGAAAACATCAAAAAAAAATCCATAAAATCGTTTTGAATGATCGAAAAGTGAAGTTGCGTAAGTTAGCTGACATCGTAAAGATATCAAAAGAACGTGTTGGCTTTATATTGCATGAGCATTTGACTATGAGAAAGCTCTGTTCAAAGTGGGTGCCGCGTTTGCTCACTGTTTATCAAAAACAAGAACGTGTTGATGATTCTGAGCAGTGTTTGGCCATTGTTAGAGCGGCGCTGGAATGATTGCGTTGCTCTTGATGGAGATTACGTTGATGAATAAAGCTAATTTTGAACCAAAAAAACCGTGTTTTCTTTGTTAGGCCTGGGACTTTTCAGCCCATGTGTTATATATATATATATATATATATATATATATATATATATATGTATGTATATATATATATATATATATATATATATATATATATATATATATATATATATATATATATATATATATATATATAGGGTGATTGCAAAAGTTTGTGCCTGATTGTCATAGATGGCAGAAGCATGCGCTTTTGACTGTACTGATGTTTCTTTTATAATCATATTATCAACTGACAATTATCTAAATGCGTCGTGAGTTTTTCGACATGTTATGTTATTCGAATTTAAAAATGGAGTAAGTGTTGGAACTACAACAAAAAATATTCAGTACGTTTATTTGGATCATGCTCCTGCTCTTAGGATGCTTAAAAAGTGGTTTGGTCGATTTCGAAATGGTGACTTCAATCTAAACGATAAATTTCGCTCTAGGCGATCTTCCGGCATTGATAATGACTTTATGCGTGAATTAGTGAATAATAATCCACGGATTATCACTGAAGAGATTGCTGAGAGACTAACTATTTGAAATTCGACTGGATTTCGCCATTTAAAGCAATTTGGAGATATGTCGAAACTCAATATATGAGTTCCGCACGTTTTGACAGAACAGAACTGAACCGTGTTTCCACAGCCATTTCTCAACAAAACGAACCTTTCTTGGATCCAGTCGTAATTGGAGATGAAAAATATGTTGTATTTAATACCATAATGATAAAAAAAAAAGCTAGAAACATGAAAATAGAAAAGCAGAATTTATGGCAAAGGCAGAACTGCATTCAATGAAATTGTTGTGTCTGATGGGATTGCAGAGGAATAATTTTTTACGAGCTTCGTCCACGTGGCCAAACAATAACTGCGAAGAGGTATTGTGAGCAACTCGCTCAACTCAATGTTAAAATCCAAGCAAAACGTCCAAATTTGGTCAATGGAAAAGGCATCATCTTTCACCATGGCATTGTTAGACCATATGCGGCTCAACAGATACTGAAAAAATGGGAAATCTTCCAGCAGCCGCCATATTCCCCTGACCTTGCCCCTTCAGATTTTCATCTATTTCGTTTTCTGCAAAATAATTTAGATGGCAGAAAATTTAATTCTATGGAAGAAGTCAAAAACTATCTTACAATTTTCTTTGAAGAGCTATCACGCAGTTCCTACAAAGAAGGAATTCAAAAACTTGTAAAACGATGGGAGACATTTATAGAAAATGATGAAGAGTACATTATTGATTAATAAATACTATTTTTCATGATAATGTGTTGTATTTAACTTGGTTTCTAATCAGACACGAACTTTTGCAATCACCTAATATATATATATATATATATATATATATATATATATATATATATATATATATATATATATATATATATATATATATATATATATATATATATATATATATATATATATATATATATATATATATATATATATTAATTTTTCTCTTTAAGATTAACGTCATTCTAAACGTAATTTTGTTGAAAGATTAAATGGGGCAGAGAAGGGCAATTTAGTATTACACATTTTTTTAAGGTCCTTGGAGTCGAAATATCTGAAAACTGGGTTATTTCTTCAATATTTTCAATTTAAACAAAAATTGTATGTAGATGAAGAATGTCAGCTTTAAATTGTTAATATCTGTGAAGTTCTCTTTCTGCTCAACTTTCTTTGTGATTAATATCTTACCACCTGTACCTGTACCTGTACCTGTAGTCTCTTTTTGTAGTGTTAACTTATTATTTAATGATCGTGTTTTAGAATTATACATATGTTTGTTCAAATCGTCTAATATTAATTACGACTTATATTCAGTTTAAGCAATTTAAACTCTATGACGTAATTGTAGATCACGATTAGAAAAATTATTTGTCGTTCAGGTTAGCAATATTACTATTCAAGACGTTATTAAATTACACTACTGAGCCTAGCATTAAGGGCAAGAGAATAAAATTACCGGGCGAATAGAAAATATATGTTAAAAGAAGCTCCCCTCAAAGGGACACGATACGTGCCTCAAAGCCTTTTAAACCCTAATCACGTAGTATTCAGTGTAAGTTACAAAGTCTTGAAATTTTCCAGTGTAACAAACCGGAGTTAACAAGGGGCACAAATGCACCCTGGAGGGCCCTAGGGATGGCCAGCGGCGGAACAAGGGACCCTTATACCGAATGTGATGATTAGTCAGGAATTACGACTTTTTAATACAATTTTTAATAATCAGTTTAACAGTAGTATTTATTATCTAGTTATTTGCTTTGAATACACATTATATAGCTCTTACATAATAGGCCGGGATAGAAGAACAAAACTGCTGGACTGATCTTAATTTATCCTGGAACTGCAGGATATAGGATATAAATATTTTATTTCGTTTATTACGGTTTTTTTTTAAATGGACAAATTGTAGGCAATAACATGAGGTTTCGTCCCATTTTACTTTTTTTTTTTTATTTTGAAACTCTAATTGTAATCCCAATTCATAAAAGTGGATCAAAGACCAACATTGAGAATTACCGACCTATTAGCTTGGTAACATGTTTCGCCAAAATTTTTGAAAACTGTTGAATTTTCTATTAAAGCACAATATTCTAAATCATAGGCAGTATGGTTTCATTAAGGGCGTACCACCACAGATACTCTATGTCATTTTACAGCTGAAATAATTGACCATCGAAATCTTGGTGAGAAGTCCATAGGGGTGTTCATCGATTTGTCTAAGGCATACGGTCTTACATAAAAAACTTCTTGACACATCGGAACAATATGGTAGCAGAGGAAGAGTGCGTGAATTGATGGTGAACTATCTTGGAAACAGATAACAAATGGTAAGAATTAACAACGTACTAAGTAATGCAAGTATAATCAAGATTGGTGTACCGCAGACAGTGCTTGGGCTAATACTATTTATAACATATATAAAAAAATTCAGTAGCAATCGGCGAGGATGTCGTAATACCCATCAATATTGTTCAAGTGCCGAAACATACATTTTTGTATTTCACAGCACCTTTTAAACGACGCGGTAGTGCTGCCACGGACGTTATTTGCATTTCGCAAACAACTATTACCTATGTACGAGGCCGGGCCAAATATACTTAAATAAATTAATAATACCGACCTGCGGAATTGAACCCTCGATCTTTTGCACAGTAGCAAAGTATTACGCCACCGAGCCACGGCCAGCCACATTATTACTTAAATTATATGATCATGGTTTTATAATTTCATATGCAGAAGACACAGCACTAATCTTCAAAGGCAAGATTTGGGCAGAAGCACGAGAAAACTGTGCAAGGGGACTTATGGTTATCAAAAAATGGTTAGAGACATATAAATTAACCCTTAACATAACCAAAACAAACTACATTGCTTTTTCAATAGCAAGAGCGGACCAACCAACTTTCTCAAGTATACCAAAAGACGACACTCAAATAGGCGAGGTTTCGCAAACTAAGTATTTGGGGATTGTTATTGATCGGTTTCTTAAATGGCAGCCACATATTGACTACCTGGCTGACCAAATAAGAAGACTTATATACAAGTTCTATAGAATACGAGAAATTCTAAATACAACAGATTTGATTTTGGTCTATAGATCTCTTGTTGAATCATTAATTAGGTATAGTATACTGGTATGGGAGGGACTGTATAGGAATACGCTCCACAAGTTAAACATAACCCAATGTTATTAAAATTACTTTTAGAAAAAATAACACTCCTGTATACTGAACACACAACTAACATACGAATAATATACATAACAACCATGTTAGGCTTCGTAAGGTTTAAAAACACTACCAACAATTATGTAAGCCATGTCTACAATACCCGTGCAAAGGCAAACAAAAACCAGTTCATACAAACCAAACATAAATCCAAAGTATCTAAATTACCTTTCTGCAGAAACTTACAACTTATTTCTAGGGCATATTGCAGAAATAAAAAATAAAAAAAATTTTGATAAGGCCTGCACAAAATATGTTTATGAAAACTACAGCAGCTTTGCACCATTATTCGGACAGATGGTCACTGAAATTGGTTTTTCTACAGACTATGAGAGCCAAAGTGGGTATGAATGATTATGTTTCGTCTGGATATTGCACGGACTCGTTTCTTTTCCGAAAACTGTGAGTTATGGTAGTTTCATTTTATTTTATATTTGTATTTCTTGATAAATGGAAATGTTAGAAAATATGTATGTCTTTAATTAAAAATCTGTTTTTTTTTATGGTTCGCCTCCCTGCCTGAAAAGGGATTTACCAGTTTTTCGTATCCTATAAAGATCGGCGAGGACGTCATAATATTCGTTAACGTTGTCCAAGTGCCGAAACATACATCTTTGTATTTCACGGAATCTATCAGACCAAGCGGTAATGCTGCCACAGATCGGAAAAAAAACTTTGTAGAAATCTCATTTGAGGTTTGTTTTGTAAAGTCACTGATCATTTTATACCTACGTAACAAAAATTTTATATTAAAAGCAATCAACGTACGGAACACTAATCGCGTAAGTCCGGCTTGCAGTTTGCCAGTTTTTTTCTTAATACTGAGCTATTATAATACAGATCTATCTAATCTAGAACTGGAAACGAATACTCAAATTATAGGTTTTCGGAAAACTAAACCAATTAAATATGAATTGAGTATAAAGGGCACGATTTCACACACTCATCCACAGTCTCCACAGGGTGTTAAAAACTTTCTAATGGCTTATTATTAATTTAAACGTGATTTTTCTTGAGTTTTTCGAGAGGACTTTCACTTTTAATAGACGTTGATGGGGGTTGAGGGTTGAAAACGGTGGTGTGAGGGATTTTGCATGGAAAGAGAATTAAGTACGAACTAACACCTACCTATGTGACCCTAGGATTTATTTTTGAGCCTGGTTTATTTAGCTTGTGATGCTGGGTTTGCGAGATTTTGTAATTAAAGTTTCTAATAATTTATTAGGAAAATAGAAGGGAGTTATATGTGTTAATTATTTTTACCGAAATAATTAAACGTCTTCTTAACGTAATGAGAAATAAGAAAGAACGTTCTGTTTAGAGTAGCACAACTTCTGAGTAGGGCTAGCCAAAAGTGTATTAAAACACCTATCAAAGTCTAGATGGAGATCCTGAATGTAGCTCAGTCGTCAGAGGCAAATTTTGACGAAAAGCTCTCATTAAATGTTAACAGGTTGCGTTTTGGCACACAGGTAGTTTTTTAGACGTAGAATAAGATAACAAAAAGTTTGCTGCTCCAAAGTGTACGCTAAGCCTACAAAATCGAAAATAAAATGAAAAATTCGTTTTTTCGCAAATATCTCGAAAAATAAAAAAAAAATATGGAAAAACTAATAGCATCACATGAAAGAACAGATTATTTTTTTTTAGTTTTACCGTAATTTAAAAAAAATATTTAAAATAAAATGGCTGTGAATTGTTGTGGCTGTTACTTGATGGAAATTCATGACGAATGTAATGAAAGACTAATTTTGTCAAATTTCCACTTTATTTAGTTTCACTGAAACTGTATGACGCGTTTCGCTACACTATAGCTTCGTCTGATACAAAATGATATTTGAATATTAGTGTTGTTACATTTATACAAATACCCTAAGGTAGATAGGTAATAAAATTAATACTATATGCTAATGAATATTGCTGGGAAATCCATTTTGATTATTAATTGTATAAATTGAGTAAAGGTGAGTTACCATGGGCCAGACAGGTATCTTTTTGTTCGTTTAAGATTATGTCTGAATTTTTGTAATTCTATTTATTTCTAAATTTTCTAATAGGTTTAATGTTTTGTATGTGTAGAATTTTAAATTTATCGTCAAAAAGATGATTTGATTCTGTTAAATGATTACTGTACGCTGAGTCGTTTTTGTTTTTTAAATAGCTTCTTTTATGTTCTGAAATCCGAGTTTCGAATGAGCGACCTGTCTGACCTATGTAACTTTTATGACAAGAACCACAATTCGACTGATACACTCCAGATTTTTTTGATCTATTTTGTTTTCCCTTTGCGTTTTTAATGAATTTTCCTAACGAATTGTTTTTTCTAAAAGCTATGTTGATATTATATTTGTTTAAGTGGTTTTTAATTTTCTCTGACGTGTTGCCAAAATAGGTTAAAACATTATATTTTTTCCCTGTATTTTCTTTCTTGGGGTATACTAAAGAAATAGCTTTATTTTTTAATTTTTTGTTTAGAATTGAGTCTATGGTGTCAGGAGAATATCCGTTGTTAACAGCAATTTGGTTTATTAGATTTAATCCTTTATTAAAATCATCTACAGATGAGGGGATACTGTGATAAGCTGCCAATTTGTGTTGTAGGGGGTGAGCTCATTTTTTGTTTATTGTAGAATCTGTATGTGAGGGTTTGTGAAAAATAGAGAATTTATGTTTGTTGTAATGTCTGGTTATCGTTAAGTCAAGAAAATTAATTTTATTGTCGACTTCTAGTTCCATAGTGAATTTAATATTTTTATGTATTGAGTTTATATAGTTAAAAACATTGTTAAGTTGACGCTCTGTACCATGCAAATATGTTGTCTACATATCGGTACCAATACAAAAATGATTTGCTAAATGCTTGTCGATGTATTTGTTTTTCTAGGTTATCCATGAATATTTCTGCTAAAAGCGGGCTAAGTGGACTACCCATTATAAGACCCTCAGAACTATTATAAAAGGTATTATTAAAGTAAAAATAATTTTGATTGAGGCTCGTGTTTAATAAATTTAGTATGTCTTGTTGTATAACGATATTAACTTTATTTTTGATTAGGAATGTTTTTATGATTTTTACTGTTTCATTCAGGGTAGGCTAGGGAAAAGTTTTTGAACGTCAAATGATACTAGTTACTAACTATACTAATATTCAAATATCATTTTGTATCAGACGAAGCTATAGTATAGCGAAACGCGTCATACAGTTTCAGTGAAACTAAATAAAGTGAAAATTTGACAAAATCAGTCTTTCATTACATAAAATGGCTTGTTTAACCCCTTCAGTTGTAGTGGGAATCAAGATTCCATCCTCATATATGATTCAATTAACGTTTCTGTATACCGCTAAATATTTTGAAATTGACTCTTAGGGGTTTCTCGGGGTGCTGATTAAGAATCCGATGACAGATTTGAAAAATTCAAAATGGCGGATCCAATATGACGGCTAGAGTTTTATTTATTGAGATTCATTTAATTTCTTCGAGTAATTTAGAACTTTTGTGTTTTCAATAACTGTTTTCTTTATACCTGGATTTTTAACTGAACTATAAATACTTTATAATTAAAGGTTGGACCTTTAAATATTTTATTTTATTTTAAATTTAAGTTGTATGATTAATAAAAAGCAAAAATCATGAACACTTTTTTAAGAGCAAAATTACAAAAAAAGAGAAAGTTTTTTTTAAGTTTTTAATGATTTTCTAATATCAAGTATACTTTTTTTAACTACAACTAAAAAAAATTTGTCCGACATTTTTTGACCGTTTCGTACTGCTTTGAACGTAAATAATGTGGGTATTTTTAATTATTCTTATATTGAAACTTATGGTATAATAATGATATATGCACAAGGATTCTTTTTTGAATACTATATTTTATTAAATATTTGTAATTTACTATACGCCAGTTAAAATCATGCAAACACAAATTTCGTTTTAAGTTTTACAAATTATAAAGCAACAAAAATAGAAACTATTAGTATCATCGGAAAGATGAAAGTCTCCTCTTCAAAAAGCTATTTTTTAAGTTTTTTTTACACTCTGAAAACAAGTAATATTGATTAACCTGCAAGTGGTGCGCTACACTTTTTGAATAACCTATTCGAATTTTCTCGCTAAAAAAAAAATCAATAAACTATTTTTTTTGTAAAATCTCCCACTCTTTTACGTGGTGCTATTAGTTTTTCGATCTTGTTTTACTTTTTGAGATATTACCGAAAAAACCGAATTTTTGATTTTATTTTGGATTTGGTGAGCTGAGCTTACATGAAGCTTTAGAAAACTTTTTTTGTCTTATTCTACGTCCAAAAAACTACCATGTGCCAAAATGCAGCATGTTAACAATTAATGAGAGTTCAAAACCGCTGGCGACTGGGTCAATGCTTGAATAAATGAATTTGATTTACATTTTTTTTGGGTTTTAAGTTATCTATCTATAAGGAAAATCGGCGGAGCTTAAAAAAATCTTTTTTATGTAATTCCCGTTTACACTAATACACTTCTCTAGTTGTGTCAGTCAATCCGCAAAAAATTATTTTGTTTGCGCTTAAAAAAACGACATTACAGTGGCTTTTAATTCAAAATTTGAGAAAAATATTCGTGGTCGTTGTAATTGAATCAACAGCTTTCGGTAATGGCTCGAACTGTGCGAGCCTTATTTTCAAACAAAATTATTGGCCGAAATGTTTCGATTGGACCTAGACTCAATTCAATTTGACCCCAAGTCAGGAACCCAGATTGAGGTAAGAACTGAGAAAATCATCAGACTTGTTGAACCTTTACTACTCTCAAATTGAGAAGTTAAGACCTCAATGCTTGCTAAATAAGGTGGAGAATCCGAAAGTAGAGTTTTCAAGATTGTACGCGAAGATTTAGAGATAAAAGATATTTGTGTACTATGGATTCGCAAGCTCCTCCTTACACCAGAGTAAAAATCGTCCAGGGAAGATATATCTCAAGGATATTTTGCCGCTTTAAAGAAGGATGAGGGTTAGTTTTCGCAAATTGTCACAGGTGAGGACACGAAGCTGTTCCTTTGCTCGCTCGAAGCAAGAATCGATGCAATCGGTTCATAAGAGTTGTGCACCTCCAAAAAAGCAAAAGAATTTGGAAATATTATGACGACTGTTATCTGGGACTATAAAGGAATCTATGGAATATATGGACGAAAAGGACTACAATTAATTTAGAGGTTTATGTTAAGGAACAATCCAAAAACCTAAAGCAGGCCATTATAGAAAACTATCCGAATACATAGAGAATCAAGACCTTGATGTTGCACGATCACTGCATGGTCTACAAAGCTATCACAGTTCAAGCTATTACGAAAAGTTATGGATTCACCGAGTCCACCTTAGAGTCCTGACTCAGCTTCCTGCGAATTTCTTCCGTTAAAGTATCTCAAGAGAGATCCCAGAGGACGCAAATTTTATTCAGATCATAAGATTAAAAATGCCGTAATGTCGTTTTTGAAACGCAAATAAAAGATTTGTCATGGCACTATATGGAGAATGCTGCAGGGCCAGAAAAAGCAAATTAATGAGAATATAGGGATCAATAATATAAAATTTTAGATTCTTTCCTTTCCCTACATCCACAACTCTGTATAATTAAGATTGTCGCCCTTATAATCAATGTAAAAATGTGTGGACAAACACGTTTGTTGTGTTAGTTTTGCAGTATATGCTAATAACTCATCTTGTTCTAGGTTTACAACTTTAATTCGCAAAACATCTTTCTGAAAACTTGTATATAAGGCTTTTAAATTGGGAAATATCTAATGGCTATCTAGACAACTGACTAACAATGTCCTTTAATATTTTATTCTGTTTACTTAAGCTCTAGCACGGAAGTAAAGCCGACACGCCAACGCGTAGAACAGATTTAATAATTAAAGGCATATCAGAACGTCAATAGTAAACTGAAATTATGTTATGGAAAAGTTCGTTTTTTTATGACTTCATAACACGCACTGCAAAAAATCCACGATTTGTTCAGGAGCAGAATGTGTTCAAAAACAGCAATTTGCGTTGGTCTTGAAAGTTATTGGTTGAATTCAGTGGGTAACAGAGACGAGTCATAAGAGATGTTTATTACATATAAATAATTGTTTGTGTGAAAGGGTTCTTGAAAAGGCTCATAGGAGGTATGTATTTCTAGTAAGTACCGGTCTGTGGGGAATCAAGCGATTCATATCAGGTCAATTTTTTTCTATAAAATCAACTTTTATTCGATGTTCCAAAGTGGTAGAAACATTTAAGTACTATTTCAATTATTGTTGAATTTTTGCGGTATACAGGATTATAAGCTGTTAGTTTTAAGGGTTTTGTTGTAATGCTTTCAATATGATCATGCCAAGATATTTGTTTCCAAGTTAACACCTAGCAAGTTGAAGGATGATAATGGTGATATTATAGCAAATGAGTTTATTAGTGTTAGGAACGGAACACTTATAAGATCACTTCGGTGTTTATCTGTATGTCTGTCTGTCTGTCTGTCCGCTCATCTGTCACACCCGATTTTCTCCGAAACTATCTGACATAGAAAGTTGAAATTTAGCACTAATATAGAAATTGAGACCTCAAGTTTGTAAAAACACGAGTTCAAAAATATGTAATACTTGCGTACACTTTTCTTTGTATTATTTTTAAAAAATTGCGAAAAATCTTTGGTCCTCCCCCTTACTGATCAAAAAATATTCTCCACAGGGTGTAGATTGAACGAAAATTATCATGAGCGCATTACCTTTAATAATTTATCTGGTAAATAAAAAAAAATAAAAATTTCAAGGTTTTCAGTAAAATTCGGAAAAAAACTTTGTTGAAAACTCATTTGGAGTGTGTTTTGTGAAGTCATTGATCATTTTATACCTCCGTAACAAAAATTTTTATTCCAAAAGCAATCAACGTACGGAACACTAATTGCGCAAGCCCGACTTACACTTGGCCGGTTATTTTTTACATCAGGAACAGCTAAATATTAAAAAACTGCCAATCCTTGCTATAAAATTATAGGAGTTCTAATATACAGAAAATTTCAATAAAAGATAACAAATTGTCTTTTACTTCCGGTTTAATAGGTTATATCAAGTCACTATTTTCAGTTTATGTTTCCAAAAACGAATTAACGAACAATCACACATGCATAGAGAATGACCAAGAGATCTTTGAAAATTAAAAACGAACCAATTTACCTTGAGAGAAACCCCGTCGTTTTACTATTTTTCGAGTTTTGACTGCATGATTTTTAAACAAAATTTAAATAATTTGTTTTTCTATTACTGCTGATTATATTCAAAAAATCAGATGTGCACACAGAACTGAAGTATTATAAAAATTATAAATACTATAGTACTTTTGTATCTGACATGGTAAATTATTAAAGTTTTAAAATGCATAACAGAGATTGTAAATTAAATATGAAACATTTTTAATTTTAAATCTATCAAAATATTAGGGGAGTGTGCATTGGGGGAACTGGGCCATGCCCCGTGGACACTGGCTTTCCAGAGAGGTCAGTTAGAGTACCCTGGTTTTCCTGCGAGGTTTGAGGTTTTGATCGGTGGAAAAATTTTCCCATAAGACAGGTTTCTTTTCTTATGGGAATAGAAAAAGGAAACTGGATGTCTCTGTAGTTGTACAGCTAGTCCGTCGCCTAAACACCAAACTACGTTAGAAACCCATAGGTGTGTGCTCAGACCGCGAACAATATATACGATTACTTTGACCACCGGTGTAAATCGGTGCTGATAGTGAGTGTGTCGGGACTATCATCAGACAATTGCAAACAGTGATTTCGGGGTAACTAAATACTATGTTATTTTTCATGTTTCAAATTTGCAGCTGTCATTCTTTGACATTTAAGTAGTCAAAACTATATGGTTATTGAAAATGGAACGATATACAGTTGAACAATGCACTAAAATTGTAAAAATTCACTACAAAAATGATGAGAATTTCACGGAGACCGTTCGCAAAGTTCGTACGGCTTTCGGTCGAAATAAAGCGCCTTCTCGTCCAGCAATTGTGAATTTAATCGGTAAATTTGAACGTCTCGGTCAAGTTTCGGATGTAAAGAACCCAACTCGTGCTCGCCCAGTCAGATCAACTGATAATATGGCTGTTGTAGCCAAAAGTGTTGCGGAAGACCCGCGTATGCCAATTTGAAAACGTTCACAGCAATTGGGCGTATCCACAGTCAGCATGCATCGTATTTTGCACAAAGATCTCGGTCTAAAGGCTTACAAGGTCCAGCAGATACAAGAATTAAAATCAACAGACCATGGACAACGCCTTACGTTAGTTAATTGGATGTTGGAAATGCACAAAGAAAATTACCCCAATTTTTTTAAGAAAATCGTGACGAGGCTCATTTTCATCTGTCTGGCTACATAAATAAGCAAAACTGTCTCATCTGGGGCTCCGAAAACCCAAGAGAAATGGTTGAACAACCTTTCCATCCACAACGAGTGGCAGTTTGGTGAGGTTTTTGGGCTGGCGGTGTCATTGGACTGTTTTTTTTTCGAAAATAAGGCTGGTACGACCGTTTTTGTGAATGGTATGCGTTACCAGGACATCCTGACTGACTTTTTTTGACCTGAAGTGGATGCTTTGGATGCGTATGACCTTTGTTTTCAACAAGATGGTGCTATATGCCACACAAGTGGTGTAACAATCGGATTATTATTCGAAAAGTTTCCTGGTCGTGTAATTTTTTGAAATGGTGACTTCAACTAGCCACCTAGTTCGTGCGATTTAACACCCGTAGACTTTTTCCTTTGGGTTTATGTTAAAGTTAAAGTCTATTCCAATACTTCAGCCACGATTGAAGGGTTCAAAGATAATATCAGAGCAGAAATTCACGAAATAGAGCCACAATTGTGCGAAAATGTGATTGAAAATTTCCTCAAAAGAATGACTACCTGTGAGAAGAGGCGAGGCTACCATTTGACAGATATTGTATTCCATCATTAATCGTATAGTCTGTACTTTGCATTTAAGAAAAAATATCACGGAAATTAAAAAAAAAACTTCATTTTTCCAATAATTTAAAATGAAACCTTTTTTTGAAACACCCTTTGTTGCATAGATGAGAAGAACTCCTGTTGATTTGTGCTCACGAAGACCGTATTGGCGAGGATGGGCATATAGGCATATTATATTTTTTCAGATAGTTTAAAAGATGTTCTTTAATAGTTGACAATATTATTGAAACAACTTTATTTGTAACAATAATCCTAACAAGGGCCCTTTCGGTCAGTCGCTAAGGCAGTTAGATAAAATTTCACCAAATCCACCATACCACCGCTCACACGGCCAGATAATTCCGTTGCAACGACACCTCCTAGAGAGCGAACTTCTTGGATGAACTCTTTGCTTCACATTCTACTGTCGATTTCTAAGGAAAAACACCACCTACTATTCCCATATTGCAGTCAAGGATGCCCGATGTTGTCTTCAGACAGCGTATCATAAAGCGTATTTTAATGAAGCTAGACACCAAAAAGGCTTCTGGCGCTGACGGAATACCTGCCATAGTTCTCAAAAACTGTGCGAAGGAACTAACACCAGTTTTCTGTAGACTATTCAACCTATCCTGCTGGAAATGTGCCACAGTTCAGCCGATACCTAAAAAAGGCAAGAAGACCTTGCCAAATAACTAGTGGCACTGCTATCAATAATATCGAAAGTCATGGAAAAGGTTATCAGTCAGCATCTTCCAAAATATCTTGAACGATTCAACATTAGTAGCGATCATCAATATGGCTTTCGTAGACATAGATCAACGGGAGATCTTCTGACTTATGTAACACATATTTGGAACAACGCAATTGAACACTTTGGAGAATCTCGAGTGGTTGCTCTTGACATATCCAGGGCATTCGACCGTGTTTGGCACGATGGACCGTTGGCTAAGCTACGCTCTTGTGGTGTGTCTGAAAGGTTCTGTTTGTGGCTCTCATGCTTCCTCAGATAGCGTTCTTTAGCAGTGGCGGTCGACGGATTTCTTTTTAACACCTTCACTATCAACGCTGGTGTGCCCTAAGGCTCCATACTGTCTCCTACTCTCTTTTTCATTTACATCAACGATCTGCTGGAAAAGACCGGGAATCCAATCTACAGCTTTGCAGATGGCAGTACGCTTATCTCTTCATTCACTTTGAACGCTCGGACATCGGCTACTCAGGCGAATATCCGTAGACAGCAGGAGGTCGTTCAGGTTAGTTCAGGTTAACAAAGACCTGGAAGAAATTCTATCTTGGGGTGACAGTAACTAAGTGGAATTTAACGCTACAAAAACCCAGGCGGCAATTTTTTCTAAAAAAGCTAACGTCGCTGAACCCGACATAGTTATGGCGGGACACTCCATTCCCCTAGCATCGTCACTCAATTTTTTGGGCGTTATTTTGGGAGCAAATATGTCCTGGCATATTTGCCAGGACATATTTGCTCCTGGCAAATATGTCCTGGCATAGCAAGGTCTCCTGCAAGGAGACCTTGCTATGCCTGCAAGGTCTCCTTGCAGGCATAGCAAGGAGACCTTCTCAAAAGTTGAAAATATTATTTCGAACCAGAAAGCTTTACACTCCACAACAGCTGTTAATTCTTTACAAAGCTCAAATTCGACCAACTATGGAATACTGCTCCCATTTTGCTGCATTTGTTGGATTCTGTTCAGAGAAGGGCTGTTCGTCTGATTGGAGATTCGGAACTGACCGGCGGCCTTGATTCGCTGGAACATCGAAGAACGGTTGGTGACTTGAGTCTGTTCTACAAGTATTTTCATGGAAAATGTTCGAAGGATGTAGCCCGCCTAATTCCTCCCAGAGCAGTGCATGTTAGAATTACACGTCGCGCAAATACACACATCCGTATGAGGTACAGCTTGTTACTCCGCGTACAACGCTTTTCAAGCAGTCTTTTATATGGAGACGATCATCCCTTTGGAATAACTTGCCCAGGGTTGTTTTCCACCGAGTACAATTTACAGCGATTCAAGAACAACGTGAATCGCTTTTTCTGCACACATGCCGCTCCGGGAGCGCTATAGAGACTTCCCTGCAGCACGTGTGCTAGACCCATAAAAAAAATAAATTACCATTTAGAGTAACTAAATATGTGAGTTCTGTTTCAATATATAATTTAATCACCGAACTTCAGAAATACGTGAAATAAAATTTCAAAGAGTATTAGCTAACTTCAACTAAATTTAATTTGTGTATAATCTACGGTACATTCCTTCTTAATTAGTAGAATTTTCTGACACCGTTTCTCTAACCGTATTTTGACGATTCACGTCTTTTCGCGACGTTTTAAGGCGCCACATTTCACCCTCTAATCGACCCCCAAGACAAGTAAAACAATCACCCCTTTAGGCAAATGAGTTTAAGTCGCGAGTAAGTGAAAACTTTAAAACCCCTTTTATTCCTCTAAATATTCCATTTTACACCTCTTTTCTTAACTCCCTGTCGTCCCAGTTTATACAGCCTCCGATCCTTCGTCATTTCAATGATGTGCAATTTGTCACATAATATCTCACCCTTATTGTACGGGATTCACTGTTTAGGTGACGGTGAAAATATGGGTTATATGGTACAGTAGAGTATTAGAAAATTAATAGTTTATTTATAGGATATAAATCTGCATAATCAGTGCTTTTTTCTTGTTAATGTATACGAAGGATTTCTGACAGAATGTGAACTTAATGTAGAAAATATCTAATAGTTTTATTTTTTAATATCTATTTCACTACACTTATACTATATTTTTCATTTAATGACTGTGGACACTATCTCTACTGCCTCCACATATTTGTGGCTGTTAAAGTCTTATTTCAAGAGGTAATAACACAGGCCAACGCTGAAAAAACTTTTTTAATAATTTTACCTGATTCCTATGTTTTTTAGTGTGCTGAGTCCGAAAATAATTATTAAATAGTTGTATCGCCAACCAATTTTTTACATTTTAATATTCAAAATGTGAAAAGTTTATTTTTTATGATTCGAATGTTATTAGGTTGGTAGTAAAATCAGAATTTTATTAGGTTGGCAGTAAAATCAAATGTTATTAGGTTGGCAGTTCCGTTAAATGTCATAGCTGTTTGTTTTCTTCCAGTTAATATAACCTCGCATTACAGTGTTTAACACACGTGCTTTAATTCACACTCAAAGTATGGCTAATCGTGGTTGTAACAACTCTCCCAACATTTTTTGTTATACATGTGGTGAGTTTGTAGTTAGAAAACATCAAAGAACCATTACTGACTTTGTAAAAAAAGTATACTTTGCATATTTTGGTGTAGAAATCAGTAATCAAGAAAAATGTTGGGCTCCTCACAAAGTATGTTATGTTTGTGTCGAGGATCTTAGGAAATGGTATAGAAAGAAAAGAAAGCTTTTAGATTTGCAGTACCCATGGTATGGAGTGAGCAAGAAAATCATTCAAATGATTGTTATTTTTGCAGCGTTGATGTTTCTGGATATAACTCCAAAAATAAGAAAGTAATTGTCTATCCTAACTTTACTTCAGCTAATCGGCCGGTAGGACATGGACCGGGACTTCCTGTCTCTGAGCCACCTCAGTCTGTTGATGACGTTTTACAGTCCAGTCCCGAATTTAATGAAAATCGACCGGATGATGATGAGTTTCAATGTTCTCCAGAAAGTTTAAAACCACAGTTGTTTACACAAGCTAAGTTAAACGATTTAGTGAGAGATTTGGGTTTGACTAAGGAAAAAGCAGAATTTCTTGGTTCTAGGCCGAAAGAAAAACATTTATCGGAATCTGGAACATCTATTTACCATTATAGAACAAGAGATCAACAGCTTGCTCAGTTTTTCAAGCAGGAAGAGGATTTGGTTGACTGCCATGATATTGGTAGTCTAATGAAAAAATTTGGCATTGAGTACTAGAAGAAAGATTGGAGGCTTTTTATAGGCTCATCAAAAACTAGTTTAAAAGGTGTTCTGTTACACAATGGATATACTTGTGCTTCACTGCCTGTTGCTCATTCACTCCATATGAAGGAAACTTACGAACATTTTAACATGATTTTTCAGAAAATTAACTATCCAGTTGACGATTGGATGCTATGTGGAGATTTAAAAGTTGTCTCCATGATCCTCGGTCAACAAAAGGGATTTACAAAGTTTCCATGTTTTATATGTGAGTGGAACATCAGAGCAACGGATCAACATTGGTCCAAAAAACAATGGCCCGTAAGAAAAACTTTAACACCTGGCGAGAAGAACATTTTGCATAAAACTTTAGTAGATACAAAAAAGCTTCTTCTACTACCACTACATATCAAGTTAGGCTTAATGAAACAATTTGTTAAAGCCTTGCCTAAAGATGGTGAATGTTTTAAATATTTGTGTATAAGATTTCCTCATTTATCAGAAGCCAAATTGAAAGAAGGGGTTTTCGTTGGGCCTGATATTCGTAAAATGGTGTTCGGTTCCAACTTTGAAGCAATGATGATTACAAAGGAAAAGGAGGCTTGGATATCATTTAAAGAAGTTGTGACTAAGTTTTTGGGCAATGTGAAAGACCCTAACTATGAACTTATCGTAGCTAATATGATAAACAAGTTCAAAAATCTGGTTTGTCTGATCAGCTTTAAAGTCCACTTCTTGCACAACCATCTTAACTTTTTTCCTAATAACTTAGGCGATGTGAGTGAAGAGCAGGGAGAACGGTTACATCAGGAGATAAGGGAGATGGAGAAACGGTACCAAGGACGGTGGAATATCAACATGATGGGTGATTACTGTTGGTCACTTTATAGAGAACAACAAAATGCATCACATTGGAGAAAAAGCTATACAAGAAAGTTCGCAGAGAAAAGGGAAAGGGAATACAAAAAAAATAAGCACCTAAAACATTCGCATTGAAGTGAAATATGTTATCGTGAGTGAAAATTGTAGCCTAATCAAATAAAAGTACGGTTTAAGTTTTTATTTTTTATGTAACAAATTTTCCCTATTTTGAAATTTAATCGATGTCATATGGTGAGAGAACTGTGGGTGATACAAAAAAACTGATACGGTTTTAGCACCCAAAAATACATAACACTTAAATGTATTGGTTTAAAAAGTTTTTACGAATATCTTTTTGGTTGGGGTTTGTAATTAGTGAGTGATAGTTAAAGACTATAGGATGGAGGATTAACTTCTTCAAATCCAGCTTCGCAAATTAGACAAACATTCTCACTTGTGCTGTGTGGAGGCGAGTAGTGTTATGGATAAGTAAATTACCGTTACTAACCGTCCCACGTCTTTTTTAGTGTTCCGTACAGAACACTTATAAGATCAGGTCGGTGTCTGTCCGTCTGTTACACCCGATCTGCCTTCGAAACTATTTGATATAGAAAAATTGAAATTTGATACTTATATAGGAATTAATGGCCTTCTCAGAGCCGTGTAGTTTTGAAAGTTAAATTTTGACTTAAGGGGGTGAAATCGGAAGTGAAAAAAAAATGCTTTTACTAGGTCATCGAGTGGGGTGTCAAATGAAAGCTTATAAAAACATGAGTTCAAAAATGTATATAATGTCTTACACTTATATTATTTTGAAAAAATCGCTATCCTCCCCCTGTACCTCGAAAAGTACTAATCCAAAAATTTTGAAAAAATTCTGGAATATTCTCCACTGGGTCTAGATTGAACGAAAATTATCATGCATGCATTACCTTTAATAATTTATCTGATATATAAAAAAAAATAAAAATTTCAAGGTCATCAGTTTTCAGTAAAGATCGGAAAAAAACTTTGTTGAAAACTCATTTGTGGTGTGTTTTGTGAAGTCACTAATTGCGCAAGTTCAACTTGCACTTGACCGCTTATTCTTTTATAGGTTAGCAAACTCTGCTAATTAATATAACATAATACTTGCCTATGATTGTAGTGTTTTACGGAAGATAGTCAACAAGAATAATTAATTTCGTATTCAAAAAAATGATGGCCATAATCTTCGCTGACATTCACAGAATCTTAAGTTTGTGTGGTGGATTATCTCAGTTTTTTGTCCTCTGCATTGATTCTTGTTGTGCGTCGCGATCAAATTGGTAAAACTTAAGTTTCATCTGATATAATATGATTATAACTGCGATCAAGCGGGGTTAACACACAAAGGGTACTCATTTTACTCATGTTCAAATGATTATGGGAAATCTTAACGATACGGTTTGTACTAATTTATTGTATCTGTCTTATGTTGATTTTACGGTCTTAAGTCACTAATTGCTTTTTTTGGTAATATTTTGTTCATCATCTTCAATTGACTCTGTTCAAGAGAGGGGGTACATCGTCTAGCAAAAATCTCTAAGCTTTCTTAAATTTACTTAGCACCTTTTTCCTTCTTTACAAGATATTTTATCACTGCAATTTTCATTTTTTTTTTGCTGTGACATTGTGTGCCGACAGTAATGGGAAACCTGTTAAGCATCTTGTTAGTGATGATGAGGGTACAGCCCCTCGACATAGGTCGGGCGGATATCTGAGAGGATCGAGCCCTGTCACAGGCGAACATATGTCCCAGCAATTGCATGATGACGTTCATAGGTATTACAGCTATGGCACCTCGTCGAGGTTCGTGGCGGGCAGGAAGTAAAACGAAGAAGACAGTAAAAACAGCGGTTGAGAGAGTGTCATCTGCCGATTATGTGATTTGAAACTCTAGGTTCCGTCGGGTTGACGGTCTTTCTCTCTCTCTCTTAATCTTTTCACCCCAATAGGAGCGTCGGTTACACTGTGCAGTTGCTGCCTAACAATCATTCTCCAGGCATCTCGATCCTAGGCGATCTTACTTGGTCGGACCATCTTGTTGGAGACCGTCCCCTTCAACTTCTACCTTCTATCTTCCCCGTTACTACAAGCTTTTCCATGACATTCACTTTCCTCATAATGTAACCAAAATATTTCAGGTACTGTCTATTAATTGTATTTGAAAGTCGATGATTTATACTAAGCTCTTCAAGAATGGATACATTAGTACGGTCTTCGGTTTATGATACTTTGAGGATTCTTTGATATGTAATGTATGTATATTTTGTCAGCTTGTTTCATGGTACATGTTTTCGATGCGTAAGTTGCTGTGGGGAATGTAAGGTTGGATAGTAATCTTAAGTTTGTGTTTTTTGTCACAGCTGGATATTTCCAGACCTTAGTTAGTTTGATCGTCGAGTTTCTAGCCAGAGCCAAACATCTTCTTACTTCCGCTTTACGACCCCCATTGCTAGTTATGAGGGATCCCAAATAGTCGAAATGGTCTACAACAGTGAAACCAACAATTTCATTTATGTGTGACAGATCTTTATTACTACTAACAATCATTTCGTTGCTTTTCGCTCTATTAATTGTCAATTCATAGTTTTTGCTAGAGATTTCAAGACGCGCCATTATTGATTCTAGGTTTTGTATTGACTATAACAGTATCATTCGCATATTTAAGGTTACTTAGCTAGGTTGACGGTACCCAGAAGTTAATACGGTTTTGGCACTTGGTTATAATTTTTACCATAAATGGCACAATAACGTCGTAGATTTATGGTCAAAAACGATCAATATGTGCAATTTTCTTTCTTCATTCCCTTATAAGAACTTATTTCCACAGACAATCTTTAACGATTTAAAAGTACCTCGTCATTATTTAAATATATACTTCGTTCTGCAAGTGTCAAGTAATTTACTACAGTGAAATTTTTTTTAAAGAAATATCCTTATTACTGACCTGAATTCTGTTCTTATTCTCAGTACTTTGCGTTGTTGGTGTTATCCTTTTTCGACTTTAATCCTTTCCCTATTTTAATCCCGACTTAAAAGCTCTTTTGTTTCCTTTTAACCCCTTTTCCTGGGGACAATCTTCGGCGTAGGAAAGAACGTTCCTTTCAATACCTTCAGGTCTTGATTAGAAAAGTTACTGTACTAAATTACTGTCGAAGTCAGCAACATGCCCAAAATAATATAGGATATAGGAATGGGTGCAGGCATTCTGAAATTTTAGTAACTAAATTATAATTTGTTTATTTTATTTGATTTCTATATATCCGTATAAATTAATATGTATGGCAGAATAATTAAGAAAAGAATTGAACTGCAGTATAAAGATATAGAGGTTATTCTTTTTCAAACTGTACAGGGTGGTCTAAATTGGACACTTTTAAAGGTAAACCCCTTTATTTGAAGGAGATAGACGAAAACTTATGTCGGTGTCTGAGGCTCAATTTTTATGATAAACTCAATGGTGAAAACTGCATATCGATATCTAGTACCATTTCAAATATACAGGGTGTTTTTTAAAAATCTGCATTTTGGAAAAATGTTTGTGATTCTTTTCTTATTGAAAATTTTTGATTTCTGTAAAAACATTCTCAAAGTACTTTTTCACGTGGATTTCAACAGTGTAAGTTACATTTTTTTACAACTAATAGTTATTAACGCAAAAATATATTTTTTAAATGGGATACCCTGTATATTTTTCCTTATCCGAATAGAGCTTTAAATTACCATTCTAAAAATATAGCACACTTTATATTTTGCTTAAATCTACTTCAAAATATAAATGTTTTCAGTTTTTACGCGAGTTTTAAATGCTCATTTTGTGAAGTAGGCTTTGGACGGAGCGGCCATATGGTTTAATTCAATTGTTTACTCGTAGTTGTCAAATTTTACTTCAGGATCAGTAATTGAATTGTCAAATAATTTGCAATGAAGTTTAAAAATTACGAAAGACGTACTTCGAAGAAGCACAAATTCAGGCCATAGAGGACAAGAAAAGTTCATCACCTTAGAGACGGAGATTTTCAATGGCGTATGGATTTTTGCCAATGATTTCTGGAGAATTGTAACCATGTTCCTAATTTTTCATTAAATTGCACTTGGACAGATGAAGCTTATGTAAGCAATGCAGGTATTTTAACCGTTACAATTCTTATACGTGTGCACAAGAAAATCTTCATTTAGTTGTGGAGCAAAGAAATCAAGGCAGATTTGGATTTAATGTGTGTGCAGGAATGTTTAGAGGCAGGGTTATAGGTCCATTTATTTACGAAGGAACACTCACCTATCAGAGATATTTAGAAATTTTAAGGCAGCAAATAGAATCTCTTGTTGATGAACTGCCGTTAATGGACCTTAGAAATATAATTTTTTATCGGCCAATTTCGCCAATAATTGGATAGCTAACCAAGGTTCGAACCGGATTTACCACCCATAGACTTCTATTTCTGGGGAAGATTGCAAGGTCTAATTTTTAAATTGCTGACAAACACCAGGCAAGAGTTAGAAGTCGCAGTGATACAAAGTTTTGCAGCTCTCACTCCTCTTGAACTAATCAACTCAGTAAAAAGTGTCCAGAAAAGGTGCCGCCTATATGTAAATGAAACTAGTCGACATTTCGAACATCTCTTATAGAAAATTGTTTTCTTTTAGTTTGCCCTACTCGGAATAAATTGTTTTATTGTTGTTTTGTTTTATTTTCTACATAGTTTAAAGTACTATAGCATTTAGTAAATTTCATTGTAGTTATGACTCTTAGAGTTACTTCTGGGATTTTTTTTTACGATTTGACTGCTATCGGTAGACAATTGATATTGCCGCTCCGTCCAAAGCCTATTTCACAAAATGTGCATTTAAAACTCGCGTAAAAACTGAAAACCTTTAATTTTGAAGTAGATTTAAGCAAAATATAAGGTGTGTTATATTTTTAGAATGGTAATTTAAAGTTCTATTTGGATAAGAAAAACATATAGGATATCCCATTTAAAAAAATATATTTTTGCGTTAATAACTATTAGTTGTAAAAAAATGTAACTTACACTACTGAAATCCACGTGAAAAAGGGCTTTAAGAATGTTTTTACAGAAATCAAAAATTTTCAATAGGAAAAGAATTACAAAAATTTTTCCAAAATGCAGATTTTTGAAAAACACCCTGTATATCTGAAACGGTACTAGATATCAATATGCGGTTTTCATCATTGAGTTTATCATAAAAATTGAGCCTCAGCCACCGACATCAGTTTTCGTCTATCTCCTTTAGATAAAGGAGTTTACCTTTAAAAGTGTCCAATTTGGACCACCCTGTACACCTATTTTGAGTTCACATTTTTGATTTGCCTGAAAAATTTTTTATGGCTTGTATACATGAAATTAGTCGACACTTATATCGAAATTTTTTTTTTCCAAATGTGTATGTTGCAAAATATGGATGTTCTAAATTATCGTAGTCCAGCAAACGGCAGCACATTAAAAAAGCAATATCTCCGGTTCTATTTATCCTATAAACTTCGTTCTTCCGCCATTTTATTGCTCTTTATGTTGGCTTTCGCAAAGTATAACCTTGAAATTTTTTAATTGTTTATTTATAAAAAATAATAACAATGAAATTGTCTAAATAATTTTTTCATGCTTGCCCTCACAACTTATAAAATACTTATATATTCGCTATGTTTATTCGCGTATTTCTGAAAAGTGGGATCTATATTAGGTCGCAAAATATTAGATAATTTCGAGCGAGCGTTACGCGGCGCGTGCCGTGCGCATTGAGTTCTAACGTAGTCTCGTTCACATTTGCGCCCATTTCTTACTTTTGAAAGGTCATTCTTTTATATCAGTATTTCTATATGAAAATTATATATACATTATCCAAAAAGTGTTGGATGCGTATGTTGATTGGTCTTGCCTGGATGGTATAACTGATGTAGATGAGGTCTGTGAACTGTTTTATAGCAATATATACTATATTCTGGATCTTTACAAAAATAATGAAAATCAAGCGTAAATATCCCCCCTGGTTTAATCGTGATATTATTGTAAACATTAAGTCGAAACACTACTATTTTAAAAAATATCAGCCTTTTAAAAATATATTTTACTACAATGAATACTCTAGGTTACGAAGAATAGTTAAAAGTCTAATTCGAGACGCCTTTAAAAATTATTTATTAGTTACTGAAAATAGTATTATTAGTTATCCAAAACATTTTTCGTCATATATTCATAGCAAAAAAGGTATTACGAGGATTCCGGGTAGGATGTTTTATAATGACACGATATATAATGAACCCGATGCCATTTTGAATGATTTTGCAAAATTCTTGGAGAGTATGTATACATGATCCTCTACACCACATTTCCCATGTAACAAGTAATGTGTCTTTCTATATACACATTCGTTGCTTTAACGAAACAGACATTGTTGGTGCAATTGAGAGACTTCCTAACAAATGTACCTCAGGACACGATAAAATTCCAAGTTTTTTGATTAAGGATTGCGCTCGTGTGTTAGCCCATCTATTACTTACGATTTTTAATTTTATTTTAAAAACCAGTACGTTTTCAAAAATATGGAAAATTGGTAAAGCCTGCCCTATCTTAAAAAGTGGGGACCAGGCAAAGATTGAAAATTATCGTGCAATAACTATTTTAAAAAATTTTGCAAAGGTATTGGAGACCTCGGTGTATAACTCTAATTCAGTTGACGTTAGTCAATTGCTTATTCCTGCACGACATGGATTCATGAAGTGTCACTCAACAACTTCAAATTTGGTCAACATAGGCCAATCTATAGTGGAAGCTATTGACAGCAGAAGACAGGTTGATGTTATATACACCGATATCTCCAAGGCCTTTGACAGGATTGATCATTCAGCTTTGCTGTCTAAACTAGATTCTATAGGGTTTAGTAATTCTCTATTGGAGCTTTTTAAGTCGTATTTAACCAATAGAAAGCAATACATATCCTATAATGGGGTTGATTCCGAGTTTTACACTGCTTCGTCTGGCATACCACAAGGGTTCAATCTTGGCCCCTGTTATTCACAGTGTTTATTAATGACCTTACGGATTCTTTAAAGTGTGAGAGACTGCTATTTGCAGATGATTTAAAATTTATACCACTGTTGATATAACTAATGATTATACTTTCTTGCAAGCCCAGTTTGATAATGTTCGTGAGTGGTGCGAAAACAATAAGTTATATTTAAATGTAAAAAATGCAAAGTATGTTCGTACACGAGAAAGCTGGAATCTATTCACGTTGATTATCAACTAAATAATAGTAGTTTGGAAAGAGTGTGTGAAATGACGGATCTTAGAGTTCTATTTGATAGTTGTTTCTCATATTGCACAGACAGTGTTTGCAGCAAATAGAATGCTGGGGTTCATAGTGAGAAACTGTAGCACATTTAGTAATACAACTGCCCTAGAAACTTTATATTTTACATTGGTCCACTCAAAACTTGAATATGCTGGAATCCGTACTATGAGGTTCAAGTCAGTGCTTTGGAGGCAGTTCAAAGAAGGTTTTTAAAATTTTTGGCATTTAAACTGGATGGCCAATATCCGCGCAGAGGCATAGACCAGTCCACATTACTACAGTGGTTTGACTTTTTTGTATAAATTACTTAATAATTTTATTGACTGTCCCCAATTGTTGGATTAGGTTGATTTTCTTGTGCTTCGACAATATTCTTGCAGACATTATGCGTTTTACTGTAATCTCTCAAGAACTAATGTCTTATTTAACTCACCACTTCATACCATGTGTCATAATGTTAACAATATATCTAACGACTGTGATATTCATTTCGACAGATAATCAACTATTTTCGAGAAATCTAGCGCAAATTACTTGACCCCGGGATAGACTTGCAAACGTCGATGAAGTTAAAATAAAGTTTAGTTGCTTTAGTAAGCTTCCTTATTTGGCGAAATTAAAAAGATATTAGATGGGTTTGCTCTCAGTAGTTTTATTTTATTTAAAAGTTCTACTATGTAAACATATCTCTATTATACAATGACATCTTGGTCAATGATTCTAATTGCTCTGATATACGTTTTAAACACTTTTTTTTGTATTTTAAGTAAAAAGTTGTAAATTTGTTCCTTTGTTTTTTTCGAATTTTGTCCTGTAACTGGATTATTTCTGTTGGACAATAAAGTATTATTATTATTATTATCACAAAAAGGTTCTTCTTTCTCACATTTGGTCAATGTGGTTTCATGTTTGGCTGAAGGGCCCAAGCCAAGTCAGCACAAACGCTATTACCATTGTGTATCAAGGAATGATCTGACAATGTTACATGTTTTCAAAATCACTGACTTCTGAATGTTTCTGTGTATGTTTGTGTTGAGTCCTAACTGCACTAAGTGTGGTGTGAATGTTATTGGTGTAAGGCCTGTGCCTGAAATGATGAGGGGGACAATGATGACTTTTTCTCCGCTCTAAGTCAATTTCTCTTGCCTCTCTAAGTCAATTATTATTATTATTATTATTATTATATCAGTATTTCTATATGAAAATTATATATACATTATCCAAAAAACGAACAAGTAGAAAATGATCCTTATTATTAGACTAAATGTTTAAGTGCATACTCATTGAAAACTTAGAAACGTAATTATTGAATACTGGAACAGAGACAAACTCAGCTGAAATGAAAATTAGAAAAAAATTACTTATTTTTCTCATGGGGCAAGTGCGCAGTACCAAAACAAAAAAAAAATTATCAATCTCACTCATTATCTGAAAGAGTTTGGTTTAGCGGGAGAATGACACTTTTTTCCAATGTCCCATGGTAAAGATGGGTGCGTTGGCTTGGGTGGGACTTTAAAGAGGTTGGCTGCTAGAACCAACCTTCAGATGGTAACCAATCCAATGCAAACACCCAAAGAATTATTTGAATTGGCAACTGACATGTGATTGAAATTTATAGAGAATAAAGAATATATTGAAGAAGCAAAAAATATTAGAGCCGAGATTTAAAATGGGTCTAACTATAAAAGGGCCGTTGACTTATCATTGTATGATACCAATCATGAAAAAAAAGCGAAGCATTTTTCTTTGCAGGAAT
This sequence comes from Pachyrhynchus sulphureomaculatus, assembly GCA_019049505.1. Taxonomy (NCBI): domain Eukaryota; kingdom Metazoa; phylum Arthropoda; class Insecta; order Coleoptera; family Curculionidae; genus Pachyrhynchus; species Pachyrhynchus sulphureomaculatus. Next base: position 139,627,943 of record CM032455.1, read on the forward strand.
AGTCAACTGAAGTAAAAGCTATGAAACAATTACTCACTTTGTAACATATTGTTGAAAATTATATTATATGTATCGTTATATCATATCCTTGCAAATAAATCTGCTTGTGACAAATACTAATATAAAATGATGACCGTTCAGAAGCAATCGTGAACGAGACTCTGTTAGAACTCTATGCGCACGGCATATTAATATTATCCGACCTAATAGAGACCCTACTAAAATATGGGTTTTTTAGATTAAAACATAGGGAATATATGATATTTTTTTCGATTTTATAAGTTGTCGGGCAAGCATGAAACAATTATTTAAACAATTTCATCACTATTTTTTATAAATAAACAATTAAAAAATTTCACGGTTATACTTTGCGAAAGTCAACAAAAAGAGCAATAAAATGATCGAAGAACGAACTTTATATGATAAATAGAACCGGAGATATTGCTTTTTTAATGTGCCACCGATTAGTGGACTACGATAATTTATAATATCCATATTTTGCAAAATATACATTTGGAAGAAAAATCCCGACTAATTTCACGTATAAAAGCCAAAAACAATTTTTCAGGCAAATTGAAAATATGAAGACTTTTTCTGTTCAAATCCCTATGGTTTGTAAAAGAATTACACATAAGAGAACAAAATGGCTTTACACCGGGAATATCAGGTCCATGCATGATCTTTACTCTTCAGCGACATTAGAAAAATGGAAAGCTCGAAGTCTACCGATTCACCTTGCGTTCACAGGTCTGGAAAAAGCGTACGATTCAGTACCCTTGAAAAGTATTTAATATATTAATGAAAGTTGGCTTTAGTAGTACATATGTTTGAAGGATATACAACATTTACAAAAATGCACAAAGCACGATAAAGACTGGGAATGAAATATGGTCATTGTTTAAAGTAAGAGAAGAATACGAAACGTGGGGTTTAAACATAAATATGAAGAAAATAGAGTATCTTAGGGAAGGTGATGATTGGGAAAAAGAACCCGCTTTGAAGTTGAGGGAAATAACTAGATGTGAATAGTGATAGTACTTGAGAAGTGTAATTTTCAACAAAGGATCATCAGATGGAGACATAAAGTACAGGACTCAACAGGGTAAAATTGCGTCAAACCTGATAAAAATGAAAACAAAACTGATAATTGTAGAGCCGATATTGACGTATAGATCAAAATGCTGGCAAATGACAGAAAAAGATAAGCAAAGGATAGACGCGGTAGAAATGGATCGTTTAAGGAGATCATGTAGAATATCTAAACAGGAGCACGTCCAAAATAAAGAAATCAGAAGACAGAAAGAAAGAATACATACAACAGAATTGAAACCAGACATTTGATACTGACACATGAAAAGAATGCCCGATACTAGATGACCAAAAAGAGCATTTGAATATATTCGGTCAAATAGAAGAAAGAAAGGAATACCAGCACTAACATGGGTCAACGGAGTAATAGACATAATGGGAGACAGAGCTATCCACGAGAATGATCGGAGAGACAAAAAGACATGGCAGTCAAAATGCGAGATGCGGCAGAAGCTGTACGATCCTCGCTATATATATATATATATATATATATATATATATATATATATATATATATATATATATATATATATATATATATATATATATATATATGTATATATATATATATATATATATTATATATATATATATATATATATATATATATATATATATATATATATATATATTTATAAATTAATATTAAAAATGTGATGTAAATAACCGTTTGTGAAATTTTACGAAGGAACCAATGAACGTACAAAAAAAAATTCCCATTTTTCTTATTTAAAATGCTGATTTCTCTCACCCTTCCCTAATGTGAAATTTCCGTTAAAAATTAAAATACACTGTTTTGAAGTTTTGCCGCAAACTTGACAGATTCTACCAAAAATATCAATTTCTAGTTATTTAATGTAAATAAATCTGAGCCTTGTTTGCTATCAATCTGTCAAATCAAAAATTTACAATTTGGCGTAGGGAATGGAACACTAAGATTCTATGACATAAATTTTGCTTCAGATCAACCAGGACGTCGCAACGATTCGTCAAGATACTTCGCTCCGAGGAGACATATATTACACCTTGTTAGTGGGAAATCAATGTTGGTTATAAAAAAATATAAAAATAGATCTTAAGATTAATGTTTACAAAAATATAACATTTATTATCAAGACTTTTAAAGAAAATGAAGTTTTGAAAAATAAAAAATATTGTGAAAACTGTTTTCCAAATAGCTAAATTGACATCCTTAATATTTCAATTTTTTTAAAAAAATACTAGTTTTCAGTTTTGTAAGAAATTGCCAGTAGCGCCATGGTTTCTGAAGGTGGAATACTCATAATTAGAGCGTTGTATAGAGATGAAATAAAAGATATATGTCAAGAAATTTGAGTTAAATGCGACAGGGTGTTCAAAATAAATTTATATATTTCGACTATTTTAAATTGAAAAATCTCAAATTTTTTAAATGGCACACCCTGTAAATTATTATTTTTTCTGATAGATTTCACAAAACCCTCCAACTTTTATTAAGTATGTCATATACCTATTTCTAATAGTTTTCGATATTTACCCTTGTTTCTAATACACTTACGCTATAATATCATAGTTGCCAAGACAAAACAAAAATGTAGGAATTGTCAAATTTTGACATGTCTATTAAGCAAGTAAAAATAGTTTAATTTGTTGTAGTAAGTGACGTATAAAGGTAATAGTTATGGGTTTTCCTAAAAATGAATTAAATGATATAATATGATATATACTGGACGAGGCAAGAAAAAAATTATCTTTTGGCAGTAAGGTTTTATGGTGCGAAGTACCCTAATAGACGTATACCATCTAGAAAATCTTTTCAATGTTTAATGGAACGGTTTAATGTTAGTGTGGAGTATACGAAACGAAAAGTAGTAAATCAGAATGCTACCAATAAGAAAAAGGAAACGGAGATTTTACTTCTTGTTGAAGATAATCCCCAGGTCAGCAGCCGTCAACTAGCTGACTTATCTGACACATCCCCATCTACGGCTAATCGCACCACGAGAAAATACAAGTATCATCCCTTTCATATGGAACTACACCAAGAACTTCAAGACTGTGATTTTGAACGACGCGTAAACTTTTGTACCACCATGAATGGAGCAATAGAGGCCGATCCAAATTTTTATCCAAAATTATGTTTTCTGATGAAGCTTCTTTTCGCAGTAATAGAGCAGTTAACAGCCATAACATGCATTATTATTCAATAGTTAATCCACTTTGGGTCCGGGAAGTTCAAAACCAAAACCATTGGTCGCTTAAAGTATGGTGTGGAATATTAAATTTTCGAATTATTGGTCCATATTTTTTCGGCGAACCGCTTAACGGGCCTAGATATCTAAATTTTTGCAAAACGAATTACCCCAGCTTCTTAAAGAACTTAAAAGGGAACAAATGTGGGTTCAACAAGACGGAGCTCCTGCTCATTACCACCGGCAGTTCGGGAATTTTTAAACCATCGTTACCCACAAAAATGGATCGGTAGGGATGGATTCATTCAGTAGCCCCCTCGATCATGTGACTTAACACCTTTAGACTTCTTTTTGTGGGGTTACATTAAAGATCGTGTTTATGTGAATCTCCCAACACCAGTAGATATGGAAAATAGAATACGGGATGTGTGCAGGACAATAACGCCCTTTATGCTTAGGAAAGTACAGGAAAATATAGTAAAACGACTCAACATGTGTATTCAAGTAGACGGGTATATTTTTGAACATTTATTACGTCATAATAATTAATCATTAGATAAGTTAAACTATATTAAAATTATTATTAACTATTTGTTTATGTTTTCACAATAGCGTAAGTGTATTAAAAACAAGAGTAAAAATTGAAAAATTCAAAATAAATCGAAAACTCTTAGAAATAGGTATATGACATAATAAAAGTTGGAGGGTTTTATAAAATCTATCATAAAAAATAATAATTTACAGGGTGTGCCATTTAAAAAATTTGAGATTTTTCAATTCAAAGTAGTCGAAATGCATAAATTTATTTTGAACACCCTGTAGCATCCAACTCATCTCTACAGAATGTTCGTACCAATTATGAGTATTCCACCTTAGGAAATAATGGCGCTACTGACAATTTTTTACAAAACTGAAAACTAGTATTTAAAAAAAAAAAAAAATGAAATAGAAAAACTACTAGGTTTAGGTATATAACATTATTAACAAAAAAGTTTTAAAATTTTACGCAGAATCTATAATATATATAAAATGCAACGTCTCTCTGTCTGTCTGTCTGTCTGTCCGTTAGTGACCTTATCACTGGAGAACCGCTTTTTTCCGATTTACGTACTTTTTTTTTAAAAACATACATATGTTCTCTGGCCAGGTTATAGGCTATATTTTATTACGATAGGTAGCATAAGGAATGAGCAGTGACGATAATAGTGAATGAAGTCGGAAAAAAAAGTTTATCGCTAGCGCGTTCCCTTGCAATACACAGTCTAAACCATTAAATATGGAACAATATTATGTAGTAGAGAATATCTAGAATCTATAATATATATAAAATGCAATGTCTCTCTGTCTGTCTGTCTGTCCACTGGTGCGTTTATCACGCGAGAACCACTTATCCGATTTACGTCTTTTTTTTTAAATTCATACATATATTCTTTGGCCAGGTTATATAATGATAATAATAATCTATACCTATAATATAAACAAATTGCAACCTCTCTCTGTCTGTCTGTCTGTCCGTTAGTGCGTTTATCCCTCGAGAACCACTTATCCGATTTACGTGATTGTTTAAATTCGTACATATGTTCTCTGACCAGGTTTTAGTAGATATATATATATATATATATTATATATATATATATATATATATATATATATATATATATATATATATATATATTATTGTATTACATCTATAATCTATAATATATATAAAATGCAACGTCTCTCTGTCTGTATGTCCGTTAGTGCGCCTATCACTGAAAAAACCACTTATCCGATTTACGTACTTTTTTTTTAAAACATACATATGTTCTCTGGCCAGGTTATAGGCTATATTTTATTACGATAGGTAGCATAAGGAATGAGCAGTGACGTAAAATAGTGAATGATGTCGGAAATAAGTTAGCCGCTAGCGCGTTCCTTTGCAATACACAGCCTATACCATTAAATATGGAACAATATTTTGTAGCAAAGAATATCTGTAATGTATAATCTATAATATATATAAAATGCAATATCTCTCTGTCTGTCTGTCTGTCCATTAGTGCGTTTATCACGCGGGAACCACTTATCCGATTTACCTGTCTTTTTTTAAATTCATGCATATATTCTTTGGTCAGGTTGTATAATAATAATAATAATAATCTATATCTATAATATATATAAAACGCAATGTTTCTCTGTCTGTCTGTCCGTTAATGCGCTTATCCCTCGAGAACCACTTCTCCGATTTACGTGATTTTTTAAATTCATACATATGTTCTCTGACCAGGTTATAGGTATATATTTTATTACATCTATAATATATATAAAATGCAACGTATGCTGTCTGTGTGTCTGTCCGTTAGTGCGTTTATCACTGGAGAACCACTTATCCGATTTTCGTACTTTTTTTTTTTAAAACATACATATGTTCTCCGGACAGGTTATAGGCTATATTTTATTACGATAGGTAGCTTAAGGAATGAGCAGTGACAATAATAGTAAATGAAGTCGGACAAAGTTTGTCGCTAGCGCGTTCTCTTGCAATGCACAGTCCAAACCATTAAATATGGAACAATATTATGTAGCAGAGAATATCTATAATATATATAATATGCAATGTCTCTCTGTGCGTCTCTCTGTCTGTCTGTCCGTTAGTGTGCTTATCACTGGAGAACTACTTATCCGATTTACGTGCTTTTTTTTTTTAAACATACGTATGTTCTCTGGCCAGGTTATAGGATATATTTTATTAGGTGACATAAGAAATAAGCAGTGACGATAATAGTGAATTAAGTCGGAGAAAAGTTTGCCGCTAGCGCGTTCTCTTGCAATACACTCCCTAAAGCAATAAATATGGAACAATGCATGTAGCAAAGAATACAATATATATAAAATGCAACGTCTCTCTGTCTGTCTGTCTGTCCGTTAGTGCGCTTATCACTCGAGAACCACTTATCCGATTTACGTGTACGATATAAGCCTAGATAATGGGAGATAAGGTGAGATAATGGGAGATAAGGAGAAATAATGGGAGATAAGTCGAGATAAGCCTCGATAATGGGAGATAAGGTGAGATAATGGGAGATAAGTATAAATGATGGGAGATAAGTATAAATGATGGGAGATAAGGAGAGATAATGGAGATAAGCAGAGATAAGTCTAGATAATGGGAGTTATGGTGAGATAATGGGAGATAAGGAGAAATAATGGGAGATAAGGAGAAATAATGGGATATGAGCAGAGATAAGTCTAGATAATGGAAATTATGTAGAGATAATGGGAAATAAGGAGAAATATTGGGAGATAAGGAGAAATAATGGGAGATATTTTATTTCTTTGGGTAACATAAGGAATAAGCAGTGACGATAGTAGTGAATCAAGTCCACGCGAGCGGAGCCGCGGGCCCGGCTAGTTTAAAAAAAATTAGAAAATAGGATGTTTCTTTTGAAAAAACACACGTTTTTGAAGTACCCTATATACTCAAAAATAATTTTAAAACCGTGCACCTTAACATTCCCCAAACTATTGTGTTTAACATTTTTTTTGTCATTCCCGAAACAAAAGAGATAATGACTTTACTCTATCATTGACTTACCCTGTACTACTGGTTTTTCCCAAAGAGAATAAACGTGTCACATTTTGAATGGGTCAAATTTCTAAATTATCGGAAGTAAAAAATTGTTCATGTTTAAACTTTTAATATTTCTTCTGATACCTCTGGTATTAGAAGAAACGTGCCCTCTTTAACGCTAAACTTTGAGACAGCAAACCGAATGCCGCTTTTCTGAAACTAATAATATCTCTCTTCAGCAAATTAAATAAATTTTAAGATTTAATAAAAAACCTTGAAAAATTAGTTCAATAAAAAGAAGATAGCTACGGGTAGACAGATGCACTTACTTCTCGTAGACCTGACAAAGGCATATGACACCATACTTCCGTAGAAACAATGGCAGGTGCTAGAAAACTCAATGGCCCTTGTAAATGCAATGTAGCAGTTTTACCATAATTTACAATCCATGATAAAGATTAACAATTAATTTTCTAATGATTTCCTGGTAAATAAAGGTCTAAGGCAGGGATGTAGTCTGTATCCTATGCTCTTTAAAATCTACTTGAATTAGGCCCTGCAGAGATGGCGAAGACCTTGCAAGCTTGCAATTGACCGACGAAACTCCCCTGTACACATTGCATTTTTTGATGACTAGGTAGTTATCGCACAAGATCGAGACGACCTGGAATTCATGACAAACCAACTGATACGAAAGTATCAGAATAGGGGCTTACAAGTGAATAAGACAAAAGCAAAGAATACGTGCATAGAAGGATGTAACGACAATGTAACACTAGAGGAGGGCAAATAATTACCGCATGCTCCGAATATACGTATGTAGGTGCAGGACGCCCTGAACTTATTACTATGGTCAAGAACCATCTTGAAACAGAAAAAAAGCCTAACTGCATGATACTATTTTTAAGAGTGTGGTTCTATATGTGCGCGAACGGAAACTATTCGCACTGAAAATGAACTTCCGGCGCAAATTTGCGGGCATATCAAGACCCATGCGCATAACCAATGAAGGAATACGTAAACAAATACTATTATAAACGATATGCAACAAAAATAGCTTTGCTGGTATGGTCATGTAAAAAGGATGAGGGACCATCGATTACCGAAACAAATAATGGTATAGCAACTCGCAGAACGGAGGAAAAGTGGTAAACCCAAGACCACATGGATTAGTGGAATTCAAAAAAAAATGTCGGAACGCAACCTAAGGCCGAGAGATTGGGCTGATAGGCGACAATGGAGACTGGGAACCGGAAGGCGCAGGAAGCTATGAATTGGAGGATAGATAGATAGACCTTGATAAATTATGTTATGTGACTTTTTGTTATATTTTTTACCTCTGCGCAACAGTTATCACAACTATATCAAAGATTTTATTTTTGTACTTAGCGTGAGCTGCTCTGACTATGATAGTATTATCATCGCTCCACAGGATGCTAACATGGTTAGCACATGAGTGTCAAATCCAATCACTATTATATTATTATTTTTAGATTTACTTTTTATTACACTAACTATTCTAAAACTAAACATTTTTTAGAACGAGAGGAACAAGGCTGTCTTTTTTTTTTGTTATTTTACCTCGTGAGCCCAATCTAAGGAATAACATAAGCGCCATGAGTCTCATTCATAGTTGATGTTATATTATGAGATAACAATGAGATATTTGTTCACTAAAACCGAATAAAGCATGTAAAAACATAAGTGAGCTATACTATATCATCCTCATATACGATAATATTTTCAGGTAGTAAACAAACATCCTTTTTTATTTGGGAACTATTATACATGCGACTATATCATTACAAGTGATTTTCAGTTAATATTGATGAAGGTTCAAAGGAAGAAGAACATGCAAGAAAGGTATATGGCTAGATCTAAGATAGAGTAACTTTAATAGTCGTATAAACTCTGCAATGGTTGCTTCTCTCTGTATACCCTCTAAGTGCTTCTTAATTCTCTTTTTTGAAGAATATAGCAGAATTTTTATCATTTACAAAACCAAAAGAGAAAAAGTTATTGAAAAGTACCTTCTGTGACCAAAATCAAATTATTAAAAACAATTTTTCTCATTTTCTGGATATGCCCTTTCCAAAAGTGATGAGATATCACCGAGGATGTCTTATTATTCGTGAATGTTTTCCAGATGCATGATGTAATATACGTTTTCATTTGACGGCACTTTTTTTTAAGACTGCGCAGTAGTACTACCGTTAGCGTTAGTGTCTTTTTACAACAAGTACTCCCTATACCCCAGACAACACCCAGCCGCTAGCAAGAATCGAACAGGTGACCCCTCGGCCATTAGGTCAGCTATTAACTTATTAAGCTACCCAAGCAAGTGTCACGTCATTATGATAATATAAGTTAATTTGAGAAAAACACAAAAAAGTCTATTTATTAACGTAGTTGACAATGCAGATGACAGTTGAAGCAGTTTTTTAGATTGCTAGGTCATCTTATCCAATTAAATTTGTGACACAACTAAAGTTGAAAAAGCATAGTTCTACTGTAATAGGCCATTGAGTTTGTTGTATTGTTTAGGTCAGAACTTCCATTAAAAATGACGTATTTAATTCATTGTCCTTATGTTGAAAAAAAAATTCAATTGTTTAGGCATTGATCAGTAAAGAAAAGTGTAAAAAATAATAGGAAAGTTAATGGTTTAGACATTAGTGTGCTGCCAGTTTTGTAAATATCATTATTGTCGTTCAAAACAGCTGCGGAACAGGGGCGTATTTACTTCACTGTCTATTTAAAAATATATTGAGTTTGAAATGGCTTTATGGTATTTTAAGAAATAGATGGAAATTGATTGAGTTTCGGAAGATATTTGAAATATCAGTTCAATAAGGAGCGTCATCTGTCTGTGCATATCTAGTTTCATCCCTTCTCAACGTCTCATAACTGGATGTACCAACATATATGCAACAAATATGTTACTAATGTTGATGTTTAATTTTACCCCGGCGTGAAATGTTGTTTGTAATAAAATGAACCAATTTAAGTAAAAAAAAAATGAATAACTTTATATAACTTAGAGGTCTAATATATTAAAATTACAAAATTAACGGGCTAAAAATTTGTAATAAAAGATTAATTATTTAATAATTCTAAAAAACCTTTTTCGACTATAGAATATTATTTTCTAAAAATGTATTTTGTTAGAGTTTATTCCTAAAAATAGTAAAACTTAAAATATATCGATTTTACCATTTCTTAAGTATAGGTAATCAACTAATTAATTATTAAAAAAGAAAAATAGTTATTTATTTTGTTTCTTATTAATAGATTGTTGCAGGAACATGCCTTTGTTGATATGGAATTATTGTAGATTGCAAGAATTGCAATACTAAAAGTGAGCTCTGTTCCCATAATATATGATAACAACCATAGAAATTATCATCGGAGTTTTAGAAGCATTTTCTTTTTATATGTGCTATATCAGAGCCCCCTGACGTTGTCTATGACTCTGGTATATCCATCCCTGTTCACTGCGACTCGGAATAACTCTTCCACACTATGAAGAAGCATACATGCCATAAAGATACCAGCTTGCAGCATCTCAGCTAAGTCACTTACAACACAAAGAGTGGTTGTCCCCGTGTTCTCAGATCGCTCAGGGAGATGAATTTGATTCATAATTATTAGCTAGATCAAAGTAAAGCGTGTTCATTTTTAGCTGGTCATTCTGCGTGGCAACTTGTGTAGATCAAAGCCACAGAATTTGTCTCGTTGGACTTCCTTTTGTAGAATTTAATTATTATTAAAGTTACTGTTATTATTACAAAACTATATGTTTAAAATATTTGCAAATAGATTCAGATTTACCTCGGCTACACGTCAATTATCAGATTCCAACTCGGGTTAAATAGGCTACTTTACTACCTAGTGAAACAAACAAGTGTTTTTTAGTTATTAATTTTAAATATGTACGGGGATTTATTTTGTTTTTTTTTCTTTTTATATGACAAAGTCTAGTTTGAAATTATGATTTGTAAAAAATAACATAATTCTTATTTTACTAAATTATAATCGTACAATTTTGTTTCATATGATTTAGATATCTTTTTTAAATAGATTTTTACACAATTCTCTAAATTATGATACCCAAACCTATAAACATTTAAAGAACCTTATTGACACATATTTTCCTAATTAACGATTCTCCCAATCGGTAGAGTATTCTTCTTTCTTGGATTATTTGTCCTTTTTATTGCTGTCCACCTTTTTTCTTGGGCCAGTATTACGTCAACTTTAAATATATATGCGAACTAGTGTAAGGAATATAGTAATGATTTTGATGGATTTATTTCTTTTATAAGTGTTTTATTTTAAATAAATATTGTACTTTAAATTTGTTAAGATAATTAAATTTTAAAGTCCTTTATTTCACTTTTATCGCGTTCTTTAAAATTTTCTGTCCCAAGTGCTGTGTAAATTTTATATGAATTTTATGATTTTTATATACGTAGCGTGGAACCCGGACGATCGCGATGCCTGGCAGTAATTGTTGCCAGCTTGTCTAGACAATCCTCAATCAAAAGGTATAAATAAAAAGAATAAATTAGCAAAAATTTCCAAAATGTAGTTGTAGGTGTGGAGAGGTTCAGAGTCTAGCAAGCAGACTAAAGAGATCCCCGAAAAATTTTCGAATAGCCGTTCTAGTCACCACGATCATCGTAGAACCTTCCCGACCTATCTATAAAATTCATGATTTTACCCGACGTCAGGGTGTTGGTTTCCTTCATTCGAAGCACTGCCATTCCGAGAACCTCGTATTCGAGTGGTTCCAGCGCACGGCCCAGCTTGGACATGTGGGGTCGTTCTCCACACCCAACACTCCTAAATGCATTTTTAACGTACAGTGACCCGTGTGAATCCCCACAAGGGAATTCAAGACACGTCTGCTTCTCTTGAACAGCCTTTTGAGCTGCGCTCAACCAGGTTACGATAGAAAGACCTTCTTGATGGCTGCTTTCACCTGTAGCTTGTGAATTGCAAGGAGAAATAGGTATCACTCCTTAAACGATTCTGTGTATTCATTATCTTAAATGATAGCTCTGGAATCTTCTTCTCAGCTTTTCGAGCAATTTTAGTATCTCCTAAATTGCCGATATCTTTTCAATATCTAGAATCTCGCATCCGTACATTTACCTCGATAGTCTCCTTTTTTAAAGGAAATTAGAAGACTGGGTAGTTAGTAGAGTAATATCTAAATTTTTAATGCTGGGCATCACTATGAGTGGTTTGCCATAAATTATTGGCGCTCTAAAGCCTAATTTTTTCGTCATCGCCTTACCTAGATTGACATACAAACCGTTCTTCACAATACTACATGTATGTTGCATTTTGCAGCAGACGATTTTTAAAATTTTTCTTATTATAAGAATGAGCCCATTATCTGCATATGCATGAGTATACAAGCAAGGCTAACCTTACTATCATCCGGTCTATCGGTAGATACCACGGGCGCGGGGAGAGGCAACTGCTCTGAGAATATCTTGGTCTTGTCCGGGCCTTCATCCGACTATTCCAGAAGGTAACTCTCACCACACGATGGAGACACAGATCATCTTCGGTTTAGTCACAGGGCATGTGGTATAGGCCAAATCTGTCACCTACGATTGCAGAGGACTTTTTAGTACAAAGTCCAGAAACTAAGGATTTTCATGTTACTATGAAAACTCATCACTTCAACAGAATATCGCATAGCAGAGTTATTTTTAGATTTACATCTCGCCTGAGAAATAAGATCTTGGAAATATACGTACCTAAATGAAAAAAAAAAATGGATTATTCGTTGTCGAAATGAAACAGGGCATACATATATGCACATGCACATACGTACCGATAGACGTTATATGTAGAGAATATATGCATTATAATTCAAAAAATCCTACATAAAAACATATATGCACACCTATACACGTATTTAAACATTTCCTTTAATCCTTCTCTGTGTGGAAACGCTTCTCGCAGCCCGAATAGTCCCGTAAATATATCATCAAAACACCTTTACATCACCGAAGTATGCAAGGAATTAGAGCGGGACCAAGAAAACCGAAAGAAAAAGGACGCAGCTAGAAAGTTTCTTTTAAGAAAAGCGACAGAGACAACGTCGGTTTTTCGAGAGCGTGGAAAAGAGAAGTCAGTCTCATAAAAAAGACGAAAAGACGTTTATAAGTGTTGCGCGCTTGCGTCTCTGGCGTCGGTAAACCTCTAAGAAACGACGCTGGTCTGAGGGCAAAAATCCGCCGTCTTTCCTGGTTGGTGGCATCGGCGGCGGTGGCGGTCTACCTCAACACGCCCCGCCCATTTGCCACCCTTGGCCATCCACAACAACCCCCCAACTACTTTTATACTCTTTCTTAATGTCAGAGAATATTTCGCGACAGAAAAGAACGCGGCACCGGCTATTTCGATACGCTTTTTTCCGACGGTAACTTCCAGCTCTAGCTTTGGCTTTGTACTAGTCCGCGACCTAATCGGTGGTTGTTGTGGTAATGTGTGTTACCGGGGTTGCTTGAAAAGTAGGTATCTTTAGGTTAATGGAATTTATTGACGCAATAATTAAATTAGTTTATATTTTCCTTATTCTCATATTGGGGTATATTAAAAAGTAGTATTTTCTATTTTGTTTATACTATTGTTTTATATGTTGTAAAATAATGTAATCTCTTTAGCAGCAATCAACATAAATATTAGTTGGTATGATTCTTGTGTTTAAAAAGTTTTTAGAAAGGGGGGTAATTAGTTTGATGTTTAATCTTGGATGTAATTAAGGCATATGATAGTGTAAACTATAAAATATAAAAATTACGGAGTTATGATATTAGATACAATGCAAATAAATAGGAAGAATTATTCATGATAAGATGAAAACAAAAAGTCATTGTCATGAAGAATGGAAAGACTGGTCAGACGAGTACATTGGAGAAAATTATCGGGCGCATATTGGCCCATTCTATTTCTATATATTAATAACTTGAAAGAAAATATTAGAATTCTAAAATACTTATTTATGCTGGGGATACATGCTTGTTGGCTAGTAGTGAACAATTTGAAAAGTATTCTTCAATTCAGAATACGAACTTTGGTGAAATTACAAAAAATTTTTGAAAAATTTAAATGAATTTTTTGTTTGGACCTCTCAGATAAACTATGTATGTAGAAAATTGTACCTCATTTCTTATGATATTACAATCGTATATATAATATTCGAGTTGTATATGATATGGGAAAACTTTGTAATTTTTGAAGGCGAAAATTGTGCCTCTATGGATAAATTTTAAAGAATAGGTTTTGGTAAAATTTTTTTTAAAATCTATTTTAGTTTTTTCTTTTTTTTAATCTTATAAAAAATTATTTATCAATTTTTTTTTCATTAATTTCTATGACTGTATATATGTTCGAGAAGTGGTACTGTTGTGGTAGGACTCGTAAGTGGACTTCACCAACGGGATATATTTAAAATTTGTTTACTTGCCGGGTAAAATACCATCATCAAAATTTAAACGTCAATAACTATTTCTGAACATTTCTTGTTCAGAGAATAGCTCCTATCCGATTGATTTTAAAAATACAATTTTCACGGCGACTTTGCTGATTATGAAATCAGACAATCAAATGAATATAAAATAAAATATCGGTTTTTGGAAAGCATTATTATGACAAAGATGTCTTTGCCAACATCTCATATTTATCATATAAATCTTGACAAATTATTAATTTTTTATTTTTATAATACCTTATATATCTGTACTTACTTAAACACGCAGCTTTAAGATAAAAATTGTAATTGACTTTCTCATAGTAAATAAGATGGTTCAGAGCAACAACAGAAACGTCGATATTTGTCTCTCAGTACTACACAAATTAAATTGAAAGTAATAAAACAATAACATAATTTTTAGATTCCTCTACTTCAAGAATTCCGGAAAGGACGTATAATACGATACGAAGCAATCTCTTTAACGTCCTCGTCCACCTCTTGAATATCTTTGACAATAAAAACTTATGCTTAAAATTTGTTTATGATCTCAACCAAACACCACGAAAAATAATCGTAACAGTAATAAAACTATAAAAAACGTTATCGTTCCCCGACCCTTTTTGATCTCTGTCTGCTAAGAGATATTGCTCAAAAACATACGTCCTTTTCTATTACATTTTTTTATTGTTGTATGTATGTATCAAATTTAAAATCAATATCTTATTCCGGTCGAGAGTTGCCGTATCAACAAGCATATGGACAGACAGTTCGATACACAGATGGACCGATGGAAATTGGAAAACATTTTTCGTGATCTAGGAAGCGTGAAAAAATAAAAATAAATTCTATAGGGCGATTTTTTTATGAAAACTATACTTCTTTATGTAAGACATGTCACGATCACAACTGACTTTCTAACGAATTTTTGATGCAATTGAGAATTGGGGGATCTAAAAGATGAATCATAAATCAGCTGATTTTCACCCCCGTTCCAAACAGTTAACTGGACCAAAACGTGCAAAGACTGTCAAATATTGTGTAGTTCGCCCCTCTTTTATATACTCCTTCACAAAGACAGGCGATACCTAATCGTTTGGCGCTTTATCAAGTTTATTCTACACCTGGCGTTGTGTTTTAACTGTACTTTTATTTTCAGACTATTATTACTTAACTCCTGTAAAAATATATTTTTATTACTTTAATGTAAAAACATTAATTAAAACTGTGGGGTAGAATAAAAGAGCAATGTTTTTATTAAATTTTAAAGAATTTTTGCTTGTTTTGTGTGTATTGAGGTAACAAAAGGTATAATACTAGGTTTTTGAGGATGTCTAACATAATCTTATTCAGATTTGCGATTATTATTATTTTTGGTGTAGATTAGAACACTAAGAAGTTTTATATACAGTCTGTCAAGTAAGAACGTGACCGCTCGTATTCTTGAAGAGTGTGTTTCTAGAACTTTTTTGCCATCAATGTATTCTTTGGTGTGATAACAATGGCGCCTTTACCTTAGTAAATTGGCCAATCGCCTCCTGCATCAATAATTGCCTGACATCTTCGAGGCTTGCTGTCGACGGGATTTTCTGCGACATAATTGAGTTAAAGTCCTCGGAGTCTTTCTTCTGATCTTTCTTTTTACAAGAGACCAATGTTTGCAATACTAGTAGCGTCCGGCGATTGTAAGAGCCACTCTAACATCTTTTCGTAGACGTGATTTTCGCCCAGCAAAGATTTCGCCAACATGCTTCGGAATTTGACATCATGAGCATGAAGATGTTGTCGAATGATCTCATGGACACGTTCAAATCCGATTTTCTTAATTTTGCCGCTCCTTGAAGCAGCTTCAATTTCGGGCCCCGTGAAAACAAAGACACGATTCGTTTTTTGACTTTCGGAATGATTTTGCCCACCGAGCCACGTTTTGGCAAGTCGTCGACAATTTTCATTTCGTTAAAACCATTTACCCACTTCTTTACAAACGACAACGACTTGATAATATATTTAGCGGCAGCGGAATGTTGATGGGAACAAAGAAAGACTGCCTCGAACAGACGCGTAAACAAGTGACTCATTTTGAATTTTACGTGATTTCGACAAAAGTTCAAAATCGACTGATACTTTTACTAAAATGCGTCGTAAACAGAGGTTCCCTCTACCGATTTTTTGTTGAATTGCTAGAATTGCATCTACCAAAAATGAATTATCGCTCCCACGTTTTTACTTGATAGAGTGTATAAGGGTTTTTAGATATTTACCTAGCTAAGAAGGAAATCTTACAGAGCTACCTTCTACACTAACAGTTCTTTTGTTTGCATCTAAAAAAAAACGATTCTACAGTGGTTTTTAACTTTCCATCTGAGAAAATTATCGGCCCTTAAAAAAGAAGTCGGTGGACGCCAAATCAGAGCTATTGTGTGGATGTTGTAACTGAGATAATAATTCATAACTTGAGATAATGCTCCTTGGAACAGGAGGAGTACGAGCTCCTTGGAACAGGAAAATTTTAGATCTTCATGCTCTTTTTTAATAAGCACTGAGATATTCGTTTGTCAATCTGACAGCAGTAAATCCTCAAGAAGCCTGATGATTTTTTCAATTCTTACCCCAACCTGCTTTCTTGATTGGCATGAATTGTGACTCGGCTCTATTAAAACTCTTTAGATTAACATTGGGCTTAAAAATAAACTGAGCCGTTATTGCCATACACCTGGGATATTCGTTTATGACGGAATAAATTTTGATTCGTTTCCCTCTTTAGAAATAAACCTTATCGCTACGCGGTGGCCAAAAATACTTTCATTCATCTTTCGGAAAGAAACAAGTACAAAAACCTAATCAAATAATGACGGTGGTTTAACAACCAAGCACATTTTTTTTTGTATGACATCATTTTCATGGCTAGGTAGATAACTTAAAAAAACTTTCGTACAATCTGACATCAATGTAAGTAGGAGGTAGTTTTTAATTTTTTGGTTTTGTATATTTTCAACAATACAGTCTTATCTACTATAGATAAAGTATAAATGATTACGTCTATAAAGAATATGAGAAATATTTTTAAGGCTAATTTATACATATACAGGCCGGGTAATGTTAGAATATCATGCCGATAAAATATTTGCCTTACAAGTTTCTAGATATTTAAAAATATTATTATTTAAGATTATTCCTTCTCTTATTATCGTCATCGTTACCTCCTAATATTAAAATGTCTGTGTAACTATAATTTAGGATCAGGTCGTTTGTGGTATTTTTTTTTCTTCATGTTCCATCTCCGCTGCGGAGTTTGGCACTTATCATTGCTATTTTTGAAGCTGTTGCACTAAGCAACTGAGTAGACGTACACCTAAACCACTCTCTCAGGTTACGAGGCCAAGAGATAATTCGTCGTCAAATACTCTTTCTGCCCTGAACCTTCTCTTGCATGATTAGCTCCAATGGTTGGTATTTTTGTCCTCTCATCACATGACCGAGATATTCGATTTTTCGCCGTTTAATGGTAATTAAAATTTCTCGATTTTTGTTCATGCTTGTTCACTTCAACGTTCATGACTTTATCGACCAAAGGCAGTCTGAATATCCTTCTATATATTCACATTTCGAATGCCTCCTGTTTATTGATGTTATCTTTATTTAGCGTCTACGGTACTACCCCGTAGAGGAGAACCGAGGAAACGTAACATCTAACTTATCTTATTTTTAAATTTAAGTTTATATCGTGGCTTGAAAAGAAGCTTTTCATCTTCACAAACGTACCCCATGGTTTCTCAATTCTCGTTCAAATTTCTTCTAAGATATTATTTTTATTGATACTTGGTCCCAAATAATCATATTTATGTATCAGTTCAACGGTATCATTATGAACATTAAGTTTTTTATTTACTCGTTGATTTTTTAAGATTATCAAAAATTTGATTTTTTTTATATTAAATGTCCATCTTCTTTATTCACTAGCCTCAACTCTTCTGTCTAAAATTCTCTGCAAATCCTCCAAAGTTTCCACCATTAGGGCAGTGTCATCTACGTATCTAATATTGTTGACTGGCTGCTATTAATCCTTAATCTTATCTGTTTCTCCTCTAGAACTCTGAGTATATATACAGCAGGGGCGACAGCACGCATCCCTGTTCTACATCTCTCTTGATTCGGATTTTCTCTGTTACGCTATTTTCGACACTTACCACAGCTCTCTGGTCGGTATAGAGGTTAGTTACTATTCCTTCATCACGGGTATCCAACTGTTTTTTGGCTTTAATATCTCTACAAATTTGTCGAAGACCTTATTGTAATCCAAAACACAGGCATAAACATTCTGGTTTACATCGAGACTTCTCTGAGCCAGAATGTTGAAGCCAAACGATTCTTAGCGGGTTTCAAAGCCATTTCGGAATTCAAGCCGAGTTTCTCCTATTTCTGTTTCTAGTGTCCTCTAGAATTTGTTATGGATTATTTTGAGAAATATTTTTAGCGATGTTTATTGCATTTCTTTATAATAATAGTAAGAAACGTGGAAACTAGCCAGTTTCTTTGTAGATCTTATTGAATAATTCTACTAGCAAATAAACTTGCTATTCCTATATTAGTTTTAGGATTTCTGTTGGTAATTCATCTGGACCAAGTAACTTCCTCTTTCTCGATGACTTGTGTCACTTTTTTTTTGTTATATCTGGGCAAGTTGTCGGGGTAGGCATTTTATCTTTCGTCCTCAAACAGATCTTCCACGTACTTGTTCCATGTGTGTATGACTTGTGTCATATCCTAATCTAAATTCTATATATGTTCTGTCAACACTGTCCTTGAGTCTTTTAAGGCTCCGCTGTGTAACTACTACAAAAGTGCCATCAGTAACTTGAATTAATTAATTATAAATGATCAGTCCTTGACTTAAATATTAATACAGTATTACAAATCTTCACACATATTTTTTTCTTTTCAAGTAGAATGACAAGCAATCAAATATAAAACCTCTGAAGCCGAATCTAATCATTTTTAAACAGAAAAATTCTGTAAACGATTTAGTATATTTTAATTGAAAATCATTGAATAATCATAAATTCAAAATTTTCATACGTCGTTCCATATAATATTTGCTTTAGCATCGATTTCCTGACTTAGCCTATGGCTTAAAACTGACAGGCACAATACACAAAACGTTAGAGATGTCGGAAAAATTCTACGTGCATTTTAAAATTTGAACTAATTGACGGCTTAGATCCGACAGTTTTAAGTAATACATAAAAAATCATTTGTATTTATCCCTTTATCTTAGCCAAATGATTGTACAAATTTTAAATAAGGAAACTGTCCCAAATTGTTCTACCAGGAGGGCAAAGCAGTGTCAAAAGAAAAAGTACCTAGGCAAACTTATGATCATTAACTCTATATTTAATTGTTAAAGAAAGTCACTGAGTATTGTAAAAAACTACACATATTTCTTTGCTAAAAATTTTATAAATCTCTCTATAGAGGCTGTATTTTCTATACTTATGCAGACTACCGCTGAGCCTAATTGCCTCTTTTTGCTATCTTGCATATTTAAGTGTTTTACAAGTAAATGACACATTTGACATATAAACAATAATTTAAACATCATTTATGAAAGTTTAAGATGTTTATAGCAACTTACGCGCGAAAATATATCCCAACATAATAGACGCTCCTGGGCGCAATTAATTTCCCATTACCAAATAAGGACACGTTTTGCTCTGAATAGAGCTTATCAGCTCGATGTAGGCAAAACCACTACAGGACAGGATGTTTCTGTAAAATATCTTAGTAGTACTTGGCAAGACTATAATACAACAGAATCACGTTTTTGAAAGGAAAAATTTCAAGCAGATCATCCTCAAATTTTAATCCTAATTGATCGACTTCTGAATTTGGTCTATTTTTGTTTTAATCGCTGCCTTTAATGTTCAGGTGCATTATAGGTAAATTGGGAATTAAAGTTAGCCTGTGGCTGGAATGTTATGGATTTAAAGAAATGTTATAGGTAAAGTATACAGTATAATAAGGACGTAAATTTAACTTGAGTGCATAGTGGTGCATTAATAAAAATGTATTCTAATAATATTACAAAATAGTTGTTTGGTGAGTGTGGGTTACGAAGCGAGCGAACCGAAGGCTTGTAAAATTATATTACATACTACCATGTTCAAAAATTTATAGAACTATTTTTTTTTAATACGCGCTCTATAGCTATTTATGTTTTTTAGTGTTCCGTATCAAAATTGAGAAACGGAACACTTTTGAAATCACTTCGATGTCTGCCTGTCTGCCACAGCCGATTTTCTTTGAAAGTAGTTGACATAGAAAGTTGAAATTTTTCTCAGACATAGGCATTGATGGCGTAATCATAGTCTTGTAGTTTTGAAAGGTAAATTTTGACTTAAGAGGTTACATACACATGGATGATGTGAATAATACAAAAGAATGGCGATTATATATTTTTTATTGTTCTTTAAATTATAAGAAATTTTTTAAAAATATGTTTCAAATGTTAACATTATTTCTTATCGGGTTAAATGGACCACTGATGAAAACTATGGCGCCTCTATGTTTGCACGATAACTTCACAAAAAATAATCCAATACGCAAAAATAACAATTGACGAAGGGTCTTTTTTCAAAAATAAAAAATTTAAGGTGTGTCAAACTATATTATGCACTTTTCAACCAAAGTAATTATTAAGGTTTAAAAAAAAGTTAGTAAAATATTAAAAATTGACTGAGTAATATTGCAAATAGTGTCTGAAAACAGGTAGCGGTCCCAATACGACGCCAGATCATATTTAAAGCTACAACTTTGTAATGAAATGGAATTTTCTTACAAAATTTTTCTTAGAAGTATAGAGAATAAAAATCTGTAAAAAAATCCAATTTTTGAAAATTCCAAATGTACATAACCCCTTAAAAAATTTCTTTCGAGGTCATCAAGTGGGGTGTCAAATGAAAGCTTGTGAAAACGAGTTCAAAAGTATATATGATGTAATACTCGCGCAAACTTTACTTTTATATTATTTTGAAAAAAATTTACAAAAATTGCTGTCCTCCAACCCTATCTCTAAAAGTACTAACTAAAAATTTTCAAAAATATTATCCAAAAGGTGTAGATTAAACAAAAATTAATACGAATGCGTTAACTTCGATAATTTATCTAGTTTATTAAAACAAAGATCTGAAACAAACTTTGTTTGATATATGTTTCGTACTTGTATACAGGTCTCCATCCTGTTTAAAAAAATATGTTATTCGCTCTATAAATAAAAGTATAAACACGTATCATAGCAAGGATCTAAGACCATTATTTTGGCAGGTTTTAACAAATATTTTTTTGAAATGTGTAAATAATAGTCTACCCACCTATTTGAATAGCTATGAACTTGAAATGATAAAAGATGTTAGTTCTAATGGAGATAGAACCTTGGTAGACGATGTCTTTTACAATTGCTCTCAGGATATAGAAGTTCACGTTGTATAAAGTTTTTTTAGCCATCACAAACAAGTTTGTGTCCGAATCCTAGATACTGATTCTTGAAAACTCGTTTGGAGTATTTTGTGACGTTACTGATCATTTTGTACCTCCCTAACAAAAATTTTTATTTCGGAAGCAATTACGATACGGAACACTAATTGCGCAAGATCGGCTTGCACTGGGTCGGTTTTTTTTTTACCGGAAACTGTTATTTATCAAACTTTTCATATCGTTTGCTTTATTAGGTTCTAGCGTGTTTTGAAAATGTGAAAATTTCTTGTTGAAAATTTTTAAAATTAAGAAATTTCTTAAGCAAGGAATTTATATTAAATTCTGCCTTAAAACGAAATTTTTTTCTACAGGTAAATTAAAAATGTTGGAAAAGTGTTACAGTGATGAATCTTCAGCAAGATCAAAAGTTTTTAAGTTATACAAACCGTTTAAAAAAGGTAAAAAAGCAGTTAAAGACGAAATATGTTTTGAACGATTATCCACCCATACCCCAAAAGAAAACATTAATAAAATCAAAGATCTTGTACGCAGTAATCGCTTCTGTAAACAATGTGTACAAACGACTTTAAAGAGATTTGAATTTGCACTATATCATGTATTATCTTATCTTGTTTCAAAACAACTAAAACTTCGTTGTATTGAGGTTACTAAAGAGATGTTTTCATTGAATCACTCCATTTTCAAAAGGCTAATTACTGGTTATTAGACGTGGTTTTATTCATACGAGTCGGAAAGAGGGCAACAATCAAGTGAATATTTTGCGACGGTTAACCCAAACAAAAAAAAATCTGGGTAAAGTCGGTCAAGAATCAAGGTCGTGTTAAAGGTTTTCTCCGATTCCCGTGGCCGATTCGTTAAAAAAGGCCAAAATTGTGACATAACAATACTGCATCACTATAACGCACCATAGCACAATGCACTAGTTATTTGTAACTTTTATAGAAAAAATGACACGATAACAGTTCCACATTCACCAAATATGGCTATGTGTAACTTTTTCTGGTCCCTCCAGTTAAAATTACCACTTCGTGAACGCTGTTTTAAATCTGTAGAAGCTTACAAGCAAGCCCAACAACAAAGGTATATATATATATATATATATATATATATATATATATATATATATATACATATATAATATATATATATATATATATATATATATATATATATATACATATATATATATATATATATATATATATATATATATATATATATATATATATATATATATATATATATATATATATATATATATATATATAATATATATATATATATATATATATATACATATACATATATATATATATATATATATATATATATATATATATATATATATATATATATATATATATATATATATACGAACAGACGATGAATGATTAAATCAATTAAGGTTCGCTGATGATGTCATTCTGATCGCCAATACAAAAGAAGAATTACAAGAAATAGAATAGAAGGTGAAAGAACAGGAAAGGTACAAAACATTAATATATTTAGGACAAAAAATCTAAATATTAAAAAATAATTTAAAGGCTGACTTGGATAGAACATTTTTGTTAGTTTGGTCTACGTTCGGAAGGTTATAATCTACATTTAACTTGGATATTCCAAATACAATAAAAGCTAGAGTGTTCGATCAATATGTACTGCCGGTATTAACATATGGCACTAAAACGTGGACATTAAATAAAAGTATAATATCTAAACTCTAGGTAACCTAAAGAGCAATGGAGAGGAGAATGTATTAGACACTAAGATCATATTCCTAACATCGAGATACGAAGAAGATTAAGAGTGACAGATGTAATACAACGAATATTATAATAATTTATTAAGATGGAATTGGGCGGGGCATATCACAAGGATGAATGATAACAGATGAACACGCCGTATGATCGAATGGAGGCCTAGAGAACATAAAGGATGCAGAGGTAGACCACAGACAGCAGAGGTGAATAGAGACAACTTGGGGAGGTTCGCATCCGACTATGGATGGAATGAGCTATATATATATATATATATATATATATATATATATATATATATATATATATATATATATATATATATATATATATTATATATATATATATATACATATATATGTATATATAATACCAAATTCCGATAATAATAAAAGAGTCATAAGAACTATTCCTACAGAAAGAAAAAGAAACACATTTTTGTCGAGCAGTATATATTTCATCTTTACCCCACGTTATAAAGATATAGGGTAGCTTGATGTAGGGGTGCAACGGCGTCATAAAAAAACTAATTACGTGATAGAAGAACATTTGGCAACACTTGTCTAAGACGTCGACGGCATGTGTTTGATTTGATTAATGTAAGAATGTTGTGATAATAATATGTCAGGGAATTTAATAACTTTTCAGGGGATAATGTGTATAAGATAGGCTATTAGTAAACGCTGGTTATAATGCGTCTAAGCAAAATGTCTGGCGTGCTGATATGTCTTGACATATTAATCATCTCAACATGTGTTTTTATGATTGACCATTTATAGCTAAAATAATAGAATCTTAGCATGACTTTCAAACCTTGAAATTCATAGAAATTAAAAGAAATTACAATTCACATCAACCAATATGATATAAGGATAGGTATATCAAATTTTAATTTATTATTAAAACCTGACATTTTGTGTCACCAGATAATTAGATATAAAATGCTACCAATAAAAAGAGACATTACATTAAATGATACAAATTTGGCGACTTGAGCTTATTTTACTTGTACGGAAAGTGTTCAGTTGATGTCGCTTGCTTAATTCCTTTCAGAGTGGTGCATGTTAGGAACACGCATCGCGCCAATACATCACATCCTTATCAGGTTCAGCTTATGATTCCCCGTACCACCCTTCGAAAAAATTTCTTTATATGGAGAATCTGATCTCCTTGGAATAATTTGCTTTAGGACTATGGTTCCTACTGAATATGTCACAACTTGCAACGATTCAGTGCCAATGTGAATCGTTTTTTCCGTGCATACGTCGCTACAGAAGCTCTTAAAAGATTTTCCTGTAACCATGCCAAAAACAAGGTAATATTACGGTAAGGGTCGACTCAACGACTAAAGAATGAAAAATAGGACAAAAGTATATTCATTTAAACACTCTTATAAAGTTCACATATTGTCAATAAGTGTGAATAGAATTAGGATTGTAAGATATATGAAATTGTGAGGATATTTCCTCAACATTTTTCAGAACGTGCAGAAAGTTTAAAGCAAATTAGTGTAGTAAGAGAAAAAACTATTTATTTATAATTTATGATATTTTAAGGACCAAAAACTGTTTTTCTTAAACCAACATGTTATTTTCCCTCATTACATTATACTATTTCTAAAACATTGGCTTCATTTTTCACTAAAAACTTTCCATATTCCACCAATATTCGGAATGCTACTAATATATAATCACGCTCTTTAAGTGGCATATTTCTTGTAAGTTAAATAAATACAAATAATTTAAATATATATATATATATATATATATATATATATATATATATATATATATATATATATATATATATATATATATACTTGATGAAAACCTTCGCATTATTTCCGAGAACGTCGAGTTTTTAAAATAAATAAAAAATTGAAACACTGTTATTCAGAAACGAACATTACTATCAAATTCTCTGAACTGCACGGGGTAAAGAATGCTCTTTTTTATAACCCTGTCAAGCCTGACGTCGGTATCTGCGAAGGAAAATTTTTTACTTGATAAAAACCTTCGCATTATATCCGAAAACGTCGAGATTTTAAAATAAATAAATAATTGATATATATATATATATATATATATATATATATATATATATATATATATATATATACATATATATATATATATATATATATATATATATATATATATATATATATATATATATATATATATATATTTGTCTATGCCAATCTTTAACATAATTGTAAATTCTTGAAATTTAGTAGCTGTTATCTCCCCCTACATAAAAGTTTTAGAAGCTTACTCTAATTAGCTTATCTAAATTAATTATATACATGTCACTATAGCGAAAAAGATCTGTGAAAACTTATGGATAAAATAACACACACACTTGTGCACAGACTCAAGACAAATAAAACAAAATATATGATTATAAGCAAAGAATCTAATATTGAAAATGGTGGTATTACAGTCAGTGTCATAAAGATAGAGAGAGTTGATAACTTGATGTATCTCGGTAGCAATATCAACTATCACTGGGCTCCGACTGTGGAAGTCAAAATTCGAATAGAGAAGGCTCGAGCCGCACTTATGAAGAACAAAAAAATCTTAAGTAGTCATGACCATCATTGTCATTGAAACTACGGATGAAAATGTTAGGATACTATGTCTTTCCGGTTCTGTTGTACGACATGGAAGCGTGGACGCTAACTGAGGCAATGCTTAAACGTCTGGAGGTATCGACGACTACTGAAAATCAGTTGGATGGACTGAATTAGGAACGACAGCGTTCTCACTCTCATGGACGAGGAGTTAGAGGTGGTCACGACCATCAAGAATATTTTGACCACATTATGAGACATCCAGAAAAATAGGACAGACATGGACCAGGGAGAAGAAGAACATCGTGGTTAAAAAAAATTGAGGCAGTGGCACGGAAAGTCTACCGTTCAACTCTTTCGAGCGTCTATCAGTAAAAAAATCATCATCAACATGGTAGCCAACATGATAACCAACGATCGTCGAATGGTCATGGTACCCGAAGAAAAAGAAGAATTAATTATAAAAACAAAACTCAATTGACCCTCTTATCAACTGGGCGAAAGTTTGAAAAAAACGATGTCGCCTTCGACTTCAAACTTTAATTATGATTTTCTTAAAATCATGTTTTGCGAGCTGGTTTTTCCTTTTTCTCTGCTAGTTTAAGTTGACTGCTTTTTTAAGTTCTTGAAGTACATTATATTAATTAATTTTTATTTTTGCCTTCTTAAAAAAAAAAATATTGATTTTTTGATTTTTTCTTTGAACATTTACCATTTTTACATTTAGTTTTTTTTTTTTGATCGGCTGTTTATGGAAGCCACGATGACATACTTTAAAACTTCCGCCTATTTTTGTTTTCTGAGTGATTTTCAAATACAGTTATATTTGATAGCAAGAAGAAGTCTTTTTGGTGAATTGTTATTCATCGATAAGTATTAAACTAACACAGAACAAATATTTTGCAACAAAAAGTTTATTATTGTACCTGATAGTATAAACACATTTTAAACACATTATCTTTAATATTTATTCTAGTACTAGCAAGCAGACCAGAACTACCGAAACTCATCTTTTTTTAGTTGCCAGCCTGCTGATCTCCCATAAAAACTTTATTAAGCATAAATAGAGCCCATATTTTCTGTAAATCACAAAGAATTACTCAAATCTAAAAATTACGACGCTTGAGATGTCAACCTATATAAGAAAAAATCTAGATACAAGCTAATTTAGAACAAGTCTCTCTTACATTTAATTCTAAGATAAAAATGTCTCAGTTACTGGGTGTTTACTTCAAATAACTTTAATTTTCAATTAAAAATAAGTCAATTCTTAGATATTTTTAAATATTTTCTACCACAATTCAAAGTTGTATGGCTGTTATATTTCTAAAATTACATAATTTTATAAATTATGATTACATATTCTTTTCAGATAAAAATTTTATGAAATTCTGCATTAATTATCTAATGAGAGTCAAACTAATTAAGTCATAGTATTATAAAAATAAGATTATAATTTGGCAGCCGAATTTTTTAGTCGTTTTTTAAAATGTATTGTAAAAAGATTAAATTTTAGCCCTCATTGTACCGATTACAAAATTATAAAAATCAAAACGACAACTCTCAAACAAGAATTTTTAGTTCAAAAAGACTGCTTATTTATTTTTAATATCCAAAAAATACACAAAAATATCTTTTAAGTGAATTATTTTTTGTATTAATCTTATAAAGTTATAATTATTTTTTACTGTCTTCTCTATTAATTGTTAATTGCCATAATTATTTTCTATTCTAGCCAGAAAGAAAAGAACAAAATTATAATCAACTTTCCTCGAGACCGTCGAACGCATCCACAGAAAAACCGGCCAGAAAATTGACTTTTAATCCTGAACAATACAGATAATCATCAAGCTTAACAAGCGACAAAGTAGCAACACGTAGAGTGAAACAATCGCAGTCACCCGGCCTAATTAAAAACAATCAGCGAAGGCGCAAAGAGAGACAGCGACACATTATTAGAAAAACAGCGGCGAGAAAGAACGCAAAGGATGGAAAACCTCTCGCGCACTTTTCCAACGGCTGCGGTCCACGGTTACTACCACAGCAACGCGTGATTTTTCATCACATTTTCCCGTCCGCTCGGTCAGTCATTTCTCTCATGAAAAATCCCCGCGATAAAATGCACTAACGAAGTTTTTACGCGACATGCCGCGGCTTGTTTCATCGTAGTTCGCCCGGCTTCGCCTTTTATGTAAAAATCAAAGCATCTGAACTAACGAAAATGCACTTGGCAAGTGAAGTTAGCTCTACCACAGGCCACTACGACCGCAACTACGGTAATTTGACCGCTGAAATGTTAGCGGAAAGAACAATTGACGGTCTATTAGCCGAACATCCGGGCGAACTTGTGAGAACTGGAAGTCCTCACGTTGTATGTACCGTTTTACCTCCTCACTGGAGGTCAAATAAAACTTTACCGGTAGCTTTTAAGGTGGTAGCTTTAGGTGAAGTTGGTGACGGAACTGTGGTATCTGTAAGGGCGGGTAATGATGAGAACTATTGCGCTGAATTGCGAAACGCCACAGCTGTCATGAAGAATCAAGTTGCCAAGTTCAATGACTTAAGATTTGTTGGAAGAAGTGGAAGAGGTAAGGGTAAGATATTTTATAATATAAGTAATACATTAAGAAACTTTACAGTAAAGGAAAATTTGGTTACTTGCACAATATGAATAGATATTGATTCAAGTGATCTTATGTTTATAAATATTCTCCTTTACTGTATGTTATGTTGGTAGGCAAATAGGAGATAAAGGTGTTCAGTGGACTCAAATAAAATTGCGTCTAGAAATACTACAGATATACATCGTCGTTTATTATATTTCAAGAAATGGTTTATTACCTCGATGATAAGTTTCTTCTTTGGGCATTTGAGCGAGGAAAATACCCTTTGGAATCATTTTGCCTTAGAACATTCAAAACTAAGTGTTAAATTATCAATCGTACGTCGTTTTTTGATAAAAGTTTCAAGCAATTACATTTTGGTTATAAATTTTCTCGTAATCTTAAAATATATTTTGTTTTAGAAATTTGTAAGAAACTCTGAACACAAGTCAACTAACCTCTTTAATTAAAACACTATACATATTTTTCTTCAAAAAATTTCAATCCTGGAAAATTTTGAAATCCAAATTTTTTGAAAATGTAATTTTTTAACAAAATTTTCAAAAAAAAAAATGAAAAATATAATTTTCAAAAGATAAATTTTCGTAAAACAAAATTTGAAAAGACAAGGAAAAATTGTTCGAATAGATTAATTTTCATACAGCGTTTCATGATAACCTTCAAAAGGAACATTCTTGAATCAACTTCCATTTTAAAAATCTGATTTTTAAATAATACAAATAGAGGTTACTTTATAGTAAGTAAAAATTGAATTAATTATTTCATTTGATCGTCATTTAATTTAAACCGATTTAAACATGACTTAAATTTAGTCCATGACTATTTTGGTTAGGTAAATCTTAACACGGACACAGACAGACGTTAGTTGAAGTTAGGTCATGTAATCCTATATTTAACTCTAATTTAAGTTACTTGCATGAACTAACCTGAACGAATTTCGGTAACGATAGTAAAAATCATAATAAAATTCCATTTTCAAAAAATTATAATTAGAATTTAGAAACTTTAGTTTTCTAATAGTTTATCCAGTCGAAAATTTTGTTTTTTAAAAATTTATTAGTTCAAAAATTTCGTTCTTGATACTTTTATCTTTCGAAAGTTTTTGATAATATATTTTCCAAAATTATGTTTTACAGAAATGTTGCTCTGCTATTGAAAAATTCAGGTACTGGTTCTAGCATTAATATTTTTTGTCAAAGTAAATAGAAACCGTACTGATCAGATAACAAATCGATCTTTGTTTTTCTGTTTAAGAAAAGGTCAATCAATCACCAGAAAAATGCACAGAGAATTACATTTAAAATAAACAAAGAAAATCGAGAAATTTATAAAAATCTATTAAGATAGGTTTTACTAATAAACAAATTGAAAAATTATTACTTCCAATATTAATTTTAATTACCATGTTTCTCAAGGGATATAAACGTAATTCTTCTGATTCCAATCAAAACTTAGTAGTTTCTAGAAAAAATTGTTCATAAACGTAGTCACCAAACTGGGTTATTCTTCTTTATGCAAGATATATTTCGAAAAATCGAACGTTATTTAAACTTAAGTCGTGAATAGTAACATCTAAACTACTGAAAAAACAATTATTCTGCATGTTGTATTCTGCATGTTTCGCCCATATCAGAGCGCGTCAGCCAGCACCCTCTTATAAGTGTCAGTAGCCAAAAAATTTTGCGCTATCCGGTGTAAAACCGCCAAAACTTTTAGTTCAAGAGCGAAACGCATAGGTAAGATTTAGTACCTTTGTTATTATATGCAAATATGATACTAATACACCTATTTAATGAATGGCAGTAACTGTAAAAATAGCCCACTAATATACAATTGAATATTTAGTAGTAACTCTAAAAAAAGATCAATATAAACGGAAATACCGCTGACTCCGGTATGGAGATCTCTTTAGTACTTCATCTTCATCGTAGCTTTTTCGGCGATTTGTTTGGAGGATCGCACTTTTAATTTTATCAGGGGGCAGTATAGAACGTAGCCATGATTCGAAAAAAAGTAAATATTTATCGTCTGTGAAATATATGAACAAAATAAAAGATGTATGCTGGCTGTAGCGGATATTTTAATATTTTAAATTTTCCTGAAATTTCATTAACCAGCTCTTTTGGACACCCGCTTACAATGTTTCAAAATGTTCAGTATCATAATCTTTGGCAAAAAGTTTTTTTTTTTTTTAAACAATCTGTCACGTTAATAATCACAGAATCTCTTGTTATTATAAAATGTTAATAGTCAATCTTACAGTTAACAACATATGAGTATGTAATTACTATATAACTTTTAAGTTACATTAATAAATAATGTTAAAAAATATGCATGAAAATCTCTACTCTGGTGTTTTCTGTTACTTTGTAATCTTACGTGAGTTCGACAGAAGGTTAGTAGCATTAGTTTTGTTAAATTGGAGTCATCATCATCATCATCATTATCAGCTATTCCGAACATCATAGGACATAAGCCTCCCCTAAGTAGGTTGGGCCTTGTTTATCCTGTTGTATCCCACTAGTCTTTTGATGTCGTCAAACCATCGGCTTTGCGGGCGTCCTCTACTTTTTTTCTCATTCCAGGGCCTCCAGTTGATTACTTTATGGGTTAATTGATTATCAGAGAGTCTTGCGATATGACCTGCCCAGTTCCATTTCAACCTGCTTACTCTCTCAGCTATATCAGTTACTTTCGACTTTCTCGAATTTCTTCATTAGTCAGCCTATTCTCAGTGATATTCGCAACATCCTCCTTTCCATCGCCCGTTGAGCTACTTGTCGGCGATTTATAATTGCTTGATTCAAAGCGTTTCCGTTCCGTATGTCAATACTGGCAACACGCATTGATCGAATGCTTTTAGTGTATTTGGGACATTGGAAAGGAGGATGTTCCTCAATCTGTCAAACGCCGACCAAGCCCATGATATTCTCCTTTCAAATTTTCTTTGGATATTACTAGTTTTGTCCAAGATATGGGTATGATTTCGTTCTTGTGATTTTCCCGATTTCAGTGTTCAGTACTGCTTCTTATTCATCAAATTGGCAGTGCATTCTCCAAAATAAGAGAACTACCGTTAATTTTCTTTAGAAATGTAAACTTTTTAGGGCTTAAATATTGTCAAGTTTCGGAATCTTGTAAATTTTGAAAATAAATATTAAACGTTGATTTTCTGTTTTAGACTGTGCTTGTTCCCAGCGAAGTACTTCTTAACTCTGTTAATAAATGAGTAAGAGTTAAACACTTTCTTGATGAAAATATAATGATTAATTCTTTAAAATATGAAACTATGTGTATTTATTTAGTGAACAGTCGTTTCTGAAACATTGAACTGGCAATGTAGTTTATTTTTGCACCTTCGAATGCTTTTTTGAGATAAAATTCTCTTACTTTAATAATATAACATAAGAAATTTTCGATTTTAAAGTATGCGATAGTTCAGGTTATTACCAAAATCTTAGTAAATTGTGTTAGCGGTGTCTATTTATAACAACCATTGGCGTACATTCTAAAGCATAAAACTTCATGGTTAATATTGTCAGTAGTTTCAGAGAAGCGTGTTTGTCTTTGTTTTGTGCAGTTATCATTTAATATATTATATTATTTTCGTAACATTTATTATCGATCTGTTTCATGTCTTTTCTAAAAGAGCAGCTGCTAAACTTCGTTTTCACAACTACTTTTAATGCATATAAAAGTAATTCAATGAAGTTTTTGTAGGGCTACTGTAAACGGCTTAAGGTAAAAGCCTAGGGAAGACTTATGTAAACATTTACACCGCAAAAGAGTGACCGACACACGATTAGAATTCTAAACATTTCGGAATTTCCCGTTTTAGGTTTAAATGGAATAAGTTAACTTTGTGGTGACGAATAAATTTAAATAAAAATTGAGGATAAATTTGGGGATCAACTAGCTAACGGAACAGAAAAAGATACTTTTTGTGAGCGTCTTAAAATTTATAAACCATAACGATCTAGTTTACATATTCCTTGACGCTGCAAAAAGCATGTATATTTAAAAAAAATATATTTTAAAGGTTAAGTGAATAATATACGAGGCTGGTTTGAAAAGTCCGTGCAAAAATAAAAACTACTTATGTGTTTGGGGTAAACCTTTTTTATTTTTCGACATAGTCTCCTTTTAGGCTTATACACTTCGTCCAACGATGTTCTAGTTTGTTGATCCCTTCCGAATAATAGGATTTGTCTAAGTCTGCAAAATATCCATTAGTGTCTGCAATCACCTCCTCGTTTGAATAAAATCTTTGTCCCGCCAGCCATTTCTTCAAATTGGGGAACAAATAGTAGTCCGAGGGAGCCAAGTCTGGAGAATAGGGGGGATGTGAAACGAGTTGGAATCCTATTTCCATTAATTTTGCGACCACAACTGCTGAGGTGTGTGCTGGTGCGTTGTCGTGATGGAAAAGGACTTTCTTGTGGGCCAATCGCGGGCGTTTTTCTTGCAGCTCGGTTTTCAGACGGTCCAATAACGATGAATAATATTCACCTGTAATAGTTTTACCCTTTTCCAGATAGTCGATGAGGATTATCCCTTGCGAATCCCAAAAGACAGTCGTCATAACCTTTCCGGCCGAAGGAACGGTCTTCGCCTTTTTTGGTGCAGATGCCCCCTTGGTAACCCATTGTTTAGATTGTTGTTTGGTCTCAGGAGTATAGTAATGTATCCATGTTTCATCCACAGTGACGAAACGACGCTTAAAGTCCTCCGAATTCTTCTGGAACAGCTGCAAACCATCCTTGCAACACTTCACACGATTCCGTTTTTGGTCAAGCGTGAGCAATGGCAGCACCCATATTGCAGATAGCTTTCTCATGTCCAAATGTTTATGCAAAATATTATGTACCCGTTCAGTCGAGATGCCCACAGCACTAGCAATCTCACGCACCTTAACTCTTCTGTCATCCATCACCATATCATGGATTTGATCAATGATTTCTGGAGTCGTAACCTCCACAGGCCGTCCAGAACGTTCAGCGTCACTTGTGCCCATATGGCCAGTCCGAAAATTTTGAAACCACTTATAAACTGTTCTAATCGAAGGTGCAGAGTCACCATAATGTTTATCAAGCTTCTCTTTAGTCTCCTGAGGCGTTTTGCCTTTCATAAAGTAATGTTTAATCACCACACGAAATTCTTTTTCGTCCATTTCTTGAAAATCACTCGACTTCCTTGATTCACACGAATGCCAAACACAAAGAAATAGACCAATATGGTTGAAACTTGGTGTGCGTTCATTCAAGAGATGCTACTAACTAAACATGACCTCGATACGCGCTGGTGGTGCCATCTCTCGGACTTTGCACGGACTTTCCATACCAGCCTCGTAAAAGAATAGCGATTATATATGTTCATTGTACTTTATATTATAAGATTTTTTTTTTAATATTAACATTATTTTTTATCGGGTTAAACGGACCACTGATAAAAACTATCGCGCCTCCTTGTCTGTAGGATAACTTCACAAAAAATAATCCAATCTACAAAAATAAAAATTAATCTTGAAAAATAATGTAGGTAAAAATTGTCGAAAGGGTTTTTTCAAAAATAAAACTGTGTTTTAAACTCTAGTATGCAATTTTCGACCAAAAAATTTATGTTATGTATGTATGTTATAAAAAATTAATAAAAACCTTTCGACATTTTGTTGAAATTAATTTAAAATTTAATTTTAATAAAAAAAAAAAAATTAAAAAATTAATTTAAAAAGAAAGGTTAAAAAATTGTTCGAAGTATAGAGAATAAAAATTCGTAGAAAAAATCGAATTTTTGAAAATTTGAGGTGTATGTAGCCCCTTAATATAAAAATAACAAGTGTGACATCAACAGAAATGTTATCTTTGTAGTAATGCAGTAAAAAAAAGGTCAAAATAATGATGAGATAGGCATAGTTTAGATATAGCCATATTATGATTTTATCCTCTCTGGGGTATCACCAGGAATATTGTCCTGAGTTTTGTACCTCGAAAAACATGTGCTCTTTTCTTTATAAACAATTTAGGTTTTCAAAACGCGTTTTTTGAGTTTAAAATGTAAATAACTCCGGGTATATAAGTCGGATCGAGACAAACAAAAAGTAAACTCTTCGTAATGAAATTTTCAACAAATCCTCGTTGGTTTTAAATCGCTCAAATGTGTACATAACCTATAAAATTAAAAAACAGGCAAAAACCTTTTTTTTTCATTTTATTGTACAGGTCGACTATGTGAACCGATCGGATTGAAACTTTCAGAAAATATGCCTCTTGTTGTAGCAAAAATACCGTGAAATTTTGGTACAAAATATTGAATCCAGTGGGCACAATTGAATTTGTTATTTAAAATTTGAATTGCCCGCCATTTTTTGCCATTTAGTCCAAAATGGATCTTTTTTTTTTTCAAAATTTAGGTCTCGACGTCGGCTTTCCGTTGCCATGCCAAAAAATTTTTTTTAGCATTTTAACCGTTTTTCTTTTACATTTATTTATTAATTAAATAACAACAATTGTCATTTTGATTTTTTTTTAAATATAGGTCTCGCGATTCTCTACTAGATGTGATAAAAAATTTTCAATTTTTTTTTCAAAATGATCGAAAAAATGTAATTAATTGTTGTTATTTGATTAATAAACAAACGTAAAAAAACGGGTAAAATGACTCCAAAAAAAAATTTTTTTTTATTGGCATGCCGTCGAGACCTAAATTTTGAAAAAAAAGGAATCTATTTTGGACCATTTATAGATAATTTAAATTGTAAATAACAAATTTAATTATGGTCACTGGGTTCAATATTTTTGAACCAAAATTTAGGACTATTTTTGCTATAACAAAAGGCATATTTTCTGAAGATTTCAAGCTTATTGGTTCACTTAGTCGACCTGTACAATAAAATGAATAAAAAACAAACAGTTTTTTGTCGGTTTTTTCAATTTTGTAGGTTATGTACGCACTTGAGCGATTTAAAACTAATAGGGATTTGTTCGAAATTTCATTACGAAGAGTTTCGTTTTTCTTGTCTCGATCCGACTTATATAACCGGAGTTATTCGCACTTTAAACTTAAAAAACGCGTTTTGGAAACTTCAATTGTTTATAATCAAAAGAGCACAAGTTTTTCGAGGTCCAAAACTCAGGACAATACTCCTGGTGATATCCCAGAGACGATAAAACCATAATATTGCTGTATCTAAACTGTGTAATTTCAAATGTTTTTTTTACTGCACTAGAAAGAAATAACTATTACGTAATTTAAAGATCTGTGAAGTAAGTTACTTAGTACTTGCTTTGCAACACGTAACTCTAAAAAAAATACCAAGTTTGACTTTCTCATATAAAAAAATACCTTAATCCAAACAGTACAAGTGGACATGTTAGATAATATTTACTTTATGGAAACGCATTAATCACAAATAAATAGCTAAGAACAGAATGAGCTTCAAAGTTATTAACAACTTAAATCTAATATTTTCCTCTATACAATATTTCTGCTAAAATTGAAAATATTGAAAAAATTACATAATTTCTGATCTCTTCGCACAAAAAACCCTGAAAACATCGTATGCCACCATAACTCATTAACTCTTTACGAGTTTGATCAATTTAAAAAATGAAAAAATAACACAATTTTTAGATCTCTTACTCGTAGTTTCAAGAACTTTGAAAAGAACACTATATTTTTAAAGCCTTCTTTCTAACTGCCTCAGCTATCCCATTAGTTGCTTGCTCGTTTGATCAGTTAAAGATAATGAAAAAATAACCCAATTTTTACATTCTTTGACTCCAAGAACCCTGAAAAAGACTTATACCAAAATATATATGGGGCATATGCATCAACCCCCTCTCCTTTCTCATGTATTCCTTATAGATTTGAAATAGGGAAAAAATAACACAATTTTAGTAGTCATAGCGTTCAAGAACTTTTGAGAGGACGTGTAACACAATGTATATGACGCGACCTCTTTATCTTCTACCCAACTCTCATTGATTCCTTAAATGTTTCACCAGAAATAATTGTCAATAATAAAAAAATAATATGATTTTCATAATTCTCCTCCAAGAACCGTAAAGACCGACTGACTGACGCAAATAATGGACTAGATTTTCCTTGATCTAGGGATCTTAAAACGTAAAAAAATGTAAAAATCTCGGAGCGTGATTTTTTCACGAATAAAGTACTTCCTTTTAGCAATGATTCTTTTTTGTAAAAAATATTAATACAACAAGTTCATGATCTATTTTTTCGAAAAACGTTTTTTTGTTGCTTCACATATCCATCCACTTATCCCTTAAAATAGTAAAAACAACTGTTACATAAAAATAATGACAAAAAATACTTAATAGAACTGGGGTGGGATCTTTTAAATATTATATTGCAATCTGTAAATTTTAGTTTTTTTTTGAATTATATATCCGATATTATAGCATAATTTAAGAAAATCACTAATAACACAGCCCCACAAAAAAAAAGTGGGGTATACTTTTGATGCGATATATCAGATCCGAAGTATTTTTGCCCGCTGATCACAAATCTGACGTCAGAATATCGCCATCACATCTCAATTTTTTTCTCACCTCAAAAAATAGGTCAAAATTAGTAAAAATTAAGAAAAATATACTCCTAAAAAATTGATTCAAGCTTTTTCATGAATCCAAAGATGTATTAATATGTATTCGGACACGCTAAGCTAATATTCATCGGTTAGATTGAGCCATACAGTTCTGTTTTCTTTCTAACCTCAATAAATCAGACAGATACAGTGCTTCTCGAATGCAAAAAACGAATTCAAATTAAAATTCAACCGATCCTTACCAAATTTGGTACACGGGGATTTTTTGGGTCGCTGATCACGAATCTGAGGTTGGATTTGCAAAATTCAAGATGGCAGATGTTTTCGCGCCATTTTGAACGCCGAGAAAATTCATCGATCGATTTTTATTCTTCTACCTGCATCCAGGGCACCTCCACGTGGTGACGGTGGGCAACGGTGTTACTCCACTAGCCGGCAGAGTCCCTGGATAACGGCTTAGATGCCGTCATGGCAGGTAGAAGAAAGAGAATTACGATGCAGGGACTCGGAAACCCAGTATCGGCGGTTGGTCAGGGTGGGAAAGCGGGCCCGCAGCCGTCGTCATCCAGCGACCGTAGCTCTTCATGTGTGGGTGACTTGGCTCATGTAGAGTATAATGCTACAAGAAAACGGTCTCACGGTACAAGGACTTTTCATAAGTGCGATAAAAACAGTGATTCATTTTGTTATATTTGCTGTCAACACGTATTGAGTAAAATTGAGTCACCGATAACGGATAAGATTAAAACCTTATATAAGGATTGTTTTAACATTGAAATACAGCACCAGGATACAGATTGGGTTCCCCACATCATTTGCAGTTCTTGCAAAATAATGTTGTACATCAATAAGAAGGCGATTAAATATTCCAGACCAGCAATATGGAATAGACCATACAGTGAAAATGATTGCTACTTTTGTATGAATGTTGTATCTAGGCATAACCGAAAAAATAAAAGCACTATTACTTGTAACGATGTTTCGACAGTAACAAGACCAACTAAACTAATTCCGCCTCCTGAACCACTTGATGCTGATGTTATGGAAACAAATGATTTCACCTTATCAGTTCATGCCGAAAACATTGAGACTGTCGAAAAAGATTCAAACACTGTTACTAATGAATGTTCTAGTGACAACCTATCATATACTAGTGACACAGATAAAGAATTTCTACCTACAACCGTAAACCAGTACCAATACTCGTATCACAGTCAGAACTTAGTGATCTAGTCAGAGATTTAGGCTTATCCAAAGATGGTTCAGAGCATCTTGCTTCCTTTTTAAAGAAAAGACATTTACTTAAGCCAGAAGCTACGATTTCTTATTATAGAAACAGAGATGAAGAATTTCGAAAATATTTCACAATGGACGAGGAATTGTCACTTTCATATTGTACCGATGTAAAAGGTCTAATGGATGAATTTCAAAATAACTCATACGATCCTGAAGAATGGAGACTGTTTATTGATTCTTCTAAACGGAGCATTAAGGCAGTTTTGCTGCATAATACCAACGTTTACGCTCCCATTCCGATTGCTCATTCCACAGTTATGGAAGAGCAATATGAAAAAATGAAGCAGCTTTTGATAAAAATAAAATATGCTGATCATAACTGGAAAATTTGTGGAGATCTGAAAATTGTAACAATATTGCTTGGCCAACAGTCAGGGTTTACACTTTATCCCTGTTATAAATGTCTGTGGAATAGCAGAGACAGGGAACGTCATTATAAGAAAAAAATTTGGCCAACAAGAGAATCGTTCACTCCTGGTGAAAATAATGTATTGTTTCCACCATTAGTAGATCCAGGAAAAGTTCTTATTCCCCTGCTTCACATTAAGCTTGGACTTATGAAGCAATTCACGAGAGCATTAGATACAAATGGCCCATGTTTCAAATATTTGCATAAAAAATTTCCGAAATTTTCTGAAGCTAAAATTAAGGCAGGCGTATTTGGCGGGCCACAGATAAGAAAATTGTTTCAAGATTCATTATTTGTTACTAAAATGAATAAAGTTGGAAAAGCGGCTTGGCTCAGTTTTAAAGAAGTCACAACAAACTTTTTGGGAAATAATAAAAGTCCTAAGTACAAAGAAATAGTCGAGAAAATGGTAAAAAAATTTTCAAACATTAGGTTGCTTAATGAATCTAAAATTACATTTCCTGGACTCCCACATCGATGATTTCCCAGATAATCTTGGTGACTACAGTGAGGAGCAAGGGGAACGTTTTCACCAAGATCTGAAAATCATAGAAAATCGGTATCAAGGACGATGGGATGACCATATGCTAGCGGACTATTGCTGGTCGCTAAAAAGAGAAACAAGTCCTCAAAAGCGTTTGGGCAGAAAGCCTTTGAATAGGTCATTCGCGGAAAAAAGAACAAGATACAGCCAAAAAAAGGAAAGTTAGGCGCGGGTCTAACCTTCGCAATTCTAGGGCTTAAGGGTCTACTATTTGAGAGTATATGGTTTAAAAGTCCTGGTTTTGAGTTTATTGGGTCTCATTTTTAAAGTTACAGGGTTATTGAGGTCTATTTTTTGAGGTTACAGGGTGTGGGAGTCTAAGGTTTCAGGGTTTAAGGTTTAAGAGTATCAGGTTTGAGGATT
This sequence comes from Pachyrhynchus sulphureomaculatus, assembly GCA_019049505.1. NCBI lineage: Eukaryota > Metazoa > Arthropoda > Insecta > Coleoptera > Curculionidae > Pachyrhynchus > Pachyrhynchus sulphureomaculatus. Next base: position 139,667,870 of record CM032455.1, read on the forward strand.
CCCCAACTGTATACCAAATTTGGTAGGAATCGGTTGGTTTTCAAAAATTTTGTCCGCCATCTTGGATCCGCCATTTTGAATTTTGCAAATCCGACCTCAGATTCGTGATCAGCAACCCAAAAAACCTCCGTGTACCAAATTTGGTAAGAATTGGTTGAATTTTAATTTGAATTCGTTTTTGCATTCGAGAAGCACTATATCTGTCTGATTTATTGAGGTTACATATTAATACATCTTTGGATTCATGAAAAAGCTTGAATCAATTTTTGAGGAGTATATTTTTCTTAATTTTTACTAATTTTTACCTATTTTTTGAGGTTAGAAAAAAATTGAGATGTGATGGCGATATTCTGACATCAGACTCGTGATCAGCGGGCAAAAATACTACGGATCTGATATATCGCATCAAAAGTATACCCCACTTTTTTTTTTTGTGGGGCTGTGTAATGAATGGTGTTCCTTAGGGATCTGTCCTTAGAACATTATTATTTATCTTATATACTTCTCACTTTCATTTATCTATCAAACAAGGAGATATGTCTTTGTCATTGATATTCAAAATTTGTCTAGGTTCAGTAAAGATCTGCAGAATATTTTTAGCATTAAAAATGATTCCGGCTTAAAAATAGATAAAAAATAAACTAATATATTTTTAGTCCACCTTAAAATGTTGAACGCAAAAATAAAAAACGATCCTGAATTTAAAAGTAATCTTAAAGTTAATCTTACAGTTTTATCAACCCAATAATTATATGTTCACGAATATTTTATCAACATAATCTTATGGATATACTGTATAAAAAATAATACACTGTAAAAGTAATTACGTAGATATGTAGAATATACCAGGCAAAAATATGTAATGAATTCCATGTATCGATGTAAAATTCCAATACTTACAGGAGTATTTTACGGCAAAGTGTTCTATTAATATAACATTCTATGCAAAAACAAATATATACAAAAATTTACTTATTTCAATAATATGTTGCGTTCAACCAAATCGTTTTTCAAATAAAATCCAAATAAAAAATGTATCTTCACTAATAAGCTAAAAATGTGGTCCACGAGCCATAATCGCTTAAATAACTTTGGAAATTTTTATCTCAAGTACAATCTCACCATATTGCAGACAGCACTACGTAAAGCGCAGCTAATATTTTAAGATAAGAAAAGAAATAAAAAACCGGTCAAGTGCAAGTTGAACTTGCACAATTAGTGTTCCGTACGTTGATTGTTTTTAAAATAAAAATTTTTGTTAGGGTGGCATAAAATGATCAGTGACTTCACAAAACACACCCAAATGAATTTTCAACAAAGTTTGTTTCCAATCTTTACTGAAAACTGGTGACCTTGAAATTTTGTTTTTTTTATATACCAAATAAATTATTACAAGTATTACATTATATATATATATATATATATATATATATATATATATATATATATATATATATATATATATATATATATATATATATATATATATATATAAATATATATATATATATATATATTTTACTCGTGTTTTCACAAGCTTTTATTTGACACCACACTCGATGACCTAGTAAAAAAAATTTTTTTTCACTTCCGATTTCACCCCCTCAAAACGAACCTCTTAAGTCAAAATTTATGTTACGGTGGTATAAAATGATCAGTGACTTCATAAAACACACCCCAAATGAGTTTTCAACAAAGTTTGTTTCCAATCTTTACTGAAATCTGATGACCTTGAAATTTTTGTTTTTTTTGTATACCATATAAATTATTAAAGGTAATGCACTCGTGATAATTTTCATTCAATCTACACCCCGTGGAGAATATTCCAGAATTTTTTCGAAATTTTTTGATAAGTACTTTTCGAGATAAGGCCCGGGACAGCGATTTTTCGCGAATTTTTAAAAATAATACAAAGAAAAGTGCGCGCAAGTATAATATTATATATATATTTTTTACTCGTGTTTTCACAAGCTTTCATTTGACACCACACTCGATGACCTAGTAAAAAATTTTTTTTTTTCACTTCCGACTTCACCCCCAAAAAACTAACCCCCCTTAAGTCAAAATTTAGTTCTCAAAACTACATGGCTCTGATGAGGCCATCAATTCCTATATTATTACCAAATTTCACCTTTCTATGTCAAATAGTTTCCGAGAAAATCGGGTGTGACAGACAGACAGACAGACAGACAGACAGACAGACAGACAGACAGACAGACAGACAGACAGACAGACAGACAGACAGACAGACAGACAGACAGACAGACAGACAGACAGACAGACAGACAGACAGACAGACAGACAGACAGACAGACAGACAGACACCGAAGTGATCTTATAAGTGTTCCGTACGGAACACTAAAAATTATCGTTTTTAAAGTGTAAATGTGATTGTGTATTATGAGAGGCCACTATTAATGAACTCCTTACTGTACTAGCAAGACTAAAGAATACATTACACTTAAATTCCTTCGTCTATGGCCGACAACAGTATCAACAACGGTAGCGGTGCGTTGGGATCAATTCAAATTGTAATAGATTAAGGTTCTTAGTTGTTTACGTTCACATGGATTTGCAACTGATTTACAGATTTTATAATTTCAATATTACAAACTGTTACAGCAATTTACAATGGCAGCAATACAATATCCTAACTTTATGTACTGCTTAATTCAGTTTAAGTAATAATTCTTTAATTTATGTTATTTTACAGCTTAATTTTTTTTCTTTGTAAAAAAAAATTCTGTGGTCATTTTCTCCATTATTTTCGATTTAGTCCTACGTATTTTTTTTTAACAGTATAAACAGAAAATTCTCCTAACTTGTTTTATACATAACTTAAATTTTACAAGTACCACTTATTTAGCAGATTTGAATTTAGAATAAAACGAAAATTAACTACTATTCAAAGTCCCACTCATTTTTATTGACTAGAATGTTACTGCCATTTTCGGCTTGTTACAAATAGTATATGTTTTGAGTTTTATTAACATTTTTTACATAAATTTCTTAATTTGTTTATATATTATTGTCGTTGGCACAAATAAAGCTTTTTTTTTATTAATATTTTGATTTAGCCGAAGGGCTTCGGAACTCCCTTGCCGTAGGACATTGACTCATGAACATATGCCTAGATATCAGCAAGATTAAATTCTGAGGAAGCTCTTTTGATGTTATTGAGCCTTGGGTGATATTGTGCGTTTCCCACCAATTTCTAGACAGTCCGTGTGTGAGTAGCACTGTCTTCTGCATAGTTTTTTACACATATACACTGACGTTTAGAAGCTTGATGTTTTATATGAGACCTCTTGATACAGCATTTGTTATTAATAACGTTTATATAGGAATCGTTTGAATGCCGTTCATTTCCCATTTTTTCCGTCTTTGTTCTTCCAAATCCCTTTATTTATATTTATTTGGTGTATTTCTCCCGTAGATTTTTATTGTTTGGGATGGCATTGTATATCGACTTTGTGTGTCTTGAAGATTAATCTACTAATATAAAGACTGGCTACGGAGCATATTTATAATACTGCAGATTTAACAGTTATGAAAGTTATTACAAAAATATGTAGATTATATTGGATATCTAATACAGAAATATAACACAGACTGCAGATATCCTCTTGTTGAAGCTTCTCTTTTTTCCCTAGTTCTTGGGATAGTATTTTGGAAACTGCGTCACGTATCTTCCCATACTCATAAGCTGCCTGGCAACCTCCGGAACGATAAGAAACCTTCCATGTTTGGAAATGTATGTTCTGACGTTAGTTGGTAATTCGAAGCAGGTTTGTCGACATTTTCCTGCTGATCAGTTTTGTAGCTTCTGTTTGTCTGTTTCATGATGGTAGCGTATTCCATGTTTCCTTAGCCATAACGGGGTTAAATATTGTAACACATGTTTGAAACAACTCAATTAAACATTTTGAAGAATCTCGATGGTATGTAGCATTCGACTGTATTTGCTATGACGAATTGTTGGCTAAGTGTGGCTCTCGGGTTTCCTTAAAGAGCGTTCTTTACGAATGCCAGTCGACGAATTTCTTTCTAATATCTTCACTATCAACGCCAGTGTGCCCCAAGGTTCCGTACTATCTCATACTCTCTTCCTTATTTACATTAACAATCTGCTGAAAAAGACCAGAAATCCAATCTACAGCTTTGCAGATGACAGTATGCTTATTTCTTCATTCACTTTGAATGCTCGAATATAGGCTATTCATGTAGTTGAGTGCGGAGCATATATATGTGTCAACTGCATTGAAGAAGTTTTTACTGTTTATTATTACGTTCTTCTTTCTCACATTTGGTCAATGTAGTTCCATGTTTGGCTGAAGGGCCTAAGCCAAGTCAGCACAAACGCTATTACCATTGTATATTAAGGAATGACCTGACAATGTTATATGTCTTCAAAATCAATGACTTCTGAATGTTTTTGTGTATATTTGTGTTGAGTCCTAATTATACTACGTGTGGTGTGAATGTTATTGGTGCAAGGCCTGTGGCTCATATGACGAGGGAAACAATTGGTGGCGGTGTAGTAACAGCGCATCACTGTTCTGTTCATTTCATCTGTCCACTTTAACCGCTGTCTTGGTTTGCCAGCCTTGGTAGTTACATGTTGTCCTTGCAAAACATACGTGGCTTGGTTTGGCTTTGGTGGTTGTGTTTGTCCCGCATCTATGTCGGTTGTGTTTGAGATTGATTTCGGTGGATCCAGGCGGAGAGTAATTTTTTTTCTTAGTGATTTCTTTGTCAGGTTTTGTGATTTTATTATAGCAACGCATGACATGTTCGTTGATTTCTGTGGTGCAACTCATTCGCTACTTTGATTTTCCCGCCTTGGTGGGTGTCGGCTTACTCGCCGGTACAACACTTTTGGCAGGTCCATTTTCTTTTGCCCGGTCTTCATCGTTTTGGTCGAGCTGCCATTTCCCGCGACCTCCTCGACCGTTACGTCGCTCGCCCGAAGCTTCTTTTATTGGTTTACTGTTGTTTGGGGTGTTTTCAGTGTTCTGTGGTGTTAGAAGCGCAAAGTGTCCCGACATTGGGTTGCCTGTTAGTAGAAGGTAAATAGTTTTGTTGTGTTTTCCCATGCTTATTATTGTTGGTCTGTCCCTGAAAGTTATTTTTGTACCTCTTGTTCTTCATTGTTTTGAGAAGATATGAAAGTTGCTATTTTGGGTTTCCGAGAGGGCGAGTATCTCTAGGCTCGTTCCATAGGTGCCGTTTTTCCTCTCACAAAATCTGGACAACAGAAGACAGCACTACTAACATTAATATAGTGCTTTGAAAACATTAATTATCATTTTTTTTTCACATTTTTTGCAATTTAACAAAACGTGTTAAGTAATTTTTGACTTTTTATTCAGTAAATCTTTTTTATACCGAAAAAAACATTACTTGTAAATACTAAATCAAGAAATATGATTCAAAACAGCCTAAAACAAAACCAAGAACCATTAATATTTCCGTTTGCAATCTTGCACCTTTACTGTTTCAGCGACCGACTAGGGAGTCGTGTATTTTCGGGGAGCCACAACATTATATCAAAACCATTAAAAATTTTATTGTTAACCTCGAAATTCTATCTCGCAATCCACGAATGCCTGAAAGAATTATGAGCAGCTGAGAATTAATCTTTTCTCAAAGAAAAAATCATTTCCAAGGCACCTTCAATTATATATAAATGTACAAGCTGATAAGGACATTTTTGTGTTATTGGATGTTTCTTAACTAATTTAAATTAGTATTCAGATACATGATGTTATAAAAATAGTGTAACATACTGTTAATAATGTACTTAATATTCATAAAATTAATCGATTTCCAACAAATATTACAAAATTAAAATACTTACTTAAATCTTATGTGATTTCTTTTTCTTCTTCTTTCTTATGTGGTGTATTATATAAGTAGGCATACTACCTGTTTTCCCCATTAGGTCTCTTCCGATATGGGCGTCCCGTATTCCTTCCACCTTTTCGGAGGTCTGGCCCTAGTTCTTTTACCGCAAGGGTTATTGAGTTACCAGTCTGTTGTCATCCAACATATTTAGTCCACTGTTTTTTCTAGTTCTGGTCCGTTTGGATATTTGTTGGATCTTACTTAGTTCTTGTAGATTTTTGTTGTGAATTTTGTCGTGGATACTTTTTTCATGTATGTCTCTAATCACCTTTATTTTCTGGTGCCCTCATCATTTGTGCTGTGTGCGGTCTCACTATTGTCTTGTATATTCTTATTTTGCTTTCCACTGTGAGTTATATATTTTTCCAGACTATATCCGTCAAGTAGCCTGCTATTAGTGATGCTTTCATAGACTGTTGTTTTACTTCCCTGTTTAGGTCTGGTATCATTGTTCTCAGGTGTATAACATTATTAACCTGTTCAATAATACTTCCTTGGATCTCCAACTTTCATATTAATAATTCTTTTGAGGCTACCACACGTTTTGTCTTGGTTGCGTTAATAAACATGTTTAGTTTTCTCGCTTTCAAAAAGGTATGGAAGATCTTCTGAAGGTTGTCCTCAGAATCGGAGATGAGGACTGCATCATCGGCGTAACAGATTATGTGGAAGTGTGTGTTGCCCATTTTGTATCTTCTAGTTTTTGGAAGATTCTTCACCATTCTGTCCATGACGAAGTTGGAGATAAAGGGCCTTGTCTTATTCCTGCGTTTATTTTTACTTCCTTGCTCAGTAGATGTCCCACTTTTATATTTGTTTTGCATTCTGTGTTAATGTCATGTACGATTTTTATTAGCTTCTGGTTTATCTGCCTTTCTTGTAATATTTTTATCTGTTAATTGCACTTTATCGAAAGCTTGAGTCATGGCGACGAAATACATATATGCATGTTTGTTACATTCGTTACCTATTTCCATTATCTGTCTCACTATAAATATGGCACCTATGGGCGATCGATTTTTGCGGAATCCCTGTTGTTCCTCTCTTATTTGAATACCCTTGCTCATTTCTTCCAATATAATTTTTGTTAATACTTTTAAGGTAGTATTTAGGAGCGTTATTCCGCGGTAGTTCTCGGGTAACGTCTTTGGCCCTTTTTTGAATATTGGGGTTGCTATGCTAGTTTTCCAATCTATAGGTATTTGTCCATTTTTTACTATGTTTTTAAAGAGCTGTGCTAATTGTTGATGTAGGTTTTATCCTCCATATTTTAGCATCTCATTTGTAATGTCATCTAGTTCTGAGGATTTCCTGTTTTTAAGACTTATGTGATTTAATATTTTAAATTCAGTTTAATATTGATGTATGGATTTTAACTAGGCAACGACGAAAATATTAATAAACACTGTTGATTCTAAAATTATTGGGAATTATATTAACATTTGTGGATTTGTAGAGTATATGGCGACAACGCATAGTTAGTCGGGACGATAGTCACTTAGTGCTATTTTATTCTGGTTTGGTGCTTTCGTTGGTCGTAAAATATTCGGTTAGTGAAGGCTGTGAGTTAAATAATTTTGTCCTAATGAACATTTGTACATTTTTTTATAGTTAATAATAAAGTATGTTAACTTATAGTGCCAACTTTCCATCGGTTAGTACAGTTGTTACTTCTATTGTGGAAATAATTTGAAGTGTGTTGTCATGAAAGCGTATAAAAAAGAGTTTAACAAAAATAATAATTTTCCTCTAATGGTGGTTTACTAATAATTGTAAGAAACGGGATAATTATATAAAATTCATTATTCTTTGGGATATATTTCTAACATATGCGAAAAATTGGTTTTCTTACTATACAATGAGTCTGTTGACGTATTTTCTTACAAAAAAGTGTTAATTTTAAACAAAATATTGATGTAATTAGTAATAGATTAATATTTTAAGTGGTCATAGAATTACAAAATACATTTTGCAGCGTTAAAAAAATAAAATTTTGTACATTTTATGAAAGTTGTGTCAAGTGATTACCGCATAGGCCAGGGGTGCTCAAACGGTCGATCACGATCGACAAGTCGCGCCGATATAAATGTTGCGCCTGCAGGAATAGGAGTCAGTCTGAGTTGTAACTTGAAGGCTATACATCGATACAAAGTTTATTAATAAATAGTCCAAAATGAGTGCGGCGAAGAAAAGTAAAACTTATCATTTTAATAACGAATGGGAGGAAGAATTTTTCTTTTGTATGGTAAAGGATAAGTGCATTTGTCTCATTTGCCGTGCGTCAGGTGCAATACCTAAGCGTGGGAACTTAGAGAGGCATCATAATACGGTTCATAAAAACTATGAAAAGGATTTTCCGTCACAGAGTGAATTAAGAAAACGAAAAGTACGTGATTTGATAACTTGTTTGAAAAAAGAACAAACCATGTTCACAAGACCAGCTAAACAATCAAAAGCTGCAACGATCGCGTCATTTAAAATATCTCATATATTGGCGAAACACAAGAAACCATTTGATGATGGATTGGTTGTGAAGGAAGCATTTATTGAAGCGGGTGAGACTTTATTTGGAGATTTTAAAAATAAAACAGAGATTATGTCTGCTATTAGAGAACTTCAGTTATCTCGTCCGACACACAAGGCGTGTTGAAGTCATGAGTCAGGACATGACAGATAAACTAAAACATGATATCATTGAATGTACATACTTTTCTTTATAGTTCGACGAATCCACCGATATGACAGACACTGCCCAGCTGTGTATTTTTATGGTATTCAATGACATGTCGGCTAAGGAAGAATTTTTGACAATGATTCCTCTGAAAGGAAAGACCCGTGGCGAAGATATATATGACGTTTTCTTCAATTTTGTAACAAACTACAAGCTACCAATATATAAACTAGTGTGCATTACAACCGATGGAGCACCAGAAATGACTGGAAACAAAAACGGTTTTGTGGCATTGTGTCCAGCTAATGATGATTTCCCTTCATTTTTCTCCTTCCATTGCATTATACATCAACAAGTTTTGTGTTCAAAAGTTCTAAACATGGAGGAGATTATGGGCATTGCAATTAAAATTGTGAATTCTATCCGTGCACGTAGCTTGCAACGACGGCTCTTTAAATTTCAGTTGGAAGATAGTGAGTCAGCTGAACACACCGATTTAGTTCTTCACAAGTACGTCAGGTGGTTGAGTTGTGGAAAATTCCTAGAAAGGTATTAAGAATTATTCACCGAAATAAGAGCTTTTCTGGACGAAAGAGGTGATGACACTCAGATGCTGAAAAACGGAAAATGGCTGACTGATTTGGCATTTTTGACAGACATCACAATGCATTTAAACACCATTAATTTGGAGCTTCAAGGTAAAGGAAAAACTATTATTGAGATGATTAGCGCAATAAACGCATACAAAAGTAAATGCAACTTATGATAGATCAACTGAAAAGAAAGGATCTGAAAAATTTTCCGTCTTTGAAAGCAAGGATTCCTCATTTGAATTATGATATTTATCAGGCAGAATTATCAAATATTTTGGGCCAATTCGAAATAAGTTTTTATGATTTCAATAAATTGGCAAATATTGCATCATTTATGAGTTATCCTTTTTCGTGTAAAAACATTGAGGAATTAGCTACTAAGATAGCAAGTCAGTTTAACATGGACTCATGTTCTGTTGAAAATGAGTTAGTGCAGATTATATCAGATATACATCTCAAAGCCACAGCATCTGATACAAAATTCTGGTGTTTTATATCTGAAGATAAATATCCGAATCTAAGGCAAATCGCCCTTGAACTGACGGCAATGTTTGGGTCAACTTATTTGTGCGAGTCTGCATTTTCTGAAATGAAGATAATTTTAAGTCAAAATATCGCAATCGACTAACTGACGAACAGATGTCATCATGATTGCGATTAGTACTCGGTAATTACGTACCATCTTATGAAAAGTATGCTGAGGACATGCAGTGCCACGCTTCAACATCCAAAGTCACTCTTTAGTTAAGTTTAGACACTAGACATAGTAGGCCATGTTTTCTTATCTGGTACCCTTCTGAATTAAAATATGAGATAAAATTAAAAAAAATACGATAAAACTCAAAATACTTATTTTTATTATAAGTTAAAAAAAATGGGAATGTTAAAATTGATTTTTTTTATAATTATTCCTTCTTTCAGACAATGAAATTACTGACACAAAATATTTCGTCATATTTGCAAACTAAAATGGGTTCTTCTAGACATCCTGATATAATGCATTTCCGTTCAAATAAGTTTCAAAACACAGGAGAAATAGTAAACACCGTTGCTTTCTACTTTATAGTTTTTATTTTCTGGAAAATCCTGATTTAACTTCGTTTAATCCTGCTGAGGAAACTCCCATATTGGGCAACCACTACACACTTGACTACAGCCAATCATCGCTCAAAAATAAAGTGCTTGGTATAGTGGTGATATATACTGAGTAGTGGGGGACTGAATAATAGGTTGAATTTATCATTAAGAACTAAAAAGATAAGTTTAATGCAGGGCATAGTTTCTAATTGTAGCATTATTTTTTCTAAATCACATTTGAGTTAGTTTGACAATTAATACATTATCATTTCCTTCCTGTTGAAGGCTGGCTCGGGTTTGCTCTGTTTTGAAAAAGGGGGACACCTGGAATGTTACAAATATAAACCTATTGCTATATTAAGTAGCTTCGCCACGTAATTGATCATAGCGTTGAGGAAGATGATGAAAAAAATATACTGCAAATCTTGAAAGAAGAAATAATTGCAACCAAAGAATGTACAATGACCATGACTACTTTCGAAGAGTAATCTTTTCAAAAAATTCAACCATTTTCCTTTTGCTTCGATTCATATACTCACTCTAGCAAAGAAAAATTCACAGGAAAAGCAATCTTAGTCGATCCAAGCCCAAAAAAAACCATCCAGCATTAGAGAAAGAAATTATATATATATATATATATATATATATATATATATATATATATATATATATATATATATATATCTTACAATAGAGTTTTTCTCGGATGGCGGAATGTAATACATTAAAATTCCGGGTTTCTGAGGCTCAGTTAGCTTCGAGCGGTAGCAACAGCAAGATCACAGTATCGGGTAGCAGCAGCAGCAAGAGCACTTGAAAATGCCAAATGAGATTTTGGCGAAACGTCGTGCAAATTCATTGTTAAACGATTGAAACCCGGAATTTTATTGTATTTTATATATATATATATATATATATATATATATATATATATATATATTTATATTTATATTTATATATATATATATATATATATATATATATATATATATATATATATATATATATATATATATATATATATATATATATATATATATATATATATATATATATATATATATATATATATATATATATATATATATATAAAGACATCCACAAATATACTTGGATGCAAGAAACACGAAACTTAAAATCAATAATAGACTACATTATAATTAAAAACGATACCACTATCAAAATAAAAGAGTAAGAGTAAAGAGAGGGGTAGAATGTGGAACAGACCATAGACTATTAATAGCAAAAGTACCGTGGTACAAGACAATAAAGCAAAAAGAAATAATAGATAAAGAAAACAGAAATACTAATGAGATAACAGAAAAACCAGACAAAGAAATAAAATACAAAATACACTTACTGCAAGACGAAACGATAAGAAACCTATATAGACGACGATTAGATCAAAAAATTAAATGAATTTAACTACGACAACCTCCAACAGATGTATGACCATATAGAAGAATGCATCAAACAGGCGTCCCTAGAAGCATTAGGTAAAAAAGACAACGAGAATGAGAAACATAAAATTAGAATCTGTGAAAAAACCAAAGAATCTATAAAGGAGAAAAAAAGACTATACGAAAAATGGCTGAATACAAAATCCGAAGAAGATCTACAGAAATACAAAGAGAAAATTGCAGAAACGAGGAGGATGATAAACAAAGAAAAGAACGAGAGATGGGAAAAATCGTGCGAACATGTAGAATAGTATATAGGAGGAACTAGAAGTACAGAGTCATGGAGAATAATTTAAGCATTAAGGACTAACAATAGAGAGAAGACGTATATAGAGTACATCCCAGAAAGCGAGTGGGAAGAATATTATAAGAAGCTGCTAACAGAAGATAGACAAGAATTCCAAGAAGAGAACCCTGAAGAAGAACAGAATAAGGAAATAAAAGAGATAGAACTAAGCTATGAAGAAGTAAAGAAGACAATAAAAACACTCAAAAATAATAAATCTGTAGGGCCTGTGGGTGTAGCAAATAAAATGATTAAGTACGGGTCTAATAAATTACATCGAATGCTGAGAAACATGTTCCACAGAGCGATAAATGGAGAAAAAATATCACAGGAATGGTCAAAAGCTTATATAGTATCCATATTTAAAAAGGGAGACCGCAGAAAAATGCACAAACTAGAGGCCTAAGCATACTATCGAGTATGGGACGTTTGTATGGAAAAATTATTAAAAATATCATGGAGGAAAATATAAAAGGAAAAATTGGAGAAGACCAAGCAGGCTTTACGGCCGGAAAATCATGTATAGACCACATATACACTATAAAACAAACAATGGAGAAAAAACTGGCAAAGAATAAAGAAGTTCATTTAGCCTTCATAGACATAAGAAAGGCCTATGACTCAGTACCAAGATAAAGGTTATGGAACGCAATGAAAGTAATAGGCATTGACAAAGAACTAATATACGCAGTAAAAGCTCTCTACGAAAACAACACAGTGAACATAAAAATAGGACATAAAATAGGGAAGAGACTCCAAACATCAAAAGGCCTATTACAAGGATGCTCTACATCCCCAACACTATTCAAAATATACCTCGAACAAACATTAAAAAAATGGAAGCAAAAATGTAGTGGAATGGGAGTCCCAATACGAGAAGATTACTTATATACTCTAAGTTTCGCAGACGACCAAGTAATCATAGCGCAAGATGAGGAAGACCTCAGTTATATGGCAAGAAAACTCAAAGAAGAATACACTAAAGCAGGATTAGCAATAAACTTTGATAAAATGGAATATCTAACAACAGAGGAGGGAAACGTGTAGAATCTAGAAGTCGATAACGAAACAATAATCAAAGGAACCGATAGATTTAAATATCTAGGAACCATCATTTCAAAAAACGCAACATCAGAAGAAGTGATTAAAGCTAGATTAGGACAAACGCGAACATGCATAAGACAATTAAATTCGATCCTGTGAGACAAGCACATTACAAAGAGAAACAAAACACGCATATACAAATCAATAATACAAAGCATAATGACATACGGGTCAGAAACATGGACGATCAACAAAAGAAATAAATCTAAAATTAACGCGGTAGAGATGGAGTATTGGAGAAGATGTTGTAGAGTGACACGTATGGAGAGAATAACCAATGAAGAAATAAGAAGCAGAATGACCATCAAAGAGAACGCAATAAATACCATTGAAGAAAAACGATTAAAATGGCATGGACACATAAGACGAAGCGAAGATAATAGGTGGATAAAGAAAATATCGGAGTGGAGCCCTATAGGGAGTAGAAAAAGAGGAAGACCCAGACGATCGTGGAGAGACGATGTGGACGAGGCTATGGAGGACAGGGGTTTAACAGATGGAGACTGGGAAGATAGAAACGGATGGAATCAAATGCTGAGAGAAGGAAGACAGCGTTAGCTGTAGAAAATCCTTGTTATATATATATATATATATATATATATATATATATATATATATATATATATATATATATATATATATGTATGTATATATATACTTTTCAGATATGTTATAATAACATATTATGTTTACAGTTTCAAGGAAGATGTTTTAAAAAAACTGTATGTCTGCATAAGGTTAGTCTAATAGTATCCTGCAAAGAGCATACACTATACAGGAAAATTTTTTAGTGCTGATTTGTTATACATTAGTGTTAGTCAAGGTCATATTTTTAGGGGACAAATGGCTAACCTACCAATGTTTCTAAAAAGTTTCCCAATAAATATTGTTATCTCAAAGATATGATCGTAGCAGAAAATAATTCAACTCAACAATTTAACAGCTACCAAAGTCATTACAAAACTAACCGACCAACTGTAAGTCGGATTTGCGCAATTAGTTTTTCGTTCGTTGATTGCTTTTGAAATAAAAATTTTTGTTACGGATGATCAATGACTTCACAAAACACACCCCAAATGAGTTTTCAACAAAGTTTGCTTCCGATCTTTATTGAAAACTCATGACCTTCAAATTTTTTTTTCTTTTCTATACAGCAGATGAATTATTAAAGGTAATACACTCGTGATAATATTCGTTCAATTTACACACACATATTCCAGAATTTTTTCAAAATTTTTCGATCAGTACTTTTCGAGGTAAGGGGGGAGACAGTGATTTTTGGCAATTTTTTTTAAAAATAATACAAAGAAAAGTGTGGGCAAGTATTACGTTATATATATTTTTGAACTCGTGTTTACACAAGTTTTCATTTGACACCCTACTCAATAACTTGGAAATTTTTTTTTTCACTTCCGATTTCATCTCCCCAAAACTAACCCTTTAAGTCAAAAGTGTGACAGATGGAAAGACAAACAGACGGACAGACATCGAACTGATCTTATAAGTATTCTGTATGGAACACTAGAAATACTTAGATTATATCGTATATCTAATAAAAAAACTTACCACAAATTATGTTTTTTGAAGTTAGAAGATGTTCAAAATGAAGGTTTATCATTAATGCGAAGTAAACCTTTTAAAAATTTTGGGTTTGCAAGAAATTGGCTTTAAGATAACAATGTAAAAAATAGTGTTCCTAACTTCTTCTTAAGACCAATTATAATAATCTTAACTTATTTTTCTCCTTATTTTTTTTTCTACTTTGTTGTTTGATTCAATTTTTTATTTTTATTTTACCAAAATTGAAAATAAAAATATGAATATAATATCATTAACATTACAAAAATTTGGCACAAAATATAGAAAAATTAAAAATAAGTTAGGTTTTTGTATACATACTAGCCGTGCCCGCGGCTCCGCTCGCGTGAACTTGATTCACTACTATCGTTACTGCATATTCCTTATGTTACCTAACGTAATAAAATATCTGCCATTATTTCCCCTTATCTTCCATTATTTCTTCTTATCTCCCATTATCTCTACATAATTTCCATTATCTAGACTTATCTCTGCTCATCTCCGATTATTTCTCCTTATCTACCATTATCTCACCATATCTCCCATTATCTAGGTTTATCTCGACTTATTTCGCAATATTTCTCCTTATCTCCCATTATTTCTCCTTATCTCGCATTATCTCACCATAACTCCCATTATCTTATCTCTGCTTATCTCCCATTATTTCTCCTTATCTCCCATTATTTATACTTATCTCCCATTATCTCACCTTATCTCCTATTATCTAGGCTTATATAGAATATATGTATAAAGTTATAAAAACACGTAAATCGGATAAGCGGTTCTCAAGTGATAAGCGCACTAACGGATAGACAGACAGAGAAACGTTGCATTTATATATATTATATTTTTGCAACATGATATTGTTTCATATTTAATGGTTAAGGCAGTGTATTGCAAGAGAACGCGCTAACGGTAAACTTTTTTTCGACTTGATTCACTATTATCGTCATTGCTTATTCTTTATGTTACCTAACGGAATAAAATACACCCTGGCCAGAGAACATATGTATATTTTTAAAAAAAGCACGTAAATCGGATAAGTGGTTCTCCAGTGACAAGCGCACAAACGGACAAACAGATAGAGAGACGTTGCATTTTATATATATTATAAATATTCTTTGCTACATGATATTATTCCATATTTAGTGGTTTAGGCAGTGTATTGCAAGAGAACGCGCTAGCGGTAAAGATTTGATTCACTATTATCGTCACTGCTGATTCCTCATGTTACCTAATGTAATAAAATATAGCCTATAACCTGGCCAGAGAACATATGTATATTTAAACAAAAAACACGTAAATCGGATACGTGGTTCTCCAGTGATAAGCGCACTAACGGACAGGCAGACAGATAGACATAGAGACGTTGCATTTTATATATATCATAGATATAGATTATTATTATATAACCTGGTCAAAGAATATATGTATGATTTTAAAAACAGACACGTAAATCGAATAAGTGGTTCTCGTGTGATAAACGCACTAATGGACAGACAGACAGACAGAGAGATTGCATTTTATATATATTATCGATGTAATAAAATATATATCTATAACCTGGTCAGAGAACATATGTATGAATTTAAAAAATCACCTAAATTGGATAAGTGGTTCTCGAGGGATAAGCGCACTAACGGACAGACAGACAGAGATACGTTGCATTCTATATATATATTATAGATATAGATTATTATTATATAACGTGGCCAAAGAATATATGTATGAATTTAAAAAAAACACGTAAATCGGATAAGTGATTCTCGCGTGATAAACGCACTAATGGACAGACAGACAGACAGAGAGGCATTGTATTTTATATATATTATAGATTATAGATTATAGATATTCTCTGCTATATAATATTGTTCCATATTTAATGGTTTAGGCTTCATTCCCTATTATCGTCACTGCTCAGTCCTTATGCTACCTATCGTAATAAAATATAGCCTATAACCTGGCCAGAGAACATATGTATGTTTAAAAAAAAAAGTAAGTAAATCGGATAAGTGGTTCTCCCGTGATAAGCGCACTAACGGACAGACAGACAGACAGACAGAGAGACGTTGCATTTTATATATATTATAGATAGATGGATGGGATTATTATGTTGTGACAAAAGTAGCAAAATATTTTTTGGAAAAACTTGATAACTTCTTAAGTTCAAAAAAGAAAGTTTTTTTTTAACTAAAAAAGGAAAATTGACTGTTAGAAATGCTTGAACAAATTTTTTCTTGTAAGTCATTATCAGTAATTCCAACAAAAATGTCTACAAACATGCTATTTCAGATTACCTGTTCTCTTAAGAATGGTAACTGTATTTTTTCAAAATTTATGAGCTTACTTATTTACATTACTTGCATAATATTTATTTTGAATGTAGTACTAATAGGATATCTTAATTTTTGCAAAAGTATTTCCCACTAATAGGCTCTATCCCGCTCGTCGTGCAAAATATTGCTTGGTTGGTTGGTTGTAGGCTGGGTAGATGATTGTGCCTGTTTGTGCACTGCAGCCTCTTGGCTTGTGCTTCCTTTTCCGACACATGAGCGTCGTCATTCTTTTAAGATAATTTAATAGCTTCCTTTTAAGCCCTTCATGTGGTAATTTATCGAAACGATATAGATCTCCAAACAGTTTGCCTCTCTTGAGTTAATGCATGACATTCATATAGGATATGTGTAAAGGTTCCTTCACCACATAGTCTGTATGCCCTGGGACTATTGTGGATACTCATTTTACTCGTCCTTCGACTTAAGGTTACTTTTCCAAGGGAAGCATACTGCCATTATGGCGGAGTTCATGCAAAGAGTACTAAACAATATATAGCACTGATGTATGGGAGTCATCCCACACAATTACAAATCACCTTAATAAAGCAAAAATGTGTCTTATGAAATTCAGTAGCTTGTAGCTATAACTCACAGTCATTAGACCCACGGCTACGTACAGAGCTACAGTATGGTAGACGAAAACGGAGCAGAAAACGACAACCACGGAGCTGAAGCGGCTGCAGAGGTTGGCTTGTTTATGTTCTACCTGGACTCTAAGTATCACCCACAACCAAGATATGGAAAAAATTCTAGAACTAATGCCTTTAGACAGATACATAAAAAGTGGGGCTATCAATAGCGCCTATCGAACAAGGACATATGGGGAGTGGAAACAACAACCTGTACAGAATGATCATTTTTAGACGCCCGGCCCCGATTTATGGAAAACTGTTGGATATTTTTTTTTTTAAATGTTAAATGGTATAGTGCATGTCAAGAAGTATACTGACGTATTTGACATTTGGTAGCGAAAACGACGCTGGGCGCGGCGACGCCGAACAACCTTTTTTTCCATCTACATACCTTTTGTAAAGCGGCATTGGAAAGCCCTAATTTTTTTCAACATCTTTCATTAAACTGTTTTTTCTAATTTGTATTGCAAAAAAGTTATGCAGTAAAAACCCTCTAAAATATTATTTTCTGGTCATCGCGGTTGCCATGGATTGCATGCCACGTTTTGCGGTTTAGCGGTACTGTAAACTAACAGTAATTATAATAACACTTGTCAACACAAATCTTGTTTCCTTCATTTTTTTTCTGTTATTGGGTATTTCTATGGCCCTGACTATCAAAAGAATACTGGGAGATTCCTAACAGCTTTACCTTTTGAAATATACAGTTTTATTATTTTGCTAAAAAAATACAAAAAAATAATACATTATGTTAACAAAATTTCTATTGAACACTAGCAAATGATCTTTTATAAGATTTCCTTGAATGAACGACTTTAGGTAGATCTCGTTGCAAACTCCAGCAGTAGTTTGCCATCATATGTGAGTCCCACCGCCCCTGATAACGCTCTTCCATTGTCCGAAGATCCTGATGAAATCTTTCACCCTGCTCCTCACTAAAATCACCCAGATTTTGGGGAAATCGGTCTAAATGCGAGTGCAGAGAGTGGATTTTTATGCTCATGTTGCACCCTACCTCTTGCAAGTTCGATAGCATGCACTCAACAAGCTCGACATGGTCGTCAGATTTCTTTTTGCCTAGGAAGCTACTCATAACCAAAACAAATGGATTCCAAGCTTTGGATTCGATTTCAGTCATTGATTTAAATTAGGATCTTTCACGAGTTGCCTAATCTGTGGCCCATCAAAAATACCAGCTTTCAATTTTTCTGAACTTAATCCTGGAAACTTGCGTGAAAGAAAATTAAAACATTCGCCACTTTTGTCAAGCGCCTTCACAAACTGTTTCATTATGCCGAGTTTAATATGAAGTGGTGGAAGTATGATGCGGTCTCGGCTAACTAAAGGCACGTTTATAACATTTTTTGTACCAACTTTTAGCTCTTCCCGCACTGGCCAAACTTTTTGTGACCAATGGTGTTGTTTGTCACGACTATCCCAGAGACACACGAAACAAGGGAACTTTGTGTACCCCCCTTGTTGACCTAAAAGAAAGTTAACCATTTTCTGATCAATACAAATGACCCATTTGTGGTCTTGATACTTAATTTTTTTCATAATCTTAGAAACATTTACGTATTCTTCTTTTAAAGTGGTTGAATGTGCAATAGGTATAGATCCGTACTTGTTACCGTTATGAAGCAAAACACACTTTAAACTTCCTTTGCTGCTGTCTATGAAAAAACGCCAATCACTAGGTTGGTACTGTACTAATCCCATCTGCTACAAAATACCACCAACATCGTTACAAAAAACTAAATCCTTCTCTTGAGAAAAATACGGTAACAGATTTTTTTCTCGGGTACGATAAAATGTAATGTTGGTTTCCGGAGTAAGCAAATTTTTTTCTTTTAAACGAGATGCTAAAATTTCAGAAGCTTCTTTTGGTAAGTTCAGATCTCTTACTAAGTTATTTAGTTCTTTCTGATTAAATGGTTGTGGTTCTGAAAGGCTACATTTGTAGTCTGAATCAGAGACTTCACTTGATGTATTTCGTTCGGGTTCACAGAGATTTGCATCATCAGAAGATTTAGATGTGCTGGGTTGTACCTCTTGTGATTTTAATTGAGGTCGTTGAGCAGAAGATAAGTTAGGATATGACCACTTACTTCGATTTTCAGGGTTAATTCCGTTTATTTTCACAACGCAGAAGTAGCAATCGTCATGATGGTTTCGAGGTTCTCGCCAAATCATGGGTGTTACGAACATTATTGCATCTCTTTTTCCACTGGACCATAACCGTAGACATACCACACATTTCTAGCATACAATATGAGGAACCCATGGCTTGTCCCGATTACACAATTTTATTTTAAAGTATTGATGAAACGCAGTTTTCACAAAGTCCGATATAGGTTTTCGATATTTTGCAAATATATATTCACCACAAATATAGCAAAAACAATCGGGATTAAGCACACAACATCTTCTTGACGAAGCCATATCTAAAACAACAACAAAATATATATTTTAGTGTCCAATAAAAAACGAAAATCTAAGTAAAAATAGTAAATGAGGGTAGTTAGCTATAACTCAAAAACAAAAGCTGTTAGAGAAAAATTGTTGCCATATTTAAAAAATACGCGTCAATTTGAGATAGAAACAAAAAAAAAAATCACAGGAAACAAGCAATTTTCCTTTTTTTGTTGACCAGTGTAATATTAGTTACTATGCTGTTGAGGTTTTTCCTTTGTTAAAATATCTTTTAACAATAAAAAACAAGAATACATTATTTTTATTAAAATCACAAAAAAACTATATAACTTTTAACATTACATAATTTATTACATATTTATAAAATTAAATATTTTAAACTTAAAGAACATCAAAAGAAATTTTCTATATGTCTTCCTTCGTCTGTCATGCATTTTTCCATTCTTTTCATTACCGCTTGATGAGCGGCTTTGTAAATAATTTCTCTAGATATACTATTGCACGCATCTGATATTTTTGTCTTTAAGTGCTCAATATCACTTGTGTCAATTTTGTATACATTATCTTTAAGAGTCCCCAACAAGAAAAAATCTAACAGCGTGAGTTCTGGTGACTTAGGTATCCATTGAATAACTGGGATGCGAACCCTATCTATTTTCGTTGAAACCGTTAATTCAAATACTCTCCAACAGCAGCAGTTGTATGAGGTGGTGCTCCGTCGTGTTGATACCATATATGCTTTCTTAAAATAAGAGGAACATTTTCTAATAAAACTGGTAGGGTATTAACCAAGAAATTAAAGTATCTATTTCCAGTTAGTGTTCCCTCAAAAAAGTATGGTCCAACCAAATGTCTCCAATTATTCCAGACCATACATTAACGCCATAATGGCCTTGATTCTGAATTTGATTAACGTTGTATGGATTCTTGTCAGCCCAGAAATGATAACACAGCCCCACAAAAAAAAAAGTGGGGTATACTTTTGATGCGATATATCAGATCCGTAGTATTTTTGCCCGCTGATCACGAATCTGACGTCAGAATATCGCCATCACATCTCATTTTTTTTCTAACCTCAAAAAATAGGTAAAAATTAAGAAAAATATACTCCTAAAAAAATTGATTCAAGCTTTTTCATGAATCCAAAGATGTATTAATATGTATTCGGACACGCTAAGCTAATATTCATCGGTTGGATTGAGCCATACAGTTCTGTTTTCTTTCTAACCTCAATAAATCAGACAGATATAGTGCTTCTCGAATGCAAAAACGAATTCAAATTAAAATTCAACCGATCCTTACCAAATTTGGTACACGGGGATTTTTTGGGTCGCTGATCACGAATCTGAGGTTGGATTTGCAAAATTCAAGATGGTAGATGTTTTCGCGCCATTTTGAACGCCGAGAAAATTCATCGGTCGATTTTTATTCTTCTACCTGCATCCAGGGCACCTCCACGTGGTGACGGTGGGCAACGGTGTTACTCCACTAGCCGGCAGAGTCCCTGGATAACGGCTTAGATGCCATCATGGCAGGTAGAAGAAAGAGAATTACGATGCAGGGACTCGGAAACCCAGTATCGGCGGTTGGTCAGGGTGGGAAAGCGGGCCCGCAGCCGTCGTCATCCAGCGACCGTAGCTCTTCATGTGTGGGTAACTTGGCTCATGTAGAGTATAATGCTACAAGAAAACGGTCTCACGGTACAAGGACTTTTCATAAGTGCGATAAAAACAGTGATTCATTTTGTTATATTTGCTGTCAACACGTATTGAGTAAAATGGGGTCACCGATAACGGATAAGATTAAAACCTTATATAAGGATTGTTTTAACATTGAAATACAGCACAGGATACAGATTGGGTTCCCCACATCATTTGCAGTTCTTGCAAAATAATGTTGTATATCAATAAGAAGGCGATTAAATATTCCAGACCAGCAATATGGAATAGACCATACAGTGAATATGATTGCTACTTTTGTATGAATGTTGTATCTAGGCATAACCGAAAAAATAAAAAGCACTATTACTTATAACGATGTTTCGACAGTAACAAGACCAACTAAACTAATTCCGCCTCCTGAACCACTTGATGCTGATGTTATGGAAACAAATGATTTCACCTTATTAGTTCATGCCGAAAACATTGAGACTGTCGAAAAAGATTCAAACACTGTTACTAATGAATGTTCTAGTGACAACCTATCATATACTAGTGACACAGATAAAGAATTTCTACCATACAACCGTAAACCAGAACCAATACTCGTATCACAGTCAGAACTTAGTGATCTAGTCAGAGATTTAGGCTTATCCAAAGATGGTTCAGAGCATCTTGCTTCCAGTTTAAAGAAAAGACATTTACTTAAGCCAGAAGCTACGATTTCTTATTATAGAAACAGAGATGAAGAATTTCGAAAATATTTCACAATGGACGAGGAATTGTCACTTTCATATTGTACCGATGTAAAAGGTCTAATGGATGAATTTCAAAATAACTCATACGATCCTGAAGAATGAAGACTGTTCATTGATTCTTCTAAACGGAGCATTAAGGCAGTTTTGCTGCATAATACCAACGTTTGCGCTCCCATTCCGATTGCTCATTCCACAGTTATGGAAGAGCAATATGAAAAAATGAAGCAGCTTTTGATAAAAATAAAATATGCTGATCATAACTGGAAAATTTGTGGAGATCTGAAAATTGTAACAATATTGCTTGGCCAACAGTCAAGGTTTACACTTTATCCCTGTTAGAAATGTCTGTGGAATAGCAGAGACAGGTAACGTCATTATAAGAAAAAAATTTGGCGAACAAGAGAATCGTTCACTCCTGGTGAAAATAATGTATTGTTTCCACCATTGGTAGATCCAGGAAAAGTTCTTATTCCCCCGCTTCACATTAAGCTTGGACTTATGAAGCAATTCACGAGAGCATTAGATACAAACGGCCCATGTTTCAAATATTTGCATAAAAAATTTCCGAAATTTTCTGAAGCTAAAATTAAGGCGGGCCACAAATAAGAAAATTGTTTCAAGATTCATTATTTGTTACTAAAATGAATAAAGTTGAAAAAGCTGCTTGGCTTAGTTTTAAAGAAGTCGCAACAAACTTTTTGGGAAATAATAAAAGTCCTAAGTACAAAGAAATAGTCGAGAAAATGGTAAAAAATTTTCAAACATTAGGTTGGTTAATGAATCTAAAATTACATTTCCTGGACTCCCACATCGATGATTTCCCAGATAATCTTGGTGACTACAGTGAGGAGCAAGGGGAACGTTTTCACCAAGATCTGAAAATCATAGAAAATCGGTATTAAGGACGATGGGATGACCATATGCTAGCGGACTATTGCTGGTCGCTAAAAAGAGAAACAAGTCCTCAAAAGCGTTTGGGCAAAAAGCCTTTGAATAGGTCATTCGCGGAAAAAAGAACAAGATACAGCCAAAAAAAGGAAAGTTAGGCGCGGGTCTAACCTTCGCAATTCTAGGGCTTAAGGGTCTACTATTTGAGAGTATATGGTTTAAAAGTCCTGGTTTTGAGTTTATTGGGTCTCATTTTTAAAGTTACAGGGTTATTGAGGTCTATTTTTTGAGGTTACAGGGTGTGGGAGTCTAAGGTTTCAGGGTTTAGGGTTTAAGAGTATCAGGTTTGAGGATTCCCCAACTGTATACCAAATTTGGTAGGAATCGGTTGGTTTTCAAAAATTTTGTCCGCCATTTTGGATCCGCCATTTTGAATTTTGCAAATCCGACCTCAGATTCATGATCAGCAACCCAAAAAACCCCCGTGTACCAAATTTGGTAAGAATCGGTTGAATTTTAATTTGAATTCGTTTTTGCATTCGAGAAGCACTATATCTGTCTGATTTATTGAGGTTAGAAAGAAAACAGAACTGTATGGCTTAATCCAACCGATGAATATTAGCTTAGCGTGTCCGAATACATATTAATACATCTTTGGATTCATGAAAAAGCTTGAATCAATTTTTTAGGAGTATATTTTTCTTAATTTTTACTAATTTTTACCTATTTTTTGAGGTTAGAAAAAAATTGAGATGTGATGGCGATATTCTGACGTCAGATTCGTGATCAGCGGGCAAAAATACTACGGATCTGATATATCGCATCAAAAGTATACCCCACTTTTTTTTTTTTGTGGGGCTGTGTAATTTTTCTGTTAGGTTTGTCGCAGCTGACAATTACTGCTATAAAAATCAGTCGTCATTCCGAATCAAATTGTGTTAATAACTGAAGATTATGCATTTTATAATCGAGGTATTTGTTAGCTTTAAGTGATTTCGGAATAGCCCCATAAGATACAATCAATCGCCTGCTTGTTTGTCTGCTTGAATTATATGAATGGTTTTGAAAATATTTCACAATTTCGGCTACTTTTTCATCTGTTAAAATAGTTTTTCGTTTAGAAATACCTTTCTGCCCAGAAAATGCATCCATATTGCTCCTCAAATTTCTTTCTAATCGACAAAACATAGTGTGATCCGGGATATACCTGTCGGGGTAACGTTCTCGATACAGTCTAACGGCTTCCCGAAAATTTCTTCTTGCTTCTCCATAAATAAGAATTATATCTACTTTTTCAGCGTGGGAAACTACTTTTACCAGAAGCTATTAACATACTGTTTACTTAGTTTAACTCTATTGATTTGAATAGGTGTGCAATCAAAAGCTGTCAGATCACAGCGGCCTACTAGATAAATTGTTAGAAAACCGCCAAACGTGGCATATAATCCATGGCAACCACGATGACCAAAAATTAATATTTTAGAGGGTTTTTGCCTCATATCTTTTTTGCAAACCAAATTAAAAAAAAAAACAGTTTACGGAAAAAATGTTAAAAAAAATTGGAGCTTCCCAATGCCGTTTTACGAAAGGTATGTCGACGGAAAAAAAAGTTGTTTAGGGTCGCGGAGCCGAGCATCGTTTTCACTACCAAATGTCAAATACGTTAGTATACTCCTTGACATGCACTATACCATTCTACATTTTTAAAAAAAAATAAATATCCAACAATTTTTCATAAATCGGGGCAGGGTGTCTAAAAACGATCACCCTGTACAATTTGTGCACACAAAGGTCATGGATCTAATCGACGACAAACTTTGGGATATGTAATTTGTACATAATTTTTTTTTTCTGACCTTGAAAATTAGCTTGATAGGAAGAAATTTTTTGTTGCATGAAGAGGTTATCTATGCTGTAAACGAGTATTATATACAGATATAGTGAATAAAAAAATCTCGTTGGACCAAATATATTAAGCTCATGGTAGTTTATGAGAAACAAATGTTATTTGCCTTGTTTTTTTACAAGACTTTTCAATCTACCCCTGTAATTGTTTTAGCAGATTCTTGTTCACTATATGCAAAATTTTTCCACTACATCAATAAAACCATTTTGCGTATTCATTTTCCAGAATATTTGCTAAAAACGCACAATTCAGAGAAAAAATTCTCATGCCGTTGAAATTTCGCAAAGAATCCACTAGTATGTGTGGGAAATCGGGTCAAAAAAAAGGAGAAAAGAAAGAATTTAATTACAAAATGCCTTTATTAAATCGTGTGGGAAAAAGTAGGTTAATTTACGGTATAACGCTAAACCCCTCTAGCGTTCTGTTAAATCTGGAAACGATAGTCGAACAGGGGAAAGCTGCATTTGACAATTTTGACAAATGTTTCCCAGACGGCATTAAATTAGGATTTAAATCGAAATCGTTTTAGAAGTATTTCAAATCGAAGGGAAAACTTAAAGAAAGGGATGGTATCATTAGTCTGAATCGACGAGTCTAAGTCCATTTTGAATAGACGTTGATTTCGATTAAATATTTTTCTTCTAAACGGACAAAATACTAGACAATTTTACTCGTATTGGGATTTTGAAAAAAAAAATCATATATGGAAAGATCATATATAAGTTTTATAACAAAGCTATTTTTATTATTATTTTTTTCGTAATGTAATTAAGGCAACTGGTAAAAACTGATTGAACTGCTTTGTGTCCGGCATATACTTTACCTATTACTAATTCCAGTTACATTAAAGAATACGTTTTTTATGTTATTCTATTTCCATGTCATCACTCCATTGAAAATAATTTTTTAGAATAAGACTAATCAACGAAAAGTCAGAAAAGAAACATATTCAATTTCAATAAAACGGCACGAATTTCATAAAAAAAAATTAACAAAAATTTTATCCACAGATATGCCATCAGGCAGCCATTTTTACTGTCATTTTATCAATTTCTTTTTATAATCCGTTCATTGTGTCACTATCGATCAGCCATATATAAAACGTCTTTATTCAAAATTGGAAATATGGAAACCGTTTGGGATCGAATGCCAGACTAATAATAAAGGTTTTATGAAGAGTAGCATTATTTTATTGCATTTTCATACGTTTCTATTTTCTTTTTTTTTTAAGTGTGAATGGTAAAAAAAAATGTTATCTAAATTATGTGGAGTCCTCCGTATATTTAACTTTAAACCCGTTCAGTTATTTACGTGCACTCAAAATTGGTTAATTATATTGAATATTAACGTCTATATGCTACACTACGTAGACGTAAAATAAAAGTAATTTCTCGCATACCATCATGACGCACTGATGGGTTATAATTTAGTTCACTGTTACCCTTACCAGAATCATAGACATTTTAAATGGATGCTGATTTGGCAGGACGTGATTTTATGAATGACAAGGTTTGTCTCCTTTTGGACATAAATTTATATGTGATTTTTCATTTATTCAGTGGTGAGTTCATCAGCAAGCATAGGTTACGAAGGTTGGATCGATGCATGTTTATATTCAACGAGGAATTTCTACTTGCCTGGCAGGATGGTGTGATTAATATCTTATTGTATCGAAGTTGATTTACTGACCTAACGGACATTATGTATAATGCACTGCATCATCGTAACTCTAAGTTCAGAATGCAACGTTCTTCTTCTTTAAGTGCCGTCTCCTCTGCTAAGTTTGGCAATCATAATAGCGATTTTTATCTTGGAGAGGGCAGATCTAAATAACTGGCGGCTGCTACAACCGAACCACTCTCGAAGGTTTTTCAGCCACGAGTTTCGTCTCCTTCCTATGAATCTTCTTCCTACGATCTTTCCCTGCATGGTAGTCTGGAGCAACCGATACTTCTCCCCTCTCAAGATGTGACCCATATATAACAGTTTTCCTGTCTTGATCTTTAGAATTACTTCCCTTTCTTTTTGCATACGTCTCATCACTTCCACGTTGGTCACTTTCTCCACCCATGAAATCTTTAGCATTCTCCGGTATATCCATAGCTCAAATGCCTCCAGTCTCCTCACATCAATCGCCTTCATAGTCCAGGCTTCCATCCCATAATATAGTACAGACATTACATAACATGTCATCACTCGTATTTTTAATTCAAGGTTTAGATCTCGGCAACCAGAAGAAGCCTCTTCTTTCTTATAAATGTACTTCTGGCCTGTTCAATTCTGATTTTTATTTCTTTGGAGCTATCGTTGTTTTCATTGATGGTTTTGCCTAGATATTTATATTCTTTTACTCTTTCGATAGGTTGATTATTTACATGTATCCTACGATCTTCCTGAGTTATTTTTGTTATTAGCATATATTTTGTTTTGCTTATGTTCAGTGATAGTCCATACTCTTCACTCGCTGTGAGAATTTTATTAATTAACGTCTGTAGGTCTTCATGTGTTTCAGCTAAGAGAACTGTATCATCAGCGTACCTCAGATTATTTATTGCCGTGCCGTTTATTTTAATGCCTATGTCTTGATCATCCAGTGCTTTACTTATTAAGTCCTCCGAGTACATATTAAAGAGGATTGGCACCTCCTTGGATTTCTATTTTTTTAGATGTTATGTCTTCCACTCGTATTACTGCTTTTTGGCCATAGTAGAGATTAGAAATTATCCTTATGTCTCTGATGTCTATGCTTTTCTTTATTAGCGTTTCTATGAGTTGATGATGTCTAACTTTATCAAAGGCCTTATTATAGTCTATAAAGCACGCGTGTAGGTCCTGATTCATGTCTAGGCATCTTTGCGACAAGACATTGAGTCCAAACAATGCTTCCCTTGTTCCCAAGCCTTTACGGAATCCAAATTGAGTATTACTGATGTCTGCATCTAGTTTTCTGAATATTCTATTATGAATCACCTTCAACAAGATTTTCACTGTGTGAGCTATCAGACTTATTGTACGGTAGTCTGAGCAATACTTGGCGCTTTTGTTTTTTGGAAGCGTTATGAAAGTTGATAGTAACCACTCATTTGGAATTATTCCAGTTCTATATATAGTATTAGATTTCTATAGTTCATACAGTTCTATATATATGTAACGTTACTTGACCTCTATTACCATTTTATTCGTATGGTATTGATGATGTCGCTGGGCTGCCATTTCTTCCAGGAGACATCAAGTGAGTTGTAGAAACTGACAGTATGGCGTACTTACTGGAAATTTGTCTTTTTGACCGCAACATATTAATAGGCCAACAAATCTAATTTAGTACTTCTCAACAAAATAAAAAAAAAAGAATTTTCTAATTGAGTTTTTGGCACTCGCTGAAACGTACAATTAAAGAGGTGGCAAAATTTTCTAACTACAAGAATTTACCTAACGCGCTCTGTTTCCATAAAATTCGCTAACAATGGTAGTCCTAGTCATTGGAGTTTTGGGCTGAATTAAGTACACATTCCTGGAAACCGTAAAGAAGATACCGGCTTTCTGTATTTCAGCTAATTCATTTAGAATGAAGATGCAGAAAGCGCTTATCTTGGGTTCTTTCAGATTGCGTAGGCAAATAAATTCGATCGATGATCAGGAACCGAACGGAAATATCTATCTTTCCATACCGGCAGCATGTGTGGGTTGGAGCCATAGGACTCGTAGCGACGAATTGTTCTTTTCAGACAAAAATAATAATAATTTTCAATTTTGTCGGTTTACAGTATTAACAGCATTTGAAATCCTGATGCATCTTCTTACGACGCCATCTCCTCAGGAAGGTTGGCGATCCATATAGCTAAACGAACTTTAGAAACTGTTGCTCGAAAAATATCACCCGCAGCACATCCAAATCACTTTCTCATGTCCTTCAGCCAAGAATTCTGCCGTCTTCCGATCGATCGTTTGCCCTTTATTTTGCCTTCAATAATTAGACGTAGCAATTCGTACTTTGGGCTCTTCATTGTATTGAGTTTTTCTTATTTTTATGTTTGTTAGTAATTCCTTCATTTTGTTCATTCTTTCCAGTACTTCAGTATTTTTTATTTTCTGTACCCAGGAGATGCGAAGACGGCGTCTATAAATGTATATTTTAAAAGATTCCTGTTGTTTCTCTGAGTCAGGGCCAATGATCCGACACTCACATCCATATAATAGCACGGAGAATACATACGCTTCTCATTCGGAGTTCAAGAGTGAGACTTGTGCGATGGAAAATTTTATTCATATTCATATATATTACTCGGGCTTGTTCAATTCCGGAATATATTTCTGTTTTACATTTTCTATATATTCTAGTATGGATGATTTTCAGGAATAGAGAACGTGAGACTTTAAACATATCAAGCGATAATCGTCACATTTCATTGATTATGACTTCTTAGGAATTGGGATGAGGGTCGATTTTAGCCAGTCAAGAGGGTTTAGTCCAGTTTCTTAGATCGTGTTAAATAGGATTACCAGTCGACTAATAAATGGACCCTCATCAGGAAAAATTTTGAGGATTTCTCCCTTTATCTTGTCTGGGCCAACTGCTTTTCCATACTTCTGTAGTTGTATAGCATGAATAGCTTCTCTTCTTGTTATTTCTGGCCCTATTTCATTATCTCTGTTTAGGTATAAGTTTTCTGATCTATGTCCAATGAAAAGTTGTGATGCAAGTTCTTCTTAGTCTGCCTTATCTTCTAAGGACGTTGGTGATCACATTTGCTAATCTGATGTTATCTATTGGAGCTCTAAACAGTTCGGTAGATGTCATGTTTGTCCACAGTCGTAAGTTTTTCAATCAGGAGTTGCGGGGCCTTCTTGGTCCTCGCTTACCAATTATTTTTCCATCAGTTATAAGTTGCAGGAGCTCATATGTTTGGCTTCTCATAGGTTTCGAGTATAATTTACCAGTAAAAGATTGTACTAAAACTAGAAAATATTTAGGTGCTGAATGTGAAATAGCCTGTAGTAGTAATTCACTAGATGTTACGAATAAACATATAATTACTAAAATGTTACGCACAGGAAAGTTTGAATTTTTCCCAGGTAAATTCCATAATGGACATAAGATCGCTAACCAAATAAAAAACAAAAGTAATGAACATAACATAATTTTTACGAGAGCAGATAAAGGAAAAACTGTAATAGCTATAAAGAAACAAATTTACATTGAAAAAACAATAGATTTCCTAAAACCAGATGAATTCAAATCCATTAACTTTAATCCAACGATAACTTTCCAAAAATTAATTAAAGATGCGCTAAAAGACATAAGTATTTTCACAGAGAATGAAAAATGCAGACTTGTCTCGATGAACCCTCAAGTTCCAAAACGATATTCTCTTATTAAATTACATAAAAATAACTCACCAATTCGTCCGGTAGTTTCATACATAACAGCGCCAGCTTTTTCTTTATCAAATAAATTGATTGAGGTTTTGACAAAATATTGTAAATTCACACCTAAATATAGTATTAAAAATAGTAATGAATTGATAGCAAAAATTAATCCGTTAATTATACCAAGTAACTCCAGATTTATATCGTTTGATGTACAAAATCTTTTTCCTAGTATACCACCATCAGCGCTATAAATTTGGTCCACAGGTTACTCAATAAAAATAATGTTAACCCAATAATTAAACAAGAAACATTAGATATCTTAACATATTGCTTAGATCAGAATTATTTTGAATTTAACGATAACATTTACATAAGTACGAAAGGTATAATAATGGGAAACCCGGTACCGGTATGTATATGATATATTGACTTTCTTTACAGGCACAGATCGACAATTAAAACTTTTTGTAGATTATATTAACCAACTTCATAATAATATTACTTTTACAACAGAAATAGAAACAAATAAATCGATTAATTTCCTAGATTTAAAAATATCAAACAAAATGAATAAACACGATTTTGAAATCTTCCATAAACCAACATACTCAGATATAACTATACACGCTAATTCTAATTACCCGTTCACACATAAAATCTCGGCTTATAAGAGTTTCATCCATAGACTAAAAAATACACCATTAACGGAAAAAAAAATTCAGAAAGAATTACATATTATAAAACAAATTAGTATAAACAATGGATACAGTAGCGATTTCGTAGATAATATTTTAATGAAAAAACAATTTAAAAAAGCAATAGGACTGGTGTACCCGTACAAACAACTAAACAAAGAAAAAATTCATACACTCACCTATACCGGAAAATTAACTAATAAAATTCAAAATTGTTTCCACAGAAATCATGTAAATATCGCTTTCCGAAAAAATAACACATTATCTCGATATATTAAAAATAATAAAAGTAAAACAAAAAAAGAAAATAAATCGGGGGTTTACGAATTATGCTGTGGTACTTGCAATAAAACGTATATAGGACAAACAGGCAGACCTTTTTATAAAAGAATAAATGAACATAAACATAGCTTTAGAATGAAAAATAACAAATCTCATTACGCCAAACATTTAACAGAGAAAAATGATAATGAATTGTTTAGAACAGGTAGAAATCCTTAGGTCTATTACTCAACGATCAATTAGATGGGGAAGGGTCTCCTTTATTGAACTTGTTCTAGGTATTAAGGTAAATATTGTTAATGAATTTAGTACTTGTAATTAGGTAAAATATGTACTCTGAAGCATATTTTGTTAGTTAATTTACATCCTGCTCCAGAAGAAGACACAGTGTGTCGAAACAATTGTCAGCAATAATAAACAAAATGGTGATCTTAAACATTTGTTTAAATTTTTATTCCTAGTTCTTATTTCTTTCCCATCCGATCAAGTATTTCCACGTTTGTGGTATGCGCTGTACAAGGAATACGCAGCATTCGGCAATAGCACCACATCTCGAATGATTCCATTCTTTGTTGTGTTGTCTCTGTGATTGTTGCAGCTTCTATACCGATAACATGACCGAGAACAAGTAGCATCTTAGCACCCTTTTTCTTGTTTTTAAGTTTAGTTGGCAGTTGCAGAGTATGCTGCGCATTTTATAATGGAGCTTCGTGATTTTTCAATTTTTGACATATTTCAATAGAGTGGTTCCAATCTTCACTAATTACGCTTCCTAAGTACGTTATTTTTGTTACCCTTTCAAGGGTTTGTTGATGTACTTTAATATTTATGTTTGTATTAGGATTCTTACTGACCACCATTGTTTTTGTTGTGTTCGTATTCAGTTTTATTCATTGTAATTCCATCTTTTTTTTTATCAGAAAGTGCTTTATTGAAGATTTCCTTCGAGTAGACATTGAATAAAAGGGGTGCAAAATACAACCCTGTCTCATGATTTACCATATCAAAGGCTTTTTGGAAATCTACGAAGCGTAAATAAACATCAGAGTTGATATCCCTACATTTTTCAATCAGAACGCGGATGTAGAGTAGTGCGTCCCTCGTTCCTAGTCCGTTCCTAATGCCGGACTGTATTTGTTCATCTGGTTTTTTGTATACTCTTTGGTGAATTATTTTAAGGAAGAGTTTCAAGATGTGGTTCATTAGACATATATTCCGATATTCCTCGCACTTTCTAGGGTTATTCTTTTTTGGCAATGGTATAAAAATTGATGTGAACCAGTCATGAGGTACATCACCTGTGTTGTAGACGCTGTTGAAGAGGTTCTGTATAATGTAAATATGTTATTCAAGAAATATTTTAATGATTTCTGTAGGTATATTATCTTCTTCTGTTTGTTGATGTACTTTAATATTCATGTTTGTATTAGGATTCTTACTGACCACCATTGTTTTTGTTGTGTTCGTATTCAGTTTTATTCATTGTAATTCCATCTTTTTTTTTTATCAGAAAGTGCTTTATTGAAGATTTCCTTCGAGTAGACATTGAATATCAGGGGTGCAAAACACAACCCTGACTCATGATTTACCATATCAAAGGCTTTTTGGAAATCTAGGAAGCGTAAATAAACATCAGAGTTGATATCCCTACATCTTTCAATCAGAACGCGGATGTAGAGTAGTGCGTCCCTCGTTCCTAGTCCGTTCCTAATGCCGGACTGTATTTGTTCATCTGGTTTTTTGTATACTCTTTGGTGAATTATTTTAAGGAAGAGTTTCAAGATGTGGTTCATTAGACATATATTCCGATATTCCTCGCACTTTCTAGGGTTATTCTTTTTTGGCAATGGTATAAAAATTGATGTGAACCAGTCATGAGGTACATCACCTGTGTTGTAGACGCTGTTGAAGAGGTTCTGTATAATGTAAATATGTTATTCAAGAAATATTTTAATGATTTCTGTAGGTATATTATCTTCTTCTGTTTGTTGATGTACTTTAATATTCATGTTTGTATTAGGATTCTTACTGACCACCATTGTTTTTGTTGTGTTCGTATTCAGTTTTATTCATTGTAATTCCATCTTTTTTTTTTATCAGAAAGTGCTTTATTGAAGATTTCCTTCGAGTAGACATTGAATATCAGGGGTGCAAAACACAACCCTGACTCATGATTTACCATATCAAAGGCTTTTTGGAAATCTAGGAAGCGTAAATAAACATCAGAGTTGATATCCCTACATCTTTCAATCAGAACGCGGATGTAGAGTAGTGCGTCCCTCGTTCCTAGTCCGTTCCTAATGCCGGACTGTATTTGTTCATCTGGTTTTTTGTATACTCTTTGGTGAATTATTTTAAGGAAGAGTTTCAAGATGTGGTTCATTAGACATATATTCCGATATTCCTCGCACTTTCTAGGGTTATTCTTTTTTGGCAATGGTATAAAAATTGATGTGAACCAGTCATGAGGTACATCACCTGTGTTGTAGACGCTGTTGAAGAGGTTCTGTATAATGTAAATATGTTTTTTAAGAAATATTTTAATGATTTCTGTAGGTATATTATCTTCTTCTACTTCGTTTTTGTTTTTAAGCTGATTTGCTTCTGCTAATATTTTGTCTTTATTTATGGGGGGGCCCGTTGTATTAAGCTTATTTGTATTATGTTGTCTAGTTGTGTTGTGTTGTATATATTTCCCTTATATATTCTTCACATCTATCTATTCTTGTGTGTTCTGTAGTAGTTTACCTTCTTTATCCTCTATTACTTGTGGTTGCCTTTGTAACCTTAGTTCATTAGCTTTTTTATGTAAATTAAATGTGTCGTATTTCTTTTTTAACGCTTCTATTTCTGTGCATTGTTCATTTAGCCACATGTCTTTAGCCTCTTTTAGCTTTCTTTTTATTAGGTTGTGGGTGTCTTTGTATTTTATATTATTGTTGTTTTTATACTTTCTTCTTACTTCCATCATATCCAATATTTTCTCCGTCATCCATAGTTGTTTCTTTTTGGTTGTATTTTGTTTTATGTGGTTCTTCCAGTGTTTCTCTGATGTAGTGCCATTTTTCTTCCGGTGTTTGATAAGTTCCCAGCTTGTTTGTATCCAGACTTGTACAAATCTCCTCATGAATCCTCTTTTTATGACTTCTTCTTTGAGTTTGTCGATGTTAATATTTGTTGTTGTTTGTTCATGTTTTAACTTTTTAGCGTGCCGTACGGAACACTTATAAGATGACACCCGATTTTCTCCGAAACTATTTGTCATAGAAAGTTGAAATTTGGTAATAATATAGGAATTGATGGCCTCACCAAAGCCATGTAGTTTTGAAAGTTAAATTTTGACTTAAGGAGTTAGTTTTGGGGGGTGGCAAATCGGAAATGAAAAAAAATTTTTACTAGGTCATCGAGTGTGGTGTCAAATGAAAGCTTGTGAAAACACGAATAAAATATATATATATATATATATATATATATATATATATATATATATATATATATATATATATATATATATATAATGTATAAGGACACCCAAATATGCAAAGCGCATATATTGCATATTTTGCATATTATATGCATTTTTCTAAATATTTGCATAAATGCTTTAAAAATAGCATATATGTGCATATTTGAAGGAATTTATAATAATGTAGGACTTTGGCAGGCGTTTTCATTCTTTTTCGGAATAAGGGTCAATGTTTAGGCCGCCGCCGCGCGCGCGGTGGTTTTCCCCAAATAAATTTTATTATTTTATGGTCAGTAAAAACCAGTCAGTAAACCCCAGACGGCCATCAGAGCATACTTGTATTATTAATTTATTAGATTTCATTTTTGGTTGTGCTTTTAAAGTGGTTACGTCGATTTATGCTTTTTATCTTGTGAGTCGTATTTTACTACAGTGAAATGCCCAAAGCCAGTACTGTGTCAGTGTGGATTAAACCATACAAAGAACTAAGAATAGATATGGGAAAAATCTACTGTTCTGCATGTGTTAAAATTGTAAGTATAATTTTTGAATACCTATTAAATACACAGGGTATTTCATTTTCGTTTAATATTTAAACATAACGAAATTTTTGTCAGGATTTTGCCATTGATGCTATTTTCAATGTTATTTAATTTATTTTGGTTCCATTTAACGAACAAAATTTCTATTTAGCGAAACCACGAAATAGAAATACATACGTAAACGTTTGTATTTCTAGGTAATCTAATAAAAAAAGGTACAAAGCAGAATTTTAATTTTTGCCTGCCCTAAGCACCTAGTTTTCTATTTAACGAAATTTCTGTTTAACGAATTTTTTCCTTGGGATGCAATGTTTGCAACCAACGTACAAAAATAAAGAGCTAAATGAACAAGACATCTTTAGCCGAGATCTATGCCGTGCAATGATGACATCAACATTCCGTTATCGAAGTTACGTAATCAAAACTTTACTTCCTTCCTCCAGAAGTATTGCAAATTTAATATCCCAGGTGAAACAACAATACGGAGAAACGACGTAAGCTCCTTGTATTCACAGGTAATTGAGGAAATTAAAGGTAAAATTCGCAACGAACATTTTTACAAATGTATTGATGAAACCACCGATTCAAGAGGACGATATATTGCGCATTTATTGATTGGAGTTCTTAGCGACGATATTTTGCCAAAATCTTATCTGATTGCTTCCAAACAGTTAGAAAAAACAAATGCATTGACGGTGGCCAGATTCGTTCAAGAGGAACTATCGAAGTTTTTTCTTCCTACGCCTGTTCCAGGAGATAATTTTCTGCTTATTTTGTTAGATGCAGCACCGTACATGATAAAGGCCGGGCAAAATTTGAAAATTTTTTACCCAAACTTAATACATGTAACATGTCTCGCTCATGCTTTAAATAGGGTTTGCTGAGGAAATTAATTTCTAACATGAAGAAAATCTTCCTTAAAGCGCCTTTAAGGATTCAGTTCTACAAAGAAAAACTACCAAACACTCCTCTTCCACCTCAGCCTGTTATTACAAGATGGAAGAAACATTTTTTTATTGCGACAACTTCTGTCAACTAGATGATCTAACTGCAGAATTATCAGACGAATCTTCCCAATCCCTTACAGAACTTAAACGATTATTCAAAAACAAAGAGATAAAACAACAACTTTCCTTTGTTAAAACAAATTATAGCTTTGTTTCTAAAACCATAACTCAAATGGAGGAATCTAATTTACCATTAACCCCCGAAGTGTTCAACTGATAAAATAATGTGAGGTCGCTTTTGAAAATGTCGCAGGTAAAATTGGGGGCAAAATTTTTCAAAAATTTCGGAATGTTATGGAAAAAAATAGTGGGTTTCAATTTGTAAGCCAAGTAGCTAATGTTTTAAAGGGGGATTTTACTGATTCCATTGATTTAGATCCTATGCTATTAAATAATTTTAAAAACGCCCCTATTACATCAGTCGATGTGGAAAGGAGTTTCTCAATTTATAAATTTTTATACAACGATAGAAGACAAAACTTTTTAATTTATTTTTTACTTTGTATAATATTATATTTAGATTTAGTTCATTCGCCCTGTATGAAAATTTAAAATGGGTTTTTTGTTGCTACATTTGTATAGTACTCGTCTCATGTTATGTGAAACAATAAATTTACATTTTTCAAGTCTATTTCGATTTTTTTTACTGCATATTTACAACATGTACGTGCATATTTTGAGAAAATTATTTGCATATTTATGCGCATATTTGAAAGTTTTTTACTTGCATATTTGGGTTTCTTTAATAATGTAGTACTTGGACTCACTTTTCTTTGTATTGTTTTTAAGTCGCGAAAAAATCGCTGTCCCTCCACTTTATCTCGAAAAGTACTGATCAAAAAATTTTGAAAAACTTCTGGAATGCTCTCCACGGGGTGTAGATTGAACGAAAATTATCACGAGTGCATTACCTTTAATAATTTATTTGGTATATAAAAAAAACGAAAATTTCAAGGTCATCAGTTTTCAGTAAAAATTGGAAACAAACTTTGTTGAAAACTCCTTTGGGGTGTGTTTTGTGAAGTCACTGCTCATTTTATACCACGGTAATAAAATTTTTTATTATAAAAGCAATCAACGTACTGAACACTAACTGTGCAAGTTCAACTTGCACGTGACCGGTTATTTAGTCTAATCTTGATAGTTGCTGTGTTGTGATGCATAAATCTATTGTATTACAGTAAGTTAAAAACAAAATTAAATTATTTTTTAAAGTAATTTTAATGCAAAATGAAATTTAAAATATAAAATAACAAATAATGATGCTTGTGAAACAATATTTCACTGGTTGATTTAAAATATGATATATTGAAAATCAGTAGTTAAATTTTAATTAGGACGTAATGGATAAATCAGATTTTTAGTAACAGCCAACGAACCTTCAATTTATAAAAGCATCGATTACACTTTAAAAATCGAAAGCCCATTTTAATTTAAACTAAAATAATTTGAAAATATTTGGTGTTGGAAACTTGAAACAATAAACAGAGCTCTGTATTTTTTACGGTCCATTTTTGGTCAGCTCGATAATATTAACAAAAATATATTTTCCAATTTAATTAAATACGTCGAGAGCAAAAAAAAAGAGAGTA
Organism: Pachyrhynchus sulphureomaculatus; assembly: GCA_019049505.1. Lineage (NCBI taxonomy): Eukaryota > Metazoa > Arthropoda > Insecta > Coleoptera > Curculionidae > Pachyrhynchus > Pachyrhynchus sulphureomaculatus. The sequence goes on from CM032455.1 coordinate 139,706,111, forward strand.
ACTGAATAAACGAGAAACGTATTATTTATTTCAATTTATGCAACTGTCCAAACAAATGCAACCATAAATTATAAAAATCACCAAAACAAGCGGTAATAAATAAAAATTAAATCCGACAAACAAATTTTCGAACACCAAAAAAAATATTCGAAAACATAAACAGAATAGCAGCAAAAGCATGAAATCAATCAAACAAAAACCCTATAATATGATACAAATAGTGACTGACCGATCGAATGGCCAGAAGAACTGCAATAGTCGAGGGGATTTTATTGTTTAATATTTTTCACAATTCATATTGACAAACGAAAGTTGTTGTTCTAGGATATGTTTAACAATGTGCTTCAATTTGTAAAATTATTTTTTTCTTATTTTAACTTTCATATTACACTATCACGTTAGATTATGTGTAGATTTACAAGTATATGGAATTTATTTCTTTATTTATTTTTATTTATATATATAAAATGCAACGTCTGTCTGTCTGTCTGTTTATCTGTCTGTCTGTCTGTTTGTCCGTTAGTGCGCTTATCACTGGAGAACCCCTTATCCGATTTACGTTCTTTTTTTTTTAAACATACATATGTTCTTGGGCCAGGTTATAGGCTATATTTTATTACGATAAGTAGTATAAGGAATGAGCAGCGACGATAATAGTGAATGAAGTCGGAAAAAGTCTGCCGCTAGCGCGTTTCCTTGCAATACACAGCCTAAACCATTAAATATGGAATAATATTATGTAACGGATATTATATATATATATATATATATATATATATATATATATATATATATATATATATATATATAATGCAATGTCTCTCCGTCTGTCTGTCTGTCCATTAGTGCGTTTATCACGCGAGAACCACTTATCCGATTTACGTGTCTTTTTTTAAATTCATACGTATATTCTTTGGCCAGGTTATATAATAATAATAATAATCTATATTTATAATATATATAAAATGCAACGTCTCTCTGTCTGTCTGTCTGTCCGTTAGTGCGCTTGTTATTCGAGAACCACTTATCCGATTTACGCGTTTTTTTTTTTTTCATACATTTGTTCTCTGGCCAGGTTACCTATAATCTTCTATCTAGAATATATATTAAATGCAACGTCTCTCTGTTTATCTGGCTGTCCGTTAGTGAGCTTATCACTTGAGAACCACTTATCCGATTTACGTGTTTTTATAAATTTATACATATCTTCTATATACTCGTAATTCGATATAAGCCTAGATAATGGGAGATAAGGTGAGATAATGGGAGATAAGGAGAAATGATGGGAGATAAGGGGAAATAATGGGAGATATTTTATTACGTTGGGTAACATAAGGAATAAGCAGTGCCGATAGTAGTGAATCAGGTCCACGCGAGCGGAGCCGCCGGCCCGGCTGGTTTTTTTATACATTTAGGATGAGAGCAGAAGCTTGGCAGTTCTAAAAAAAGCAGGTTGTAGTGTATTGAGTTTGTATGTTGATAGGTCAAATTTAATAAAAGAAAATTTTCCAAATTTCTTGCAGATACACTGAAATTTAATGGGGATAAAAATTTAGGTGCATTAAATAAAGCATTAATCAATTTATATGAGAGCAAAACTGTCTTATATAAGGGAGACATACTATGTTATAAGTTTACACTGCCAGTTCTATAGTACAATATGACTTCAAGTCGTTTTGTAGGCTCCAGATATCGGAAGTCTCCATCTTATCGAAAGCTTTGCTGAAGTCCGTACATATACTGCCTATTTGTTCCTTACATTACATACATCTTGAAAAAAATCCTTGACGAAATCTAAATGATATATTATTGTTATAAACAACTTTATTATTATTTAAGTAAGAGTTCAAATTTTCTTGATAGGCCTGTAATTATTTACACAACTTCTCTCACCCTATGGGAATATATATTTGACTTGCTACATTTTTAAAAATATTCTCAATCTTAAAGATAAATTAAACATAAAACTGGTCAAGTGCAAGTTGAACTTGCGCAATTAGTGTTCCGTAGCGTGGTTGCCTTGAAAATAACACACACCTCAAATTAGTTTTCAACAAAGTTTGTTTCCGATATTTGTTGAAAACTGATGACTTTGAAACTTTTTTTTATATACCGGATAATGATTCTTTTCTCTCACATTTGGTCAATGTAGTACCACGTTCGGCTGACGGGCTTAAGCCAAGTCAGCACAAACGCTATTACCATTGTGTATTGAGGAATGACCTGACAATGTTACATGTTTTCAAAATCACTGGCTTCTGAATGTTTTTGTGTATGTTTGTGTTGAGTCCTAATTGTACTAAGTGTGGTGTGAATGTTGTTGATGTAAGGCCTGTGGCTGATACTGACCATTTGATGATGCCAAATGAATTTGTGAATACTTAATATTATTTTTTTGTTTTTCTTTCTCACATTTGGTCAATGGGGTTCCATGTTTGGCTGATGAGCCTAAGCCAAGTCAGCACAAACACTATTACCATTGTGTATTAAGGAATGACCTGACAATGTTACATGTTTTCAAAATCACTGGCTTCTGAATGTTTTTGTGTATGTCTGTGTTGAGTCCTAATTCTACTAAGTGTGGTGTGAATGTTGTTGGTGTAAGGCCTGTGGCTGATAATGACCATTTGATGATGCCAAATGAATATGTGAGTTTTTATTATTTTTTTTGTTCTTCATTCTTACATTTGGTCAATGGGGTTCCATGTCTGGCTGACGGGCCTAAGCCAAGTCAGCACAAACGGTATTACCATGGTGTATTAAGGAATGACTGGACAATGTTACATGTTTTCAAAATCACTGACTTCTAATTGTTTTTGTATATGGTTGTGTTGAGTCCTAATTGTACTAAGTGTGGTGTGAATGTTGTTGGTGTAAGGCCTGTTGCTGATATGACTAGGAGGACAATGATGACTTTTTCTTGTTTCATAGACTTCTGTTGCAAGGTCTGTGTATTTGGAGATTTTTTCTGTGTATTTCGTTTAGATGTTCGTGTCGTTTGGGACAACTCTGTCAAGCAGATTTTCTACTAAAAAGTAATATCGTGTTTATTGGCGAGAACTGTTTTATCTGTATGGATACTGAGGTCCCAGTAGAGCTTGTATTCTTTATTTTCAAGTGTGGATGTTGGTGTGTATTTGTAGTAGGGATCTGTGTTTTTTACGAGTTTGTATCTAGTGGCTAGTGCTTGGTGAACTACTTTTGCCTCTGAGTCATATCTGGCTATGTATTTCGTTTCGGCTAATACTTTACATATACTTGTTAAGTGTTCGATCATTTCTTTATACTGGTGGCATTTCCTGCATTTGTCTTCTGTAAAAGTTGGGTCTTTGGGGTTTATTGTTGGGTTATATTTAATATTATTATATTATTATAATTATATGGTTATATTATTGTATTATTAATACATATTATTATATTTTTATATTAATAATAATTAATTAATTAATGTTAGTACCAAATTTCAATTTTATATGTCAAATAGTTTCGGAGAAAATTGGGTGTGACAGACGGACAGATACCGAAGTACGTAATACTAATAAAATACAATGGCAGGACTACACTAAATTTTCAAGTTTTCATAGAATATGAGGTAAATCATCGTTCTGCACTCTTTTTAAGATCAAAATGGTCAATTAATTTAAAAATTGCATTGTTATCAACATGAATTTAACAACTGCCACTTGTACGAGAAGGGAACGTTGTTATTATTTGACAAAAACACTGAAAAAGTAAAAAAAAAACAATCTCAAATTTTTGACTTATATGTACGTAGCTATTCTGCATTCAAGATGCGGTGTATGTGAATCAGTATTTAAATATTTATGTCATTTCTATCTGCAGCCTAAGCTGATTTTTTTTGGAAACTGGTAAAATTTGTTGTAATAGTAGATACAAAATTTTCAGTATGAACACAACAACATGGTAGGTACAAGTGCTTTCAAAATGTATATTTACACACATGTATTTTAACCACGAGTTCTAATTAAAGATAAATAGCATCAACATACCCATGTTTTTTACGATATGGAGGTGACTGAGGTTTTTGGAAGGTTAAGAATTGGTCCAATATGGGCCAGAATTGTCCAATTCTCTATTATGAAAGTATTTGGATCGATTTCTAAGAGTTCCTGTATAACCAAGTCCTGAACAAAGTATAATGGAATCAGTAATTCCATATTTCCAACTATATGGGGGAAATTTTGATTCTGAAGGGTTCTCGCGATCTCTAGTATGGTCCAAAATGGTATGAAAGTGTCTGTTAATCGGTGATAGCATCGTTTAATAATATTCTATCATTATTTTAGTAATACCGACATAAAATTCACAAGTAAAGTAGCCTAGAATTAAAAAATTGCCTTTTTTACACTTTTTTACCGGATATATTCCGACTCAGTGACTCAACCATCTTGGTTTTGTAAAAAGTGACATGTGACATTCAAAATTAGATATAAGAACGTAAAATTTGCGACCAACCCGAGCACTGGAAGTGCTTTCTATTTTTGGGCAGAGATGTCCGGTGCACCACATATATAGGGTTTGTCATTTCTAGACCGTTTTCATAACCTTATGTATTGTGTATATCTATTTTTCTGGTAGTTTTAGGTATTTAACATTATGTAATTGAATATCTTAGAACTGTCAAAAGCCATAACTTGTCACTGGACTTGAAAGTGACGTTTCTGCGTTGCTACGTATTCTCCATTTTGTTTTATGGAGTGGAGACATGAACCCTGACAGAGGCAACAAGTAAAAGATTGGAAGCCTTTGAAAGGTGGCTATATCGTAGGATGCTGAGAGTGTCATGGATGGTCCGAGTCACCAATGTTACCATCAAGCAACGTAAACTCGAATACTTTGGCCACATTATGAGGAATGAGTGCAGATTCCATCTATTACAGAAGGTAAAGTATGTGGAAAGAGAAGTGTGGAGAGAAGAAGGATTTCGTGGCCCAAAAATCTTCGCACTTGGTTGTTAATGACCACTGCCCAGCTGTTTAGGGTCGCACTCAACAAGATGGTGATAGCTAATATAGCCAACATTTGGAACGGATAGAAACCGAGAGAAGAGGAACTTTTTTGGAATTTTACTAATATTGTTGTTCTATAGCTACGTACAGACTCTGTTTTATTTTATAACAACTTAGCATTTTGAGTCTCGTTTAAGTTAGAATACCGAACATTTTCATGATTAAAATATTGTGCCGTTAATCTTTCTCTTATGAGTTCGTTGGCCAAAACTAAATTTATAGTGTTAATACGGCTCTGCTTTACGGAGATTCCATACCTATAGTTTTATATTACCGTTTAAACACGTGGCTAATACGAGGAAATATGGCCATACTGTCGATAAATCAGGGATTTGTTAACTTTCAGGTATAATTCATAGATTAGAGAATGTCGAGCGCGAACGCAAACAACTTAAATACTAGTGTTTGCTTTGCGATGTTGGCTTTTAATTAAGGCCGGTTGTACGGTGGCCACCGTATTTTATGTGGTAAAGACATTTTGACATAATTTATAGGGTTACGTTTTGCGTTTAATGCATTCGAATAAGATAATCGATAAATGTTAAAGAAAAAACATGATCTGAAAATTTAAACTATTGCCTTAACAAAAAAAGAAGTCGTGTGATAAATATCAGTCGGGGTATCAAATGTACAGTGACATCTTTTATGTGTCTCACCTAATTCCCTATTTTCCTATTCTATATACCAAGAAAATTCTTTCAGTACTAAAATTAGTTTTTTATGAGCTAGAAGGAAGCTTAATATAATAACAAAAAATTTCGTCAGTTGTCAGATTCGATACGTTACAAAGCCTACTAGGATAAATGGTATCTTCTACATATGTACACCATTAAATAGCATTCCAGGAATAGATGCAAAAAATTATCGACGAAGCCAAGGAGGCACACAATCAGCGGATTAAAATCAAGCTTTTTGCCTACCCCAAAAATTCCAGGTCCTTTTGGTCAGTCACCAAGGCCGTTAATCAAAAATTTTACTGAATTCACTATATCACCACTCACACTGCCAGATTGCAACAGCACCTGTTGAGAAAGCCAATTTATTGGCTGAACGCTTTTCTTCACGTTCTAGTGTCGATTTCCATGGTGTAGTCAAGGATACCGGATATTGTTTTCAGACAGCGTATAATAAAACATATTTTAATGAAGCTAGACACCAAAAAAGTTTCTAGCGCTGATGGAATACCTGCCATAGTACTCAAAAAATGCGCAACCTGAACTAACTCCAATTTTCTGTAGATATTTCAACCTATCCTACAGAATATTTCTTGTCTGTTAGAAATACGCCACACTTTAGCCAATACCCAAAAAGGCAAGAAGACCTAGCAAAAAACTATCGACCATTCGCACTGCTTTTGATAATATGGAAAGTTAAGACTATAAATCAGCATCACTGAAAATATCTAGGAGGATTTGTCATTATTAGCGATCATCAATATGACATTTGTAAGCGACCATCAACAGGAAATCTTCTACTTATGTTACACTATTTGGAACAACGTAATTTTGAAGAATCTCGAGCTTGATACTTGATATATTCAAGGTATTCGACCGTGTTTGGTATGACGGATTGTTGGCTAAGTTTGAGTTAAGTTTTGTTAATGGTTCTCGGGTTTCCTCAGAGAGCGTTCTTTACGAGTAGTGGTCGATGGATTTCTTTCTAATACCTTCACTATCAACGCCGCAGTAATATCAGTTACTTATACAATGTATTTTTTCGTATTGAATCGAATTTTGGATGGTTGTAGCTTCTACTTGACGGCAATTCATGATAAATATATAATAAAAGACTGGTCTAAACCAGTGGAAATTGACTAAAAAAAGTCTTTTATTATATATTTATAACAATTTTCAAATCGATGGGATCAACTGGTTGCATGCTACGCCAGCTTATACATTGTTATTACCCATAAAAAGTTTTTCTAAATAATTTAAAAATTAGTGCAATTTTTAATATATTCTCGTGCTTAATCTTATGGTATGTCTGAAAAGTTCTGTTTGTGGCTCTCATGTTTCCTCAGAGAGCGTTCTTTGCGAGTGGCAGTCGACGGATTTCTTTCTAACACCTTCACTATCAACGCCGGTGTACCGCAAGGCTCCATACTGTCATCAGCTTTGCATGTTAGAAGTACACGTCACGCTAATACTTCACATCCGTATGAGGTTCAGCTTGTTACTCCTCGTACAATGCTTTTCAAGCAGTCATTTATGTGGAGAACATCATCCCTTTGGAATAATTTGCCCAGGACTGTGTTTCCCACCGAGTACAATTTACAGCGATTTAAGAACAACGTGAATCGCCTTCTCCGCACACGTGCCGCTCCTGTAGCGCTTTAGGGACTTCCCTGTAGCACGTGTGCTAGACCCATAAAAAAAAAATCGATTTTTTTTTCTCTAGCGAAAAATTGAAAAAAAAGAAATTTTTTTTCGCCGTTTTTTGCATTTTACTCAATCTACTGAAATTAATATTCAGCACCCCAAAAACATAAAGCACCATTGAGAAAAAACTACTATATTTTTTCCTGAAATTACCATTCTTTGTCCTTTGTTTACTCTACTATCAACTGAAGTCACATTCGGTGATATTCGGCGGCGTTCTTTGCGGAAAATCGAACTTCCTAGTACCTACTATGTAAGCAAATAATAGGTGGTTTGGAGGCGAGTGGAGCTAGTCTTCAAAACTCAAGAAAAATAAAAATTATGACCATACATCCATTTTCATGGAAGTAAAAAATCGGTAATATAATATATACGGTAACGTATTCATGATCGCTGCATGTTTTTTTTTTTAATTTTGACGAGTTACTTGAAGAATAAAAACTATTGAAAAACGTTATAAACAATTTATAGTTCACCATATCTAAAGAACATGTCGATACAAAAATCGTGTGTCAGCAGTGATCTCTGGTTCGGGCTACTTTGGGAACCGTTTTTATCCTTCTTTGAACGCTATTGGAAAAATGGTTGTACAGGTAAGAAACTTTGAGATTTGAACTGCAAAAAAATATACAACAATACTTTTAACAAGTGTTTTAAAATTTAGAGTTTTTTCCACTTATTTTCCACTGTGCGCCAGTGTGCTCTATGGCTACATACTGTCTCCTACTATCTTTCTCATTTACATTAACCATCTGCTGGAAAGGATCAGAAATCCAACCTACAGCTTTGCAGATGAGAGTACGCTTAGCTCTCCACTTACTTTAAATGCTCGACCATCGGCTACTCATGCAAATATCCGCAGACCGCAGGAAGTCGTTCAACTTAACAAAGACCAGAAGAAATTCTATCCTGGGGTGCCAGGATACCAAGATGAATATAACGTTACGAAAACCCCGGCTTCAGTTTTTTCTAAAAAAGTTACCATTGGGGAACCCGACGTAGTTATTTCAGGACACTCCACCCCTCTATCATCGTCGCTTAAGTTGCTGGGTGTTAACATGAGAGCAAATATGTCTTGGCATGAACATGTCGCCTACATAGCAAAGAGAGCCTCTATTATTTCGAACTGGAAAACTTTACACTTTACACAACTGTTAATTCTGTACAGAGCTCAAATTCGACCAATGATGGAATACTGCTCCCATGTTTGGGGCTCTGCTTCCAAACATACACTGCACTTGCTGATTTGTATTCAGAAAAGAGCCGCTCGCCTGATTGGAGACCCACACCTTATCAGGAACGTTGATAACCTGGAACATTTGGCGATGTTTGATGGACCTAGCCCGCTTAATTTCTTTTACAGCGGCTGTTGTTAATACACATCGCTCTAACATATCACATCCGTGTGAGATTCAGCCTGTTACTTCTCGTACAACACTCTAAGCAGTTTTTTATATGGAGAACATCATCCCTTGGGCATGATGGGCTTAGGACTATATTTTCTAACAAGTACGACTTACAGCGATTCAAGACTAAAGTGAATTGTTTTTCCGCACATGCGTCGTTCCTGTAGTACCTTGGGGATTTCCCTGCAGTATGTGTGCTACGCCCATAAAAAAAACAGCTCAAAATTTGGACAGTTTAGTACAGAGATTTAACCTAATAGCAAGAATCTTTAATAACTTAGCATAAAATACTAATAAGTAGCAACTAGTAATCACTAAAAATCGATCATACGAGGGTGGATTGAAAAGTTCGCGGCCTGGTCAAGAAAACAAAATGAAATACGTACAAAAATATTTTTATTTTTCGACGTTATCTCCACCTAGCTCTATGCACTTCTTCCACCTGCTTTCAAGAGCTTCCACACCTGTTTGAAAAAAAAGATTCTTCAAGGTCTTCAAAATACTGGTTAACTGCAGCTTCGACTTCTTCATTTGATGAAAATTTCTGGCCACCGGGGTGTTTTTTTAGGTCTGGAAACAGATGAAAGTCCGAAGGTGCCAAATCCGGAGAATAAGCTGGGTGGGTCCGCAATTCGAAAGCACAATCACGAATTTGAACCATAGACTCAACAGACGTGTGAACGCGAGCGTTGTCCTGATGCAACTACATTTTCTTTCTCAGTAATCTTGGGCGTTTCTCTTTAATTTCTCGACGTAAACGACGCAATGGGGTACAATAGTAAGTCGAGTTTATTATTTCGCCTTTCGGAAGGTAGTCCACCATAATAATACCTTTAGCATCCCAAAAAACTGACGTCATCACTTTTTCAACCGACAAAATTGCCTTCACTTTCTTTGGGGTCGGCTCACCAGATTTTTTTCCTGCTTCTATTGTTGTTTTGACTCTGGAGTATAGTGGTGAACCCAGGTTTCGTCCATTGTCACAAACCTGTTAAGAAAATCTTGCGGATTAGCCTCAAACATCTCCAAACAGTCGCGAGAAATCGTGAGCCAAATTCGTTTTTGTTCCACTGAAAGCAATCTAGAGACCCATCTAGCGGAAAATCCAAGTTCGTTGGCAATGCTGTTGTGTTCGTTCATACGAGATACCTATTGTATCTGCAATCTCCCTGATAGTTAATCTACGGTCTTTTAATATGAGATCACATACTTGGCCGATGTTTTCTTCAGTCTTAGACGTCGTGGGCCAGCCGGAGCGAGGGTCATCTTCGATGCTCTCTCTTACACGTTTAAATTCTGCATCCCATTTTTTCACAGTGGTATATGACGGAGCAGATTCCTCTAGTGTTGTTTTCATAACATCCTGGATCTCCTTTGGTGTTAATCTTTTTTTAAACAGGTACTTGATGACCGCACGTTGTTCAATTTTTTCCATTTTCCCAAAAACGCTGCACTATTTAATTACTTTTTGGTGAGTCCGCGAACTTTTTAATCCATCCTCGTATGAACACTACAAATGTAAATATCTAACAGGTCACCTTAAGAAAGTTATTTAGAATTATACTGTCTACCTACGGAGACGTGGAACGAGAAGTAAGGTAAATCCGTTTAAGTAGCAAGCACTACAATAAATAGACATTGAAAAATAAAAAAAGATGATGTATTCAAGTAAGATAACTTATAATAGATTAGTTAAAATAGCTAGACGTAAACCACCACTGGACATGAAATATTAAAGTGTAGCTAAATAAATAATTTAGCCAGTTAATCGTACAAACTTCAACGAAAATTCTTTGAAGCATTGTAAATTTAGAACTGATCGGATACTGAGTATGTATTAAAAGGTCTGTTGTAGAAATCTTTAGCATTCTTTGAGGAAATGAGCCTAAAAACTGTGATTTCTCTTGTTGAAAAAATTTTTGAATTTACAGTACATTTGTCAATATTACAAGCATCTTTTTAACAAGTATATAAACGATTGGACCCATATTAAGAAAATGTTAGAGTTCAGAGTTCCTACCAAACTTCTTTTATTACAAATAAGGAACTTTATTTCATCATCATTATCCATTCTTTATAGCGTTATACGCCTTTTGGTTTCTTTTCTCCAGTCCTCTCTATTTTCCCAGTCTCCGTGGCTTAGATTTCTCGCTAACATAATTCTTTCTATTCCTTCCATCCATGTTGTTTTTGGGCGCCCTCTTTTTCTTTTTTCCCGTGATTACCAGTTTTTGATCAGCTTCGGGAGTCTTTTTGTCGCTAATCCTCTCCACGTGACCATACCATTCTAGTTGTTTCCTTTCAATTCCTTGTATTATATTCTCCTCCACTTTCTTTATTTCTAGAATCGTTTTGTTGGGGACTTTGTTACGGCGTGATTTTCCTGCCGATCTGCGCTAGTAGTCCATTTCCAATACTCGTAGTTTCCGCTGTGTAGTTTGACTCATTTGCCATGTTTCACTGCCGTAGAGTACTATACTCCTTAGAATAGTGTTATACAAGAGTTTTTTGTTTTGTTTTGATATATGTTTTCCCCACAGAATCGAGTTTAGACACCCAATGACCTTCTTCCCCTGTACAATACGGTGTTCAATTTTTGGTTCAGTCCGTCCGTTGCTGGTAATTTTTGTACCCAGATATATATATTCTATGCATGGTCCAATTTGAATGTGGTCTTCTATCTGGAGAACCGATGTTTCCTACTTTCCTACACACAGGTACTTTGTCTTTTCCTGGTTTACTATCAGGCCCCATGTTTCGTATTCTTTTAGCAGTTTCCTTGTCATTAATTCCAGGTCCTCTTTATCTTGTGCGAGCACTACCTGATCGTCTGCGAAGTGTAGCGTATACAGCGTGATGTCGTCACGTCAGGAACTTTATTTACTTTTATTATTTGATTATAATTTATTTAAATGAATTACTTTAACTATCAACAGTTAAATATTTATATCAACGAGCATTGTTTCCTATGCTGAAGTGTGTTAATTAGAATTCGAAAGAATGTTGAAACAGAATATGCAGTTATTCAGTTTTAATTTTTTGAAAATGTATATTTCTTTTTCAACACTTCTATCTCATCCATACGATGGTGGATTGACAAGTTTGGTAAATTTCTACGAAATGGCGGGAAATTTTGTTAATCGACAAGACTGTTGGTTAGTGTGAATCTTGTAATGGTTGTGTTTAAGGTTTTAAATCTATACAACGCGCAGTTGTTTATTAGCAGCTATAGTAAGTTATCGGTGTTTTGTAGAAATGGATAAGATTGGACATCGTGGAGTGATCAAAACATTTTTATTTAAAAAAGTGGACTGCGGCCCAGATAGGAACTGTACTGAAGAAAGTCAGAAAGTTCTTGGAATTTTGCACTCAATACTCAAGATTATTATATTTAAACATGGCCGAACGAGCACGGCAGATGCTGCATGCTCAGGACCCCGACTGAAGTTTCCTCCGAAGAATTGATAAATAAAATTCATGATATCGTGATGGAAGACCATCGCCTTAAACTTTGTGAGATTGTTGATATAATATAATAGGCATCTCGTATGGATAAGTATACATTATCCTGTATAAGGTTCTAAAAATGGAAAAGCTAGGTGCTGCGTTTATTGACTTCCGACCAAAAACGAACGAGAAAGGACAATTCAAAATCGTGTTTAGAAAAGTTGCAGCGTAATCCAAAGAACTTTTGGAGCCATTAAGTGACTCGAGTAGAGACGTGGATTCACGATTACATCCCATAGTCAAAATGGTAGTAACTACAGTGGGTTGGCGGAGCTGAAAGTGCACCGAAAACAGTTTTGTAGGCGGCAGAAGAACTGTTTTTGGAACTCACAGGGTATCATCATGATTCAGTGTTTTGAAAAGTGTAAAACAGTGACTGACTCTTATTACGTAACGTTATTGACCAAGATTAACGAGCAAAAGTGCTCGTTTACAAGAACAAGACGCCTGCTCACACATCGGCTGTTGCGAGGCCAACAGAGCATCAGCTGGGCTTCGAGATAGTTCCCCACCTACACTAATTTGTCAGGTTTGGCTTCAAGTTACTTTTTTTTTGTTTCCTAACCTCAAAATTTGGCTTGGAGAAAAGAAATTTTCGTCGAATGAGATAATTTTTTTTCTGAGGGAATAAATGAACTGGAATCTCGCTGGAACAAATATATGGAACTCATTGAAGATTACGTTGGGAAATAAATTTTTCGTTTTTGCCTAAAAATGTTATTTACTTTGTTGTCGTATCTCTGATTTAAAATACTGTAAAATGTTTATATGTTTTGAACTGATTTAAAAATATTTTATAATATAATATAATTGATTAAATGTATTAAAAACATTATGTTACAGTTACCAGACTAAATGAATATTTTGAGAGCCTACGTTTTTAATAAAACACTAATAGATACTTTGCATATACACATATATTGTGTACAGAAAATAATAAAATAAAAAAAGGTTTTTCAGAATTTATATTTTAATATTATTTCTCTACGTGCTGATAACACTTGATTATTTAAATTACTCAATAAATTTGAACCAAAATTTTGTTGTATGTTGATTTGTTAACATAATCTACAGTAAAAATTGACAGATTTATTCGTACTCTCTGAAAAATGTGTTTTTTTTTTGTAATGTTGCTATCGTAGTATAAAGAACTTCTATAACTAATCGGAATATTCTGTAACAGAAAAAGATGTTAGTAGAACCACAAAAAAATGTATATGCAAGTATTCAGAATATAATTTTCTTGCGCATTTAAAGTAATAAAACAAACTTAATACCCAAATTATTTATTTATTAATTGTTTGCTTTTGTTATTTCTTTCTTTCTTTCTTTCTCTTTTATTGCGCTCTATCCTTCTTTGGATAAATTACTCAGCTTTGAATCCGTCTCGTGCTTAGGCAGAGCACGTGATGCGTTACACATTCTCGAGTTTCGATCCGTTCTACACGTGGAGAGCAACGTAGTCTCGCTCTAGGCGATATTGCTCCCCAAAAAAATATTTATTTGTCTTTAAAACTTAATTTCTTTTTTGGCACTGATGAAGGATCTCATCGGGAACTGCTACTGGTTTTGGGTATAACCTTTTCTGTCAGACCGCCCGTCTGATTACGTGATTGACACAAAAAACACGGCCTCACGTGTTCACCTACTGCTCAATTCACCTAACCTCAACCGACGTTATAGGAATCACCCCTCACAGCGCTTAGCAACCCTATTCGATTCGAACCCCTACCACGCAATTTGTGGACCACCGATCCACACTTCGAAGCCCCAAAACGCCCGAACTTCGCCTTCAGAAGTCCCAACCGGGAAAATGCGTCCGCGTTCTACGAACTGTCGACCGGAAGTGGCTTTTGTTTTTTATACTCTTGCTTCCAATATTTTTAGTAACAAATAAAATACAATGAAAGAAGCATTTTTTTTAATTAAAATAAATAAATTACCTCAAATTTCGAAATCCAAAACAACAATTTTCCTGTTCCTGATACAGAGAAGTTCCTGCATAAAAGGATTATCAAAAATAATGTGCTAAATCAACTTTCAAATTCATTATAATCATAAAAACACTTTTCAGCAACTAAATAAACCAAATTATTTTTCTTTCAGGCAAAAGTTTTACCCTCACCATCATCGTCTCAACGACACCACCACAAGTAGCAACCTATAATAAGGCAATCAAAGTTACAGTCGACGGACCACGAGAACCAAGGTCCAAAACACGTCAAGTAGGATTTCATCATTTTCCATTTGGACCCAGGCCGTTTCATCCCGATCCTTTAACTGGAAGTCTGCCTTTTAAACTTAATGGTAAGTAGCTATTTAGGTGTCTTTGTTTATGCATAGTTAAATATTATACCCTATGAAACAATACAAAAATTATCCAATTATCTTCTGCTTCTTCCTGTGCCGTCTTTTCTATTGGCGATAACTGTTGTAGCTTCTTTACAGTCACTTAGAGCTTTAACAAAAACTTCTTTTGAGTTTAAACTAAATAAGAGCGGGAATAGAATACAGCACTGTCTAACTTCTCTTAATATTTTCACTTGTTGACTTGTACCCCATTTTGTCTATAACAGCGGCTATGTGTTGCCAGTAAGGTTTTTCATTAATATCTACGTCATATATATATCCAGACCTTTTAGCTTCAAGCAGTCAATTAGTGCACCATGCTGAACTCTGTCAAACGCCTTTTCATATTTAATGAAACAGTCTATATCTTTTTGTTGGTATTGACACTTCTGCATAAGAATAACCAGATTGCATAATATGTCTTAGGTGCCTATTCCTCTACGAAGTCCAAAGTGCTCGTCTACCATGTTTTGTACATATATATATATATATATATATATATATATATATATATATATATATATATATATATATAGTGAAATTTCCCTTGGGCGGATACCAACGGGACCGATGGAAAGTGTCCGTTCAAGAGGGGTGTTAATGAAAACTTTAATTAAAGAATTTGAGACATTTAAAACGTATACTTATGTATGTACGAGTACATACATATTTTTAAAATAAACAAAAAACTTAAGGAAAAAACAAAGATTTGTTACCTTTAGATACATATAAAATATAATAGGAGAGAGTTATACATATGAAATGAAAGGTCACTTTAATGACGCAAAAATTCATATATTGTTGTTTATCTCCTCTTTCTCTTTAAAATAGCGTCCACAAATCGTACTTCATCGGCATTATAAATGTCTCTTGGTGAATATCCCTTAATTAAAGAAGGGCATTTTGCCCAAAATGATGAAACATCTTCAGCAATAACCGAAGCTCCTTCTGAAATCGCTTTAAAACTTTTGTCGGGCGGATTCTAATATGTAGAATATCTCAGAGACTCGGCTATTTCTTTTGCTTTGCATCGTATTAGCGGACCTGAAAAAAACATTAATAATAAGTTTTTAGCATTTTTGTCACAAGCCTACTAATACTCTCACCCATTTTATTCCTTCTTTGAATTGATATGAAGCGAAAATCAACGCACTAATTCCAGAAAACCTTATCTAAAAAAATAATTCATGTCCATACCTATCAAAGAAATGTCCTTATGGCGAGCTGCTATAAATCAGTTATAACCCAACTTGTCAATTTTGGTACCATCACCAGTCAAAAAGCTTCATTTTTCATTCAAATTGCTGTTCGACATCCACTTTTTTAGAAGGATTTGTTATATTTAATTATATCAGCAGCTTGTGTTTCTCCGATAATAAAACGCTTGGATAAGTCCCTTACACTTAACTTTTCCTACAATGAATGTGTCGCCCACTGTGTCTCTTTTTCGCATGCGTGAGACTAATAGTAAATCCCCGCGTGTACCGAAAAATTGAGGTCGGTAAATTTTACTCGGGGAAGTACCTCAGTGAAGGAAGGCAGCGACGTTGTTGCGCGGCGCGATTGGGAAACGCAGCAGCGATACTGGCTTAAGAAAAATGAGACAAGACGTTTATTTTTTATTTATTATTTCTTTGGTCCGCGTCCGTTCAAGAGAATATCCGTCCAAGAGGGAGTTAACATAATGCCAATTATATGAGAGTCAATCGGGATCATGAGAAACTGTCCGTTCAAGGGAGGTGTCCATATAGAAGGGGTACCCGCGGAAGGGAATTTCACTGTATATATATATATATATATATATATATATATATATATATATATATATATATATATATATATATATATATATATATATATTATATATATATATATATATATATATATATATATATATATACATATATATATATATATATATATATATATATATATATATATATATATATATATATATATATATATATATATATATATATACAGGGTGGCCCAAAATTACCGAAGGGGTTTGAGTTCATTATAACTTTTTATTTAAGACATAATTATAATTTTTTTTTTTTTTAAATACAGTATATTAATGGAGAATATTTTTAATTTAATTATGAATAATTATATCTCGCAAGTGGTGGCCATTTTCTGCTTCGCATATTCGTGCTCTTTCCAAGACATTTTCCATAACCTTTCGCAAAACTTCAGGTGTTATGTTGTTGATTTCGTCGCGTATATTGTTTTTTAATTGCTGGATGGTTCTAGGCTTACTAATATAGACTTTTCCTTTCAAATAACCCCAAAGGAAAAAGTCTGGAGCGGTTAAATCCGGTGAACGCGGAGGCCAATTAAAATCGCTTGTACGCGAAATAATTCGTTCACCAAAGATGTCGCGTAAAAAGAGCCATTGTGTCCCTCGCAGTGTGCGCTGTGGCTCCATCCTGTTGGAACCATACTTGCGGATGGTTTCCCACGGCTGGCCTTAAAAAATTTTCCAACATTGTCCGATATCGAACACCAGTGATGGAAACGGCGACACCATGTTCACTTTCAAAAAAATATGGGCCAATTATCCTTTCCGACGAAACACCGCACCAAACAGTACACTTAAGTGGGTGTAATTGTCGCTGTTGAACTACTCTTGGATTTTCCGTAGCCCATATCCTGCAATTTTGCCTATTAACGAACCCATTTAATTGGAAATGGGCTTCGTCGCTCATAATTAAATTATGAATAAAATCATGATTTTCTTCTGGTTTTTGCCGGAAATAAATTGCATAATTAAGTCGTCGCTGGTAATCTGTCGGTTTCAATTCTTGGACAAGCTGAATTTTGTATGGAAACATTCTTATTGTATGCAAAATTCTCTGCAGCGACCTTCGTGAGAGGCAAAGTTGTGTCGAATGTCTCCTGGTTGATGTTTCTCCATCTTCCGGAATACTCTCCTGTACCCGTTCAATATTGTCATCCGTGTGCACCGTTCGTCGTCTGCCGGCACCAGGAAGGTTCCTTACTGCCCCTTGTTGTCGAAAATTTGCAACTAGACGGTTTATTGTTGACTCTGAGGGTCCAACCCGCATATTAAAACAACGACGATATGCACGCTGAGTCAAAACAATGGACCGTTGATTTGAGAAATAAAGTTCAACGATTTGGGTACGTTGTTCAATTGTGTACTGTTCCATTTTAAATTCCTCGAGTCTTCTTTACAAAATACTGAAAAGAAATAAAAAAACAAAATTATAATAAAAAAGTTATAAGGAATTCAAACCCCTTCGGTAATTTTGGGCCACTCTGTATATATGTATATATATATATATATATATATATATATATATATATATATATATATATATATATATATATATATATATATATATATATATATATAGGAACTCTTATTATAAATACGTATAATGCAATCGTGCAGTATATGCCAAGGGATGCATTGTATGCGTGAAAAATCACACTCTGAAATCTTTGTATATTTCATGTTTTAGTATCTAGATCGTAGTTTCGATTTTCCATCGCCCTAGCGATACCAGTTTGTCGGTCCGATGTTCTGTTAGTTTGCCTGTCTGTCTATTGGCACGATAACCCACGAATGATTTGAGATATAGTTTGGAAGTTTGGTACACATATAGTACTTGAATAGAGAAAAAACGTGTAGTTTTTTCAACGATATCGCCCCAGATGGTGGGAGTAATAATGATGAGGGCTAATAAATAATGTTGTAGGGTTTTAAGGACATTATAAAATTGTTTTTGCTTAGGCCTGTAGTTGGAAATGATACTAGTATCGCCCTTCTTGAATACAGGTGTAATTCTTGTCGTTTTCCAGATTTCAGGAAAAGTGTTAGATTTCAGCGATAAGTTATAGATAAAAGACAAGGGCCTCAACAAGAGCACAGTCCTTGATAATAAAACAAAGGACCTTATAGGGCCTTGACTGAACTTATTCTTTGACTTCGCCAAAGCAGTCAAGATCATAGCTTCAGTGAGGCAGGGAAGAGAGACCAGAGGAATCAAATCGGCACTTCCCTGGAGATAATTATGCCCTGTTGGTGTAGGGGCAAAATACATGCCACAAAATGTGTGCAAAAACATCCGCAATCTTTTTCGTATCCATATAAGAGCATACATAGATTCGATTATTCTATAATGATAACCATGTATCAGTGACTTAGTTTACGCATGAACAGTCACGTGGCTCATGTCTAAGACGCGGTGGAAAAGAAGGATCAAAAGGGAATTTGATTAGGAAAAAAAAATCAAGCAGGGTCTAATAGGCGTGGAGGATATTCCTCCCTGAACTACGTTACTGTGTACAACGTATTAACAAGAACAAACTATTCATTTTTGGAGATAAGTCGAATCTTGATTTAAATGGACGACCAAATGTTACCTGGTGCCACATGTACTGCGTTGATGTAGTTGAACTACTGGGGAATATTCCAAGGAAATGGCGAGCAAGATTTTTGCGTTCGTTAGCTTGCACATTATTTTGCAATAACAATACAAAACTTATTAATCTTGATAAGTAGATATTTTAACTGTTTAAGTTCTCTAAAGCTCACAATTATTATTGGCGTAAATTTTTTTTATAACCTTCGAATTGTGAAAACGAATGAATTTTAATAACAACTAGTTATGGTAAAATATATAAAATTGAAGTGAAATAAAGAGGAAAAAGCTTCTAATACATCATTATTATTATATACCATTACATATCATTTTCAGAGCTTTCGAATTCTAAGAATTCGAAAAAACATGAAATATTTTCGTTATTGTCAATCCTAATGGAAACCGTATATAGAGTAGACTAATATGCGATTATAGAGTGACGTTAAAAAAACATTCTAGATAATCGTTTCACGTCTTGTATTGAGATGTTTGATTATTTTTGAATGTAGGAAAACCAAATTCATATCTATTTTTAAAGAGATCAGTTTTTAAAAATTACAGCAAAATTAAAAATAATAGCAATTATGACATTAAATTGGGACTATTTTAAAAATAGTACTGGGGATTTTGCGTTTAACACATTTTACCCTTTCAACATTTATTCACAAAGTGAACAAAAAAATGTGGAGAGTTTTTTACAATTTAAATAAAATTATAGCGTTATTTAAATTTGTCAACCAGTATTTTTAGTAAATAATTTGATAAGTGGATTTACGTCGCAACGTGCAATAAAGGAAAAGTTAAAATTATTTAATAATTGTTTAACAAAGGGAAGTAGTGCATTTTTCGGTAAAAATGGAATTTGTAAAATTTTGTTAAAATTATTTCATAGGAGAAAAGTATCCCATCATAAGACCTAATTGAAGAAAATTTTGTTTTGTACAACTATACTTACGAGAGTGTTTCTCTAAATTGACTACCTGCTATGAAGGAAAGCCAGTTTTTCTCTTCATTGCTGCTACATCACGAATTCGCTTTAGCTGTAGTAAACTCACAGTATCACACTCTGTTCGTTTTTCGAACGATTTGAGAGCTGTTTCCAAAGCCTGAAGTGCTTCCGCATGCGATGGTCCTGCATCATTTTCCACATCTACGTTTTCTTCTGTTTCATCTTCTTGCATTTCCTGCTGTTCGTTTACCTGCAATATGTTTTCAACAATTTCGTCATCCGACATAATCTGAAAACCTTGATCATTACTGTCACAAGTGAGTAACTCTTTCATATCATCAGCATCACATTCCTGGCATATTTGTACGTTTAACATTAGCTCATTTATATCCTTCAAAATAGAATCATCCGATTTGGTTATTGAATTTTCGTTCTCCCGCATTAGTACTCTATTCCAAGCTTTGCTCAAAGTCTTCCTTTCAATCAAATCCCACGCATCTACCACCATGAAAAAACACTCCTTTAAATTCATTTGCTTGAAAAATGACAAAACGATTTCTACGTCATCTTCATCAACAGATAACAATCTACGTAAAAGTTGATTTCTATAAAGTCAATAACACTTTGATCCATTGGTTGTAGCAAGGATGTCACATTAGGGGGCAAAAATGTTACTTTAAACTTTCCATTTTCTCTCTCTAACAGTTCAGCCGAAGGATGGGTTGGCGCGTTATCCAGTAAAAGTAGGACATTTTCTTGTTTGCCAATTTCGTTTTGATATTGTTTTACTTCAGGGATGAAAGTGTTGTCATATCAGTCAATGAATATTTCGGAGTTCATCCATGCGCTTTTTTGGTTCTTGTAAATTAAAGGTACCCTGATATTTTTGAAGCATCTGAGGTTTTTGGATTTTCCGATGAGGAACAAAGGAATTTTATGGGCCCCGGTAGCGTTAGCGCAAATTAATATTGTTACTCGCTCTTTACTAGTTTTATATCCTGGAGCTGAACTCTTTCGTCGAGAAGCTAAAGATTTTGACGGTAATGATTTCCAGTTTAATCCGGTTTCATCAGCATTATAAACAAAATCCAAGTCGTAGTCATTTTCATCCAATTCCATCTTTAAAAGAATTTACTGCATCTACATCAGCTGACATTTTTTCACCTTGTATTTCCAATTCGCGAAGTCCATGACGAGATTTAAATCTGTACAACCATCCGTTACTCGCCACTAACGATTCATCGCTACCTATTTTTTTATTTAACTGTAATGCTTTTTCCCAGAGCAAAGGACCAGATATCGGTTGTCCAGTTGCTCGTTTTTGTAAAAACCAACAATACAAAGCTTCTTTTAAAAATCATTTTTCGATGTTTACTCCCGTCTTGACTATCTAATTTGCAAGTGTACTTCAAAATTGAATCGGTATTCTTCTTAATATCACTTATCGTGGATGTACCTACACCATACTTATCAGCTAACTTACGACCGGTTTCTCCTTTCTTTAATGAATGAATAATATTTATTTTATCTTTAAGCGATAACATCACTCTCTTACGCTTCGACATTTTTAAGTACAGACGTGACACGACACAGCGAACTAACTAAAACAATAACGAAACTCGTAGGGCAGAGATCGCGCGGTGACACGACACAGCGGAGTACAATAACAATTGGTAACTAACTAAAACAATAACAAAACGCGTGGGGCAAAGAAAGAGCGGGGCGCGGGCGGGTAATGCAATTTTCGACATTCCGTGCATGCATGGATTCGACTAAGTATATTACAATGCAGGTTTTCACGGATGGTGGATTGTGTTACTTAAAAATTCCTGGTTTCAATCAATTAATAAATTTGCACGACGTTTAGCCAAAATCTCTCATTTGGCATTTTCAAGTGCTCTGGCTGTCGCTGCTACTGGATACTGAGCAACAAGATCACAGTGTGTGACTGTCACTTATGTTGTTTACATATTCTGTGATGTAAATTTTCATATATTTTTTGGTTAGTTTGCCTCTTGCTACAAATTCAAAAAGTTGCATGATGAATATTTTTATTTGTTTTTTTCTCTCCTTAGTACATAACATAAACTGAATACTATGATACTGATATAAGACCTGTTTTACTAGAAGTAACAGGTAAAATTTTTATTGGAGAAGGCACACCAAAAATCCTTTTGATATTATTTCTTTAATATTATTATATTAACATATTGTAAAATAAAATATTAATATTTAAAGAGTATTAAAACTACATACTAAATTATGGTAAAATTATTAGTAATTACCGAGCTCTCCGCGTCTTATCCGCTCGAGTGTCGCTCGGAAACTTATGCCATTTATTAAGTCGCTAATTATCAATTACGTCGAGTTTGAACAAGAGGGCGCTTTATACTTAGACAAGGTTAAGAGAGAAATTACCGATTATTTTGGAAACGATATTATTATCTTTAAAAATTAAATTAAATTATATGTTATTCTGTGTGAACATGTTATTTTTTTGGTAACGATAATGGCATAACTGTAAATTACATTGATTTGAGGGAAAATTTGACGAGAGGTTCGGGAAGTTTTTTTAATCGCTGCTAGGCCTTGCCATCTTAATGCTTTTAGAATATGACCAAAATTGAGATAATTGATGTAATTGTAGGACACCTTTAGAAAAAGAAAAGAATATTTTCATATTTAATATCTTCGTTATTATTTTGTTTAAACATATCAGAATTATTAAAAGGGCCTTATATACATATATATATATATATATATATATATATATATATATATATATATATATATATATATATATATATATATATATACCAGGTGTACAAGTATGAAATGCGGATTTTTTTTCTAAAAAAACATGTTAAATTCGGAAGATTGATAAAAAGTGCTTTATTCAAAGTGTACTCCATCGCTTGTTATACATTTTTCCCATCTTTCGGGCAATTTGTGAATACTACGCCAGTAAAAATCTTCCCCTTTTGCTGCGAACCATTCATCGAGCCATTTTTTCACATCTTCGTACGAACCAAAGCGCTGCTCAGCAAGTGCGTGACCCATCGATGCAAACAAGTGGTAATCGGAAGGAGCCAAGTCTGGTGAGTAAGCCGCATGGGGTAGAACTTCCCAGCTGAGTGCTTCCAACGAATCGCGAACTGGTTTTGCGTATGTGATGGAGCATTGTCATAAAGAAAATTGACTTTGAGTTGCCTCTTTCGGTATTTTGGCCTTTCTTCAAGCAGCGAACGGTTCAAATCGGTCAATTGTTGTTGGTAACGTTTAGTATTAACAGTTTCCCAGGTTTTAACAGCTCATAATAGACCACGCCCCTCTGGTCCCACCAAACACAGAGCATCATCTTTCTGCCAAAGCGATTCAGTTTTGCGCTCGATGTGGATGGTGCGCCTGGGTCTACCCATGATTTTTTGCGCTTGGAATTCTCAAAATAAATCCACTTTTCATCCCCTGTAACTATACGATGCAAAAACGACTTCTTTTTGTACCGAGCGAGCAGAATGTCACACGTGTTTTTGCGCTTTTCCATTTGCCTGTCGTTCAACTCATGTGGTACCCACCTACCGGTCTTCTGAATCTTTCCGATTTCTCGTAGCCGATTGGAAACAGTTTGTTGACTAACGCCCAATTGCTCGGCGAGTTGTTTTTGTATGTGCGAATCATCTTCGTCCAACAATGCTTGCAATTCCACATCTTCGTATTTCTTTTGGCGATTTTCCACGTTCCTTGTCTGCAACAGCGAAGTCACCACTTTTGAAACGCCGAAACCATTGCTCACACGTATCTTGCGGTGGAGCGTGTTCACTATAAGCTTCTCGAAGTAATCGGTATGATTCAACAGCAGTTTTCTTCAAATGAAAAAATGCTGTCCGCGAATGCTCTTTTTTCGGTATAAATTTCGACATATTGAACACAACAACACAACACTATGCACACACTTTTCCAATTTATCACTCGTGCGCATCTGACACTTGTTGATGACACAACAAAATAGCGCAGTGTCAAATCTTTATAGCACAAACTGCACTGGTGTACCATCGGTTGTCTGAAATCCGCATTTCATACTTGTACATCTGGTACATATATATATATATATATATATATATATATATATATATATATATATATATATATATATATATATATATATATATATATATTCTTCTTCTTCTTGAAGTGCCATATCCGATAATATCCGATACGGACGTAGGCGAGCGACCTTCTCGCGTTTGCCTGTGATTGGTGCCTTTTTAAGTGTTCCACAGGCAAAGGGGGCCTACAGTTTAATGCCAGTTCCGAATGTATAATGATGATGATACTATGAGTGGTTTGCCATTGCTTTCCTGAGGGAGGCGACCGTCAAATTGTAAAGGTTTTTTTTTTTATCATTTTCCCGGAGCAAGGTACGAACCTGGGTCGCCGGCGCAAAAAGCAGATTCCCTACTCACATCGCCGCCTCCATATGTATATATATATATATATATATATATATATATATATATATATATATATATATATATATATATATAGGTGTATATTTCTTTTTTGCTTGGTAATAGGTGGCAAAGTAAAAAAACTATTTTTATTTACGATGTGTCTATCGGACATAAAGTAGTGCTTTTCCAAGTGATTTATTTTTAAAATGAGTAAATTACGTTTTAAAGTTCCAATTAAAAATTTGCTATTAAACATCTAAATAAAATCACTTTGGAAAATATACCTGGGACTTTTTGTTGGTAAGAAATAATCTTTGTTCATTTCAAATAGATAGGATTGTATATTTTATTTTTTTCTTTATTTGGGTGTGAGTTTATATTAGCACAGGACGTAGTTTGCGTTCGGATGCACTGTTTACACATGGTTGAGATGATTTAGGATGATTCAACTATGGTAAACTTAATTATTAATATTTTATCTTTTCACCATTTAGTATTCTTCTAGTTCTTCTTGCGTTATTTCATTATCATTTTTTTTTCAATAATTTGCATCTTGTGTCAGTATTTATATGAAGTTGAATGTATGTTTTCTTTTGCGTTTCCTGTTGTTGTACATTTGAGGCATTTTTAGGCTACTATTCAATGTGCTATCTGTATTATGTTTTGATCTCCATATACTGTTTGGGGCAGTTTAGACATTGGACAGAATACTTTGACTTTCTTTTTATTGGGAACTTTACTTATTAACGGTAATGATGTAAATAAAGATTTAATCAATTTTTTGTTTTATGACAAAAAGTATTGTTATGTTTGGATAAAATATGTTTAATTTTTTCAGATATACCGGCCATGTATGACATGGTAACATATTTTTTTATTATTGTCTTAAAATACACATTCTACTATATATATATATATATATATATATATATATATATATATATATATATATATATATACATATATATATATATATATATATATATATATATATATATATATATATATATCTATATATATATATATATATATATATATATATATATATATATATATATATATATCTATATATATATATACATATATATATATATATATATATATATATATATATATATATATATATATATATATATAAGAAGGGCCATTTAAAAGTTTAAATTTAACAATGCAATAAAAAAAATACACATTCTACTATATATATATATATATATATATATATATATATATATATATATATATATATATACATATACATATATATACATATATATATATATATATATATATATATATATATAATATATATATATATATATATATACATATATATATATATATATATATATATATATATATATATATATATATATATATATATATATATATATATATATATATATATATATATATATATATATATATATATATATATATATATATATATATATATAGGGTGGGCCATTTAAAAGTTTAAATTTAACAATGCAATAAAACAAAAACGGTTTGAAATTTTGCCAAATTTATTTTTTTGTTGTGAAGTACAATTGTTCCGGTTAGAGATGGAATATTATTTCATTCATATGGCTGCCGCGGCTGGCCTCACAGTACCCCATTCGATCGGACCAATTTTTTCGAGCACTTTTTCGAGTGTATGGGGTCGTATCTCGGCAATGGCATCACGAATGTTGGCCTTCAAATGCTTAATTGTCTCTGGTTTGTCGGCATAACACTTGTCTTTAACGGCGCCCCACAGAAAATAGTCCAACGGTGTCAAATCGCAGCTTCTTGGCGGCCAATTGACATCACCATTTTGGCTAATTAAACGGCCATCAAACGTTTGACGCAATAAATCGATTGTGGCATGAGATGTGTGGCAAGTTGCACCATCCTGTTGAAACCAAACATCGTTCACATCAATACCATGAAGAGCGGGCACAAAAAAATCGGTTATCATGGTGCGATAGGTGTCTCCATTGACCGTAATGGTTGCGCCGTCCTCATTTTCAAAGAAATATGGGCCAATGATGCCTCCGCTCCACAAGCCGCACCAAACAGTCACTCGTAATGGGTGCATTGGCTTCTGTAAGACCACGTGTGGGTTTTCTGAGCCCCAAATACGGCTATTTTGCTTATTATATATTAACGTACCCACCAAGATGAAAATGAGCTTCATCCGAAAAGATAATTTTTTTGGCAAAATCGACATCATCGTGCAGTTTTTCGTTGGCCCATCTAACGAAGCGAAAACGAAGCGGATGGTCATGCGGCTTCAACTCTTGAACCAATTGAACTTTGTAAGGCGTCATACCGAGATCTTTTCGCAAAATTCGACGTAAACTGGTGCGTGAAATGTTCAATTCTTGAGAACGATGACGAGTTGATGTTGATGGAGTCTCACGCACACTCTCAGCCACAGCTTCGATATTTTCGGGTGTACGCACTGTACGAGCACGCTCACGTCTTGGCGCATCAACAATGAAACCAGTTTCACGAACTTTAGCAATAAACTTGCGTATACCGGGCACTGTTGGTCCTTCTCTGCGACCAAATTTTGTACGACATTTTCGTGCAATTTCCGACCAATTGTCTTTGTTTTGGAAATAAATTTCCAATAAATCCCAACGTTGCTCAAGCGTACATCGATTCATTTCGTTCAGTGGAGATAATATATTGAATTTTGTGACAGAATAGAATAACATAAGTATTGCCAGATTCGAAATAACCGGTGGTTCAAATTTAAACCGATAGATGGCCCACCCTTGATATATATATATATATATATATATATATATATATATATATATATATATATATATACAGTGGGGCCCCCATTATCCGGGGCTCTATTATCCGGGGTTCCAATCAACCGGGGTCCCGAGTGGTCCATTTTTTTAAGGTGTTTTTGACACTATTTCGCTTTAATTATGTATTATTTTTATTAAAAAATGAATAAAATTCATATTACATATTTAGATTATTATTAACACATATTACTAGGAGATATATATATATATATATATATATATATATATATATATATATATATATATATGTAATAATTATTATTTTTATTTAAAAAAATAAAACAAAATAAAGAATGAAAAAAACACGGCAAGCTGGTATCGGAAGAATGAGATGTTTCGGAAAACTACCACAGTTCAATTCATACTCCAAGAACGGTAATGTTAAAGTCGCTTCTATGAAACTCTCACTGGGCTGTTTGACTGCTGAAGAAAATTATTTACTCAGTTGTGCTTTGCTCTCTATCCTAGAACAACCAAAATGTCTCAAAAAAGAAAACGTGTCGTGTTAACAATTGAACAAAAATTAGTTATAATCAACCGAGTTGAAAAAGGTGAACGTATAACAAAATTGCCCGCTGAATTAGGAGTTGACAAACCCTTCGCGATATGGTGAAGAAAAAAGAGACATTTCCTTCTTCGTGTCGTCGTCGGCCCAAACGACGTGTCCTTCTCGGAAAACAATGAAGACCTCTACATTAAAAGACGTCGATCAAACGGTGTATCAATGGTTCGTGCAAAAACGCGCGAAGGGAGTTCCTATTTCCAGACCAATGGTGAGTGAAAAAGCGTTTCATGAAAATTAAAAATTGAGGAGCCATTCTCCGCTTCCCATGAATGTCTTAACAAGTTTAAAAAAAGACACGGTATTAGGCAGTTGGACATTCAAGGTGAGAGCCTTAGCGGTGATTATGTTATAGCCACATTATTTATTGAAAATTTAAACTTTTTGGTTACAAAATTTAATTCAACATTCGATCAGATTTATAATGCAGATAAATCAGTATTGTTTTGGAAAATGCTTCCTTCAAAAACCTTAGTAGCTCAGTCCGAAAAATTTGCTCCTGGTCACAAATCCAGCAAAGAAAGACTCACAATTATGACTTATTCTAATGCTTCAGGAGAACACAAGTTAAAATTAATCATTATAGGGAAGGCAAAGAAACCTCGATCGTTTGAAGGAACCGAAATTAGAAGTCTTCCTTGCGATTATTATAATTACTCAAAAGCTTGAATGAATCAAGCAATTTTTACGTCGTGGTTTAAAGACAAATTTGTACCTTCAGTACGTCAGTACTTAAAAGAGAAAGATCTACCCCTTAGAGCTGTTTTATTGGTCGATAATGCTCCGTCCCATCCAGCTGAATCAATCTTGGCAACCGAAGATGGGCAAATTTTCGTTCATTATCTTTCAGCGAAAGTAACGTCACTAATCTAGCCGATGGATCCAGGGGTAATATCAAGTTTAAAACGAACATGCAAAAAAATATTCCTACGATTTCTACTCGACGAAAATAGTAACATCCAGTCAATAAAAGAAATCCTAAAGAAGTGGACAACAAAAGACGCTATTTTTGCTGTGTGTGATGCCTGGGTAAATTTACCCCCTACAACATTAAAACTTTCATGGGCCAAAATATTAGAACAAGAAAATTTAATTCAGCAAACCTCAGAAGATATCGAAACTGACTCATATCTTGACATCGCTAAAACTCACCCATGTTGACAGGGATGATATGATAAATTGGCTGGAAAGTAACATGAACGAAGAAGGTTTCGAAAAACTAACAGAAACCGAAATAGCAGATCTCCACAGAAAAGACGGGCCATCGCAGATTGACCATGGAAGCGAGATTGATGACAATGAAGATTCGTTTATTGTTTTGGAAACGAAGAAAATTAAAAGCAACCAAGCGTTAGAGGCGACGGAACTTCTGTTAAATTATTTTGAACAGGAGAACGCCGATTATAGCGGAATCATCGCGTTACGGGCCATGAGAACAGATATTAGAAAATAAATCTTTAATAAAAAAAAGTAAAATTACCGATTTTTCTCTAACTGAAAATTTAATGCATATTTATTATGGACATTTGTATACATATTGAAAATTAATAATAATGTAAAACGTTTGCTCCTATTAAAAAAAATCTTCTACCCAGTTTTTCTTAATTAACATTCCTATCTAGCACATTTAATCAATAAAAAATTGTGATTTGTTTATGCGGAGTTTTTGATTAACCGTGGACCCCCCCCCCGTCATTACTCCAGATAACGGAGGTCCTACTGTAGGTATATATATATATATATATATATATATATATATATATATATATATATATATATATATATATATACTGTGATCAAAAAATAGTAAATCTTTTAAATTTAAATCGCCCGGGCATTTCTAAATCGGATTAATTTTTTTTCGTTGGGTTGGTAGGACCTTAACTGCCATCTGTGTTAAATTTTAAGACCATAGCGTCAGTAGTTAATAAGATTCGCTTGCATTCGTTCAACAACAAAAGTGCGTTTTTCGATTTTTAACATGAGTGAAAAAATTCAGCAAAGAAATTGCATTAAATTTTGTTTTAAAAATGGTTTTTCAGCTTCCCAAACGTTCGAATTTGTCTCAAGATGCCGGAATTATGGGCTGATAACTCTTGGTTTTTTCATCACGATAATGCGCCTTCTTACACAGCATTGGTTCTTCGCGATATGTTATATATAATAAATAATTTCACAACAACCTTATTGGAATTTTTAACGTTACAAAAATTACAAACAACAAACGATTTTACACATATAAAATTCAATTTAAATTTTAACATTAAAAATAATTTTAGTTAAAATTAACCAGTTACAACGTTTTTACATGACTAAATTTTAAATTTGGGGCTTTTGTAGATTTGTGCTTTGTATGTACGAGTACGTAATTTATACAAAACTTGCATATATCGGTAAACAAAGCTGTAATAGGACAACACCAACGCTAAATAAATTTATGGTGATTACTGATTATTTTCTCAGCTCATTAAAATATAATTTTATAAAGCGATATTAAAAGTTATTAGATTTTTAAATACTATTTAATTGTCAAGAATATATTATAATAAAGGGTGTCCTAAAATTCACGCAAGATTTGAATTTGGCGCCGTTTGTATGGTAAAGTGTTGCCAACAAAACCAAAAACAGCGTGACAGCTGACAGTTCAGGGTTATTAAAAATAGAGCGCTACACGAAATAACAATTCGTTTTCATTGTTGAGCAATATTTTAAAAATAATGAAAATTTGGCAACTACAGTTCGGAATATTCGTACAAAATATGGTTGGAATTGTGATTTAACCTCATCAACTGTGAAGAGATTAATTGAAAAATTCAGGGAGACTGGATCAATTAGTGATCTTAAACGCTCTGGCCATCCTTCAACAAGTCCATAGCGTCAGTAGTTAATAAGATTCGCTTGCATTCGTTCAACAACAAAAGTGCGTTTTTCGATTTTTAACATGAGTGAAAAAATTCAGCAAAGAAATTGCATTAAATTTTGTTTTAAAAATGGTTTTTCAGCTTCCCAAACGTTCGAATTTGTCTCAAGATGCCGGAATTATGGGCTGATAACTCTTGGTTTTTTCATCACGATAATGCGCCTTCTTACACAGCATTGGTTCTTCGCGACTTTTTCATCAAAAATTCAACTCATACAATTCCTCAATCGCCCTATTCACCTGATTTAGCTCCGTCGGACTTCTGGCTATTCCCTAAACTCAAAAAACCGCATCGAGGACATCGTTTTGAGTCGATTGAGGAGATTAAAACCGAAACGAAGAAGGCTTTAAAGGCCTTCGTTATGATGTCAGCCTTAATTGAAAATGCCGCCGCTTGTGAAATCAGATTTGTGATTCGTTTTCTAAATGCAAAGAAAGTTAAACCAAGTGAAATTTATCGGCAAATCTGCGAGGTTTACGGACAAACTGCTATGAGTGATTCAATGGTCAGAAGATGGGTCAGACAGTTCAATGAAGGACGTGATCAAGTGCACGATGAAGAACGATGTGGACGCCCGTCTTTGGTTACTGATGAACTGGTTCACGCAATTGAAGAGAAGCTTAAGCAAAACCTTAAGTTTACAATTAGTGCTCTTGCTATGGAATTTCCGCAAATCTCACGATCACTAATTCATGAAATTGTTAATGAAAAACTGAAATTTCGAAAACTTTGCTCACGTTGGGTACCCAAAATTCTTACTGAACAACACAAAAACAACGGATGGGCAGTGCACTTCAGTTTTTGACAGGCTACAATGAAGACGGTGAAGATTTTCTTTCTCGGATGGTCACGGGGGATGAAACTTGGGTATCTTACGACACCCCAGAAACTAAACGGCAATCAATGGAATGGAGGCACACTTCGCCCCCAACGAAAGTTAAGCCTAAGCGAATCTTGACACCTCGAAAACTCATGTGCACCGTTTTTTGGGACAGAAAAGGCATTTTGCTGATTGATTTCTTACCACGAGGCTAAACAATCAATGCACATGTTTACTGCGAGACCCATTAAGAAATTGCGCCGCGCAATACAGAACAAGCGCCGAGGATTACTGTCGAAAGGTGTTTTTTTCCACTTTAATGCCCGACCTCACACTGCGAACGTGACAAAAGAACTCCTACAGGAATTTGACTGGGACGTGTTTGATCATCCTCCGTACAGCCGGACCTCGCTCCTAGCAACTTTCATCTCTTCTTACACCTAAAATCTTTCCTTGGTGGTCTACACTTCAACGATGATGACGAGCTGAAAGAACATGTTACCACATGGTTGAAAACACAGGCGGCAACCTTCCATGAAGAAAGCATACAAAAACTTGTGCCACGCTATGACAAGTGCCTATAAAATTTCGGAAGCTATGTAGAAAATTAGTTTAACAGTTGTAGATTTTTGTACAATAAATATTTTTTCTGTATCTGCATACGTTTTTTTTTTATATAACCAAACGGAACTTACTTTGTGGATATACCTCGTATATATATAATGTTATATATAATAAATAATTTCACAACAACCTTATTGGAATTTTTAACGTTA
>CM032455.1:139743557-140006229 GCA_019049505.1 Pachyrhynchus sulphureomaculatus
AGAAGTGATCTAAAGTATCATTAAATATGTAGTACAAATCTATTGAAAGACATCTCTCTAATCTAACAACAGTAAACACAGTGGCTGTGGTTATGTCTTCAACAATTTATTAATAAAAATTATGTAAAATTTCTGTGATGACATAGTACTTGCGAATGCTTATTAGATTATAAATAAGATCTTGAGAAGCAACGGGGTAGAGCATTTTCGAATAAACATATCTGCAAAGGTAACAAACAGTTAAATGAAATAAATGAGTAACCAAAACTTTATGATTATGTCCTTCAATTAAGTGAAATATTTGTGCGAGGTAGTGTAAAATAGACTATCTAATTAAAGAAATATACAGCTCCTCAAGTAAATTGTTTGAACTTCCTACCTTATATTTATTGGGATAACTTATTTAAGATGCAATGAATTAACGATTTCAAATTTTGTACACTCACACATTTCCTTGAGATAATGAACAAACTTTTACGATTATTATTTATAGTTGAATCTATAAAAGTTTAAGAGAGGGGAACGTGGTTAGAGTAATTATTTCTTCTGTCTACCACATTATATGTCCTTTTAGGGTATAGGATATAGTACGTAAGGGCTGAGAAGGTTTCAGTAAGTATATCTGCAGTCCTTTTACAACTTACTTCTTTTTTGTGATTATTTTAAAGTACCTTCTTCTTCTTATATGGGCCATATCAGATCCTGACGTTGGCTATCACTTATATTCATCCCTGTTCCCGGCGACCCGGAATAACTCTTCGACGCTATGGATTCCCGTCCAATCTCGTATGTTTCTCAGTCAAGCAGGCCTCCTACCAACGCCGCCGCGCCTGCTCTCAATGTTTCTCTTCATTATGAGCTGCAATAACTCATAATGTTTGCCACGAAGAACATGTCCCAAATTCTTAAACTACCACTCATTTCAAATATTGAGTTTTTATATTCGGATTAAGCATAATATTATCGATTTTAGATCAATGGTAGTATCTCGGTACATAAAAACAATATGAATTCTTTTCCATACCTGCCAAGATAAATCTCATCCAAAACCTAATTATGGCTGTAATTAAGTGATATCTTAAAACTATAAGAAGGATAAAAATATTTAGAAAATTGTTAGCACGAAGTGAAAGGGCTTAACAGGAAGATTTTGGAAGTAAAAAAGTGTCTTGATAAGCCTTAGTCATACCTCTCTTATAGGAAATTTGTAGGGAGTAAAGTTAATGGAACATTAAGTGGGAAATAATGTGGTAATTCTTAATACCTAACGATTTTGAAATTATATTTGTTTAACTCGAACTGAAATAGTTACACTAACTAAGAAATAATATTACTTTATATTAGATTGTGTAAAATTTGGGAGACTTTCTAACGGTTTGCCTATCATTGCACAAAGCACCTTCAACTTTTCGTGATTAGATTACTGAATAAGCCAAAAGAGGCACAAACCAAGCATTGCCTGGCTGTTGTTCACCGAAGTGGGGCGTAGGCTAATAATTGGTTTCTATATGTAAAGCAGACCGTAGCCTATGTCACTGTTAATGTTGTTAGAGTGTTTGTAAATTTGAGTTGATTACCCGTTCACGTAATAATAAAATATGATCTTCTGAAGTATTAATTGTCTAAAAATTGATTTACTTTTGTTCTCATAGCATTACTTTGGAATTATATTGGTGCAATGCATATCAAATGTTGCCTATTAATAACCCTTACCACTAAATTCAAGAAGTTACTGTTGTTAGTTAACAACGTGCCCCTGCCAGAAAGATGAGCCTGTGTGATCTTATGTTTATTAGAATTTTTTAAAAATATTTTTATGTTTTATCTCATTCTAAAATCTTCAGAACACAGAACTGAGGACTCTGTATATAATATAGACTAAATTGTGTAACACTGGTCCAATAATCTAACCCCAGTTTCTAGAATTCACGAGTAAAAATAACAAAGGCGACTAAAACAAGGCTAGGAAAAACTATAGGTCAGATTTAGAGAGTAACAATCCCTTAATAGTCTCTTAATAAGGTAGAGGATTTATTGTAGATTCTCCCATTAATTGCAAATACAGGGTGCAACGCCTAAATCCCGACAAATTAAACATTTTTTTAAAAGAAAATTTTATTCGTCAAAAACTTAAAATGAAAAAAAAATCTTTTGCATGCCAGTTATGTGACCTATTTAGAGTGGAATTATTCGATGTAACTTCCGTCCGCCGCAATGACCGCCTCCATCCTTGGCCTGAAGCGTTCGTACGCTCCCTTTAAAGCAGGGCTGTCCATAGTGGCAAAGGCTGCTTCGATAGTGGTGCGTAAAGATAAGATGTTAGTAACTCTTTTGATTACGCTGCAAGTATAGTAGTCCAGGTGGTTCAAATCGGGGATATTGGTGAGCCAGAACTCTTTAGACCAGAACATGTCCACGATATCCGATAATTAGTTTTGGACCAAATGGCTCGTGTGTGCCGGTTCACCATCCTGTTGATACACATACACGCCTCATGTCGTACACAGCTGGTCAACGAAGCGAGTTATTTCAGTCGCCGAACGTCCAGCGTGAAGACTTTCTATAATCGCGGCTCTTTGGTTGTACTTCGCACTTGTTCGGCTCGGTCATTTCGAGGTTATAACTGTTTACTAGAAGTATGTGGCTTTCACGAACGTCAACAACAACTATATGGCGGCAAATTCAAATTTAAATTTGTCTAGATTTAAGAACCGCACCCTGTAAATAAAATAGCGACCATCGATACTAAATTATGTACATTTGTAGATGGAATATCATTAACCCCTAGCGTACACACTACGTAGTAAAAAATCCTCCTTCATAAATTACTCTTTTAAGACCTCCGACTGTCCGAAACAAATTTCTCGCTTGTAAAAATAATTAATGGCGCTAAACTTTATCCGTTCGGTTTACTTGTTGACCTTTTTTCATGACCTGCAACCGAGCTCCGTAATACGGGTTGCCTAAGATGCCCCATTGGTTAGAGTGGGGAGAGCCGCAACCTCATTGGAGGCCCGCAGCACTACGACGTTAAAGCTCACCATCAAGATCTATGCGGAAACGTATATTACGGATTAGTAGTCCGGAAGTCTATGTATTAATTTGGAGACAGAATTCTTTTATTAGTTGATGATTTTTAAAAAAAAAATGGTTAAACCTTAAAGCTAATTATGAAATATATGGAGATAAGTATCATATTTCTCACGGTTGTGTAAGGAATCTAAGGCAGTTGTCGATTTTAGGTTCCTGAAGAATCTTGATGAAATGTTTACCTTTAGTTATGTACTAGAAGCTGGCTATTTTTTTTTTTATCGCTCACCTCCCCACCTCGGTAGAAATTTTATCCTTTTTCCATATCCCAAGGATGTCGGCGAGAATTTTGTATTTCACGGCACCTTTTAAACAACGCGGTAGTCCTGCTACGGACGTTATTTGCATTTCTGCAAACAACTACTACCTATGTGTCGCTAGGTGGTGGTGTTTTAGCTCTATCGAATTATTGTATTAAGAGGATGTCCATGTTTTACAGTACTCCACCGTGGATTTTGAGAAAAAATCACTTGTTCTGTCATATGTAAAAAAACAAGACAGAATAGTATTTCAAGTATGGGTAAAAAATAGTTTTCATTGCTTCCGATATTATTCTTAATTATGAATTTCTATAGTTTGGTAGTGTATAGTATTCAAACTATTCATCTAAATGCAAGAAGCGCCACTTTCTAGCTGAGAAATTTTGCATTTTAATAAGGAAATAAAAAAACCGGTCAAGTTCAAGTTTGACTTGCGCAATCAGTGTTCTGTAGGTTGATTGCTTTTAAAATAAAAATGTTTGTTATGGAGGCATAAAATGATCAGTGACTTCACAAAACACACCTCAAATGAGTTTTCAAGAAAGTTTTTTTCCGATATTTACTGACCTTGAAATTTTTGTTTTTTTATATATCAGATAAATTATTAAATGTAATGCACTGATAATTTTCGTTCAATTGACACCCTGTGGAGAACATTCCAGAATTTTCTAAAAACTTTTTGATCAGTACTTTTCGAGATAAGGGGGGACAGCGATTTTTTTCGCGATTTTTTAAAAATAATACAAAGAAAAGTGTGCGCAAGTATTACATTATATATAATTTTGAACTCGTGTTTTTACAAGCTGTCATTTGAGACCCTGTTAAAAGAAAAATTTGGTCACTTCCGATTTCACCCCCAAAACTAACCCCTTAGTCAAAATTTAACTTTCGAAACTAGACGGCTCTGATGAGACCATCAATTCCTATATTAGTACCAAATTTCGATTTTCTATGTCAAATAGTTTCGGAGAAAATCCGGTGTGACAGACAGATGGACATACAGACGGATAGACAGACGGATAGAAAGACGGACAGACAGACGGACAGACAGGCGGACAGACAGACAGACAGAGAGACGGACAGACAGACACCGAAGTGATCTTATACGTGTTCCGTACGGAGCACTAAAAAGATGTTACTAAATTATCTACGCAGCATAATTACTGGTCTATTGAATACGAAGGCGTATTGATAAGTTTCTAGCGTAGAAAGAACAAACAAATCTCCAAAACAAAAAAGTTTTTGAGATATATTTAGTTAATAGTTATAAAGTAATTTTAGACCTTTTAAAAAAATCCTTGTATTGGTTGGCAAATTAGTCTTAGGCAACATTTAGTACTTCTTTATTTGTGTCCCTTCAAATATTTCTTCAATTTTGAAAATAGGTGGTAGTCCAAGGGAGCTAAATCAGAGGAATAGAGAGGATGATTAATCAGTTCAAAGCGAAATTCTTTTGTTTTTTCCAAAATTAATAGCGACATGCAAATCTTGCAAAAACAGCACCCTTTTGACACTTCTCTGCGGCGTTTTTTCATAATTTTTTTGCGATGTTTAGTTAATATTGATGAATAATATTCTCCAATCACTGCTTCGCTGTGTTCCAAGTAGCCTGTAAGAAGTATCTCATCAAACGGAAGCAAGAATTTTTCGTGATGATTTATGTAAGCGAAACTTTTTGGGGCAAGGTGAATCAGCATATTTCTATTCCTTCGGCTGTACCTTTGTCTCTGGATGATAATGGTGGACTCACATTTCATTTATATTTACCAGTCGATTCAAAAACTTAGATTAATCCTCCTGAAAACGGCTACAAATTAATTATTTTAAATGTTGTGACTGTCAGTTGTTCTTGTTCGGCTTTTAGATATTTAGGGATCTATTTAACTGCTAATTTTCGCATCTCCAAATCAGAATGTACAATGTGAAAAACACGTTCATATGAAATGCTTAGAGTTTCTGCTAGACAATTCAGCACAATTCATCGATTCTCCATAAATTATTTCATATAGAGCCTCAGCATCCTCGGGTCGACATATAAACGAATCTTTCATTACGGTGTTCATCACTGATGTCGCTTCTTCCTTTCCTGAAACCGCAACCAAATTTTTAAATTGTGCAGGAAGGACATTACTCTTTCAATGAATTAAGTATATCGTCGTAAATTTCTTTAGCGAGCAATTCTTTCAAAAAGAGGAACTTTTTCGATATTTAATTTTACTAGAATTACAGTTTTTGTTAGTCAGATCTTCTTCCAAAAACTCACTATAAATAGCGCAGTAAAATCTGGTCCACTAAACTTTATATGCGTATTCACTAAATATCAAATTACTATCCGTAGCAACCGCATCTCTTTTTGACAATGTGAAGTGGCATAGGCTAGCTAGTTAGATACTCACAATATCAATATCACTACTTGTTGACATCCTAGCTATCGTAAGCTAGACGTAAATTGAAATTTCTTCTAGTGAAATGTTGTTTGTTTTTAAAACCACTAGAAAAATCGTTCCTATTCCAAGTTCACTTGCTATAGGTAGTCCAGAAACTCTTATTAGAGAAGACAGCAAAATGCTGGGCGTACTGTTTTTGTGTTGTTTGTATGGCGCTGTAAGAACTTCTAGTACCTGCTCTATATGGCTTTGAGAATATGTTTTTTTTTTAAGAAATACGGAGACAAACTTCAGCATTTTAAAATTAACTATACGTATAACAGTACAAAGAAAAGTAACGAGAACCTTCTAAAGTTTCTGTGTGATTAGCAACCATATAAAGCAGTTAATTTTAAATAATGTAATATGAATGTCTTATTAATTTAATCACGTGCGGCGTACATTTTATTTTTAATTTTGAAGCATGTGAAACCTCTAATCACTTTTTATTATTTATACTTCTTCCAATATTAAAACGGCTTTCTTAAAGTAGTAGAATAACGACGTAAACAATCTCCCAAACTTTCGTCGAGATTTTACAAATTTTCATAAACACTCTCGTACTATTAAATCATCAATTCATTTTCCTTATCCGGCGGCTCGTTTTCTCGGAAGCAGTGAACTTCCAAGTTATTGTTTGTAGGAAATATGAGGATTATGCTGACAAAGAAGCTGCCATCCTACCTAAGGAAACTAAGAGAATCATGTGTTTGTTACAAACCCTGAATAGTAAAAAGGATTACGTTGTGTATTGCTTAATAATTGGTTATTAAAGAATTAAACAGAGCATATATATACTAGCCGTGCCCGCGGCTCCGCTCGCGTCGACTTGATTTACTATTATCGTCACTGCTTATCCCTCATGTTTCCTAAGGTAATAAAATATATCCTATAACCTGGCCAGAGAATATATATATTTAAAAAAAACACGTAAATTGGATAAGAGGTTTTTGAGTGCTAAGCGCACTAACGAACAGACAGACAGAGAAATGTTGCGTTTTATATATATATTATAGATTTTTTTTGATAAATATTAAGTTAAGAATTTAAAAAAAAGACACGTAATTCGGATAAATAGCTCTCGAATGCTAAGCACACTAATGGATAGACAGACAGGCAGAGAGACGTTTCGTTTTATATATATTATATATAGATTATTATTATTATATAATCTGGCCAGTATGAATTAAAACGAAAACACGTAAGTCGGATAAGTGGTTCTCGCGTGATAAGCGCACCAACGGACAGCCAGACTAATAGAGAGACGTTGCATTTTATATATATTGTATTCTTTGTTACATGATATTGTTCCATATTTAACGGTTTAGGCAGCGTATTGCAAGAGAGTGCGCTAGCGGCAAACTTTTTTCCGACTTGATTCACTATTATCGTCATTGCTTATTTGTTATATTACCTAACGTTGCATTTTATATATATTATAGAAGATTATTTATATATATATATATATATATATATATATATATATATATATATATATATATATATAGAGAGAGAGAGAGAGATTATAGAGGCCAGAGAACAAATGTAAATTAAAAAAAAAAAAACACGTAAATCGGATAAGTTTCACTAGTGATAAGTGCACTAACGGACAGACAGATAGAGAGACGTTGCATTTTATATATATTATAGGAATTCTTTGCTACATGATGTTAAATATTTTAATGGTTTAGGCAGTGTACTGAAAGAGAACTCGCTAAGGCAAGCTTTTTTCCGACTTGATTCACTATTATCGTCACTACTTATTCCTTATGTTACCTAACGTAATACTAATATATAGCCTATAACCTGGCCAGAGAACATATGCATGTTTCAAAAAGAAAGCACGTAAATCGGATAAGTGGTTCTCCAGTGATCAGCGCACTAACGGACAGAGAGACAGATAGACGGAGAGACGTTGCATTTTTTATATATTATATAATATATATATATATATATATATATATATATATATATATATATATATATATATATATATATATATATATGTTGTCAAAATAATAGCAGTGGTTTAATAAAAGTAACTAAAACTGTTGAAAGGTAACTGCAAATTTCCATTAAGGCAAAAAATATTTGATCGTTTAAAAAACTTATCAACTGTGCTGAGGTTTCAACAAAAAATATGTATACAAAAATAAATATAAACAAAGTATTTACGTTTTTTGTAGCAGAAGATGAATTTTGTTTGGTCAAAATAATAGCAGTGTTCGCTTAACACTGGTGTGTTTCAAACCTAAATGGTTCTTACTCCTTGTGTTCGGTTAAATTGTCAAATTTAGAATAGTTTTGTGTCAGATTCATCAACACTTTTTCTATTTTCAATACAACAATGGCAAGGAAGAAGCACTGTTCTCAAGAAAAACGTGAATTGATAAGAAAATTGCGTCGTGATGGAAAATCTTACATGCAGATTCAAAATATTTTGGGATGCTCAGCTAAAATGGTAGCAAACGCTTTAAGATGACAACCTACACCTGAAACTCGCGGTCGGAAACGCAAAACTACATCCAGACAGGACACACTTATAGTTCGAGCTTCAAAAGCATGGGCATGTTTCTCCTACTTCGGAGTAGGGCCTATATTTTGGATTAAAAACATAATGACCGCCAGTGTTTATGTTGAAATTTTAAAGGACGTTATGTTGCCCTATGCAGAATATGAAATGCCACTTAAATGGGTTTTTATGCATGACAATGACCCAAAACATAGTAGTCGATTATCTAAATAATTTTTAGAAAAGAAAAAAAATTAATGTCTTAAATTGGCCAGCTCAAAGCCCAGATCTGAACCCGATAGAAAATCTGTCGGGCGATATTAAAGATAGCGTAGCACGTGAAAAACTTAAGAATCAAGACGAGCTCTGGGCTGTAATCAGAGATTCTTGGAAAAGCATTCCTGTTTTTAGATGTCAAGATTTGGTTAACTCTATGCCGCGACGTTGTGAAGCTGTCATGGCCAATAAAGGGTTTACAATTAAGTATTAGGTGTGTCTGATGCTCATAAAAGAAAAAATATTGTTAATTAGTTGAACAGTTTTTTTAACAGTAATTTTAGTAAAACACTGCTGTTATTTTGTCCACCATAATTTTTAGAAATTTGTCGTTTTTCTTTAATTTTTAAGAATTTAATTAATTAGCCTTATATTACTTTGATGCATCTTAGGTGATGCATATTTATGTTTTAGTTGTTCTATTAAAAAAACTTACTAAATATGTTTTGATAAAAATTAAGTAAGCACTGCTATTATTTTGACCACAACTGAATAAAATAAGATACTTATTATTTTAAATGAAACATCCCGTACATTTTTTATTTAAGATTTCTAGGCAACATTTGTAAAGTATGTTGAATACAGAGTCAAGTAAATAGTACTCTTGAATCCTGAAAATTACGTATAACATGATATATTCGAAGCAATTTCGTTCATCCCCCTGCTAATTCTTTGAACCTCTTAAATATTTCATTATAAATAGTTATTGAGGAGATATCTCCACTTTAATATATATATATATATATATATATATATATATATATATATATATATATATATATATATATTATATATATATATATTTATAAGTATATTTAATTTCAAATCTATATCTCATTTGGTTCAAAAGTTATAAAGCCACCATACGAGTAGATGGATATCGAGAACTATACTTTTATTATTCTGTACGGAACACTTATAAGATCACTTCGGTGTCTGTCCGTCTCTGTCAGTCACTAAAATAGGAATTGCTGGCTCAATCAGAGCCGTGTAGTGAAATCGGAAGTGAAAAAAAAAATTATCGGGTCATCAGATGGGGTGTCAAATGAAAGCTTGTGAAAACACGAGTTAAAAAATATATATGATGTAATTCTTGCGCACACTTTTCTTTATATTATTTTTAAAAAAATTGCCAAAAATCGCTCTCCTTCCCCTTATCTGGAAAAGTACTGATCAAAAAACTTTGAAAAAATTCTGAAATATTCTCCACAGGGTGTAGATTGAACGAAAATTATCACGAGTGCATTACCTTTAATAATTGATCTAGTATATAAAAAAAAAACAAAAATTTCAAGGTCGTCAGTTTTCAACCAGGATCGGAAGCAAACTTTGTGTATTTGTGAAGTCATTGATTATTTTACACCTCCATAATAAAAATTTTAATTTTAAAGGCAATCAATGTACGGAACACTAATTGTGTAAGTCTGAATTGCACTTGGCCGGTTATTTCTGATATAGGAATGTGAAGACAGGCGAAAATCTGATTTTTAAAAAATATAATTTTTTCCTTTATGACGGAAGTAAAAATCTACAACATTTTAAATTTTAAAATAAAGTCCTGCTTTTCAACAGCATGAACAGGAGCCGACCGAAGTTGGCGACAAAACGAAGTCAGGAAATGTGTAATTGAGTTATAGTCGTGCCTGATGTTGCCTTCGATATCTCGGGGAGCCGTTGTCTGAGACAAATTTCAGCTCCTGACAATACCAAACAATACAGCTTCAGTATCAAGATAGTTTTTTATATTAGGTTATAAACTTAAATAACTGATAATTGTACACTCGGAGGTAATACTAAATAGTTAATATGCACAAAAAAGTTGATATGGTGAATAAAAAAACTTTGATAATGATATGTACAGTGACGGGCAGAAAGTATGGGACATATGGGATTTTTCTTTATTTTTAAAATTAAGAAAATAAATAGATTCTGCATCACTTGAAACCCAAAATATGATTTTGCAGTGCCGATTGTCATTTCTTGGGTTGAAACAGAATCCACTTATAAGTACACTTTTTTCTAAAATTAGTCTTAAATTACCTAGAGCAGGTAATATGCCAATTCAATTTTAAAAAATTACATGTGTAATCGGAATACATTGATGGTCCCGATTTTCGCTGTTTTTCACTTCTAAATCGATTTATTATAATGCAATAGAAACAAACGAGGCGTAGTTGGAAATTAGGATGTAAAATGGTCATACATTTGACTTAATTTATATGATAATGTAAAAATGAAAATTATATTTTCATCTTTCTTTCTTTCTTTCAGGTATAGCTCACCACTTAGCAGGTCTTCCAGGCCATCCTCACGAATGGGCGCTTTTAGGTGGACGACATCCCTATCCGCATGGGCCATTGATACCACATCCACATCATCACCCACCTCACTTTCCACCTCATATGTTTGCAGCTTTAGACCGTCCAGTTAATACGTCTCCTCGGATAGCAAATGGTTAGTTCAAGTTTTTAATTTACAATATTTACTTTTATAATTTTTGACAATATTGAAACTATAATCATAATAGAACCTAGAAGTTGGCATTGGTTCAAATAGCTGACTAACCAATTTAATAAAAATCTTTATGCAAAGTCTCAAATAACAGATAATA
Organism: Pachyrhynchus sulphureomaculatus; assembly: GCA_019049505.1. Taxonomy (NCBI): domain Eukaryota; kingdom Metazoa; phylum Arthropoda; class Insecta; order Coleoptera; family Curculionidae; genus Pachyrhynchus; species Pachyrhynchus sulphureomaculatus. The sequence continues at coordinate 139,754,733 of CM032455.1, forward strand.
AATACAACTTTTTGTGAAAATGTTCTTGCTATTACATGATTTTTTTTTAATTTCAGAAACATCATCAATATCCTTAGGCCCCATATCAATAAACTGCAATTCAGCTCATAGCACTACTACACCTAAAACTTCACCAGTACAAACAGGTCTCTTAACGACAGCAGAAGGCTCTAAATCTCCCCAAGAAGATGACATATCAGTAACAGCATCTCCTACGCCAAGTCCTCAGCCTCAGGAAACTTTTTCAGGAGTTACTCCTCCAACGTCCCAAGGCAATCAGCAACAGTTGTTCAACAACGCCCTTGCAGCTAGTTTATTTTTGAATACTCCACTTTTACCACCGCCAAGTCAGTGGTTCTATTCTCAGTTCTACCCAAGTGATTGGAGTTGGATGAATTTAAGGCATCCCTCACTGGCACCATCTATTCTTTCTCCTCCCGAAGATTCCGTATCCCAAAATCCAGATAGTTCTAGTGAAAAAGTAGATGTAACTGAAATAGAAGAAGATGTCAGTAAAGAAAAAGATAAAGATATTGAAAAAAATAGAGAAATTGAAAAGAATAGAGAAATTGAAAATAATAGTTTAAAAGGATTAGATAAAGATAATAGTAAAAAGACTACAGGGGAAGGAGTAAATTTAAGTATAAAGGGTAGGAAAGCGGCAATTACATTAGTTAGACAAAGAGATGAAATAGGTTCTAATGTTAGAGACGGAAGCAAGAGTAGTAAAAATAATGTGGTTAGACATTCTGATGTATGGAGGCCATATTAGGTAAACGGCGGTATTGTTGTGCAATAATGTGCCGTTATTACGTTGTTTTTATAAACAAAAGAAATGGAAGGATATCAGAGTAGTATCATTCTACACATTTTGTTCTTCGTGTTGTAACTTAGGCGACCGCGTCATTCTTATGCGTCTAGTAGACAAAGTCAAATGCCTCATAATTAGTGGAAATTTGTATACAAATAGAGATAACATTGATAAATGAAATCAAGGCATTTACAGCGAAGGCGGAAAATAGGCTGCGCGTCACTTGGTTGGCAACTTGATTTAATGTCGAGCAGAGGCATTGTGCCTAATAAATATGATCAATCGATAACATGTGTTGTTATTTATATCATTCCGAAGTCGTCATTCGGTTTCGGAGCGTCCAAATTATCTCATTGTAGCATATCTTACTTGCTTCCTTTTTACAGTTTAACTTGAATAAACCTGATGGTGTTTCTCTGCTCGACTTGTAAACTTACCTTGATTTTATATTAAGCTATGTGGCTTAATATTCCCTCGCGTACTAAAGGGATTCTTTAAGTAGAGGCGGTTAAAGTAAGACTTACTTGACTTGATCTGTCGAGTTTGACTAAGTTTGGTTACTCCAATCTTTTTCGCAATCAAGTCAGGCAATGAGTCTCGAATATTTGATGCATAAAGAGGATGTGTAACAGGATCAGGCGAAAGTATCACAAATCTCTTGCAACTCACAAAAGTATATGATTTTTTTAACGGTTTTTTTAATGGCAAATCCTATATATTTATTATTTTTTGGACTTTTTCGTAAATTTGATTTAAACTTATTCATGGGAAACATATTTATTTTTCGCAAGAGCATGGCAAAATTCACAGTTTAGACACCTCAGCTGGTGAAAGTGCAAAAAAATTTTACTTACTACAGGAAACCTTATATATCTAATATACATGTATTACAATTTTATAATTCAGAGTAATAGTAGAAAAGCAAACATATTTTTAAACAACTTTCATATACATTTTTTTTTCTTAACTATAAGCGATATGCGAAACCTCAGCCAGGTCCTGCGGAATATATTGTCTAAATATATAAGAAACATATTATTGGATAAATCACACTTGGAAATTGAAGTAACTTCTCTGATAGTTGAATGTCTACATGTAAAATGTAATGGAAAATCTACGTGATTAAAACCACATTATTGTTTTTGTATGTAAACTCTAACACATCCAGTTAAGTACCTTATCAAATATAAGTTCGTATCAACACTATCAAAAAATACCTTGTACGTTTAAAAAATATATCAAGAATTTCACAAACCCCTGTATATATTAGTGTATGTATTTAAGTATGTCTTGATTGTTATGTAAATAAAAATAAAACTTTGTTTTCATCGGTACGTTTTGTTAAACTACGGTTAAAACCTACTTTTGTAAATAAAATTGTTGTAAAAATAATGGTGTTTCATTTATTTATTAAAGATTTTGCACACGGAGTAATTGCTGCTTGATTTCTAACAAACGATATATTGGGATAATTTAATATTGCTTCTCTAAAAATCTCGGTACATTAGCACAAATCGACGTGATTTATTAAAGCAACTAGTTGCGGCAACTCTTTTTAGGTCTTTATACCAGCAAAATAATGAACATACATTTCAATTTTTATCAAAAAAGTAAGGATCAACGAAATACCTGAAAAGTATCTTGCTTGTTGATATGCATGTAAATGGGCTGTAAAACGGTATCAGATACCAGAGTAATTACCACATCTAAAAATGGCACAAGATGTTATATTTCTAAATTATGATATTCGGCCAAAAGTTTCGCTTGCGAGGGTAGACTGAAAAGTTTTATAAAAAACACTTTTTTGCAAAAACAAAAACTTATTTTTTAACATAAACTCCATTAAGCCTAATACGTCTGGTGTTAATATACGTCGCTTCTCCTTGAACTCACTATATAAACGGTCCACTAACGTTACATAATAAGAGCTAGTCACTGTTTTACCCACTAAAAGTGCAACGCTGTTCACGTGATGATTATCCGTGTCTACAGATCTGTCTAGTTGAGTATCAAATAAGTATTATATTTATGATTTTTAATACTATGTATGATTTTATTATAGAAACCAAAGGTGATATTGTTAAAAAATATGTATTACAGTAGTATGAAAACAGATTTAATGGATTTGCTAATTTGTAAGAAATAGAAACAATTCTTAATGAGAAACTTCTTTAAGCCTCAATTAAAGACATTTAGTGTTGTTTTTATTAATATAGTCAATATTAAAACAATAAGAACCAACATTAATTGCCGATGTTTTTTTAAAAAGGGGGGAGGAATATGTTCAATATCTAGTTCAAATACTATACATATATATCTTTTAGTAGTGAGTAATCTATTCTTTTTTGTGTTTGTGTAGAGCATTTTGAAAATATACAGGCACTGTGAGCCCTATTTGTTCCCTAGAAAAATGATCTGCAAGACTGCAGATGCTTTAATGAAAATATGGTTTTATTAATGATGATTTTGATATGATATGATTCTGCTAATTATGCGATCGTGATCTGCTGTATCTGACTGTTAGATAGCCTTTACTAAATAATATATTTTCGAAAATAAAAGTTGCGATTGATATAACTACTGTGACTTCACCTGGCTATATTAACTTTATATTATTTAAAATAAATTTATATTTGTATAGTTTTGAGCAAATTAACTTAACATTTAATAGAAAGTCAATAAAACAAACAAAAAAAAAAAAATATTAGACATACACATACAATACCGCCTATAAACCAAAAATTTATTTTAATAAGTTCAGTTTTAATGTTACTGTTGATAATTAAATTATTTTGTTTACACAACAGAATGACTGTATAAAAAGTGAATTGCTTTTTTGTGGAAACTAATTAAGATTAGTGACTCAGCTAATGTATCGTTTCCAGATCAAACAAACCAACTCCTCTTCTATCCAGTGAAGTAGATCATAGTACATGAAGTTAAACCTTTGCAGTGTTCCGTACGGAACACTTATAAGATCACTTAGGTGTCTGTTTCTCCGTGTGTTTGTCACACCCGATTTTCTCCAAAACTATTTGATATAGAAAGTTAAAATTTGACACTAATGTAGGAATTGATAGCTTCATCTGAGCCGTGTAGTTTTAAGAGTTAAATTTTGGCTCAAGGGGTTAGTTTTGGTGAGTGAAATCGGAAGTGAAATCAAACTTTTACCAGGTCATCGAGTGGGGTCTTAAATTAAAACTTGTAAAAACACGAGTATAAAAATATATATAATGTAATACTTGCGCACACTTTTCTTTGTATTATTTTTAAAAAATTGCGAAAAATCGCTGTCGCTTTATCTCGAAAAGAACTGATTAAATTCTGGAATGTTCTTCACAGGGTTTAGTTTGAACGAAAATTATAACGAGTACGTTACCTTTAATCTGGTATATAAAAAAAAATAAAAATTTCAAGGATATCAGTTTTCAGTAAAAATTGGAAAAACACTTTGTTGAAAACTCATTTGGGGTGTGTTTTGTGAAGTCATTGATCATTTTGCACCTCCGTAACAAAAATTTTTATTGTAAAAGCAATCAACGTACGGAACACTAATTGCGCAAGTCCGACTTGCACTTGATCGTTTATTTGAATTAGGATATGAGACATACATTTACTATAGACGCTAAAATTTCAATCTACTGCAGTTGCCATGGTATCTGAAACTTCTAGTTGAGCGGATATTTCTTGTTAAATACTTTATTCCATACACAAATACAAGTTTATAGTTATAACCTGAAATAAACGTATATACTTAGGATACTAGAATATATAAGAAAATTGAAAATTTTTAAAATTCAACATAATTTTTTTATCACCGGCAAGGAACGTGTCTTTGCCATAGAAAATGTTATGAAACATTTCGTTAGTTTAAATTTAGCAGTAAATATCATTAAGAAGTGTGCTTTCGAGTTCCACTTTACAAGAATCTTGGTTTCTTAATATGCAAACGATGACCATTAGTTCGTTACAACGCACTCTCCGAAGATATTTATGCCTGCAACCTTACAAGATACCGTTCGTGCAAGATTTAAAGTCATCTAACACTATTTAGGGGCTCAATTTTGATTAATAAATGTTTGAATACTTTTCAACGTTTAACAACCGCCTTGCCTTCATATAACGCTAATTTAACACCGATGCATTCTCTGGTGGATACAAAGCTAAACTCTACAGCTAATCATTGTTTTCCAAAACAATTGTAAGTAACTGTCAGTAAGGCTGGGTTTTCTCTTGTCTCCACTGTTGTTTAATATATACTTTGAGCAAATCTTCAGACAGCACTCGAAAAGGCTGATGAAGGAATACTGCTTAATGGGGAGCGTAACGAATAATATTCGTTACGTTGATGATACGGCGGTTAAAGGCTGATAACTTAAAGGGTCTACAACATCTTATGACAAAAATAAACGACTAAATGAAATGAAACGAATTACTTTGTTATTTGTCACTTATTTTTTATTTATCTGCTACTGCAATTTCGTAGGTTCTCTACATTATCAAGCGTAATACTACTCTAATAATGTAGAAAATCTACGAAACTGCAGTAGCAGATAAATAAAAAGTAAGTGACAAATAACAAAGTAATTCGTTTCATTTCATTTAGAAATTTAAAATGTATGGTCACAAAGTAAAGGACACCTCAGTTATACAATTAAAAATAAACGAAGTCAGTAATCGATACGGCCTCGAACTTAACATCAGCAAAACAAAGTACATGGTAGTCAGCATGTCTCCGGTTCCCACTACCTTGTTGATAGTTAACAATCAATAAATACAAAGAACTTCACAATGTTTATATCTAGGTACCATGATAAACGAACAGTGGGATTACAGGAAATTCGTTACCATATCAAAAAAGCCAGAGCAGTGTACGTCAAAATGACATCACTTTTTAAAAGCAAAAAAATTAAGCACAAAAATAGGACTCTTAAGATGCTATGTCCTCGGTGTCCTTCTTTACGGTGTGGAATCTTGGACGCTGGCTGAAACCACTTCTAAGAAACTTGAAACAGTTGAATTATAGCTATATCGCAGAATTATGAAAATTTCTTATGCTGCCCATATTACTAACGAGGAGGTCTTACATCGCATGAACAAGAAACTGAAAATTCTGGAAACTGTTGAAGTAGGAAAATTGTAGTAATTAGTACGCATAATGAGAAATTCTCACAGATATGGATTACTACGGCAAATTCTCAAGGAAAGTTTCCTGGAAAACAGGGATCAGGACGCAGACGTATCTCCTGGCTAAACAATCTGCGAAATTGGTTCTCAGCCACCGGTCTTTTTAGAGCTGCAGTGGATAAAGTAGTAATAGCCCGAATGATTGCCAACATTCTAACCGAATAGGCACTATTTCCGTAGACGAGTACCGGGAACGTAACGTTTACATTTAAATGAGATTATTTTTAGGAAATAGTTTTTTAAAAACTGTAATTTGATCTACAAGAAAAGGTTTTTCTTGCTTGACAATATTTTTGTGGGACACTTCGTAGTAAAGTTGTTTACAACACTGTAGAAAATTTACTACAGGTATAGCTCAAATTTCAAAGAATATTAGATAAAATTTCCGTAAACAATTTTTATTTCATATATTTTATGTTGAGTTGACTTTGCTATTTCTTAAATAAGTTCCAATTTGCTTTCGTATCACATCCCTTAGCCTTATAATTTAAAGCCTCGCTTTAAGATGACAGTCCTAACTTTGGGTCAAACTTAAACGTGAAGGGTCAGCACGACATGGCCACTTAGGTAACTACGTCCGGTTCCTTCGATACGCCTTCTGCCATTTCTTGGCATTCTAACGAGAACTATTTGGCTAGTTTCAGTAAATAGCTGGCAGTTTACTTGTAGATAGTTAATTGAACTATTGGGCTATACGATGTGATGGAAATTAGATATTCCAAAGAAGATCTTGGTTATTAATAAAGTTTAGACTGGGTTGGAAAAAAAATTTTGGTTTAATTATGACATTAAATCTAACATTTCTTATTAGTAAATTTTCCTTTCGTTAATGAAAAATTTTAAATTTTAAACATTTTTGGTTCTTGTGGAAATTTTGTAAGAATTTTCTTGACATTACTGCTCTAACAATTTTTTTTGGTTAATATTTGTAAACAAGCTTTAATAGCTATAGTAAAACAACATGTATATCATATCATGCAACAGCATCAAATTTTAGGCTATAATACCTATTTCGGACGGAAAGTGTTTTATATTCTGTTTAGATTGTACTTGTTGCGGCAGAGTATTTCTTGAAGTTTTTATTTTCTGTTTTTTTTTTTATTCTTTTTGATTATTCACCTCCTCGCCTCAATATAATATAACGTTTGTATATCAACGAGATACTAGCGAGGAGGTTAAGTTACTCGTCAACCTTGTCTAGATACCCAAACATACATTTTATATAACGCGTTAGTACTGCCATGGACGCCATTGTATTTTTACAACTACCTATGACAACAACTACTACCTATGAATTTGTTGTTACCAGTTCATCAATCATGAACCTAATAAAACTAATAAAAGCTTTTGTGACGGAAATATAATGAGTACTCGCTTGGACTATACCACTATTTTTCTATATTTTTTTATTGAACTTTGAATGTAATTTATCTTTGCAGCTTCAGGTGCCTTTTCAAAATAGAAAGGCTAAATTTTTTTAAATTAGTTATAAATCAAAAAAGCCTTAATTTTAAGGTATAGTTATATTGAGACGTTCCAAGTAATTATTAAGATCCAAGCCAACGCAAGATGTGAAGAGTATAATTAGTGAAAGAAAAAGTGATCAGAATAAAACAAATTGTGAATTGATAATTAGGTTTGACTTATCAGTAGAGCAGGTCAAAGATGGCGATGGAAACGCAGTCAGGAGCGGCTAGGCCATATTCCCTTAAATGAATATATATATATATATATATATATATTTATATATATATATATATATATATATATATATATATATATATATATATATATATATATATATATATATATATATATATATATATATATATATATATATATAGTTCAAAATGCCGCTGTTCTTTGTGTTCCACATAACTACCGATTTTTTTATATGAGTGGTTAATACAATCTTCTCCGACTTTTCATTACGCTCTTTGCAAATCAGGAGAGGCCGTTACGTACCTACTCAGTTTATGGCTTCACTAACGATGGACGTGAGGAATATAGTCTTTTAGCTCATGTTACTAAAAACAAATCTACAAAAGAAAAAAACAAAAATTCATCATTTGAGCGTTCTCTTCTGTCTTTCCACAGAGTTTAATTGTGTGAGGATCACAATACAGACCGTGGTTGTCAAGTTTCCAAGTTTTACATTTTTTTTTTTTAAATTTCAGAGTTTTAAACCAGAATTTTTTTGTCAAGAGTGTTAAATTTAAAAAAATTCTCCTATTAACTAAATTAAAAAACTATTTCCATTACTACTTGATGCAGTAAGAATTATTGGTTAAATAACTTACAATTTTTTCAATTTTAGAGCAAATTTTTCACAAGTGTTACCGACCTTTTTTTTGTGTTCACTGTCACGGTTATGGAGATAAGAAAAGTACGTTGGTTTATTTTTTTTGTGAATTGCAAATGCAGTTGTGTTCATTATAATAGAAAACGGTCACGAAAATCACTACAGTCAGTCACAATTTTGTTTTGTTTTTCCAGTAACACTTGTGACAGCAGGTAACACTTAAAAAAAAACGTGTATTGCAGTTTCCATTATTTCAGTTCTTTTTCAAGGTATTTTTCATTTTTTACTCATTCTAGGTACGTATTACAACCCTGAAACAGTGAAGGAAGGATGTACGAAATGCATAAAAGGTAGATTTAGTGTTTGAAAATTATAAGCTACCATAAAACTTTTAAGTTTTAATTAACCATTCTAAAATAATTGAATAAAACATAATGAAAACAGAATTAAAATAAAACGCAGTCCTTCAAACACGAAAAAGCTAAAATAATATATATTGAGACTTAGAAGACGGTTATTGAATGTACGACCTTCTTTGTAGAAGATTCTTCTTTCCTTCTTCTTAGGTATTAGATTTGGAAGTATGTCTAGTATTTGGTGGACATGTATGAAGATAGTGTTTCTTTCATTAATTACAAATAGCTGCAGGTTTCTTCGATTATGTTGTAAAATATTACTTTGACGTCTTTATCGTCGTCAACTTCACTCTGACACACCCCAACATATGTAAAAGGCGTTTTTTTTTTCTTTGGCGCCCTTGGAACTGTACCAGGACATGAGTACCATCCTTAATTATGTCACGCATGTATGGCATCAAAATGGCTTTATCTCCATCTGGTTCAAAGTTTTTTTCACCTTCGGTTGAACTATTGATGTCAGCGGTTGGTGAGAGTCCTTTCTTCCTCAGTTTTAGAGGTGGGGACGATTTGAAGGCGTAATAGCTATAGTACTATATTCATCAGTTGAACTAGTATGGGGGAAAATATTGAGTTTTTTACTTTAGCGACCCTTAATTTGATCAAACAATTCATTTTTAAGTTCCATATTGTCACAAGTGTTACCAATTATTTTTAGCAAAAAAAAAACAGGTAAAGTAACACTTGTTAGCAGTAACACTTGTTAGTAGTAACACTTGTGAAAAATTTACTTCAAGATGGCGTGGCTTCCAAATGTTTAGTCTATTGGGTAAGATGTTCTTCTTACTAAAAAGGAATTTATGGTATTAATGTTAACAGCTTTACAAACTTTCAATTTATGTCTTTTTTTTTAATGAAAACTATGGTTACACTAGTGAGTAACAATAGACATACGTACCATTTTTTGGGAAGAAGACGATATAACTTTTGTCAGAGTTTTAATCACAACTGAAACAAGGTAAAAGGAGAACATGTGGACCAATTCAAGCCGACACTAGAGCACTATATAACTGTTTCCTGTGATGAACTAAGTCGTGTGAGGTAATACTTGTGATGATGTTGTGGGACACTTACTTAATGTTCTGTAAGTAAGTAATCAAACAAAATTTGCTTTATCCAGGGTGTCTTTTACAATATATGAAACCTATTTCCAACAAAGGAACAATAATTTGATTTTTAAAAAATTTCTGCGAGAGGTACCATCAACTTCAAAATGGAAAGTAATACTTGGGGACATAACACGTATGACAATTTTTAAAACATATGTATGTTTATCTCGTATACAGGCATAAAAAATTGAGAAATAGCGTAAAATAATATCATTATAGTGGGCTATCCCCTGGGGTTTTCAAAAAACAAAATTGTTTTAAATGGTGAGTTTCGATGAGAATGATCCGTATATATATATATATATATATATATATATATATATATATATATATATATATATATATATATATATATATATATATATATATATATATATATATATATATATATATATATATATATATATATATATATTATATATATATATATATATATATATATATATATATATATATATATAAATATATATATATATATATATATATATATATATATATATATATATATATATATATATATATATATATATATATATATATATATATATATATATAATATATATATATATATATATATATATATATATAATATTATATATATATATATATATATATATATATATATATATATATATATATATATATATATATATATATATATATATATATATATATATATATATATATATATATATATATATATATATATATATATATATATATATATATTATATATATATATATATATATATAAATATTATATATATATATATATATATATATATATATATATATATATATATATATATATATATATATATATATATATATAATATATATATATATATATATATATATATATATATATATATATATATATATATATATATATATAATATATATTGTAATGTTTGACAATTTGTTTGCCCCAGGCTTGGGCGTTATTTTGTACCCTGTGAAAAAATGTTTAATTGCGCCCCACGTAGACTGCGTCATTTTGTAACGTGTGAACTTACCCGCTTTTTGAGGCGTTGTGAAAAGTTGTTTTTTTCCCCACACTTGGGCGCAATTTGTACCGTTTTAATTTTTGTTGTTCCCAGCTTGGGCACAATTTTCTTGCAGCCCCGCTTTAATTTCTGATAATGAATTGAGTGAAACCTAATTTTAAAAGAACTAAAGAAATTAAAGAAACACTAGCTCAGTTTTCCTTGGTAGAGAGATATGGGTAAGAGATAATTGTCTTACGTCTTTTTGGAATTATTTTCTATTTTTAAAAAGCTTTAGCTGTACAAATTTTGGGCACCATCCATTTTAAAATAGAAAGGATCTAACTTCAGCTAAAAAAATGGAAAAAATACTGAAAGAATGTATTGTTGGTAAATAAAAAAATCAGTTTGGTACAGCCGTTCTTATCCTGAAAAGTAGGATAGGTATTCAGTGAGACACTAGCTTTAATCAACAAAAAGGGAATTTATTCATGTTTTTTAAAATAAAAAGTTCTAACCTTTTCAGTTCTACAAAAAAAAATTCTAGCCTAACTAGTAGTTTATTACATTTAAATTCTGAACTATGATAACCCCGAAGACGAAAAATAGTGCTTTTCACTTCACTTTTTAGTCTGTTTTAAATTGCTGTTAAGGCACTACTCTGGGATAAGTCTATTGAAGGATGTTTTGGGTACTTACTCTTCTTATTCCTGCTTTGATGGAATACGACCGATTTCACACTTTTTTTAGCAAACACTTAGAAAGCCCACTACGGCTTTTAGTTAAGAACTTGGTGCTTTTACTTAGCTCGCATGATGGTTGTTCTGAGCTTTTTTTTTGTAGCTCCGTCGAAGGAAGCCTACTTGGCGGCTCTGATGAAAATTAGCCTGTCGGCTAGATGGTACTAAGCCTACTCGGCGGCTAGATGGAAAGTAGCCAAGACCGTAGTTTCTCGGACCTTTAAATAAACCATCCAAACTCTGCCGGTAATATGGCGACGCCGGAACCAAAACAGCGGATACACACTTTTCACCAATCGCGGCGTAGCGGTAGGTTCGGTCAGGAACCCGCACTGCACAGTATATACCGAACGTCTTGGAACTTCTGTTTAATATACCGTTCGATACCAAAATGAAAATAAGTACAATTTGAAGTGAAAAATCAGTAACATTACATGGTCTTAAAATCTAGGAAAAAATGAATGTTACAATATATAAATATATATATATATATATATATATATATATATATATATATATATATATATATTTATATATATATATATATATATATATATATATATAAATATATATGTATATATATATATATATATATATTATATATATATATATATATATATATATATATATATATATATGTATATATATATATATATATATATATATATATATATATATATATATATATATATATATATAAATATATATATATATATATATATATATATATATATATATATATATATATATATATATATATATATATATATATATATATATATATATATATATATATATATATATATATATATATTTATATATATATATACGAGGCATGTTTTTTAAGTAAGTACCGTTTTGCGATTCCGCCGCCGCAGCGATACGGTCGGCGTTCCGCGCATGCGCGCTGGTAACCTACATCTCATGTCTACGCACTGACGCCATTACAGTCTGATTCTTCATTGTATACGTTGTTTACTGAGTGTTTAAGATGCCTCCGACAATCGTGAGTCCCGCCGATTGTGAAGTACGGGCTGTTATACGATTTCTTAGTGCTAAAGGCGTAAAACCGATCGATATTCATCGTGAGATCTGTGAAGTTTACGGACAAAACATTATGAGTGATGGAATGGTAAGGAAATGGGTGAGAGCATTTAAAGATGGCCGCACAAATGTGCATGATGAAGAACGGGGTGGGCGTCCTTCGGTCGTTAATGAAGATTTGGTGCAGAAAGTGGACGAAAAGGTGAGAGAAAAACAGACGCTTTATAATTTCATCATTGTGCGACTGCTTACGATAACGAAGTCAAAACATTTGTGATACAGTGGTTAACAAGTCAGGCGGCAGAATTTTATGAGGAGGGTATTCAAAAACTGGTGCCACGTTATGACAAGTGCCTCAATATTCACGGAAATTATGTAGAAAAGTAGATTAAGGTACAGGCTTTCATGTAAAAATAAAATTATAGCGATATCTTTGCACGTCTTTTTTTTAATTCCAAAACGGTACTTACTTAAAAAAATGCCTCGTATATATATAACTTCTTCAGTACGTAGCGCGATTCAAAAGTTACCGAACTAACGCTATACGGCAAGAACACGGAATAGCATCGACTCATGCCGATAGGTGGCGGTGTGTATCCCTAATAATGCAGCGCGACTTGTTTTAATTTGTTAGCTCGTTTAGTTTGTTCTGTATGTATGTTTGCATGGACGTTTCATTTTGTATCTCCGTGATTTTTATAATGGATACGCAAAAAGAGCAGCGCGAGAATTCGAAAAAAATGCTGCTGAAACATATGAAATGATTCAGAAAGCATTTAAGGAATAAGCCCTGAACCGTATGCAAACTTTCCGGTGATTTTCGCAATGTAAGATCGGTCGAATTTCTAACGGAAGAATTAGGCATACATCGAATCGAGGTGAAGTTTGTTCTGCGATTGTTGACAAGTCATCAAAAGCGGTGATACACTTTTGTTTGCACTTAAGTAAAAGAACTTGTTCGCCGAGATTCAAAAAATGACAATAAGTAAAGAGAATTTTTATTGTTTTTCTCAATGTGAAGAAAATTGCTCATTCAGAATTTATCACACGGGATTCTATTACAAAGGTTCTGAAACGCCTTTGCGAGGATATTCGAAAAAACGGTCAAAGCTTTGGAAGGAGAACAATTTCCTGATGTATTACGACGGTGCACCGACAATAGTATGTTCTGTACACAACAGTTTTTGGCGAAGAATTCGATCCCTGCCATCCCCCCCTTATTCGCCTGATTTAGCACCCCGTGATTTCGGGCTGCTCCAACATAAGAAATGGGTGCAGGGATATTACTTTAAAGGTGATGAAAGTCACAAAGCCTAAAAAACTAGTTCAAATTTTATGGAGTTAGCCCAGGAAATTCTGTTTTGCACGACGTACTGCCTCCAAACAAAATAGCTAGACATATGGAATAATATTTAGATATTAAATAAAAGTTATTATTTCGAAGTAAACTTATAAGAAAGACATTTTTCATAACTTAATAATCCTAATGAATTGGCAACTTCAAACTGTGGCCATTATCCAAATTTACCCAAATAAAAAACAGGGGGTCATAAATTCGAACGTAATCAGAAGTTGGCTTCATGGTGGCGGTCGATAACGCGGGAAATCAAATTTCCAAGTAACAAATGTCCCGCTTCTGAAGTTGTTTGTCGGTGAACCGAGCTCGGCCCAGAATGTGACCGTTTCGGGTCGCCATGCGGCTGACCAAAGGCACTGTTGAGGTCGAGAACATTCTCAGCGGTCAGCCTGGCCAAGATGTAGTGGAGTGGATTATGTGCGTTGCGTTTAGAATTTCTATTACGATGAACTTCTCATTTCTGTTAAGAGAAGTTGAAAATATAGATGGCTGTATGTTTATAATTTTGACTGTTTTCTGTTTTTATTTAAAGAAAGATATAAAATCTCATTGCTTTGATATTCTCTACTAGAACGTAGCTGTAAAAATTAAGTGTGTGTTTTGACAGCAACTCTCTTTGTTAAATCTGGGTTAAAGGTGTTCTTGTGCGAGGATGTTTTATTAAGTTATCTACCTAGTAATGACTGAAAATACAGATCCCAAAAAGAAACATATTTTTCTACATAATTACACTTTCTACACTTAATCTAACGTTTCTCGAGTTGTTGCATTCCATCTAAAAAAGTCCTTTGTTTTCGCCTCATAAAACCATCCTATAGCGAGATTTCATTTATTATTTGAGGATTATCGCTCTTAAGATCATTCCTCTGATGTATAAACAAAAAAAAGAGTCATAGAAGTTAAATCAGAGCTTACAGATGCAGTAAGCCCGTGAATTTACAGTTTTCGGTAATGGTTTCAGTTATGAGAGCCTTGTAAATCCTGTAGATAACATGTAACACCAAAGTTTTGCTTTTCCATGAATCGGACGTCTTTCTCTTCAAATTTTGGAACGTCCTTCTATAAACCTCTCCATTAATTGTGGTCTGTCTTTTCATTTATTCAGTCACCCAAATTCCTTTACAGTCTTAAAAACTGTAGCTATCGACTTTTTAGAAGACGACTAAATTCTTTGGAGCATCACTATAAACCTACTGCATTGACTTCTAAGTCAAAAATCTCAACAAACCACCCAAATTTTATTGCCTGTTAAAATTAGTAAAAAATGCTTATCGTTCCCTTAAAGGTCCAATTTCTTTACTCAATCAGTTTCTGACCCGGTGTAAGGAGTTTGAGAGGCACAACCCTAAAAACTCTAGTTTAGGATACTCTAGCTTCTTTAGTTACTTTTACTTTACTTTTTCGTGACCAAATCCTACTTAAATTTTGTTAGCCCAATACCGGATCACGTTCATAGTGTTGAGTCTGGTGAGCCATAAATCTTGAAGGTTGCAGGAATTCGGGCAGTTCTTGCAGGATAGGAGGTGCTCCGTTGCTTGAATTTCCTCACACTCACATCTTGTGTCTGTTCCCTCTGTTATCTCCCATTTTTTGAGGTTCACCTTAGATATTGCTACTTCCGTTCGGAGACGGTTAAGGGCTCTTCATGACTTCCACTCTATATCTTGTCCAGGTGCCGGTTTCTGTCTAAGTGGATAGAAGTCAAGCGGTTCTATGGACACTGTGTTCAGAAAACCAGTTCGGGATTTCAGGCTTCTAGGGGGCTCAGGCACTCAATAGAGTGGGTGGCGGTGATCAAAAGTCTGCATAAATTTCTCGGTGTGTTCGGTCGCTGTATGGCGTATCGACGGAAATTCTGAACCGGTTGCTTTGTACAGGAGTTCTAGGGAGGAAGCTTTCATGCATCTCGTAATGAGCCTACAGACCACGTCCACGTAGCTTCTTTAGTAAGTATTGAGATCTTCATTCATGCTCTGATAGTAGTAAATGTTAAAAAAAGTCTGATAGATTCCTTAGTTTTTGTCTCAACCGATTTTCCCAATTTGGATCATCCTGTCTCGACCCCCATCAAAATTGTGGAGGCCCAAATTTTACTTAAAAATACGATAGGTCGTCATTCTTTCAAGCATAAGCTTTGGTAAATTTCCCTCTTTATTAAGAAACCTTTGCACGATACTCCAATTATGTTCATTCATTTTTCGGAAGTAAAAATCGCAAAACGCAACGAACTCGTACACAATCTCCTCAAAATACGTCCGTAATTTGATAAACACGCAATTTTTTGTATAACGTCACTTTCATGGCTATGTATGAGGGTGGATTGATAAATCTAGTAAATTTCTACGAAGTGGCGCGAATTTTTGTTAAGCTGCATGACTGTTGGTAAGTGTAATTCTTGTAACGGTTATGTTCAAAGTTCCAAACAGATCCAACGTGCAGTTGTTTATTGGCAGCTATCATAAGTGGTCGGTGTTACACATAGTGGTGGTCCGTGGCTCCCTGGCGTAGTACTTGCTTGCGGTGCAGAAGGTCCCGGGTTCTAATCCCGGTAGGTCGGTTACTTATTTATTAATTTATTTAAGTATATTTGGCCTGGCCATGTACATAGATAGTAGTTATTTGCAGAAATGCAATAACGTCTGTGGCAGCACTACCGCGTTGTCTAAAAGGTGCTGTGAAATTAAAAAATGTATGTATCGGCAGTTGAATAACGTTGACGCGTATTACTACCTCCTCACCGATAATCCTTAAGATACGAAAAAAAAAATCCCTACTCAGGCGGGGAGAAGAACGATAAAAAACATTTTTTGTTAAAAAGTGAATCGTGGCCGAGATAGAAACTGAACTAAAAGACGGTTATGGGGACTCTACACTAACACTCAAGATTTACTAGAAAAGTGAATTTAAATGTGGTCGTATGAGCACTGCAGATGCTGCACGTTCAGGACGCCCGATTGAAGTTTCTTCTGAAGAAATGGTTGATAAAATTCATGGTATCGTGATAGAAAATCGCCGCAGTCAGCTACGTAAGATTGCTGAGATGGTAGGCATTTCATATGAACGGGTACATAATATTTTGCATGAAGTGTTAAAAAAGCGCTATGGGTGCCGTGTTTGTTGACTCTAGACCAAAAACGGACTAGGAGGAACATTTCAAAACTGTGGTTAGAAAAGTTGCAGCGTAATTCGAGGACTCCTGGCGTTACATCCCGGAGATAAAATGGCAGTCAAAACATTACATACACTTATATCATGTAGCGTAATCTTATAGTTTCGTAATTATAATTATAGAATTAAAAAACGTTAAACAATACATTTTTTTATTGATACTAGCAGGTCAATGATTCCTATAAGTAACAATTTTAATGGTTGGTTGTAGGCAGGGTAGTCTATTGAGCTTGTTTGTGTATTGCTTATTGTGCCTTCTTCCTTCAAAGCCTCTTATGTGGCAATTTATCGCTACAATGTAAATCTCCGAATAGTTTATGTCTTTTTCGAATTAAAGCCGAACATTCATATAGAATGTACATAGAGGTTTTTGCTTCTTTACCATAAGTCTGCATTGTGGATACTAATTTTTTCTAAATGTTTCCTCGCGTGACAGTCGCCGGTGATCAGCTCCACCTTTAGTTTGGTAGTTTCGCCGTTATTAAATAAAGGGCGTAACTTGATAGTTTCTTTGAGTGGTCACTAATTACGTCCCCACATGTCTTTGGCCTAACGTTGCGAACCAAGGATCAAGATGTTACTGATATGAACATCTGTTGATTGTCGGCTCTACCACACGATAAACGTGAAACAAAATGTTCAGGACTGCCAATACTAGTAGAATTATGTAATGATAATAAAAAGTTTCTAGGAGGGGATGGACGAACGTAGAACAGTAGCACACATCGTCTGACTCTTGGAAGTAGTGCTTATTGTATCGTTAACGTACAATACCAAGCGGATAAATTGTGCTCTGTGATTGTCGGCTGTGTCTATTACTGATAAATAAAATTTGATTTGAAAATTTGTGTTATATAAGTATACTATGCTCATGTATATGAGAAGATAATATATCTTGTATGGTGCTGATCTGCTGGTATTTTTGCTTCTACACTCGGTCAAGTAAGAACGCGACCGCTTGTATTCCTGAAAAAAATGTATGCTAACAACGGCGTAATTACCTGAGTAAGTTGGCCAATCGCCTCCTGTGTTAATAATCGACTGGCATCTTCGAGGCATGTTGCCGACGAGATTTTTTGCATACTCGTGCAGCAATGATCTCCAAATTTTTCGAATTTCGCGAGACAACGGAGTCAAAATTCTCAGGTCTTATTTTTTACAAGGGACCAAACAGTTTCAATAAGGTTGGCGTCCGGTGATTGTGAGGGCCACTCTAGTATCTTATCGTGGAAACAGGCGAGCCGTGTAATTTTCGCCCACCAAAGGTTTCTACAACGTGTTTCGGAATTTGACATCATGAGCACGAAGATGTTCTCGAATGGTCTCATGGGACACATTCAAATCCAATTTTCTTAATTTTGCCGCTCCTTGATGCAGCGTCAATTTCGGATCCCGTGAAAACAAAGACAGGATTCGTTTTTCGACTTTCGGAGTGACTTTGCCTACCTAGCCACGATTTGGAAAGTCGTCGATATTTCGTTAAAACGATTTACTCACTTCTCTATAAACGATACCGACTTTTTAATATATTTAGCTTCCGCGGAATGTGTCATTTTAGGCCTTTTTAGATCGGAACAAAGACTGCCTCGAACCGACGCGCAATTAAGTGACTCATTTGGGATTTTATGTGATTTCGACGAAACATCGGTATCGACTGATACTTTTACTAAAATGCATCGTAGACAAAGGTTCCATATACTGCCTTTTTGTTGAATCGCATCTACCAAAAAGGAATTATCGCGGACACGTTCTTACTTGACCGACTGTATTTCTCCATTTGGAAGTTCGAAGAAGTTGTATAAGTATGTGAAAACAGTACAAAAAATTATTATTATTAGTTACGAGTTATGGGATGACACACTTTGAATTATATTTATATAAAGGAAAGAACACGCTACACTAAAAGGGATTGGGCAAGTGGGCGTCTGTTTGGACAAGATATAAAGTGCCGGCTATTTGTTGGATTTTCGTACTGTTCGATTGCTGAGTAAACTCCGAGCTCTTCGTTTCGTTAGCTAGAAACTACGAAAATTTATTTTAATCAAGGACGTGAGAATTATTTTGTAAGTTAATTTTGTTTTAGTAAGGAAATTTTTTAATTTAAAATTATTCAATGCCCCGGAGTTTCGTATTATTGATGACTTATAGAGATCTACGTGGACTTTCATGGAATAAGTTTAGCTAGTTAAACATGGTAAAGGTATCGGATACAAAAAATGAAATAACGATACAGTTTAAGCTAGTCATTATTCATATTGTGATTTATCCCGGGTAAAGGTATAACATTTTTAGTATCTAATATGAGAACAATAGTTCTACACCTCTGTGGTTTGAACTTCTTAATAAAACTGACATTTTCCTATTAAAAACTTGTTATATGTGGGCCCACGAGAGGGGAAGTGGGAGGTGAATGTGACCTCCCTGATAATCGATTGTTTGCTACTGCCCCGAATAGCCTGAAAATTGAAGCCCCTCTCTGGGTCTGGGGTCAATTGAACTGACTTTTTGCACTATTAGGAAGCAAACATATTATTTTCGGTTATCTTTAGGTCTTAATAATATTAATTAATTAATTTGTTTGGTTCGTATATTATGTAAATCAGAAATACTTCAATGTAATGTTGAGTATATTTTACGAAACTGACTACTTGTGGAATCTCATAAAACTCCGCTAACTTAAATACTCCACAAATTTTCCAGCGATTACACTCTAAGCCCGCCGAATTCCCTAAAATTCCAAACAAATTGAGAAAATAATTCACATCCACGACTCAACCTAAAAACAATAGGGTCCCGCACCGATCCTAATCAAGAAATTGAAGTTTCAATAAAAGCAATCATTAATTCTGAATTTGGGGTCTCCTCAGTGTTTCTAACATGACGTTACTTGGCGCAGTTGGCCATGAACAGCCCTGCACCCACTTTTTGTAACAAATGAAGGTCGATTCCTGGCCTGGCCTGCTGGGAATGGAATGGTCGCCTCTGCGTAATTTGAACAAATGAACGCAGGCACACTAAGCAAATTAGATTCGCACATGGGTGTCCGTTTGGCGCCTTTCGCCCTTTACTTTATTTCCACGGTCTACTACGGGTCTGAAGTAAATGTGATTTTCGTAATGAGATAGGTAAAGCAAATGATTAAGTTAGGGCAATTTTTTTTGGATTGTCAACCTTTCACCTGGCGTTACTAACAAGTTTTTTATTACTTAAATTATGTCAGAGCTACTGATATGTTAGAACCTATTTGCTCTATAATATAGAATATGAAAATTTTCACTTACCACACTAGTAATTTATTATGAATGATGTAATTTTTGAATAAACACCTGAAATTACTTTAAACTAAAATTCCTATACCTAACTTATTTTAACCTAAAAATAATGATTAACACAAGTAAAGAAAAGGGTCTAGCCGGATAAGGTACTAAAATCGGCGCTTAAAACAAATGCAATGTAAGTATATACATACATCTTGTAGGTATTGTTGAGAAATGGCTATCCTGAAATTTTCAGACCTTCAACTCACTCAGCCATAACCTCAAAATTAGTGTCTTGTACTCCTGCAGCTTTTGGCCGTTTGACCAGAAATTTGAGGAGGTAGTAGGCAGTAGTTAGTACTCTAATCTGATTTTTTTTGGCGCGAAATTCAAAAAAAAATAAAAATTTTAATGGAAAAATTAAAAATTTTGATGGAGAAATCCATATATGAGCCGTTTATTTTGAAAGTGGCCTAAGTCCATTTATACTTGGATTGAGATATTTAAGGGTTTGTGTTTCAATGCAATTAAAAATATACGTGCAGGATACTAATGAGTCATACTGCTTAAGTGTATCTAAAGGTGTTAAATTTATAGTTCCTATTAAAATAATGGCAATTATTAAGTGAATAATATGCGTTTTCTTACCAAAAATGGAGTTAGGCCACTTTCAAAATTAACAACCAGATTCGTTATAAAATTTGAAGGAGCCCAAGTCCATTCAACATAATTTAAGATGCTTCAAATTGAAAAAAACAATACTCAATTTATTTTACATATCTTTACAACACTTCAAAAACATAATTTATGCGATTCAAAACATTTTTTTAACTACATAACGTACAAAATTACAAACAGAAATTACAACGTACGAACATAAATTACAAAACAATTTTCTACTCATCTACATTTTGTGTGTGTGAATGGGATTTGAAGAAATCATGATGTTCCGGTGGTATATATCGTAATAGGTCAATTATGTCCTTGAATTTTTCTGTTTTAATTTGTCTGACATTTTTATACAGTGGTGTCAATACAATATTTTCGAACTTTCTTGCTCTACCACGAAGTGGTAATAAATTCAGGACTTTAAAATTTTCATTCTCATTCATTGATGTCTTATAGAAAATTTTATACGGTTCATTTCTGACAAAACGCATCCAACATATTTTTAAACAGTTTATTGATTCTCCGTTAGAATTCTTTACCCTTTTAAAAATTGCGTCTTCTAATAATTTTGTTGATACAAAATCTTCTTGTTTCATTTCATTTACAATAAAGTTATTACCTTTCCGACACTTTTTGATAATATTGTAATAATCTTGGGGGACAAACAGTAAATTATTTTTTTTTTTAATGACATTTCTACTACGCCAAAATCTCTATCATTTGGTAAAAACGAATGTTCTGATATTAAAAATTTGTGATCTACGATTTCCACATTATTTTCAACAGTTTGGACAATTTTTAGCCACATTAAAGCTACTTTAATGTTTTTATTTTGCCCTGCACAAATGTCACTGTAAGCCCTAATGTGTCTTTCACTTTTTAAATTTTTAACATGTTTTAGGATGCATGAAGCTATTTCTTGAGCACCTCTTGATGCAATAGTTTCATCCCAAACGTACATGTGAACATTATCGTTATGAAAATTGTGAATACCCAAATTTAGAACGTACATATTACGTTTATAATATGCAACTGAAGTAGTCAACTTTGAATAAGGTAATGCTTTTTGCAAGTCGAACTAAAAAGCGAAATAATAATTTGAATTACGTGATACTTGTTCCTGATCTTGTTTTAGTGACTTCCTAGATGATTCTGCTAGTCTTAAATGAACATCGTTCTTCTGTAAGTTTATTCTTTTCATCATCATTCGATGCTTTAATTTTGATGTTTAATAAGTCGCATTTTTGACATGTATCTTTGCGGATAAGGTACTAAAATCGGCGCTTAAAACAAATGCAATGTAAGTATATATATCTTGTAGGTATTGTTGAGAAATGGCTATCTCGAAATTTTCAGACCTCCAACTCACTCAGCCATAACCTCAAAATTAGTGTCTTGTACTCCTGCAGCTTTTGGCCGTTTGACTAGAAATTTGAGGAGGTAGTAGGCAGTAGTTAGTACTCTAATCTGATTTTTTTTGGCGCGAAATTCAAAAAAAAATAAAAATTTTAATGGAAAAAATAAAAATTTTGATGGAGAAATCCATATATGAGCCGTTTATTTTGAAAGTGGCCTAAGTCCATTTATACTTGGATTGAGATATTTAAGGGTTTGTGTTTCAATGCAATTAAAAATATACGTGCAGGATACTAATGAGTCATACTGCTTAAGTGTATCTAAAGGTGTTAAATTTATAGTTCCTATTAAAATAGTGGCAATTATTAAGTGAATAATATGCGTTTTCTTACCAAAAATGGAGTTAGGCCACTTTCAAAATTAACAACCAGATTCGTTATAAAATTTGAAGGAGCCCAAGTCCATTCAACATAATTTAAGATGCTTCAAATTGAAAAAAACAATACTCAATTTATGTTACATATCTTTATAACACTTCAAAAACATAATTTATGCGATTCAAAACATTTTTTAACTACATAACGTACAAAATTACAAACAGAAATTACAACGTACGAACATAAATTACAAAACAATTTTCTACTCATCTACATTTTGTGTGTGTGAATGGGATTTGAAGAAATCATGATGTTCCGGTGGTATATATCGTAATAGGTCAATTATGTCCTTGAATTTTGCTGTTTTAATTTGTCTGACATTTTTATACAGTGGTGTCAATACAATATTTTCGAACTTTCTTGGTCTACCCGGACGTGGTAATACATTCAGGACTTTAAAATTTTCATTCTCATTCATTGATGTCTTATAGAAAATTTTATATGGTTCATTTCTGACAAAACGCATCCAACATATTTTTGACCAGTTTATTGATTCTCTGTTACAATTCTTTACCCTTTTAAAAATTGCGTCTTCTAATAATTTTGTTGATACAAAATCTTCTTTTTTAATTTCATTTACAATAAAGTTATTACCTTTCCGACACTTTTTGATAATATTGTAATAATCTTGGGGGACAAACAGTAAATTATTTTTTTTTAATGACATTTTTACCACGCCAAAATCTCTATCATTTGGTAAAAACGAATGTTCTGATATTAAAAATTTGTTTGATAATTATTTCATTAGACAATCTTCCTCTTCGTTGCTCCCATTATCGTCTCTCTCTCTCTCGCTCCCTCGCTCACCCTTTACCTATAATTAGGTTATGATTTATCCTTCCTCTACTACATACCGGATTTTTGGTCGCTCAATTGGCTATCTCCTTCTCACTTAAGGTCCAATATTTGCACTTCCTTTTCTATCGGTTCCTTCCAGGTGTCGACCCCGCAATCTGGTTTATTGAGTTTCCTTGACTAAACCCCTTATCTCTGTCGGGCAGCTGTCTCCTGTCGTCCTTGTCATCTTTCCTAAATGGCGGTGGCCATGTGTGGTGGTCACAGGTGAAATAATTAACAATGTTCTCAACATCCAAGGTTCCCAATTACATCCATGTTTTAAATTTGGTTTTTAGAATTTTGTCTACAGTGTTTTAGTGTGTATTTTATATATTTTATCGATTAACCAACTTTTATATGTAACAACTTTTGTATGTATAAGCTACCTACGGCCATTCAGGCTAACGAAATCTTTGCACTTCTCATGTGAGTTCTTTAACTTATTATGACTAATATCTTATTCTTGTTCTACACTAATTTTATTTATTATAACAACCTAACGATAACATCATTAATTTAAAGTTGTCCCAGACACGATCAGTGAATAAGCTTTGTTCTTCTTTTCAGTTCTGCCCTGAAGAAGGTCCCAATCCAGGACCGAAATATTGGCTTAATGAAAATTGTGTGATCTCTTATCACGCCCCCTTCTTGCCGAGTTCCCCAACTAAGATTGTATTTTTAATAATTTTTGGTAGATACGGCAATTTTTTGCTTTCTTTCTTTATTATATATATATATATATATATATATATATATATATATATATATATATATATATATATATATATATATATATATATATATATATATATATATATATATATATATATATATATATATATTATTATATATATTATATATATATATATATATATATATATATATATATATATATATATATATATATATATATATATATATATATATATATGGTCAAGTCGTTTAACGAGCATTATTACGGTAGTTTTTCGATATATTGAATTGTTTTGGTCGATTGCAAACGAGAGGGACTAGAAATAACGCAGTGTGTAATGTTAGAATTAAGACAATAAGTTAAAAAAAAAGAATTTAAAAGTCTGTGAGAATAATTCTAGGAATTTATATGAAGCTAAAGAAGCGTTGAGCAACGACCTTGATTGTTTTGTTTACTATGTACACGGTGATAAGAGGTAAAAACGATAAATATAGAATAACTCAACTCCGCGGGCCTTACACCCCTAAAGGGGTAGAAAGGCATAAGGATTAAGTAATTTACAGCAATATATATATATATATATATATATATATATATATATATATATATATATATATATATATATATATATATGTATTATGTATATATATATATATATATATATATATATATATATATATATATATATATATATATATATACATACATATATATATATATATATATATATATATATATATATATATATATATATATTTATATATTGCTGTAATTGTGCTAATGGTCTGCGAACTCTTGGCTGTTGTTCTTATATAGCAGCCATTGTTTATTATTTATCCTATGGAAGGTACGAAGACAAAATAATCAGACCCCAACAAATATTAACTGATATATTTCGACATGATGAGATGGAAGTTGTGATAAATGATGACTGTGATGAAAATTAAATAATTATTACTATATTTGTAAGAAAAAAGTTAAAAAATATTATTAAGTATACTGCCTTTATAAAAGCTTATTTTTTCAACATGATTTTTTGAAGGTAAAATTTTTTGTTGATATTACAAAAAATTATAACTAATCCTGCGTTAATTGATATGACGAATTTTATTATTTGAGCATTGTTTCTCTTATCAAAATTTTGTTTTTTTCCAATAATAAAGGCCACACATACGCACTTGCACACATAAATATATGCCTAAAAAAATAGGATAAAAGTTATTACTATATAATTGGGCATATTTATTTATTTAATGTTCTTTATATTGAGTATATGTTGATTTTAGGTATTTGTTAATATAAAAAATTTTCAAATTTCGGTTTTTATATCCACTGAAGCTGAGACAATGATAAACTTGATAGAATTAAAGAGAATTATACTTAGTCGAAAAATGAGGGTTTTTAGGTTGGTTCGTTGGTATTTTGAACATAACTTTGCGGCCCGTACTCCGATTGTTCTGAAATTTGACAGACATGTTTGTGACATATATCTGCATATATTGTGTGAGTTTCGTACCTTCACGGTATAAACATTTCGGTATATAGGGAGTTTTCCTACAAAATTTTAAATTTTTCAATTAATATTTATATATTTTTTTTAACTTTCGCGCTAAAAAAAATCAATTTATAGTACTAACTATTACCTACTACCTACTCAAATTTCGACTCAAATGGTCAAAAGCTGTAGGAGTACGAGACAAATAAAAAAAACACTAATTTTGAAGTTATGGCTGACAGGAATGAGTTAGAGGTCTGAAAATTTCAGGATAGGCATTTCTTAACAATACCTATAAGATGTATATACACAAAGCATTGAGATGTCAATATTTTCAAAATTGGTCATTCTTATACTCGGAAACAAAAAGCAGTCAGCAGGAGTCCGATCCAGTGAATAAGGTGGATAATAACTGTAGCGGATTTTTGAGAGTAAATAGTTGGTCATATACAGTGATGTATGGGCCCGTGAATTTCGTGCAACAGAAATCAATTGCTTGGATCGCACTACTATCGTCAAACTGCTCTTATCTTTTTCAAAAGAGACTTTATGATCTATAGAGAGAAAGTTCCAAAGACTGCTTTCACTTTTGATTTCCAAGTTTTGACTTTCTCTAGCTCTCCTCGACATCCCTAGCTTCCTCTCTTGAGTCATAATATATATTTTAGTGATATTAATTTACGTAACGAACAAGAACGAATTACAACTGGTTCCATTTTCTGACAGTAACATTAGGAAACACAAGATGGGCAATAAAACACACGTTATACCATTCGACTGACGTCATTTTATTTTGGCTTCATGAGGAAGAATTAGATTGAAATTACTGAGTTTTGTTTTGTCGCTGATAGAGTTATAAGTTCTGTAGAAATCAGTCAGGTTACTTCTTGAATGTGTTGTTAATTTAACTGATAAATCAGAGAAAAACAAATTCTAGTGGAGCATTATATATTCCTAAAATTGATAAATTATTTATGATGTTCTTATTACGAGTACTAAGTGCTTAACTAATCTTTAATTATGTGATAAAAAACATGTCTTAGAGATAATATATTTTATAGTTATTAGTCCAGGTTCAGTAAATTTTAAATAACCGAACAAGTGCAAGTCGGACTTGTGCAATTAGTGTTCCGTACGTTGTTGTTGTTTTGTTACGGAGATATAAAATAACTTCACAAAACACACTCCAAATGAGTTTGCAATAAAGTTTGTGTCTGTTCTTTGTTGAAAACTGATGACCTTGAAATTTTCGTTTTTTATAAACCAGATAAATTATTAAAAGTAAGACACTCGTGATAATTTTCGTTCAATCTACATTCAGTGAAGAACAGAATTTTTTCAAAATTTTTTGATACGTACTTTTCGAGATAAGAAGGGAAGACAACGATTTTTGGCAATTTTTTTGAAAATAATACAAAGAAAAGTGTGCGCAAGTATTACATTATATATATTTTTGAACTAGTGTTTTTATAAACTTGCATTTGACACCTGACCTGGTAAAAAAAAAATTTTGACTTCTGATTTCACCCCCCAAGTGAAAATTTAACTCTCAAAACTAGATGGCTCTGATATTCCTATATTAGTGCCAAATTTTAACTTTCTATGTCAAATAGTTTCGCAGAAAATCGGACAGACAGACAGACACAAAAGTAATCTTATAAGTGTTCCGTACGGAACACTAAAAATGAGTGTCTTATGTCGCTTGTAAAACAAGCTATTCAATTATAATTTCTATTTAAAGCAGATTACTGTTACGATCTTAAGTTAAAAAAAATACAATTACATTTTTTCTTGCTTGATGGCTCAGCTCTCTTTCTAATATAAACAAACGACTGGCGCTCCCCTAAAGAAACACAATCACGCAGTAAAAATTTAAATGCAGACGAATTTTTAAATTCTTAAATGGTGCGTGTGGTTTAAATATCCTGCTGAGAAGCTATATCCTGCTGGAATTTTTTCGGATTTATTCTTAGATCTCTTATATATTCCACTTTAAATGTAAATGTTTGCTTTTTATTTCTATTTTTGAATGAAAAATTTACATTTTTTTTGTGTTTAAGAGACTTTAAATGTCTATTTCTTAGTAAAATGTTGTTTATATATATATATATATATATATATATATATATATATATATATATATATATATACATATATATATATATTTTTTTTCGTAAATATAACAATGACAATAGAAAAGTGGCTGGGAAGGGCTGGACGAACGCAGCACAGTAACACACTTCCTCTGACTCTTGGAAGTAGTAATTGCGGTATGGTCACTACAGAACTTTTGTGTTTTCTAACACCATTCAGGGGGTTCTATGGAGACCGAACCAAATGGTAAACTAACAGTGCAAGGGATGCAATAAAATTGCCCATCCAAGTTCATTCAGTTTTGGCCTAGGCATAGTGGAAGATTTTTTACAATCTTTTGCTTTAATCTTGTCAGTTGCTGCAAAGATAGAATATAGAATTAATCGCCTTGTTTGTCCATTGAGACTTTATCAGCGTTTCTGGAAGTCCATCCTTTTTTGACCACGATTTTTTTCGTACATTTTTGTCGCACGTGATCTACTCCTCATCGCCCGTGATCAGTCGCTTCAGAAATGGTTCGATTTTGTTACGTTTCTGTAGAGATTCGCAGAAGGAAATTCGACCGAATAAATTTTTGCGCGTCCAATCATGTCGCACTCGCATATCGAGCTTTTTCTTGTAACCAGCTTTTTCCAAATGGTTTAAAACTGTTGATGGATTCTTTAGTTTCTTAGTGATCTTATGGCTACTTACACGCCGGCTTCCTAAAGTTTTGCCAAAATTTTATCAATTTTTTTTGTCATTGGTGTACAAGTGTAAGGAGCATCTTTGACATTGAAATTTTCAGAATGTAAGTGCCTGAGGCCATCTGTTAGTTATTGGTCTTGATAACGTATCTTGATCATAAACTGCACAAAATGCCCTCTAGCTCTGCGCAACCTTTCTGCCTTTATCAAATTAAATTTGAAAATGTAACGAACTTTCGCAGAAATTTCACTCGCTTTAAGGCACTCTAGATTAAGTCAGAATAAACGATTTCCACCAGTTTTTTCACACGTCTACTAACGTCAAATAACGCTAAGTATGGCCTGCTGCCACTTATATTATCTGAAATATGTAACACTCAATCTATTTGAAACCAACCCTTTAATATGTCTTGAAAAATAAAACTTTTGCAAAACATAAAACTAATTTTAATAATATTTTCACCCTAGTTTATATATGTCTCTCTAGTCTTACTATTTTTGGTAAGTAAAACTAGTTTTATTATGCCAATAGCAATAAAAATAAATATTCTCGAGACTACAGAAGCTATAAATTACAAGAAACTCAGAGATAAGGGCCAACAATTTTCCAGAAACACAAAAATGACCAAGAAACAACCTATAACTGCTGATAATCTCCATCGCCATCAATAAGTTTTACGATTTTATCTTACGGTCACTTTGGCTCCCAAGTTTCCTCTGTATTTTCCTTCTTTCTTTTACTCACAACTTGAGTAAATCTGCCTTTTCCCTCTGTTATATTGCTTCTGTGATACGGTCAGTTTAATATCAAGTAGTCTCTCGGAGAACTTTTTATTGATTTCGAAGGCTGATATCCTATTTGAGTTGAATGGTTTAAGTTTAATATGCTTTTTAAAAGAAAAGGGATTTGTAGATTTTACTTCTGTTTGAATGTTAGTTTTCTCGACTAACAAAAGTACTGGAATGGTTTTTTTCATCATTATCTATATAAAAAAAATATCATTATATATACAGTCAGTTCATACTCCACCTGCTTTCTACACTATTTTTCTGTTATGTTTAACTAATTAAATGGAACTATGAGAAAACATGTTTAAATTAATATTTGAAACTTAACCAACGAGGATTAGTATTAAAAACAACTACGGAACATTTTGATTCAGAAGTTACACCATTGTGATAAAAATGTAAACAAAATTAAAGTCAAAAAATTTTCCATACGCTTAACAATTACCAATAATAGTTTGACGGAGTTTAAACGGAAAATAACAACTTCGTTTAAACTAACATTTAGTGGGACCGCTGTTGGCTTTGATAATCTCCTGTAACCTTTATGTCATGCTTGCAACCAGCTTTCTAGTAACTTCTGCTGGTATGTACTCCCATTCGTTCAATATTCTGTTTTTTAATTCTTCTCTATTTGAAACATTATGTTTGAGAACGTGCCGTTTAAGTTCCTACCATAAATGCTCGATGGGGTTAACATCGGGTGATTGTGGAGGTGTATGAATGTATCTTTTTTCGAGTGCTAATTTTTGGACACTTTCTCTCTCTTCTATAATATATATAAAATGCAACGTCTCTCTGTCTGTCTGTCTGTCTGTCTGTCCGTTAGTGCGCTTATCCCTCGAGAACCACTTATCCGATTTACGTGATTTTTTAAATTCATACATGTGTTCTCTGACCAGGTTATAGATATATATTTTATTACATCTATAATATATAAAAAATGCAACGTATCTCTGTCTGTCTGTCTGTTCGTTAGTGCGCTTATCACTGGAGAACCACTTATCCGATTTTCGTACTTTTTTTTAAAAAACATGCATGTGTTCTTCGGCCAGATTATAGGCTATATTTTATTACGATAGGTAGCATAAGGAATAAGCAGTGACGATAATAGTTAATGAAATTGGAAAAAAGTTTGCCGCTAGCGCGTTCTCTTACAATACACTGCCTAAACCACTAAATATGGAACAATATCATGTAGCAAAAGATATCTATAATATATATAAAATGCAACGTCTCTCTGTCTGTCTGGTTGTGTGCTTATCACTGGAGAACCACTTATCCTATTTACGTGCTTTTTTTTTTAAACATGCTAAACCATTAAATATGGAACAATATCATGGAGCAAAGAATATCTATAATATATATAAAATGCAACGTCTCTCTGTCTGTCTGTCTGTCCGTTAGTGCGCTTATCACTGGAGAACCACTTATCCGATTTACGTGCTTTTTTTTAAACATGCGTATGTTCTCTGGCC
The DNA here is from genome assembly GCA_019049505.1 of Pachyrhynchus sulphureomaculatus. Lineage (NCBI taxonomy): Eukaryota > Metazoa > Arthropoda > Insecta > Coleoptera > Curculionidae > Pachyrhynchus > Pachyrhynchus sulphureomaculatus. Next base: position 139,785,642 of record CM032455.1, read on the forward strand.
AGGTCATAGGATATATTAGAATTAGGTGACATAATACACTGCCTAAAGTATTAAATATGGAACAATATCATGTAGCAAAGAATATAATATATATAAAATGTAAGGTCTCTCTGTCTGTCTGTCTGTCCGTTAGTGCGCTTATCACTCGAGAACCACTTATCTGATTTACGTGTTTTTATAAATTTATGCATATATATAATTCGATATAAGCCTAGATAATGGGAGATAAGGTGAGATAATGGGAGATAAGGAGAAATAATGGGAGATAAGTCGAGATAAGCCTTGATAATGGGATATAAGGTGAGGCAATGGGAAATAAGTATAATGGGATATAAGGAGAAATAATGGGAGATAAGCAGAGATAAGTCTAGATAATGGGAGTTAGTTATGTGAGATAATGGGAGATAAGGAGAAATAGTGGGAGATAATGGGAGATAAGGAGAAATAGTGGGAGATAAGGAGAAATATTGCGAGATAAGTCGAGATAAGCCTAGATAATGGGAAATAACGTGTGAAATAATGGGGGATGAGCAGAGATAAGCCTAGATAATGGAAATTATGTAGAGATAATGAGAGATAAGGAGAAATAATGGGAGATAAGTCGAGATAAGCCTTGATAATGGGATATAAGGTGAGACAATGGGAAATAAGTATAATGGGAGATAAGGGGAAATAATGGGAGATAAGCAGATATATGTCTAGATAATGGGAGTTATGGTGAGATAATGGGAGATAAGGAGAAATAGTGGGAGATAAGGAGAAATATTGCGAGATAAGTCGAGATAAGCCTAGATAATGGGAAATAACGTGAGATAAGGAGAATTAATGGGAGATAAGTAGAAATAGTGGGAGATAAGGTGAAATATTGCGAGATAAGTCGAGATAAGCCTAGATAATGAGAAATAACGTGAGATAAGGAGAAATAATGGGAGATAAGGAGAAATAATGGGAGATGAGCAGAGATAAGCCTAGATAATGGAAATTATGTAGAGATAATGGGAGATAAGGAGAAATATTGGGAGATAAGGGGAAATAATGGGAGACGTTAGGTAACATAAGGAATAAGCAGTGACGATAGTAGTGAACCAAGTCCACGCGAGCGAAGCCGCGGGCCCGGCTAGTATAAAAATATAAACAAAATTAACGTCAAAAAAGTCTCCATACACTCAAGAACTGCATTGAAAAAAAACATGTTATAAACAGCCGCATTTTATCGATCTATCTATGACTCGCTAAACTGAAAACAAATGAATAATTTTCGGCCACACTTTATAATCTGTCACTTGTTGCTAGTAATTTTGTAGTGGGTTTTCAAAGTAGTATTAAAATGAGCGAGAGAAATTGTGAAATTCCATTTCAAGTTCGAAAGGTCATAATTGATTTGTGGAAAGACGAAAAATCGTACAGAAATATAGGAAAAATTGTTTAAAAGTCGCATGCTACTGTTCAGTACATTGTAAACCGGTATAAATATACTGGTTCCTATAAATTCCGACCACGCTCCAGTCGTGCCAAGAAACTGACTCCACGTGAAGAGACCAGTATTGTTAGACAAATAATTCTAGATCCCAAGAAAAGTGTACCAAAATTAAAAAGAAGTACGAGAACCATTTTCGAAAAATGTTGGTTCACAAACAGTGAGAAATTGTTTACACAGGGCAGGCTATAAGGGGTGTGCAGCCAGGAAGAAGCCGTTAATTTCGGAAGCTAATCGCAAAAAGCGGTTAGCAAGAAAGCTGCTGACCCTGATAAAATCCGGTAAAATACATTACTAATCCTCCTGAATTTTGGGAATCCGTAATCTTTATTCATGAAATTAAAATTAGCTTTTTTGAGATTGATGGCAGAACTGGAGAAAGAAGAATACCGCATTCGATATTAAAAACATATATTCCACGGTGAAACAAGGGGGTGGCAATGTTCTGCTCTGGAGATGCTAGTTCGTTGAAGGGGTTGGAAATTTATATTTTATTAATAGTACCATGGATCAGCATATTTATCTGAACATTTTGAGAGACAATTTAAGAGAATGTGTCCAAAAATTAGCACTCGAAAAAAGATACATTTTCCAACAGGATAATGATCCGAAACATACCGCAAACTTTGTGCGAGAATGGATAATTCATAATGTGTGACAGCAGCTTCATACACCTCCGCAATCGCCCGATGTTAACCCTATCGAGCATTTATGGTAGGAACTTTAACGGCGCGTTCTCAAACATAATATTTCAAATAGAGAAGAATATTGAACGAATGGGAGAACATGTCAGCAGAAGTTACTAGAAAGCTGGTTGCAAGCATGACAAAAAGGTTACAGGAGATTATCAAGGCCAACAGCAGTCCCACTAAATATTAGTTTAAACGAAGTTGTTATTTTCCGTTAAACTCAGTCAAACTATTATTGCTAATTGTTAAGTGTATGGAGACTTCTTTGAGATTAATTTTGTTTACCATACATTTTTATTACAATGGTGTAACTTTTAAATAAAATATTCCGTAGTTGTTTTTAATATTAATCCTCGTTGGTTAAATTTCAAATATTAATTTAAACATGTTTTTCTCATAGTTCCAATTAATTCGTTAAAAACAATAAACACAACAGAAAAATAGTATGTAAGAAAGCAGTTAAACACAACAGAAAAATAGTATAGAAAGCAGGTTAGTTCAGGTGTATGGAGACTTTTTGAACTGACTGTACAAAATGCAACGTCTCTTGGTCTGTCTGCTGCTTTTCCGTTAGTGCGCTTATCACTCGAGAACCACTTATCCGATTTTTGGGTTTTTTTTTGCTTTTTTAATTCATATATATGATCTCTGGCCAGATTTTAATAGATAGGTTAGGTAACATAAGGAATAAGCAGTGACGATAAGAGTGAATTATGTCGGAAAAAGTTTGCCGCCAGCTCTCTCTCTTGCAAAAAAACCTAGAGAATAATTCTGTAATCGACGCGAGCCGGTCCGCGGGCACAGCTAGTAATATATAATATTAAAAAGGGGCATTTTCAAGTGGCTCACCTAATTTTCTCTTTTTTTTACTCTACATATCAAGAAAAGTCTTTCATGATTTAGTTTTTTAAAAGGAAGCCAAATATTATAACAAAAAAAATTTATCACTCGTCAAATTTGGCAGATTAAAAAAACAACCAAGGGTTTTTTTTAAATACATATAAGCACACCAATAAATAGCATTTTTCAGCATGTTGACAAAAATATCTAAGGAAAAAGTGTACTACTTTACACAGAGCAGAGATAATTAATTGATTTAAAAATGATCAGTCCGCAAGCTAAAATAAAGGCGTATCTGTGAAAGTATAGTATGTCCAGTAAGAAAAAAGTAGTGAAAAACTTGAAAAATGTGCGCCGAGAAAATTTTTTACCATCAATGTATTCCTTGGTGTGCTAACCACGGCGCAATTACTTTAGTTAGGCATGCTGTCGACAAGATTTTCTGCATACTACGGCAATGATCTCCAAATTTTTCGAATCTCGCGAGACAACTGAGTCAAAATCCTCAGACTTTCCTTTGAGCTTTCTCATTACAAGGGACCAAATTTTTTCAATAGGGTTGGCTTCCGGCGATTGGGAGGGCCACTCTAGTATATCATCGTGGGCTCAAGTGAGCTGCCTCGCGATGTGATTTTCGCCCGGCAAAAGTTTTTTTAAAGTGTTTCGGAATTTGACATCATAACCACGACGATATTGTCGAATGGTCTCATGGGACACCTTCAAACCTGATTTTGTTAATTTAGCTGCTCTTTGACGCAGCGTCGGTTTCGGGTCATGTGAAATAAAAGACACAATTCATTTTTCGACTTTCGGAGTGACTTCGCCTACCAAGTCACGTTTTGGCAAGTCGTCAACATTTTTCGTCTCGTTGAAACGATTTACCTACTTCTTCACAAACGATACCGACTTTTTAAATTGTATAATTGCGGTGTCTGTTACTTTGTGACAGTACATTTTAAATTTCTAAATGAAATAAAACGAATTACTTTGTTATTTGTCACTTATTTTTTATCTATCGGTTACTGCAGTTTCGTAGGTTTTCTACATTATCAAGCGTAATACTACAAACTGAGGTGGTTTATTTATGATTAATAACAAATTTCCAGGTACAATTTGGGATTACCCATCATTAAATTACATTGAACTTAAATTAAATTATTTTATTACATAGGGCTAAATGACATTTTTGTTTAAAATTTGAAGAAATACTCTTCAATTTCTTAAAACTTTTCACAAAAATTCTTTCTTCAAAGATATATCTAAAAAACTTCTGAAATACGTCAAACAGGGTTGAATTCTGAACATCTGTTTGATTATTTAATAGGATTGTATCTTTATTTTTATTGTGCTTGTAGATCTCTATAGCTTTTAAAATATTTAATTTTTTTTCCTTTTTGTGCTTTCTGTAATATTTGTAGATTATTTATGTCTGGAAAAATATGATTTTGTTTGATGGAAGTGGTTAGCAAAGTTGGAGTTTTTTCTTTGTTTAATCTAAGAGATGTTTGGTGTTCTTTAAGTCTAGTGTCCAAATTTTTCCCTGTTTGGCCATTATAACAGCTATTACATTCATTACATGACAGTTTATAAACTCTAGACTCTTTGTAATCCGTTATTGTGGGCAATATTCTTGATTGTATCTAATTCTATTTAATAACGGATTTCAGAAAAAAACCATGGATAACCTAATTAAAAATAAACAAAAACAACTAAATTTAAGACATATTTATCCACATGTTAAAAACAAAGAAAAACAAACTTTTTCCTTATTGACATATTTCGGAACAATTTCTAATAAAAATTACATATATACTCGCAAAGACAACATAAATGTCGCTTTTAAATCACCCCAAAAACTTTCCTCCCTCTTTTTAAATGTAAAAGACAAAACTTGTAACTACAAAGACTCTGGAGTTAATAAACTGCCACGTAATGAATGTTATAGCTGTTATATAGGCCAAACAGGGAGAAATTTTGATACTAGATTTAAAGAACACCAAACATCTCTTAGATTAAACAAAGAAAACTCCAACTTTGCTAACCACTTTCATCAAACAAATCATATTTTTCCAGACATAAATAATCTACAAATATTACATAAAGCATAAAAAGGAAGAGAATTAAATATTTTAGAAGCTATAGAGAGCTACAAGCGCAATAAAAATAAAGATACGATCCTATTAAATAATTAAACAGATGTTCAGAATTCAACCCTGTTTGGCGTACTTTAGAAATTTTTTAGATATATCTCTGAAGAAAGAATTTTGTAAAAAGTTTTAAGAAAATATTGAAAAGTTTTCAAATTTTAAACAATAATTTTTAATATGTTTAGCGGCCACGGAATGTGTCATTTTAGGCCCCTTTACATGGGAACAAAGAAACACTGCCTTGAAACGACGCGCAAACAAGTGACTCATTTTGGATTTTACGTGATTTCGACGAAAGTTCGGAATCGACTAATACTTTTACTAAAATGTGTCGTAGACAAAGGTTCTCTCTACCGTTTTTTTGTTGAATCGCTAGAATCCCATCTACCAAAAGTGAATTATTGCAGACACGTTCTTACTTGACAGACTGTCAATTTCTTAAGTTATTTAAAATTATACCGCACACAGAGATAATGTAATGCATTAAATCAAAAATAACCAGTGCGTAAGCTAAAATAAGGCCTATCTGCGAAAGTATATTTTTTAAGTTATTTAAAATAAACACATTTTAGTTTAGTCTTGATTATATCTAATTCTATTAATAACTGCTGCCTAATGTAATTAGAAGTCAATAAAACTCACCAGAAATATTGCTGACATTAGACACTGCTCTGCCGTTAAACTAAAAATTGGTTCTCTCACTACCTTCAAAAGATAACTATTTCAGTTTTCTCAAAGCTAATAGTTAAATTCAGACTAAGTAAGGAACTGCAAAAATAGTGATTTAATTTCTTAGTGAAGCACATCTCTAGTTTAAAACTGTAATTTAAATTATGTGAAAACTTAATATTTGCTACAAAATTCTTAAGAAGAGAGAGGTATTTACGAAGCATCCTTACAAAAAGTTAAAAAATAAATTTGAAATTATATGTTTAGCATTCATGTTATTAAGTACTTATCTCGACTATCAAGTCTCTTCCAAATGTACGCAGCAGTTCAAATTTTATTTTGTTTAGTATCTCAGATATAGAGAGATAACCTGAACTTTTTCAGTAATAACTTTGTAAATATTTACACAAGTAAATTAATTAGTAATATAGGTTTCATGAGCTATACAGTTAAAAAATATTTAAGTTATAACTAAATTATAATTAATTATTCATTAAAATGTATGCAAAAGAACGAATAAAAAGTCAATAACTAAATGGTATTAGCAATTATCTAAAATGCGACGTAATTTCAAGAAAGATCAAACGCTCGGTTGGCCAATCGGTTTTTTCAATAAGGACATTCAAATCAGTAGTATCTAAAAGATTTCCTAACTTCAAAAGACTTGAAATCGGAAACTTTGAAAGGTCTTCAGTGATATTGTATGGAAAAGAAATTGGCTGATGTAAGAGTTTTTAAACCAAAAGGCGATTTAATAAATTACTTAGATTTCTTGTGTGTATAATAAACCCATATTTTTGGCGTTAATTTGTGCATTACGAAGCTGGTTTGAAAAGTCCGTGCAAAAATAAAAACTACTTATGTGTTTGGATTTGTCCAAGTCTGCAAAATATCCATTAGTGTCTGCAATCACCTCCTCGTTTGAATAAAATCTTTGTCCCGCCAGCCATTTCTTCAAATTGGGGAACAAATAGTAGTCCGAGGGATCCAAGTCTGGAGAATAGGGGGGATGTGTAACGAGTTGGAATCCTATTTCCATTAATTTTGCGACCACAACTGCTGAGGTGTGTGCTGGTGCGTTGTCGTGATGGAAAAGGACTTTCTTGTGGGCCAATCGCGGGCGGTTTTCTTGCAGCTCGGTTTTCAAACGGTCCAATAACGATGAATAATATTCACCTGTAATAGTTTTACCCTTTTCCAGATAGTCGATGAGGATTATCCCTTGCGAATCCCAAAAGACAGTCGCCATAACTTTTCCGGCCGAAGGAACGGTCTTCGCCTTTTTTGGTGCAAATTCTCCCCTTGGTAACCCATTGTTTAGATTGTTGTTTGGTCTCAGGAGTATAGTAATGTATCCATGTTTCTTCCACAGTGACGAAACGACGCTTAAAGTCCTCCGGATTCTTTTGGAACAGCTGCAAACCATCCTTGCAACACTTCACACGATTCCGTTTTTGGTCAAGCGTGAGCAATCGCGGCACCCATCTTGCGGATAGCTTTCTCATGTGCGCAAATGAGCCCGTTTTTGTAACCTCCATAACTTTAAGACAAACAGAGAACTTAAAGTAAAAGGTCTTAAATTAAAGCTAATTAAAAATCTAGAAGGACATATTTTTTATTTAGGGGTAACTACCCCCTATTTTGAGGGTTAAAAAGGTGAAAATAAATAAGCTTTTAACAGAATATATAAAAAAATATATTGATGATGTGTAATTCATGAAAATAGGTCACTTTAATTATTTACATATTCTCTAGCCAATACCGTATAGTCAAAAACTACCCTCTAAAAGGGGGGTCACAATTAATAGGAGATTCTAAAATACTTATAAATATGACTCCCAGAACTAGGAAAAAATACAAAGAAATAATCAAAATACTGAGAATATAGCGCTGGATTTAAACGTCCACCAAACTTATCGCTAAGCGATAACCGCCTCCTAAAAGGGGGTTGAAATTCCTGTTGGTGTTATTTTAACCTAAAAAATAACTTTTAATTTTGTGGAAAAACCCGGAAAAATAAGAAAAATACTAAGAAGATACCGTGGGACTTATGAGCCTCTAAAACTTCTCGCTAAGCCATAATAACACCCTTAAAGGGAGTTGAAATGCATTTCGGTGCCATTATCACAAAAAATAAACATTATAAACATTTTCTGTTAAAAACTTATTTATTTTTACAATTTTAACCCTCTACATAGGAAGTAGTTACCCCTAAATAAAAAAATTGAAAAATATGTCCTTTAAATTTAGTTTAATTAATTTTAATTTAGGACCTCTTATGTTAAGTTTGCTTTCTTTGTCTTTAAGTTATAAAGGTTGCAAAAACGGGCTAAAATTCACACTTTTTTGCGGTTACTCTTTAGAAGAAAATTACGTTTATAAGTGCCTCACTTGATTGTACAGGGCCGATTGTCCTTTGCCGTTCCGCGGGAAATTTGAATCTTCTAAAGTTTTCTTAGGAAAAAGTGTTTAGAATTGCATTTTATGGCAGTGTACAAAATTTTAGAATGATTGGACAAAAATCGTATTTTGTTAGTTTTTAACCAATAAAAATATGATCGTATAGACATTTTTTTGTTTGAATTTGAAATACAGAGATTTATAGAAGAATTTTAAAATTTATTTGTTGACTTTAAGCTATGTTTTACTACTTTAACAACCAATTATTAAAAAATGATGATTTTCGTAAAACAGCAACTGTTGCACGGAAAATTATCGAATAGTTTTACCCTCTAGAGTGCACTCTGAGGTTTTTGATTCTAACCGTCTTAATTTTATTACAAAAAAAGAAACCTAGTGAATTAGTGCACAAAAAATAAATAAATTACATGCACTTCAAAAATTAAATAAACAAAAAACCCATACTCTTAAAAAATAACCTACTTTAAATGTGTTCCTTTCTTTTGCAATAAAGTGAGGCTCGAGTGACTTTTAGAAAACAAAAAACCTCAAACTGTCAGTAATAGGGTAAATAAGTATCAACAAGTTAACTCTAAATGTTAACAAATGGTTTACTATGACATTTATGAATAAGTTGGAGCCCATTAAATTTAATTATCACATAGGTGGTACACCAATTACGAGTAAGAGTTGTGATAATTTTAAAGTAATTTTTTACTCCAAATTTTTTTTTTCATCACATATTAATAGTATCTGCGGCATTACAACGAGAATGCTCGGGTTTATACAAAGAAATTCGGGTGATTTTCCACTAAAAACACTCTATTTGATCTTTGTGAGATCTTAGCTGGAATTTGGTGTAGTTGTATGGATGTATATATATATATATATATATATTATATATATATATATATATATATATATATATATATATTATAAATATATTACTCAAATGAAACATATCCAACGAAGACTTATTAAATTTCTTGCCTTTAAGAGGGATGGAGTATATCTCCCTAGAGGCCTGGAACAGAACATTCTTTTGCATAGTTTCAAAACCGTCTTTACTTAATCAAAGCTTAGCAAAATTAAATATTGGTTCAATTTTTATTGAAAGTATGTAGATCCCTTATAGAGAGATATTATCACAAATAAACTTTCACATTTCTTCACGAACCGTCAGACTTGCTGCTATATTCTACTTGCCTACACCTTCTACAAATTTCCTAATTAAATCACCATTGTATCAGCCTACGGATATATTTAATAAAATCTGTAGTGACATTGATCTGTGATCTTCCTCTCACTTTAATAACGCCATAAGAGGCAGACGGTTGTAGAATCTGTAAATAAGTTTGTGCCACACAATTGTGTATTTAATTTTATTTTTTATAAGGATTATTATTATTATTATTATTAAAAATATTCGATAGTTGTCCGTGTGACAGTTGTGGTTTTACGAAAATCAGAAGTTTTTAATTATTATATTATATAATTATAAAACAAGTAAAACAACTTGAAGTCAAAAAATATATGTTTAAATTCTTGTACCAATCTGATAAATTTATTTCAAATTCAAAAAATAAAAATTTCCTTGTGATATTTTTATTGGTTTAAAACTGATAAAATACGATTTTTGTACAAACTACTGAAAATTTTAGATGCTACCAAAAAATAAAATTACAAAAACTTTTTCCTAATAAATGTTTTCGATATTTTAACAAATAGAGGGATTCTTGGACTTTAAACTTTAAAAAATTTATATGTCCCGCCAAAGGATAAATGTCAATCGGCATTGCAAAATATATTTTTTTTTTTATTTCAAGTGATGGAGAGAGTTTTACGAATAACCTTACTTTTCATTCACATTTCATTTCGACTTGTCACTATATAAGGGATTTATAATAAACTACCCAGAGTATTAAATTTATTCAACTGTTCGGGGAAGTACTTTAGGTATCAATCCATAATGAGAAACCAGTATTAGATATACTCTGCCCCGTTTACTAATTACGTCCCCAAAGATATTTTTAGTGTCGTGTAGAGAACACTAAAGATGACTTCGGTCTCTGTCTGTCTGTCCATCCGTCCGTCTGTCTGTCCGTCTGTCCGTCTCTCCGTCTGTCACATCCGTTTTTCTCCGAAACTATTTGTCACAGAAAGTTGAAATTTGGTGGAATTTCATGTTTTGATCCTTACAGGTTTCTGACATATTCAATGAAAACCCATCTTCAGGCTCCTCAATTGGATGGCTCTAGCTCCCTAACGGGAGGAGATAGGAGACATTTTTTATAGGAAATTCTGGCCTTATTTTGGTGCAATCTACTAGATCCTTCATTTTTGACCATACCTTTTGGGACACCCTGTATACGCAACCACCTCTCCAATTCCCTATCATATCCCTTTCACCCTCTTCACCTGTTAAGATAAGGAATTGATGGCCCCATCAGAGCCATGTAGTTTTGAAAGTTAAATTTTGACTTAAGAGGTTAGTTTTGGAGGGTGAAATCGGAAGTGAAAAAAAAAATTACTAGGTCATCATCATATATATAATGTAATACTTCCGCACACTTTTCTTTGTATTATTTTTAAAAAATCGCGAACAATCGCTGTCCTTCCCCATTATCTCGGAAAGTACTGATCAAAAAATTTTGAAAAAATTCTGGAATATTCTCCACGGGGTGTAGATTGAACGAAAATTATCAGTGCATTACCTTTCAGTATTCAGTAAAGATTGGAAACAAACTTTGTTGAAGCCTCATTTGGGGTGTGTTTTGTTAAGTCGCTGATCATTTTATACCTCCGTAACAAAAAATTTTTATTTTAAAAACAATAAACGTACGGAACACCAATTGCGCAATTTCAACTTGCACTTGACCGGTTTTTGAAACTTAAATTAATGTTGTTAAATCTTGGTGCTTTTTAATGTTTAATTTAGATTTTTTACATCGCTGATATTTAAGCAGATGTATAATAATTTAATAATAATAGTTTTACATCCATTAATTGTTAATTAGTAGGTTTAGAAGTAAAGGAAATATTGAAAAAATAATTTAGAAAAATGTTTTGCCAACAATGTATTCTTTGGTGTATTAACAACGGCACAATTATCTTAGTATCCAATCGTCTCCTGCATCAATAATCGCCTCACATCTTCGAGGCATGCTGCATACTACGGCAATGATCTCTAAATTTTTCGAATCTTGCAAGACATCTCAGTCAAAGTCCTCAGAGTCTTTCTTCAGAGCATTCTCTTTACAAGGGACCAAATGTTTTCAATAGGGTTGACGCCGCTTCACGACGTGATTTTCGATCATGAAAGGTTTCTCCAACGTGTTCTGGAATTTGACTTCATGCGCACGAAGATGTTGTCGAATGGCCTCATGGGACACATTCAAATCTGATTTTCTTAATTGTGCCGCTCCTTGACGCAGCGTCAATTTCAGATCCCGTGAAAACAAAGACACTATTCGTTTTTCGACTTTCGGAGTGACTTTGCCTACCCAGCCACGTTTTGGCAAGTCGTCCATATTTTTTGTCTCCTTAAAACGAACCCACTTCTTTATAAATGACACCAACTTTTTAATATATTTAGTGGTCGCGGAATGTATCATTTTGGGTCTCTTTGGATGGGAACAAACAAAGATTACCAAGAACCGGCGCGCAAACAAGTGAGTCATTTTGGATTCCGGAATATTTTTACTAAAATGCCCCGTAGACAAAGGTTCCCTCTACCGATTTTTTGTTGAATCGCTAAAATCGCATCTACCAAAAATGAATTATCGCGAACACATTCTTACTTGACAGACTGTACCTCTTAAATTATGATATTTACGAAGCTATTTGGAAATTTAGAAACCAATATGCAGAAAGCTGTAACAACAAATAAATTCTTGCACATAGTTAATTAAGTATGATATAGATGGCGGAATGTTACCTGTTAACTAACTTCATATTTAACAATTTCAACGTAATCAAAGAAAATAGTTTATGTACCTTTTAATGGAAATATATATATCGTGAACCACCGCACAGTGGGACGAAGCCACACTGTGCCACTCAAATTACCCTACATGTCTTAATTTTGAAGTAATCGTAAAGATTTTTTTTTTAATTATTCATTTTTTCATAATCAATCGATTAGTCTAGTTAGATTTTAGGTTCTTTTCCACACTTTTCCGGAATTTTCAGAAGGAGTATGAAAAAAACGGCGTTTTTCGCGGGAAAATCCCTTTGTAGATCGTAATTTTCACCTAATCATAATAAATTTTTTTTCTAATGTTCGTTTTTTTTATTGCCATTCGATCGGCCGGGCTGGATTTTCGATTTTTCTCCCGTGCTTTTTAAAAATTTGAGAACAAATTATCATTTTTGGCCCAGGTTTGGGTAACGCCAAAGATGCCTGAAATTTTTAAAAACCTGAGACAAAAATGATAATCCGAGGTGGGTAGATTGATGGTCCATCAAAGGAATTGATTTTTGAAAAAAATCTGAATATTCAAGGAAAACCATCTGTGATTAGCTATTTGCGGAAAAACCATACTTCCATGGAAACACAAATTTTTGAAAAACAAGGGAGTAAAATCAAAAATCTAGCCTGGCTGATTGATTGGAAATAAAAAAATGAACATTTAGAAAAAAAAATATGTTATGATTAGGTGAAAATTACGAACTATAGAGTAATTTTTTACCGAAAAAACGCCGTTTTTTCAAAAAAAAAAAAAGTACTTCTTCTGAAAATTCCGGAAAATTGTGGAAAAAAAATCCAAAATCTAGCTCGACAAATCGATTGATAATGAAAAAATAAATAATTAAAAAAAAATCTTTCCGATTACTTCAAAATTAAGACCTGAAGGGTAATTTGAGTGACACTGTGCGCCTGGAGGTTAGTTTGTGTTATTAGTACTAGTTAACAGAATGTCTGTGTCTTTTTATGTTTTTTATCACTCTAATAATGCAAATGTTGCCACATAAAACTTCATACTAATATCTAAAATTTAATATTTATTTCCTATTTTCCTATTGTCCGCCTCTGCTCCTCTGCTCCCTCAAACACACATCACGGAGGCTCTATGTGAAACCGGGGTGGTTCCGAAAGGGTAACGTTAGCGGTGTAAGAATGGTAAGAGGTAGGGGAGTGGAGGGCAGAACGGGGGAAGCCTTAATGTCGTGTCGACAACAGCTGCCGACCCGCGTGGCGTTGCAACATCTGTTTTCTCTAGGAATTGAACGGGTAAAGGATTTAGGAAAGGAGGAGAAAGAAAAATACCTTTAATATTTTCCAATTTTAATTTTTATTTTCGGGAAAGGTAGTAACGCGCTTACAGTTATGATGCGAATACGACCGTTTATATCAACAAATATTAGTCGAAATAATCTTCAGGGCATAAAGCAGTATAGGTCAGCACTGTATCTCTATTAAGTCCATATTTATAGCAATTCCTTTAGGTGCTACTAGGCCTCATATTGTTTGTTTTTTGTTTCATACATAGAAGATTTTATCTTACATTCTTCGTAACAGCTCAACGGTGTTTTTAGGTTATGTTCATAATTTTCGTCAAATTACGAGGGTAGTTAACAGGCATGACTGTTGGTAAGCGTGATTCTTGTAACGGTTGTGTTCAAAGTTTCAAACAGATACAACGCGCAGTTATTTCTTGGCAGCTATCGTAAGTGAACGGTGTTACACGTTTCGTAGAGATAGATAAAGCCGAAAATCGTTCAGTGATAAAACATTTTTAATTAAAAGAGTGAGCTGAGGTTCAGGTAGAAACTGAATTGAAGGAAGTTCATGAAGACTGTGCACCATTATTACTGCATAAATGTTTTTTTTGTTCGTTTTTGTGGCTTTGAGCCAAGACTCATTTGGCCATGAGTTTTTAATTTATTTTATAGGGTAGTCCAGTATCCCTAAACCTAACTTAGCCTAAACACACAATACACACATATGTACAAGGAACAAATCACAAACACCCATCCGTCACACGGAATCGAACCGCTGACTTCTCGGACAACAGCAGGCAAAGCTAGCGCCTTACCCACTGCGCCAATCGGTCCGGCCATAAATGAATTTTAACTTGGCGGTATCTGTACTGCAGATGCTGCATGTTCAGGCCGCCCGACTGATGTTTCTTCTGAAGAAATGGTCGATGAAATTCATGGTATCGTGAAAGAAGAGTGTCGCATTAAGTTCTGTAACATCGATGAGATGGTAGGCAATCCATATGAGTGGGTACACAATATTCTGCATGAAGTTTTAAAACTGAAAAAGGTGAGAGCGTGATGAGTGACGTTGACTCCAGAACACCAACGCACGAGGAAGGACATTTGGAAATTTTTGTCCAAATGTCTATTTTTTGATATCATATGATATTTTAAGTGAACCAAAATGGCGGATTCAAAATGGCGGCCGGATTGGAAATGCAGTAAAATAAAAGTTTTTTGGCGATTATTTCGGTTATATTGCCTTATATTACGCATTTTTCATTGGCTTTCTATCGTTTTGAAGTCGCTGATAACGATACTGATGACAAAAGACACAGGGAATGGCATAGTTGAGAGAAATTGGTCAATTCTAGCCATTGTTCGTTATTTTAAAACAGCTTTTTCTGACTCTAAATTATATTTTTTATCATTCATTATTTAAAATCTACTTTATTTGAGTATAGTTGGCAGAAAAATGGCCAACTTTATTATTTTTTTTATTTTATACCATTTTTAGGCGTTTTTTCGATATGTTTCGATCAAACTCCTAGTACTAACAGCTTTATACGACTATACAGGGTGTGTCAACGATAGAGTAAAAATTGAAAAATTCAAAATAAATCGAAAACTATTAGAAATAGGTATATGACATACTTAATAAAAGTTGGAGGGTTTTGTAAAATCTGTCAGAAAAAATAATAATATACAGGATGTGCCATTTAAAAAATTTAAGATTTTTCATTTTAAAATAGTCGAAATATATAAATTTATTTTGGACACCGTGTAGCATCTAACTCAAACTTCTTTACATATATTTTTTTCATCTCTATAGAACGCTCGTACCAATTACGAGTATTCCACTTTCAGAAACAATGGCGCTACTGGCAATTTTTTACAAAACTGAAAACTAATATTTTTAAAAAAAAAATTGAAATATTAAAAAAACTACTAGGTTTATGTATATAACATTATCAATAAAAAAGTTATAAAATTTTAAGCAGAATTTAAAAATAAATTAGAAAATAGGACGTTCCATTTAAAAAAAAAAACATGTTATATCGGCCACCCTTTTTTGAAGTACCCCGTGTACTCAAAAATAATTTTAAACTGTGCACCTTAACATTCCCTAAAACTGTTTTTAACATTTTTTCGTTATTCCCGAAACAAATGAGATAAAGAACTTTACTCTGTTGTTGACTCACCCTGTAAATGGTAATAAAAATTGTTCATTATTTAAAACTTTTTTTGATTAATTGACCATAATTGGCCAATTTCGGTTAAATTCGGTCATTTTTGGCTATTTTTGGGCGCTGTCTTGATATTTTTAAATCAATCTCCAATAATAACTATTTTTGACTGTAAATTGGCCATAGGTCGCTGTAAAATTGGCCAATTTCGGCCAATTCGGGCTATTTTTCGCCATTTCTGGCCATACATGACAGAAAGGAATCTTAACCTATAATAGCCTAACCTACCATAACCAATACCACAGAAAAAAAGCTGAACGTGAAATAATGTAACCTAGCATAGACTTTATGACAGACAAGAAACTTAACCTAACATAATCTAATGCAACAACGTTACACCAAGAACGCTAAAGTTAACGTAACCAAAACTATTAGAAAACTTGTATCACCTTAGTAGGTGAAAAATGTCAATTCCACTATTTTTGATAATTTCTGAAAATTAAAAGTGACTTTCTAAAAATTCAAAAACACGACAATTTATTATATTTCCCAAATAACATTATTGCCTTTGGGATACTGATATAAGTTTAGAATGAATTTATTGGCAAACAAAGCTAAAGCTACTGATATAAGTAACAACAATGCTTTACAAAAAACAGAGCTCTCGTGGTGTGGGAGAGTCGCAACAAAGCTTGTACAGTAATACCCCGCTTAGCGCGACCCCGTTACGCGCGGTTTCACTATAACGCGAATTTCAAATTTCGCGCTCATGTAGTCATTAACTTCTCTATGGTCGCGGGGGGATCCCCGCTTTCTCTGAATATTCTCTTTGAAGAATTGGGAATTCCCTGTCCTTCGACTTTGTTCTATGGGGATTTCCTCGTTCGTTTCGTGTGTTCATTTGTTCCGTAATGTTAGTTCGGTCGGCTGGCAGTTTTGTTTTAATATTTATTGGAGATACATACATACATAATTTAACCCTACGTTAAAAATGCCGCCTGTAAAGAAAAAAGAGCGTAAAAGCGTCACTTTGGAATTGAAGATGAAAGTGTTAAGAAGAATGGAAAATGGAGGCAAAGCAACAATTGTTGGGAGAGATTTTGGACTCTCAGAATCGACTGTGAGAACGATTTATAAAAATCGGGAAAAAATTAAAATCTCCAGCGAAGGTTCAACACCTATAAGTGCAACAAAACTTTCTCGTTCGAGATCATCTATCTTAGAAAGAATGGAGAAATTACTGTCAGTCTGGATCGAAGATTTGAATAAGAAGAACACACCACTAAGTCAAGATCTCATATGCACAAAAGCAAAATCTTTGTATGAGATGCTGAAAACAAAAGAAGGAGAAGGGAGTGCCACTCCGACTTTTGCTGCCAGCAGAGGCTGGTTCCATCGGTTCAAGCAGCGTTCTAATCTTCACAATATCCACATAACAGGCGAGGCGGCCAGCGCGGACATTCAAGCTGCAGCTGAGTTTCCAGACAAGTTTCAAGACTTCGTTAGACGAGAGAAAATTCCTGCTTGTCTCATCTTCAATGTTGATGAGACCGCACTTTACTGGAAAAAAATGCCATCTCGAACATTCATTTCTAAGGAAGAACGTCAAGCCAGTGGTTTCAAAGCTGCGAAAGATCGACTAACACTTCTGCTGGGTGGTAATGCCACTGGTGATTTCAAACTGAAACCTTTACTAGTGTACCATTCAGAAACACCCCGTGCAATGCGAGGCACAGACAAGACAAGTCTACCAGTTGTGTGGCGATCAAACAGAAAGGCGTGGGTTACACGGGAAATTTTTCAAGAATGGTATTCTAATAGTTTTTGCCCATCAGTCAAATCATACTGTGACAGAAATGGGCTTGAACCTAAAGTTATATTACTCTTAGACAATGCCCCAGGACATCCAACCTCACTTGATACGCCCAGAGACTTAAAAGTGTACGTAAAGTTCCTTCCACCAAACACTACGTCAATATTACAACCTATGGACCAGGGAGCAATAGCAAACTTCAAAGCTTATTACCATCGCCGCACTTTTAGCCAACTAATTCATGAAACTGACGGGGAAGGAAGACAGTCTATGCGAGAGTGGTGGAAGTCATACAACATTATGAAGTCTATTCACAACATAGAAGAGGCTTGGAAGGAAGTTAAAATGAGTTGTATGAATGGGGTGTGGCGTAATCTTTGGCCAGATGTAGTGGAAGCACCTAGAAGAATTGTCCAGATGCAGAGACAAGTGCTTGAAGACATTGCTGCAATGATTGAGGGGTCTGAACTTGAAGATGTCACGGTAGAAGATCTCGTAGAACTTGTAGCAACGCACGACGATCCTATTAGCAATGAAGATCTGATCGAGTTACAGAATAATCCTATCTACGATGAGGAAGAACAAGTAGAAGAGAAAGTTTTATCTTCAGGGGAAATACAAAATGCACTTTCAAAAATTTATTCAGGTTTGGACATATTGCAGAGTATAGACAATAATGATGACCGTGTCTTGACCGTGTGTCAAACAATTAAAAACAGTGTTGGGTGTTATGAACGTATTTTACAAGAACGTAAACAAAACGTTACCCAAAAGACAATAGATGTATTTTTCCGTAAAAAATAAGAGTATGTATTGCATAAAGTGTTCTTAGAATTAAAGTGATTGATTAAAATGATTTGTATTTTTTTGTATTAAATTTTGACTATGTTTAATCATAAACCTCGATATACGCGAATTTCAGTTAACGCGATTTTTTTCGGAACGTATCCCTCGCGTAAAGCGGGGTATTACTGTATTTTTAAAATTTAAAATATTGTTGAAAATATGAAGACAACCTATTGTTATGGGCAATTTTCATTACAATATACAGTTGTAAAAAGCTGTTAGTATTGGAGTTTGATTGAAAAATATCTAAAAAACGCCTAAAAATGGTAAAAAATGTTCTGAACTAGTCAAAGTTGGTCATTTTTCTGCCAACTGTAGTCAAATAAAGTAGATTTGAGAGATATAAAAATTAGTTTAGAGTGAGAGAAAGCAGTTGTTGTCAAAAATTGTCTTAATATGATGAAAAAATCGTTACCGGCGACCAGCGAATCGTAGAAAACCGTAAAATTTACGATCTGACTGCCATTTGGACTCCGCCATTTTGATTCATACAAGGTAACATAGGACATCAAAAAACAGTCATTTCAACGAAAATTTTGAGCCGCTTATAAAAATTTTATCTCAAAACAAAAAGTGTACAGAGTCACCCCCCCTGCAAGGTGATCCTCTAAATTTGAGATCGCTACGATGAAATACGGCAACTGTAGAATTTTTTAAAATTTAAAAAAGTCGATTTTTTAGTCATTTTCAAACTTAGTATGCATAAATGAAGTATAAAATGAAAATTTCAAGCGATTTCGAGTTGATAGAAAAAAAGTTATGGCTATCTGAAAATAGCGATTTTTCCAAAATCAGTCGGTTTTGTTTTGTCATATATTAAAAGAATCGAGGCATTCCATGAAAATTAGGGTAGATATCAACAGAATATACCTAGATGAAAAATATGAGCCGTCGGTCAGCCCTCTAATTTAAAAACTGTAGATTTGAGGGCGTTTTAAAAATAAGCAAAATTTCGCAACAGTGGTTGAGTCAAAAGCTCCCAGCCAAGCCGGATTTAAGTTTAAAACAAAAATCTATTTTTTCCTTGAAAGTATAAGGTTAACAGAGAAGAATGTTGAGCTTTTTAAATCTCTAAGTTATATGGAAGCTAAGATACAAAATTTTGAAGATGACTAAAAAATTCGACTTTTTTAAAATTTAAAAAAACTCTACAGCTGCAGGATTTCATCGCATCGAGCTCAAATTTGGAGGATCACCTTCTTTTCGAACCTAATTTCGAAGAAAAAACCGACATGCAGATCGCTGACCCACGCCCGCACACTTTTGTCGAAACGTAATGGATCTACCCATATATATATATATATATATATATATATATATATATATATATATATATATATATATATATATATATATATATATATATATATATATAGGTTATAGCTCACTATCCAAATATATTAGTTACGACTATACTCAACGAGGATGTCGACATGAGGGTTCCAAAATGCACCCTAATCTCAAAGAAACCTTCGTACACATAAAATATTATCTAATCGGGTAATTCAAATTTTAATTGCCTATCTTAGCAAAATGAACTCAACTTCATGAAAATTACTTCATAAAGTTATGCCATTACCGAGAAGCAATCGAAAGCCGCCGAAAGTGTTGAATAAGTTTGTTTAATAGACGTCAAAAGCTGCCTCTGCGGGGGTAATAACCTGCGTCTTAATTAGCCTCTAATGAACACCTCGTTTCAGCGACCCCGAAATTTCTGCCGCTAATACCTGCTCTCCTTATGCTGCTATTTTCTACTAAAAAGGCAGCCTCTCGCCCCGTCTTATTACTATTGATTTACATTATTATTGTTATTGTGCCTTTGGCTTTGTGCCTTTTTAATTAAGGAGCTCCAGAAGCTAACTAAGGAGTGTACTTATATTCTTTTATAAACTTTAAAACTGTACCTTTGAGGGACAAAATTATAAATGTCATAAATTATTTTAAATACCCTTCGAATATATTTTGTATTTTATTACTTTGGTAGGAATGAAATATTCTGACATAACTATGTTCAGTTCTGCAACGTTAACTTTTTTTAGAAAAAACTGTTGCTTGGTTACTGCCACCACAAGATAGAGTTTCTTCCAAGTCTTAGTTAACAACTTACTATTATTTGCGGATATTTGCATGACTGGTTGATGTTTACTCGTTCAAGGTAAATGAAGAAACAATCGTACTGTCATCAGCAATGAGGTAGATTAAATTCCTAGTCCCTTCCATAGCGTTAATGTAAAGGAGAGTAAAAGAGTAGGAGACAATATGGAGCCTTGACTCCAAC
Source organism: Pachyrhynchus sulphureomaculatus (assembly GCA_019049505.1). Taxonomy (NCBI): domain Eukaryota; kingdom Metazoa; phylum Arthropoda; class Insecta; order Coleoptera; family Curculionidae; genus Pachyrhynchus; species Pachyrhynchus sulphureomaculatus. The sequence continues at coordinate 139,806,192 of CM032455.1, forward strand.
CGGCGTTGATAGTGAAAATATATTTTTTTTTTATCGTTCACTTCCCCACCTGAGTAGGGATTTTACTCTTTTTTCATATCCTAAGAATATCAGCGAGGATGTCATAATAAGCGTCAACGTTGTCCAAGGGCCGAAACATACATTTCTGTATTTCGCAACACCTTTTAGACAACGCGATAGTGCTGCCACGGACGTTATTGCATTTCTGCAAACAACTACGTGGCCAGGCCAAATATACTTAAATAATTTAATAAATAAGTATATCGACTTGCGGGATTGAACCCTCGGCCTTCTGCACAGTAAGCAATGCACTACACCACTGAGCCACGGGCTGCCACAATATGAGAAAGAAACCCATTAATTGCCACTTGTAAAAAAAGCTCTCTAACGTAACCCGAGACCCATAAACCAAACCATTCAACATATCAGAAGAGCGTAGGCTAGCCAACAAGTCGTTTTGCCAAACATGGTGGAATGCCTAGGATGCATTAAGTGCAACTTCTCGAGATTCTTCAAACTATTCAATTGCGTATATGTGTGAGATAAGTTAAGCCCTTTAATCCCGTATATGCATAATCTCCTGTTGATTTTTGTTTACGAAAGCTAGATTGATGGTCGCTTCCAAATATTTTAAATATTCTTATTTACCTAGGCTGTCTGAAAAGTTCTCGGCCTGACACACAGATGGCGTTAGAAACTGTGAAACCATAATTGTACTGGAAAGTTCTATCCTTTATATAAACAAATGTAAAATTTTATTTCAATCTGTCAATTCATTGGAGTAGTAGCAGTTGTTTAATATTGACGTGTCATTGATTTTTTTAAAATAGAAAAAATTAAATATTGTGCAGTGATTAAATTCTTTATTTTATATGGTTTAACACCAACAGAAATTCACCCGGAATTGTTAAAAGTATATAAGGATGCATCGCCTTCACTTTCCACTGTAAAAAAATGGCTGCTCTTTGTAAATCTAGTCGTACAAGCCTCGAAGATGATCCACGCGAACGTCGCCCAAAAACTGCTACAATACCACAAATCATGCAACAAATCCATGATATGGTATTAGATGATCAGAAGTGAAAGTGCTTGAAATAGCTGAGGCCATAGGCATGTCAAAATAATGAATTGGAAATATTTTGCAGGAAGAATTACATACGGAAAAGCTTTGTGCAAGATAGTGCCGCATTAGCTGATAATTGATCAAAAACGTATTCGAATGTGTATTTCTCAAGCGTGTTTGGATCGTTTTAAGTAAAATAAAATGGATTTCAAGGCTCGTTTCGTTGTTGACGAAACTTGGATCCACCATTATACACTAGAGTGAAAAAAATAGTCGAAACAATGAACTGCAGCCAGTGGAAGTGCACCAAAGAAGGCAAAGACGGTTCCATCAGCAGGTAAGGTTATGGCAACAGTTTTTTGGAATTACAAAGGTGTTTTGTTGATCAATTATCTTTAGAAAACTAAAACAATTAACTCTGAATATTGTTGTAACCTTCTGGATTAGTTGGATGCAAAAATTTGTGAGAGAGAAAGAGAGAATAAAGAAGAGAAGAATCATTTTTCATCAAGGCAATGCACGTGTTCACAAAAGTGTTTTGACGATGGTAAAATTCAACGAATTAAAATACGAATTGCTTCAACATCCAGCGTATTCACCAGATTTGGCTCCCTCTTACTATTATCTGTGTTCGAATCTGAAAACATTCTTGACTGGAAGCTGTTGCAGCCGTGGATGGATATTTTGCAGACCTTGCGGAATTACACTTTAATGATGGTATTGAATTATTGAAAAAACGTTGAAATAAATGTATTGAAGTTTTAGGAGATTATATTCAAAAATACAACATATTTCAGATCAAAAAAAAGAAATTCTTTTATTGTCAGGCCGAGAACTATTCAGGCTGCCCACATATATATTACAAGGTATCCCAAAACTCAGGCAAGAAGTAATATTGATAGAAAACACAGGTTTTTAATTAATAATTGGAATTTTTTTATAGATTCATAAAGAGTACAGCATAGGGTTATGTATGGAATAACATATCGCGTAAATGGCCTCCACGGCTTTGCTGACACATACGAACTCTTTTGTTAAAATTTTCCATGACCATTTTGCATAAATGTGGCTGAATTTCGTTGATACAGCGCTTAATTTCCTTTTTCAAGTCGTGGGTGGTCGTGGGCTTGTTGGTATAAATCTTAGACTTTAAAAAACCTCATTGAAAAGAGTCCAATGGCGTTAAATCGCATGATCTGGGCGGCCAATTCTGATCACCAAAACGGGATATTACACGACCAGGAAATGACTCATGCAGTAATTGAATTGTTTCTCGGGCTGTATGAGATGTGGCACCGTCTTGTTGAAACCACATGTCATCCACATCCATATCTTGCCATTAAGGCACAAAAAACTGGATTATCATATGGCGATAATGATCACCATTAACTGTTATTGCCTGGCCAACCGCATTTTCGAAGAAGAATGGTCCGGTGATGCCTCCAGCCCAAAATACGCACCAAACAGTGACACGTTGTGGATGCATTTGTTTCACAACAGTCACGTGTGGATTGTTTGAACCCCAAAAGCGACAATTTTGTCGATTAACGAAGCCATCAAGATGGTAATGAGCCTCATCGTTGAAGATGATTTTTTTCGAAAAATCAGTAACCACTTGTTCCATAATTCACTCACGGAACTCTCTTCGTTGTGTGTGGTCAGTAGGCTTCAGTTCTTGAGTCAATTGAACTTTGTAAGCATGAAGATGCAAATCTTTCGTGAGAATACGCTGTAGAGAGCTTCTCGAAATGTCCAATTCTTGACCACGGTGCCGAATTGATGTTCCTGGAGTCTCAGCAACACTCTCACGAACTGCTTTGTGTCGAAGGACTTGTTGAAGGATGGCCAGAGCGTTTAAGATCACTAATTGATCCAGTCTCCCTGAATTTTTCAATTAATCTCTTCACAGTTGATGAGGTTAAATTACTATTTCGACCATATTTTGTACAAAAATTCCGAACTGTAGCTGCCAAACTTTCATTTAATATATTATTCAACAATGAAAACACGTTGTTCTTTCGTGTAGCGCTTCATTTTTAATAACCCTGAACTGTCAGCTGTCACGCTCTGTTTTTTGTTTTGTGGTAACACTTTACCATACAAATGGCGCCAAACTCAAATCTTGCGTGAATTTTGGGACACCCTTTATAAACCCTATATTCTAATTTTATTTATTTATTTATTTATTTATTTATTTATTTATTTATTTATTTATTTACGGGACAGGCCCATTACCTAATAAAGACAAAATACAAAAGTTTACAATATAAATGACACTTAAAACTACTTAAAACTAAAGGCTAAAACTAAGAAATTCAGAAAAGAACCCGGATCTGCCTCTTAAAAAGTGATAAGGAGCTGGAGAACAATTCCAGTGATGGGCAGTTGTTTACAATGCCCATAGATCTTGTTATGAAGGTATTAGCTCCGTAGATTGTCTTATGATAAGGTTTGAAGAAGGACAACGTAGATCTAGTATGTCTAGAGGGTGCATACAAATTAATCTGAGATAAAAGTTCTGGACAATTTACAATGGAATTTAAAATTTTAAAGAACATTACAAGATCACGCTGAACTCTCCGGTTAGACAGGGTATTCAAATTTAATACAGATGTCAGTTTTGAATAACTGAAAGAATCATTTTTAAAGAATTTAAAATTAATATGATGTAGAAATTTACTCTGAACAAGCTCCAAGCTCCTAGCATGGCAAGCAAAAGGTGGGTTCCACACACATGAGCAATATTCCAAGAGAGGCTTAACCAACAAGCAGTACAACATTTTTATAGAGGTAATGGATAAAAATTCTGATGAGCAACGCCTAATGAACCCAAGCATCCTCAGAGACCTAGACGTTACCTCGGTTATATGAGGAATAAAACTCAGTGCCGAATCAAACTTAACCCCCAGATCCTTAACATTAACCACGGACACGAGGAAAGTCCCATTTATGCTGTAATCAAAAAACAATGAATTGCGCGATCTCGAGAAAGACATAGAGAAGCATTTAGAAGTATTTAAAACCATACCGTTTAACTGAAACCAGACACCAAGTCTATCCAAATCACTCTGCAACCCACACAATCCTCAATCGATCCAACCGCCGTATACAACTTCAAATCATCAGCAAAAAGCAAGAACCTGGAAGACCGAATGCAGTCGGCCACATCATTCAAGAACAGGTTAAACAGCAGAGGCCCCATATGGGAGTAATGAGGCACTCCTGAGGGCACAGTAATGTTGACAGACTTAAAATTATTAACTCGAATCACTTGAACTCTGCCACATAAATAACTCCTAATCCAGCCCAACAGTGGACCCGATATGCCACGGTTATTGAGCTTCTTAAGAAGAACACCATGGTTGACCCTATCAAAGGCCTTAGAGAAATCGGTATAGATGGAATGTACCTCAGATCCACTCTCCAAGGTCCTCGACAGGTAGTCCGTATAGGAAATCAAGTTCAATTCAGCAGACTTGCCTCTATGAAAACCAAACTGTTCATCTATTATAGATGGTCCCAAGTTAGATGCCAATACTTTAGTTACTAGGTTTTCAAATAATTTAGGAACAGTACTCAAAATACTTATTGGCCTATAGTTTTGCGATATCTGCCCTGTCCCCTGACTTGAATACCGGGGTGACAAAACTGGTCTTCCAATAGTCAGGAAAGTAACCCTCCTCCAATGACCGGTTAAACAACATGCATAATGGTCGCGATAATACGAAGCTACATGCCTTTAGTAATCCAGGAGGTAAACCATCAGGACCAGACCCCTTTCTGTGATCCAACCTCGAGAGCCTCTCGTAAATTTTAGAGATTGAAATCTTAAATTTGAAGATATTATGAATATTAGTAGAGGGTAAGGCTGGATAATCTAGTAACTCATCAGAGTAAACAGAGCCGAAGTAACTTGCAAAAAGATTAGCCACATCAATGCCTATGTCCACAGATTGTTCATTATAAAACATCCTAGGAGGAAGATCATTTGTGCCACGCTGTGCACCAACAAAGTCCCAAAAGCTTTTCACGTTATCTCTGATAGAGAGTTCAATGTTGGAGATAGAATCAACATGGCACCTATGTGATAAATTCTTACACTGTGATCTTAAAGCAGAGAAGTAATAATAGTCCTGAGGTTCCCTAGATGATCTAAACCTCTTGTGTGCTTCTTTTTTACGAATTATTAAGTTTTTCAACTCAGGAGAAAACCACCTAGGGAATTTTCTACTAGATACCTTCTTTAACGGAACATACAAATCTATGGCCCTATGAAGTACATCATAAAAAATATTCAACATCTGGTTAACCCCCCGGTTCGAAAGCAGATGATCCCACGATACCGAATCCAGAAAATGATTTATCGAAATATAATCCGCAGACTTAAAATCATAATAGAATTCAGTACATTGGGGTGAAATAACTTTTTTATTAGTTATAAATATTAGCTTAAATTCAAGAGGTGGATGGAAATCATCTGGTAGGATCAGAGGATCATCAGCCATCCCCAGGGATAGATCATTTACATGGCTTAGAACCACATCAAGAACAGAACCAGTTTTATTAATTACATTATTCACTTGAAATAAATTATGAAAGGCACACATATTTGACACTATTTTACATATCTCCAGTTCATATGTCATAATTCCAAAAGTATTTCGTGATTAACACAATATTTAAAAAAAAAAAATCTATTTTTAGATCAGTTCCTTTAAAAATATTTATCTACGTTTTTAAAAAATATTTACTTAGTTTGTATGATAACAGACTTTATTGATTATACGAGTATTAAGCGCTCATATTTTTACAAAATATACTCGTATATCCTAAAGAAAAATATATAAAAAGATTTTTAATTAATTATAATGAATAAATTTTGAAATAATATGTAAATATTAAATATTTAATTAAAATTTTCGTGAGCTTTAGCGTACGAAGAAAAATATTTCGAAATTTTGGGTTGTAGAGGTTTAGTCGGGAGATATTTATTAAAAAAGCAATTATACTCCTTGCTCAAAAATAGACCGAAATTTTCAACGATAAAAGGAAACAGTAGCACCAGCTGCTATATCTTTTCATTGTCGGAAGTGGCAACGTTCATTGGTGTTGTGTCAGTTGACATTTGTTCCAACAGATGCCTAGTTATAATCGTAAAATAAGTTTCACAGAGGGCTACAATTGAATCTTTCGTTTAACTTGGTAAAAGTTTCATCAGAATGAACGATATCACTCCAAAAGCATGGAACGATGAATACTTATGCGGCTCTTAAGTGTATAAGTGTTTTGAATACTTTCAAAGTGGCCGTGAAATGCTTGTGACGAAAAACTAATTTTATTAAAGTACTATATCCGATACGGACGTAGCCGACCCTCTCGCTTTTGCCTGTGGTTGATACCTTTTTAAGCGTTTACACGGACAAAAGGGACCTACAGTTTAATGCCGGTTCCAGACGGCCAAAGTGAGAGGGATTTACTAGGCATGATACTACGGGTGATTTGTCATTGCCTTTCCGAGAGAGGCGACCGTAACGTTGCAAATTTTATTTTAATTATTTATTATTTTCCCGAGCCGAGATACGAACTTGGGTCGCTGGCATAGAAAGCAGACAACTTAACCACTACGCTATGAAAGGCCCTAAAAAAAAATTAATCTGGAGTTAATGTTAAATAACCGGTTAAGTACTAGTTAGACTTGCGTAATTAGTGGTTCGTATGTTGATTGCTTTTAAAATAAAGATTTTTGTTACAGAGGTACAAAATGATCAATGAGTTCACAAAACACAGCCCAAATGATTTTTCAACAAAGTTTTTTCTGATCTTTACTGAAAACTGAAGATTTTTTTTTTTTATACCAAATGAATTATTAAAGTTAATGAACTCATGATAATTTTCGTTCAATCTACACCCTGTAGAGAATATTCCCCAATTTCTTCAAAATTTTTTGATCAGTATTTTTCGAGATAAGGGAGACTTATAAGATCTTATTCTTCTATAAGATCACTTCGCCCCAACAAACGGAAAAACTCCAATCAATTATTAAACGAACAGGTAGACTTAAACCATTCATCCTTACTTAATCTTTATTAGTTCTCGGAAATAGTACCACAGATTTGCATTCTTAAAATAATTCTGTCTGTAAATAATATAATAAAATCACTAGCATAATCTTAGGTAATTAAGGATAGTTTTAAGCACTATATAACCAAGATTACCAAAAAATTTTTTTCTTTCTTATTTACTTCTGAAGAAGCCATTGTATGGTGAAACAATTGTCAAGTGACTCAAAATATATTGGAAATTAAAACATACATAGTGTTGTTCTTATATAATTTTAATAATGTCATGACCATAATAAGGTCAGACTTTTGTTGAATCACTAGAGTCGTATCTACCAAAAGTGAAATATTTGGGCACGTTCTTACTTGACAGACTGTACCTAGAAATATACACTACCGCCTGAAAGTTTGGAAGCAGTGACTACTTTCAATCAACAAAATGGATCTGTGCTGAGCTTCATATTTAATAAGATATTGGCATAGTCAAGCGTTCAAAGGCGAGGGCTGTGTGATTTCTAAATGAATTGTGCTTCAAAGCCCCATTCGATGACCTGGTAATTTTTTTTTCACTTCCGATTTCACCTCCCAAAACCCCCTATTAACTTTCAAAGCTACACGGCTCTGATGAGGCCGTTAATTCCTATATTAGGGCCAAATTTTGACTACGAACACTAAAAAAATGCTTACACACACATTTGCTATTTCCATCTCGATATTATTTCTGTTAGAATTGAAAATAATGAAGAAATAACATTATTTTTAGATTTCTGGACTCCAGAAATACTGACAAGGACTTCTTGTGTACCGTGAGTTTATTAATGGGGTCTGGGAGTCTGGCTATGTGATTGACTCTATTTACGCTGACTTTGCCAAGGCTTTCGATAGGCTCAACATTGATATTCTTTTAAAGAAGCTTGATGCTTATGGTATACATGGAAATTTACCGGATTGGGTAAGGTCGCCAATAGGAGACAAATTGTAAAAGTCAATAACTTTCTGTCCAGTCCTGTGAGGGTCAAGTCTGGGGTTCCTCAGGGTGCTCAATTGGCGCCGATTTTGTTCAATATGTTTAAGGTTTCGTGATTTTTTATTGTATGCTGATGACATAAAGATCTTTTCAACTCTTTTGGATTCTGATTCAGCCTTAAGGCTACAAAGTGATCTCAACAGATTTTTTGAGTGGTGCACAACAATAATTTATCTCTAAACATCCCAAAATGTAAATATATTCAATTTACTAGGTTGCACAAGGTTGTAATAAATAAATATCACCTTAATAATGTTTGTTTGGGAAATGGGAAATCTTGGTGCAATTTTTGATAGTAAACTTTCTTTTCTTCCACACATAGAAGTTTGCAGTAAGAAAGCGATGTGAATGTTAGGCATACAGTTGATTTTAGCATTGTAAAAGCCATAAAAATTTTATATACCCCGCTGGTGAGACCACACTTGGAAAATTGTTCTAGTGTGTGGTCACCCTACTTCTTATCGCATCAGAAAATGCTTGATGGCGTTCAGAACAAACTCCTCAAATACATAGGCTTTAAGAGTCATATAATGGTGGATTCAGTTGATTATAATCAACTTGAAAATCGCCTTCTTATTAAATCGTTGATAACTCGAAGGGACTCGGCAGATGTCATACTGTCCTATAAATTGTTGTATTGGCTGTGCAACTGCCCGGAATTACTTTTTATATTCAATTTTCATGTACCATCGAGATCACTTCGAAAGCAAAGATGTTTTGAGCTTCGTCAGCACAGAACCGTGCATAGTCAATATGATGGTATTAATAGAATAATGATGAACTGCGATTTGGCAAATATAGATTTATTTCACGTGTCACTACATAGTTTAAAAAAATTCTTAAAGTTGGTCAATCTTTAAGGGGTGTGGAAGTGTTACCAGCTAAAATATGTGTGTTTAACTATAAGTTTTAAATGTGGATGCTTAGTTTTTTAAAATTTTAATATTTTCTTCTTTTTAAACGTGTGTTTTTAGCGTTGTTTGTTGTTTTTTTCCTTCCTTCGGGAAAGGCCTCTGTCTACTTTTAATTTTTAGGTTATAGCTGTATACTGTATTCAATTGGAGGTACTAATGTAACTGATTGTGCTTTGCCCGTTTGACTAAAATAAATAAATAAATAAATAACATGATATATACGAAATAACGGCAGTAATCTTTATTCAACATCAATAACTCTTCGTATGTTTGATCACAAATAATTGAAAATAATGGATGAATAACACAATTTTCAGATTTTTCTAAGAACCTTGAAAAGGACATATAACACATTACATGCGAAGTAACCCATCCAGGCCTCTATTCCACCTTACTTATCCTTCATATGTTTGAATGCAAATAATTGAAGATAATGAAAAAAATAACACAATTTTTAGAATCATCTACTCTAAGAACCATGAAAAGGACATATAAAACGATATATACGAGGAAACCTATTAACAACCTTCTTCGCTCCTTTAATCACTTATGCCATAAATAATCATTCTTAAAATTTATTCAGTACCTCAACTAAAAATCCTCATTATGCTCTAGAAAATAAACAAAACTTTTCCACTTTCATCACTTTTACCCTTCCTCCTAAGCGTTATTCTCAAAAATTATAGGTTTCCATTTCAAGTGTTATATATGTATTATATATGTACCAAATTTGTTCGAGAGTTGTTATATATTTTGTGGAGCCACTTAGACTCGCGAAAATAGCACGATAAATGGATAGTCTAAAATTCTTTCCAAAGTGAAATAAAAAGAACAAAAACAACTGCTATTATATCTGCCATGGCCGCCTTAGTCTAAGAGTTTAAATCAGTTTTTGCCGGTCACTTGTCAAACAAATGTCAATTTGTGATACATCGTTGGAAACAGAATTTCAAAACGAATTGAAATTGATAAAAAAATATACAGGGTTATATTAAAAATAAGATAGTTGCAGTTATTTCCGGTCAAACCGGAAATAGTTAAAAAACATTTCTTAAGTGATAAAAAGCCTAATAACGTCCCATTCTGGTATCAAAAAATGCCCTTCCTCCTAAGCGTTATTCTCAAAAATTATAGGTTTCCATTTCAAGTGTTATATATGTATTATATATGTACCAAATTTGTTCGAGAGTTGTTATATCAGCAGACAGATAGCCTGACCGACGACCTGATCGAAATGGGAGACGTGTTCCTCATATAAGCTATGTTAATTAGGTCTCTGACGTGTATATATTTTCACTTTTATAGTAATTTATAATAGTTATAGTATCTTAGCTACCTAATAGTCAGGATATCAGTATAGCTGAATCTAAGATCTAGTAATAAAAGTGTAAAACAAATATTTTGTGTAATTATAAACAAACAAAATTAAATTAATTTGTATCGGTACAGCGACATGCGACACGGTAGCAGTATTGTAATGAAAACTATATTAAAAAAACTTCCACCATATTGTCATGCAACATATAGTTTCTTTTTTGTATTAGATAAATTATCAAACTTAATGCAATTCTGATAATTTTCACTTAATCTATACTTTATAAAGACTAATTTATGATTTTTTTTCAAAATTTCTCGATTAGTACTTTTTGAGATAGCATGGAGAGACCATGAATTTGGCCATTTTTTCAAAAATTATACAAAAAAAAGTGGGCGCAAGTATTACATTACGTATATTTCTGAACTCGTGTTTTCAGAAGCTTTCATTTGACACCCCACTCGATGAGCTGGTAATTTTTTTTTACCCCCAAAAACTAACCGTGTGAGCCAAAATTTAACTTTCAAAAGTACACGGCTCTGATTCAGCTGTTAATTCCTATATTTGTGTCAACTTTCAACTTTATATGTCAAATACGTTTCGAAGAAAATCGGGTGTGACAGACGGATAGACGGAGCGACGGACCGACGGACAGATACCGAAGTTATCCCGTAAGTGCTCCGTATGGAACACCAAACAGATTCTAAAAATGTGTTTAAAACACGATGGTGACTTGTTTTTCTTATTCTACTATCTTAATCAGCGGAAACAAAAAATAATTTGTTAAATTGACTGCAACTTCAGTAATAAGCGAGGTAGGGTTATCTGACATACCTAATTTAAGACACTCTGTATATGTGAGCATGAAATATAATGCTAAATATCTACTAACCCAACTAAAGTGGTATTTTTATGTTCAGCTATGTAGTCGCCGTATTGTGTGTTATCTCAACAACAGGAACTTTTTTCAGTTTTAATATAAAGAAAGAGGAAACGTGTATTTATAGTATTCCCCGTAAGGTGTAAGGCTAACCCTTCCTTAAGTGATAAATGGATTGAAATAAAGCCAAGAAAAACTTTATCCCCTATTTTTAATCTTTCCCAATGGCAGTGGCAACAGAATAATAATTATTTAAAGTGTTTTGTCCCTTAAGCGACACATTTTAAATTCTTTCTTGCTTACAGTTAAAAGAAAAGGGTTGAGATTACAATGGACTGCAAATAGACGAAATTACAATCTGAATTTATGTCTGATGATTATGGTTTAATGAACTGAAACGTTTAGGAAGATCAGCTTTTTGCCTTTATCGGGTTTTTATTGTTTACGTTTTGAACTAAATTAAGTAGGTAAAGGTATAGTTAAAATATATTGTATCTAATATCTAATATAATTTATGGAATATATTAGGTCATGCTATGCCCTATAACTATTACATATACGAGGCTGGTTTGAAAAGTCCGTGCAAAGTCCGAGAGATGGCACCACCGGCGCGTATCGAGGTCATGTTTAGTTAGTAGCATCTCTTGAATGAACGCACACCAAGTTTCAGCCATATTGGTCTATTTCTTTGTGTTTGGCATTCGTGTGAATCAAGGAAGTCGAGTGATTTTCAAGAAATGGACGAAAAAGAATTTCGTGTGGTGATTAAACATTACTTTATGAAAGGCAAAACGCCTCAGGAGACTAAAGAGAAGCTTGATAAACATTATGGTGACTCTGCACCTTCGATTAGAACAGTTTATAAGTGGTTTCAAAAAATTTCGGACTGGTCATATGGGCACAAGTGACGCTGAACGTTCTGGACGGCCTGTGAAGGTTACGACTCCAGAAATCATTGATCAAATCCATGATATGGTGATGGATGACAGAAGAGTTAAGGTGCGTGAGATTGCTAGTGCTGTGGGCATCTTGACTGAACGGGTACATAATATTTTGCATAAACATTTGGACATGAGAAAGCTATCCGCAAGATGGATGCCGCGATTGCTCACGCTTGACCAAAAACGGAATCGTGTGAAATGTTGCAAGGATGGTTTGCAGCTGTTCCAGAAGAATCCGGAGGACTTTAAGCGTCGTTTCGTCAGTGTGGATGAAACATGGATACATTACTCTACTCCTGATACCAAACAACAATCTAAACAATGGGTTACCAAGGGGGAATCTGCACCAAAAAAGGCGAAGACCGTTCCTTCGGCCGGAAAGGTTATGGCGACTGTCTTTTGGGATTCGCAAGGGATAATCCTCATCGACTATCTGGAACAGGGTAAAACTATTACAGGTGAATATTATTCATCGTTATTGGACCGTTTGAAAACCGAGCTACAAGAAAAACGCCCGCGATTGGCTCACAAGAAAGTCCTTTTCCATCACGACAACGCACCAGCACACACCTCAGCAGTTGTGGTCGCAAAATTAATGGAAATAGGATTCCAACTCGTTTCACATCCCCCCTATTCTCCAGACTTGGCTCCCTCGGACTACTATTTGTTCCCCAATTTGAAGAAATGGCTGGCGGGACAAAGATTTTATTCAAACGAGGAGGTGATTGCAGACACTAATGGATATTTTGCAGACTTGGACAAATCCTATTATTCGGAAGGGATCAACAAACTAGAACATCGTTGGACGAAGTGTATAAGCCTAAAAGGAGACTATGTCGAAAAATAAAAAAAGTTTACCCCAAACACATAAGTAGTTTTTTATTTTTGCACGGACTTTTCAAACCAGCCTCGTATATATAATTTTGGGTCTTAAGATCTTTACATGTCAGTATCTTAATTAACCGAGCCTGGGTAAAGGTTTTACATAAACGACATAAAAATATATCTTAGATGCTCAGGAATTCTCGGATTGTTGGCAACTGGAGATCATGGTGTATTTGGGTATTGCGAACGAACCATGGACCATCGACGATGGTGCGATGGGCTTTATTTTGAACTGTCTAAAGGATGAATCTGTCCGAATGTTATGTTGGGCACCATGCCGGACTCGAGTAGATGAGGCCGGCCATGTTGTTCATTTTGCAAATTATCAACTTGTTGTGTGTTGATAATTTACTGGACTTGTTGAGGAGGGGATAGAGCTTGCTTAGGAACTGGTTGGCCTTCATGATGGTCCTACCACATTAGCCGTTTGTTGTAGATGAGGTTCAGGTACTTGAGGTTGTTGCCGTGGAGGGTGAGGCTGGCCGGAGTGGCTCTGGTAGATTTGGTGTAGATTATGGCTTGGATTCAGTTGGTATCTCCAATGCTCGAACCAAAGACTAACATGTTTAAGTGCTATTGGAGGCGGTTGGTGATGATTCTGGTAGATTTCGTGATGGAGGTGTCATCGGTGTAATTGAGTATGGAGGTTTGATCCGACTTGGAAATATCGGCGGTAAAGATATTAAATAAGTGGAGGGAAAGGACTAAACTTTGGGAGACTCCGGCTCGTCTGGCCTTGATTTTGAAGGTGGCCTGATCGACTCTGGCTTGGAAAGTGTTGTCTAAAAGGAAGGAGAGAAACCAATTAGTAATATTAGTAGGACAGCCGTGACGGATGAACTTCGTGAGAGACTCGGGCGAAGATCTTGGAGACATCTATAAAAATAGCTCCGACAAGGTGTTGACAGTTGAAGCTGTTGTCGATGTGTAGGGAGAGATAAATTAAATAATAATTGAATCATCAATCAATAAGCGATCCGTTAACAAAAATAGCCAATAAACTTATTAAAAATCGTTGATAAAAAGAGTAACCGCAAAAAAGTGTGAATTTGAGCCAGTTTTTGCAACCTTCAGGACTTGGAGACAAAAAAAGGAAATCCAACGTAAAAAATTTATTCAGAAAATAAACCGTTTTATTATGCAATAATGTGATACAACAAGTTCCATTACGGACTTAGTAGGCTGTGATAAAACGGACGAACCGAAAGTCATGTTTGCTGTGTTAGCAAAATATTTACTTTACGTCAAAAATAATTTTTCGTTAACAAAAGTGTATTCAACGGATAAAAAAGTAGACATGTTTTTAATTTATGAAGAGTGCAGAAAGAATAGATCTGAAAATAAGAATAAATCCAATTAGCGTTAGATAGTTCTGTTAGATATATATTGGCAAAAAACCTGTAATGTGTAAAAAGGTTAAATAAAAAAATATGTGTTTCTATCTTAATTTCGGCGATATTGATTATTATTTAAAGAGAAAATTCTGTAACTGAATGTAAAGCATAAAATTTTGTGGAGCCACTTAGACTCGCGAAAATAGCACGATAAATGGATAGTCTAAAATTCTTTCCAAAGTGAAATAAAAAGAACAAAAACAACTGCTATTATATCTGCCATGGCCGCCTTAGTCTAAAAGTTTAAATCAGTTTTTGCCGGTCACTTGTCAAACAAATGTCAATTTGTGATACATCGTTGGAAACAGAATTTCAAAACGAATTGAAATTGATAAAAAAATATACAGGGTTATATTAAAAATAAGATAGTTGCAGTTATTTCCGGTCAAACCGGAAATAGTTAAAAACATTTCTTAAGTGATAAAAAGCCTAATAACGTCCCATTCTGGTATCAAAAAATGCAAATATGTAACTTTCGAAATAAAAAAATTACAAGGTGTTACATGTTGGCTGTGTCACCCGGTATATATATATATATATATATATATATATATATATATATATATATATATATATATATATATATATATATACAATTTTGAATTAAAAATATACTAAACTAAAAGGTAGAAATACGTATTATTTAAATTAAGGTTAAAAAAGGAAAGACGAAGAAAAATAAGTATAAAAAACATCTTTGTCGTAAAATAAAATTACATTAGATGATTTTTTTGTCAGCGCTTAAACTTTCATTTCAAGAACAAAAACCCTAACAATCTAACACGATTAAAACTAGTTAAAGAAGTTAGAGAACGAAAAGTGGAAAAGAGCCAATGGAAATAAATTCCATTAGCAAATTACTTTTCTGTCTATCGGCTGATATAAGGCTCCTGTCGTAGTTTTTCACAGCTTATTAAGTTATATTCGATTTTTTTGCTTTTTCCCTCTACTACCACAAATTTTCCAATTGACAAATGCCAATATAGCCGCAAATTTGTACGAAGTGTATTTGAACGTTTGTTTTTATGAGAAGAGTTTGCATTTTATGGCTTTAAGTAATTGAGGAGTTCCTTAAAAACTTGAAAATTAAACATATTTTTTAAGATGCTGTTCCTGACTGTCTATGATGTAACCAAAGAGGACCAAGGGAACCTATATACCCCATCCTCGAGCCTGTAGAACTTAGCATCCCCGTAGAAACAAAGTTTTTTTATTTGGAGAAGTGTTTAAGGTTTCTTTGGGTGAAAGCGTTCCTTTTTGTAAAAGATTGTTACTGGTTCAAGCTTGTAAAGTTACACTGCAAGAAAAGATTCTTCATTATGAAACATTTGAACCATACTGGTTATCTGTTTTTAAATTCCGTGAAAAAGTTTCTTTTTTGTGAAAGATCCTGAGTTTACTGTGTTTGAAGAAATCTACGTTTTAGAGTCCCAGCGCAAGAGATTGCCACTCAAGCCGTTTGTTAATTGCCGCCTTCCCTCCTATATAAATAGCTCCTAGTGTTCTGTTTTTAGTGTTCCGTACGGAACACTTATAAGATGACTTCGATGTCTGTCCGTTCGTCTGCCTGTCCGTCTGTGACACCCGATTTTCTCCGAAACTATTTGTCGTAGAAAGATGAAATTTGGTAATAATATAGGAGTTGACGGCCTCATCAGAGCCATGTAGTTTTGAAAGTTAAATTTTGACTTAAGGGGTTAGTTTTGGGGAGTGAAATCGGAAGTGAAAAAAAAATCTTTTACTAGGTCATCGAGTGTGATTATATATATTTGTATATATATATATATATATATATATATATATATATATATATATATATATATATATATAATGTAATACTTGCGCACACTTTTCCTTGTATTATTTTTAAAAAATGCCGAAAAATCGATGTCCCCCCTCTTATCTCGAAAAGTACTGATCCAAAAATTTTGAAAAAATTCTGGAATATTCTCCACGGGGTGTAGATTGAACGAAAATTATCACGAGTGCATTACCTTTAATAATTTATCTGGTATATAAAAAAACAAAAATTTCGAGGTCATCAGTTTCCAGTAAAGATTGGAAACAAACTTTGTTGAAAACTCATTTGGGCTGTGTTTTGTGAAGTCACTGTTCATTTTATACCTCCGTAACAAAAATTTTTATTTCAGAAGCAATCAACGAAACACTAATTGCGCAAGATCAACTCGCACTTCACCGGTTTTTTCGTTAAGAGAACGCTATTTGCAACTTGGATGCATTACTAGACACTTTAGAGTTATTGACTTAGATAGTAAGAAAGTGAATAAATGTTCAAATATTACGAGCAATAGTGTAAGGTATGGATCGAATATTACTGCCTAGGAATTGTCGACAAAAGCCGCTTTAAGTTAGATTATTTTACGTTAATTAGGATGCAGTCAGTTGGTATCAAAGTGAATTTATTGACGAAAAAGAGTGAAAGTGAACAGTAGGCAGTACACCATAAGTGCCGTTTGCAGCACAAGATCCACAACAAATATCAAACACCAGAGCAGTTCCCTTAAGAATGGACAATCATCGTTAATTATTTTACTTATAGAAGAACAACAAAAGAAAGATAGCCCCATTGGTAAATTGTTGGAAGAAGTCAAGTTTCTAAGATTCTAAGACAACAAACAGAACAGCTGCATCAAGAAATGAAATATCAAAACAATAATAAAGATTCTGCAGCCGATACTGAAAAAATTTGAGACAAATTAAAGTATCTGATGGATTAGTCAAACTCGAGCAAGTAAGTAGGAAATGAAGATTCAGGCGAGGAGATAAAGAGTTGAATAGTACCCTCAGACCCCAGACTTAGGAGCAGAAATCTAGAGATTTGTTGATGACAGCTCGCTTATTTCTTTATTCGCTTTGCATGCTCAGTCATAGGTTACTCATTCAAATATCTGCAGGCAGCAGGAAGTTGTACAACTTAACAAAAATCTGGGAGAAATTCTATCTTGAAGTGACAGTAACCGGATACAATTTAACGCTACAAAAATCCAGGCGGCAGTTCTTTCTAAAAAAAAACTGCGGAACCAGACACAATTATGTCGGGACACTCCAGTCCTCTAGTATCGTCACTCAAGAAAAAAAGATTCTTTTTTTGGAAGTCCTCTTTGCCCACGTAGTATGGAAAATAATTATCGACATGTCCATAAGTTTGAAATATCGATAGATAGGTTGCCATCGATTATCGATAGGTGAAATTCATATTGCCTATCCTTAATCAGGAACGATAATTGATCAACCTAAAAACTATTTATACTACTCGAGGAGAACTAAATTTTTTTCTGATCTTTACTGAAAATTGATGACTTCGAAATTTTTTTTTTTTTATATATCAGATAAATTATTAAAGCTAATTCACTCGTGATAATTTTCGTTTAATCTACACCCTGTGGACAATATTCCAGAGTTTTTTCAAAATTCTTTGACCAGTACTTTTCGAGAAAAGGGGGGGAAAGCTATTTTTCGTGTGCGCAAATGTTACTTTATATATATTTTTGAACTCGTGTTTTTATAAGCTTTCATTTAGCAATTCACTTGATGAACATTTTTTTTTCACTTTCGATTTTACCCTCCAAAACTATCCCCTTACGTCAAAATTTAACTTTCAAAACTACAAGGTTCTGATGGGGCTGTCAATTCCTATAGTAGTGCCAAATTTCCACTTCCTATGTCAAATAGATTCGGAGAAAATCGTGGGTGAGACAAGCAGACAAACAGACGGACGGACAGACACACGGACACGCACACTGACAGACAACGAAGTGTACTTATAAGTGTTCTATACGGAACACTAACAACTCTTCATTCAGATGAACGAATTAAAGAGAAACGAGAGGCCTCATAAAATAATATACAATTCATTCAACTGTCGATTATCAAGGTAGCCCAATCTTATCTATGCAGAAATGAAAACGAAAAATCTCTCTCTCTCAAAGGTATAAAGGAAATAACCCGAATCACTGCAGAATTTAAGAAAACAAGGACATGCAGTTACCCTACTAAGCGAGTTTGGTTTCTTTTTAGATTCGTAACTATACAGAAAAACTATTATTAAGTTATCGTTATATACTATGCGCGGATTAAATTCTCTTTGTCGTTGAATTAAAATTATATTCAGCTTTACACGATCTCCGTACAAAAGTAAAGTTAATAAGAAAACACAATAAGCAAAAGATGGCCACGAGCAGGCAAGAAGATCGATTGAATCCGGTTCATCAATCAGATTGATAACAACAGGAAGTGACGTAACCAACACCTCTCGCATCGCTAACAAAGAAACTTGTTGATGGATGAATCTCCACTTTTCATTGTTGATAACATGATAAATCTCTTTCTCAAGTTTAATGATTTTCGAGTGAACTTGCTATATGATGCTTTGGCATTTACATCTTCTATAGGGTATTTCATAAGTTATAACACTTATTATTCAAGCATCAATATGTAAAGATTCCGAACATACAAGAATATATATATATATATATATATATATATATATATATATATATATATATATATATATATATACGAGGCTGGTTTGAAAAGTCCGTGCAAAGTCCGAGAGATGGCACCACCGGCGCGTATTGAGGTCATGTTTAGTTAGTAGCATCTCTTGAATGAGCGCACACCAAGTTTCAGCCATATTGGTCTATTTCTTTGTGTTTGGCATTCGTGTGAATCAAGGAAGTCGAGTGATTTTCAAGAAATGGACGAAAAAGAATTTCGTGTGGTGATTAAACATTACTTTATGAAAGGAAAACGCCTCAGGAGACTAAAGAGAAGCTTGATAAACATTAGAACAGTTTATAAGTGGTTTCAAAATTTTCGGACTGGCCATATGGGCACAAGTGACGCTAAACGTTCTGGACGGCCTGTGGAGGTTACGACTCCAGAAATCATTGAACAAATGGTGATGGATGACAGAAGAGTTAAGGTGTGTGAGATTGCTAGTGCTGTGGGCATCTCGACTGAACGGGTACATAATATTTTGCATAAACATTTGCACATGAGAAAGCTATCCGCAAGATGGGTGCCGCGATTGCTCACGCTTGACCAAAAACGGAATCGTGGGAAGTGTTGCAAGTACGGTTTGCAGCTGTTCCGGAAGAATCCGGAGGACTTTAAGCGCGTTTGTCACTGTGGATGAAACGTGGATACATTACTATACTCCTGAGACCAAACAACAATCTAAACAATGGGTTACCAAGGGGGAATCTGCACCAAAAAAGGCGAAGACCGTTCCTTCGGCCGGAAAGGTTATGGCGACTGACTTTTGGGATTCGCAAGAGATAATCCTCATCGACTATCTGGAAAAGGGTAAAAACTATTACAGGTGAATATTATTCATCGTTATTGGACCGTTTGAAAACCGAGCTGCAAGAAAAACGCCCGCGATTGGCCCACAAGAAAGTCCTTTTCCATCACGACAACGCACCAGCACACACCTCAGCAGTTGTGGTCGCAAAATTAATGGAAATAGGATTCCAACTCGTTTCACATCCCCCCTATTCTCCAGACTTGGCTCCCTCGGACTACTATTTGTTCCCCAATTTGAAGAAATGGCTGGCGGGACAAAGATTTTATTCAAACGAGGAGGTGATTGCAGACACTAATGGATATTTTGCAGACTTGGACAAATCCTATTATTCGGAAGGGATCAACAAACTAGAACATCGTTGGACGAAGTGTATAAGCCTAAAAGGAGACTATGTCGAAAAATAAAAAGGTTTATCCCAAACACATAAGTAGTTTTTATTTTTGCACGGACTTTTCAAACCAGCCTCGTATATATATATATATATATATATATATATATATATATATATATATATATATATATATATATATATATATATATTCTGACTGCAGTCCCACTAAATTGAGAGTATATTTTTCTTAACTAGTCAGTCGCGACTACTCCTATCTTTATATATATATATATATATATATATATATATATATATATATATATATATATATTATATATATAGAGGAGAAGGGTAGTCTTGACCGACTAGTTAAATAGCAGTATTATGTTCTTGGGGTAAGCGGTTTTTGGAAAAGAACTAAAAAGTTTTTGACACCTTTTTAGCCACGCCAAACTTTCGAAAATATTTCATTTTCTTCATCAAGGCTAAAATTATAGTAGATGATCAGTATTTTTGAGATTAAAAGTAAAGAACAACCCTATTTGTATGTAACATTAAAGTACTTACTGCTAAGTGGTGTGTTCAAAAATTGTTCTTTGCGGGGGCACTATATTACACTTATTCATCAGAAAAAACATCCTATGTAAAGAGAGAAATCTCGGTAGGGAGATGGTGGAAATCCATCTTGAACCGAACTCGATCAACTGACATTGAAGATCTGAGTTCAATTTTCTACAATCTATTACAAATAGACAGTCAAAATGAAAACTCTTACAACATATCCGACATATCTCTTTGATAATAATTCCACTGATTTTCACTAACTTTTCGACTTTAAAACGATCAAACAAAATGCCAACGTCATTCTACTTTCAAATATAAATTAACCACAACCTAACTAAGAGATAGAAACACACTGCCCTTAGCAAAATGACAAGATAACATAACAAAAAAAATCGTTTATAAATTAAAATCACTTTAGAACCACACAATTCTTCGTACCATACTAACAAAATGAAGTAAAAGTTTATTATATTTCCCACAGATGAGTATGTCGAGTTTTTCTCATGTTTTTTCTGATGAATAAGTGTAATACAGTCCCCCACAAAGAACAATTTTTGATCACACCACTTAGCAGTAAGTACTTTAATGTTACATATAAAATAGGGTTATTCTTTACTTTTAATCTCAAAAATACTGATAATCTACTATAATTGTAGCCCTGATGAAGAAAATGAATTATTTTCGAAAGCTTAGCGTAGCTAAAAAGGTGTCAAAAACTTTTTAGTTCTTTTTCAAAGACCGCTTACCCCAAGAACACAATACTGCTATATACATATATATATATATATATATATATATATATATATATATATATATATATATATATATATATATATGTATATAGCAGTGAGATTATCCAGTGGAAGCTAACATGATTATAGGAAAATGGATCTGGAAATTTTATAAAGAATTACGACGTAATAAATACACTTTCCGGTTTTATTTTCCCGAGACAACAGGGCACGTGATTTTAATTTTTAGGTTAGTAAAGAAAATCAATTGGCAGTTTTATAAGAGTAACAGTGATAGTCGTTTTGTACAGTTGGTAGAGATGAACTAAAATTTACCTTGAATTACAAAATTTTAGTAAATTATCTATAGTGTGATCTGTTACGATGTAAAAATATTTTTGAGATATTACCGAAAAGTCGAATTTTTTATTTTAGTTTGGATTTTGTGGGTTTAACGTACATCAAACTTTAGCAAACTCTTTCTGACCATATTCTACATCCAAAAAACTATATGTGTGTCAAAATGCAGCCTGTTAACATTTAATAAAAGCTCAAAACCCCTGGAGCCTGGGCTATGTGATTCAGTCCTTAAAATTATATCACATAAATCCAGCAATATCTCCATATTACGGTGACATTGTCATATATAAATTATTATCAAATGAAACAGTTAATGTCATTATTGTTTTTAAAAGACAGGTAAAAATATTCAATCTTCTTATATTTAAAGCCTATAATAACATGTGATTTTTCGAATTATTTATTTTATTTCAGTGAAATATAAATTTTATTATATAATTACAGCTCTGCACTATTTCTAAACATACGCACCATTTAAATTTAGGCATTTATCGTATCGTCTAATTAGTTTTGAAATCCCTTCTTAATAAAATTCTGCCTCCTGTGATAGCAGCCAGTCTCTCACAGCATCTTGCAGTTGTTTATCGTCATTAAACCGATTTAACCTAAGGCATTTCTTTAAGTGTATAAACAGGTGAAAATCGCTAGGAGCGAAATCTGGGCTGTAAGGCGAAATCCCAAAAATGTCCGCTAAGCTAGGCTACAAACCTTGTAGCCTAGCTTAGCGCTGTGAGGGCGAGCATTGTCGTGCAAAAACACGACATTAGAAGTCTGCAGTCCACGGAGTTTGTTCCAGATGGCTCTTCGTAGTTTTTTTAAAGTTTCACAATAGACTCAGGACTTGATAGTCGTTCCACGGTCCATGAACTCCACGAGCAGAATTCCTTTCGCTTCCTAGGAAACAGTTGCAAAAGCCCTTTATAGTTGTTGTGAGCTAAAATTTTAACATTGTTATAGTCACATTATGAAATTTTCAGATGATGTTGGACTACGGCACATGAATTCTTTTCCAGTCGGTAGTTACTCCTGTGTTGTGTGAGCCTCTGTTTTAACCACTGCAATGTCTGTCCAACATAATAAGCCTCATATTGCAAACAAGACAATCTGTAAACTATGTAGTTATTGTACAAAATAGGTGTTCTATCCTTTATTTTTGAAAACAGTTCAGAACCTCGTATGCTGTTATGTTTCAAAATTTTTTTATTTGGAAAAAGTTGCTTGTGTTTTTTCTGTTCATTTGGACTTCACGCCAGTACATATGCACCAAGGCTGTTAACGCTCAGTTTGTGTAGAAATAGCGAGATGTTGATTTTGATTTCGAGGACTAACTCGCATTTTCGTACGTTGTTTTATTTATTTACTCGTTTGTTCATATTTATGTGTATTATAGTTATCAAACAATAACGAAATATTGAGTATTAAAGAAGAAAAGAGTTTTATTTACATTTCAGACCGATTTCCTATAATCAAACACGATTATAATTGATATACGGTGTTCTCTGTATTTGCTAAACCATCCCACAGCTGACACTTGGGATAGTCTAGCAAATACAGGGGAACTACCAAAGTACGGATATTTCGATTCGGCTTGGATGCTTCACCAATGCGCCATTTATGCCTTCAAGCGGGAAGCTTGAGAAGATGCGCTTCCGCAATTAAGTGTAAGCTGTGGTCTGGCCGCTTTGTTCGGAAAGACTTTAAATAAGTCACCGCCAGAGTGCAGTATAAACATCTATTTTGTCATGGTTTTCCATCAGTACCCAGATAAGGTCTGAAATGGTGTTCTTTGTGTTTGCTGAACCTAGCCCAGCTGATGAGCCGTGAGACGGCGAAACACCTCTTGGGATGTCCTAGTAAATGCAGAGAACACTTTTGGGAACTAACAAAGAGCGGATTTTTAGATTCGTCTTGGTTATTTCCCTAATGTGCCATCTATGCCTTCAAGCGGGAAGCTTGAGAAGGTGCGCTTCTGCAATTAAGTGTCAGCTGTGGTCTGGCCGCTTTGTTCGAAAAGACTTCACCGACAGAGTGCAGCATAAGCATCTATTTTGTCACAAATATATATATATATATATATATATATATATATATATATATATATATATATATATATATATATATATATATATATATATATATGTATATATCTAGGTATATATATATATTTATTTTTCTGAAATAATACGTACGGTACATGTCACAACGGGGGAAGTGGTGGTACAGTGTATTATTTAATTTAACCTATAATCATAAACAAATTTAAAGATTTTTTCTTTCGAGACTCTGAGTACACTTTGTTCTTTCCCATCCGATGGTAATATTTACTAAAACCAATTAAAGCGTTGCTGCCCTTAACTTTAAATTTTACTTTTAATGAAACCGAAGCCAGTGTAAAGCAGCACCAACAGCAGCGGTAGCAGCGTTATAAAGTAGCCCTTTATTTGGTAATTGCTAACATGGGGATAAGGGCTGTGATATTGTAATATTAAGGCCCCAGGGCTCTCTACATCAATAACTGGGGTGAGATTACTTTAAAAAAGTGGTTTGACGAACATAATATATTTACAAAATTGATATTTGGAAAAATATTTTTTTTTGTTATAGAGTATATTTGGAATAGTTTTAGAATATAATGTTAACTGAGGGTGTGAAGTTTAAAGTTATAGTTGTACCTGGTATTTATAGATTATCAAAAGGCTTTTGATAGTATCGATAGATGGGCCGTCGAAGGAGCCTTGTATAACAGCATAATAGACTATAGGTACACTCAGCTCATAAAAACAATTTACAACAAACCTCAAATGATAGTGGAAACGGATAGTAAAACAAATCCTATACTTATCAAACTCGCAGTAAGACAGGAAGATTCCATGAGCCCAAAACTTTATAGCAGCATTAGAAGCAGTTTTCAAGGAATTTGAATGGGAAAAAAGGGGATCAGTATAAATCGACAAAGGTTAAATCATCTGCGTTATGCTGATGATGTGCTAATATCAGATAATTTTGATGACTGACAGGAAATGATTACTGAACTACAAAACAAATCAGAGAGGATAGGACTACAGCTGAATACAGATAAGAAAAAGGTTATGACTAACGAAGACAGTCCGCGAGGCTTGAGAATAGTGGGCAGAAGACTTCAATATGTAGAGGAATACATCTACCTAAGACAAATAATAAAGTGTGGAAAAGCAAATCAAACGGAAGAAGTACAGAGAAGAATCAAACTGGCATGGGCAGTATTTGGCAAACTAAGGAAAATATTAGCCAAAAAAAAATTCCTTTGAAACTAAGAAAGATGGTATTCGATCAATGTACCAACTGAGAAAACACAGAAAGCAATGGAACGTCAGATGCTGAATATAAGATTACAGGACAGAATTAGAAACGAAATTATAAGGCAGAAGACCAAAGTCATAGACGTAAGAGAACAGATAGCAGGTTTGAAATGGAGATGGGCAGGTCATAAAATGAGACAACAAGATGAGAGATGGAATAAAAGAATACAAGAATGGAGGCCATGGTTAGGACAAAGATCCAGAGGACAGCCCCAAACAAGATGGAAAGATGACCTGAAAAGAACGGCTGGTTTAGGATGGATCAGAAAGAGCAGAATCGAGAGGGATGGAAAAAGGAAGGGAAAGCCTATGTCCCACCCTGAATGGAAGAAGGTTTATTAGATAGAGATAGATAGAGGATGTGAAGTATCAATAATATTAAATAAGACTTTGGTAAAATAATGTTTTAGTCAACACAAAACAATGCTTCGAAAAAAGAAAATTACAGCAGGACTGGAACAGTGCTCTAATCTTGTTATTGAACAAGAACGGAAATAAAGCAGAGTTGAAGAATTACAGACAAGTTAATTATACTAAGATATGACGATAATGTAATGCTTATTACGGGAGATCGCTTGGCACTGCGAGGAAAAGAGCCCAATGATGAGAAATCAGAGAAAATAAGGCTGTGTAGAAGTATGAGAAAAACAAAAATAATGAAAAAATTCTCCCAACACAATAAAAAATGCATTGTGTTGAATGGAATGAAGAAAAAAAAGTAGAAAAATACATATAATTGAGACGAAACATAAAAATAAACAGAAAAATGCAAACGGCAAGTATACGAAAGTGCATTGATAAGTCTGGCAAATTTTTATGAAATGGTGGTTAGCGGTTGGTAAGCGTGATTCGTGTAACGCAACGTGCAGTTGCTTGTTAGCAGTTATCGTAAGTGATCGGTGTTACATGTTTCGTAGAAATGGATAAAGCTGCGTATTAGGCAGGAAAAAATAGTTTTATTTTGAAAAAGTTAACTGCAGGCTGAAACTGAACTGGAAAGTTCATGGGGACCCTGTATCAGCACTCGAGACCATTTATTACTAGACAAATGAATTCAAACGTGGCCGTACGAGCACTGCAGATGCTGCACGTTCAGGACGACCGATTGAGTTCGTTAAAATTCATGGTATCCTTTTGGAAGATCGTCGTATCAAGCTTTGTAAGATTCCTGGGATTGTAGGCATCTCGTTTGAATGGATACATAATATCATACATGAAATTCTAAGAATGAGAAGCTGAGGGCGCGATAGGTGTGGCGTTTGTTGATTCTAGACCAAAAACGCAAGAGAAAGGACATTTCAAAATCGTGACTGTAGACTGTGGGTCTACTATTATATCTCGGAGACAAAACCGCAGGCCAAACAGTGGCCGGCGAAGGTCAGGGTGCACCGAAAAAAACGAAAACAATTTTATCTGCGGGAAAAGTGATCGCAACTAGGACTTACAGGGTATCGTCATGATTGACTATTTGGAAAAGGGTACAATAGTGACTGGCTCTTATTACGCAAAGCTATTGGACTGTTTGCATAGTAAGTTGAAGCGGAGGCGCCAAGATTAGTGGCAAAAAGGTGCTCCTCCATCGGCCGTTGCAACGACGAAAGCTTTCTAACTTCAAAAATTGATTTGAGGCATGAAATTTTCGTCAAAAAAAGGTTCTCTGAATACAGTATTACGCAAAATTTAAAAAACATTTTTTTTTCTGAGAGAATAGAAAATGTAATATGTTGAGAGATGAATTTTTGTTTTTGCAAAAAAATGTTATTTGTTTTACTTTTTACAATTCACTGGTAAATAGAATAATGAACAGTTTTAGAGATTAAAAAATCAATTTTTTATCCCAGCTTTGTTCTATGGAGCTGAAACGTAAACAATCACAAACAAAACAATGAATAAAATGTATCACAACATGGAAGGAGCAATCTGAAATATGGGGTCTATCAGTAAGAAGGATACGTTCTTAAACGTAAATAAAATAAAGACGGTTTAGGATTTTATTAAACGTGTGAATTAATTTGGAAGACTAGTCGATGCCATTATATTTTGAATTGAATTCACATGGCCCCTACGGCGCATTCTAAAAACTCAATTTTAAGTGACTCTGGTCAATACGTTCTGGGACATATCACGTATAATTTGTTGAATGGTCACTTCCAGATTATCCACAGTTTGCGGTTTGTTACCATAAACCTGTACTTTAATTTAATCCCAAGGGAAGAAATCAAAAGACGTTAAATTGCGGCCAGTTGGCCTGGTCGTTTTCTGGAATAATGGATTCACCGAATAATTCCGCCAAAAAGTTGATGGTATCAAGTGGAGTGTGGGTTGTGATGACGTCTTGTTGAAACCGCATCTCAACCATGTTCATGCTTTTTAATTCAGACCAAATAAAGTCCATCATCTTTGAGCTAAATATAATGCTCGGCATTCACTGAAGCCGTTACTCCTATTTAAATATCCGTAACAGCATTTATAATTTTTAAGCATTCTGGAAGCACGTAGCGAAACGTGACACACGAACACAAATGACAATCTGACCTTGTCGGGTTCTTCAAGATATCGGCTTTAAAAAAACATACAGTTTCTATTGGTAGACCTTTTATAACGCTCAAGGAGAAAACAAAAAATGTTTTATCAAAAACAGGACAAAATGGAGATAGGCATAGTATGCAGCAAGAATGGATACATAATAAGGTTATTGCAGCAGTTTACTTACTATACCAAAGGCAACAAGCTTACTGGTCTTAGATCAGAATGCGATTTAGGTTTTGAACTTTTAGACAAAGTGGAAAATAGTTGTGTTCCATTGCAATCTTTATTTCTAAGGAAGGAAACGAAGGAAAATTATTTGTTTATAAGCTGCTTTTGTACAGGGTAAGTCAACGATAGAGTAAAGTTAATTATCTCATTTGTTTCGGGAATGATGAAAAAATATTAAATACAATAGTTTTAGGGAATGTCAAGGTGCCCAGTTTAAATTTATTTTTGAGTATACAGGGTACTTCAAAAAAGTGTGGCCGATATAACATAAGTTTTTTTAAATAGAACATCGTATTTTCTAATTTATTTTTAAATTTTGCGTAAAATTTTATTCCTTTTTTTACCAATAATGTTATACTACTCAGTATATATCACCACTACACCAAACACTTTATTTTTGCACTCGACGCGCGTTTCGCTAACCATGTTAGCTTCATCAGGAGCGATGATTGACTAAAGCTAAACTACAAACCTACCCTATTTATACTTAGCCTAACCCTAGAATTACTCAAGCGGAACTAATGACATAGGCAAGGCCATCAGTTCCGGTCAAGTAACCAGTAGAGGGGACTATAAGGAATACGCCCTCTGTCTTTATTTAAACTACTTTTACATTTTATGATTTCCATACTTTCGTATGCGTTCAACAATCTCCTATCAGATACATTTTTTATTAATCTTAGATTATCTAATGTTACAGTATGATCAGCTTCAAGGGCATGTTCGGCAATGCTAGACTTTTCTGTTCTATTGTATCTTAAGTGTGCTAAATGTTCTTTAAATCGTGTTTTAATTGACTTTTTAGTTTGCCCAACATACTTTTTGTCACAATCATTACAACTAATTTCATAAATTCCACTTTTCTCACAATTAGGAATCTTATCTTTGGGATCTCCTAAGATATTCCTCAGATTGTCTGGTGACTTATAGACTAAGGTGAGGCCTACCTTATTAAATACCTTATTGAGTCCCTTGCTATATTTCGGATTATATGGTATGGAGACATACTTGGTGTTATCTTCTTCGCGTGTAAGAAAGGTGGAATTCTGAATATTAAACCAAAATTTATGTCTATTTATTAGCTTATTTACTAAGTCATCGTCATAACCATTAACTCTAGTTATATTTCTAATACGATTCCTTTCTTTATTAAAGTTTACTCTATTCAGAGGGAAAGTGACCAAACGATGAACTAAAAAATGTAATGAGGCTAATTTATGTTGTTTGCAATGAAATGAATCATTAGGAATATATCTATCTGTTACTGTGTCCTTCCTATAGATATCAAATTCTAATCTATTATTATTTTTAATAATTAAAATATCTAAAAAAGGCAATTGTCCTTTGTTCTCAATTTCGTACGTGAATTTAATGGAATCATACCGGCTATTTAATTTAGAAACAAAATCATCAATATTTGCTTTCTTTGTATCAAAAATCGCGAAAATATCATCCACATACCTATACCATACCCTTGGGAAATTTTCGAATTCTCGACTGGCTTCGATTTCAAACTTACTCATGAATAAATTGGCTATGAAAGGTGACAAGCAATTACCCATAGCTGTTCCTTCTTTCTGAACATAAAATTGATTGTTATATTGGAAATAATTTTGTTCCATGCAAAGTTTAGATAATGTTAAGTATTCACGAATAATTTCGTCTTCAAAGTCATTCATTCTAAGTAATTCTTCGAGATATTGTAAAGTTTGTGGAATTGGCACACTTGGGAACAAAGAACTAACATCAAAAGAAATTAAGACTTCACCTTCATTAAGAACTAGATTTTTTGTTTTATTAATGAATTCTAACGAATTCTTCACTGCGAAAGTATTTAATGGTAACTTCTCAAGTTCTTTTGATAACCACTTGGATATTAAATATGTGGGTGATCCGACCGATGAAACAATGGGTCGCATTGCTTTTCCAGGTTTGTGAATTTTGGGTAAGCAATACAATTTTGGTATGGTCGGATTACTCGCATTTAATTTAAATTTTAGCGAATCGGAGACAAGGTTTTTACATTTTTTAAAAGAATTTTTAACCTCTGATATCATTTTCGGTAATGGATTTCTTATTACCTTTTCATAAGGGCCAGATTCGATAAGATTATCTACGCGTTCAAAGTAATCTTTCTTATCCAATATAACAACCTTATTTCCTTTATCCGCTTTTAAGTAGAAGACATCTTTCTTTTTCAATCCTTTAACCACTTTTATGTTTTTTCGTGAATTAGAATTTGTGTTGTTAACTATGTTTTTCGATATTTGATTGCGACATGCTTCCCTAACAAAGGATTTGCTATTTTCTGGAAGTGTACTAATGGAACTTTCAATGTGAGCAACTATTTCTGATAAATTATCTCTAGGAGGGGGTACTGCAAAGTTAAGACCTTTGTTTAAGATGCGAATTTCATTTCGTGTAAAGGATTGAGACGAATGATTCTCTACAATATTTACGAGTTCCTGAGGACTATTCTTCTTCGGTAAAAGTTTTTTTAATTTTTTACTTAGAATAGAGAATTTCTTTTTATATTGGATATCAATAACTAAAAACATTTTCCTCTGGAACTCGCTCCATACTTCATATTCAATATTGTTTAATCCTGAAGTAAGTTTTTTGAATATGCTGTATGATGATTTCTAAGTCAAGCCATTTTTGTTTTGCAAAAACTGAAACTTTTTCTGAAATGTTTGATTTTGGTAAATTAACCTTAATAAAATTAGGAACACGCGAAGAAAATAACACCAAGTATGTCTCCATACCATATAATCCGAAATATAGCAAGGGACTCAATAAGGTATTTAATAAGGTAGGCCTCACCTTAGTCTATAAGTCATCAGACAATCTGAGGAATACCTTAGGAGATAAGATTCCTAATTGTGAGAAAAGTGGAATTTATGAAATTAGTTGTAATGATTGTGACAAAAAGTATGTTGGGCAAACTAAAAGGTCAATTAAAACACGATTTAAAGAATATTTAGCACACTTAAGATACAATAGAACAGAAAAGTCTAGCATTGCCGAACATGCCCTTGAAGCTGATCATACTGTAACATTAGATAATCTAAGATTAATAAAAAATGTATCTGATAGGAGATTGTTGAACGCATACGAAAGTATGGAAATCATAAAATGTAAAAGTAGTTTAAATAAAGACAGGGGGCCTATTCCTTATAGTCCCCTCTATTGGTTACTTGACCGGAACTGATGGCCTTGCCTATGTCATTAGTTCCGCTTGAGTAATTCTAGGGTTAGGCTAAGTATAAATAGGGTAGGTTTGTAGTTTAGCTTTAGTCAATCATCGCTCCTGATGAAGCTAACATGATTAGCGAAACGCGCGTCGAGTGCAAAAATAAAGTGTTTGGTGTAGTGGTGATATATACTGAGTAGTATCATTGTGCCAAAGATTCCACATTCCCAACTTAGTAATAATTTTATATACTTAAACCTAGTAGTTTTTCTAATATTTCATTTTTTTTTAAAAATACTAGTTTTCAGTTTTGTAAAAAATTGCCAGTAGCGCCACTGTTTATGAAGGTGGAATACTCATAATTGGTACGAGCGTTCTATAGAGATGAAAAAAAAGATATATCTAAAGAAATTTGAGTTAGATGCTACAGGGTGTTCAAAATAAATTTATACATTTTTACTATTTTAAATTGAGAAATCTAAAATTTTTTGAATGACACATCCTGTATATTATTATTTTTTCTGATAGACTTTACAAAACTCTCCAACTTTTATTAAGTATGTCATATACCTATTTCTGATAGTTTTCGATTTATTTTTAATTATTCAATTTTAACCTTGTTTTTAATACACTTACGCTATAACATCATAGCTCCCAAGATAAAACAAAATGTAGATATTGTCAACTTTTGAAATGTCTGTTAAGCAAGTAAAAATAGTTTAATTTGTTGTAGTAAGTGACGTATAAAGATAATAGTTACGGATTTTCCTAAAAATGAATTAACTGATATGGTTTATATACTGAGTGAGGCGGGAAAAAATTGTCTTTTGGCAGTAAGGCTTTACGGAGTGAAGTACCCTAATAGACGTATACCATCTAGAAAATCTTTTCAGTGCTTAATGGAACGGTTTGATGGTAGTGGTAGCGTTGAGTATACGAAACGGAAAGTAGTAAACCAGAATGCTACCAATGAGGAAAAAGAAATGGAGATTTTACTTCATGTTGAAGATAATCTCCAGGTCAGCAGCCGTCAACTAGCTGACTTATCTGACACATCCAATATACGGCTAATCGCACCACGAGAAAATACGAGTATCATCCCTTTCATATGGAATTACACCAAGAATGTCAAGACCGTGATTTTGAATGAGTAGTAAACTTATGTACCACCATGAATTGAGCAATAGAGGCCGATCCAAATTTTTTATCCAAAATAATGTTTTCTTATGAAGCTACTTTTCGCAGTAATGGAACTGTTAACAGCCAGAACATGTATTATTATTCAACAGTTAATCCATTTTGGGTCCGGGAAGTTCAAAACCAAAACCATTGTTCGCTTAATGTATGGTGTGGAATATTAAATTTTCGAATTATTGGTCCATATTTTTTCCGCGAACCGCTTAACGGGCCTAGATATCTAAATGTTTTGCAAAACGATTTATCCCAGCTTCTTGAGGAAGTTAATAACTTTGAAAGAGAACAAATGTGGATTCAACAAGACGAAGTTCCTGTTCATTACCACCGGGAAGTTCAGGAATTTTTAAACGATCGTTACCCACAAAAATGGATCGGTAGGGATGAATTCATTCAGTGGCTCCATCGATAATGTGACTTAACACCTTTAGATTTCTTTTTGTGGGGTTACATTAAAGATCGTCTTAGAGTAGATATGGAAAATAGGATACGGGATGCGTGCAGGACAATAACGCCATTTATGCTAAGAAAAGAGAAGGAAAATATAGTAAAACGACTAAACATGTGTATTCAAGTAGACGGGCATATTTTTGAACATTTGTTTTGTCATAATAATTAATCATTAGATAAGTTAAACTATATTAAAATTATTATTAACTATTTGTTTATGTTTTCACAATAGCGTAAGTATATTAAAAACAAGGGTAAAATTGAAAAATTTTTTAAGTCAAAAACTATCACAAACAGGTAAAAGACATACAAGTTGGAGGGTTTTGTAAAATCTATCAGAAAAAAATAATATATAGGGTGCGCAATTTAAAAAAATTTGAGATTTTTCAATTTAAAATAGTCGAAATGTATAAATTTATTTTGAATACCCTGTAGCATCTAACTCAAATTTCTTTACATATATCTTTTTTTTCATCTCTATAAAACGCTCGTACCAATTATGAGTATTCCACCTTCAGAAACAATGGCGCTACTGGCAATTTTTTACAAAACTGAAAATCAGTATTTTTTTTTTTAATAGAAATATTAGAAAAACTACTAGGTTTATGTATATAACATTATTAACAAAAATTAAATTAGAAAATAGGATGTTCCATTTAAAAAAACATATTTTATATTGGCCACACTTTTTTGAAATACCTTGTATACTCAAAAATAATTTTAAACTGTGCACCCTTAACATTCCCTAAAACTATTGTATTTTTGTTGTACATTGTATATTTTGTACATTTTTTCATCCCGAAACAAATGAGATAATGAACTTTACTCTATTGTTGACTCACCCTGTATATCTGCATCCGTTAAAGCCCTCCAAGTCAATTTACTGTTGAAGTAAGTACTTTTCTGTATAAAGATGTAGCTAAGAGTAAGATTTTTAAGCTGTTTTTGATTTTTCTAGTTTATGAGTCTTATAATTTCTAAGCTTTGTGTTAGCTAATTCCATTCCTTTATTAGAGTACATATTTGTAAAGAGTTGTAATATTTGTCGTTTATTAGTTGATAGAAGGTAAAAGTAACAAAAGTTTATAGAATTTGTGTAAGCTAAAGTCAACTGGGAGTGTAGGAGATGCCTAACAAGTGAAGTTTGGGAGTAGTAGCAGATCGAAAGATGGAATAGCCAGTTTATGGAGATCTAGGAGGTGTTTAATTTACGCAGGTATTAAGTGAGAGTCGAGGTGGTTGATGAGATGTAATGGATGGGTTTTTAGTAACTTGTATGAGGTCTGTACGGGGCAAAGGAAAAGTGTTACGACTTAGTATTGTTGAGGAAAGGAGTGCGGGGGCATGGAAGAAATACATGGGAGACTGCGTATAGGGCAAGAATAAAAAGCACCCGTAGCTAAACACAAGGCTTGATTTGGGATGGAATCAATATTTTTTATAGAAATATCCAGCCAGGTCATAGATAGAATTCTCGTACTTTAGAGAAAATTATATATGTAAAGAGAGGGGATGGGGTGAGAAACCAGAGAAAATATTAAGAAGTAATATATATCTCGCCACTTGACAATTTAGGAATAATAGACCTTATTGTATATTGAAAACTCCCGAGTGGTTAAAACTACCATTAAAAAGAGATGATCCACCTACTAACATTCTTCAAAAATACAGTATTCAATTACCATTAAAAAATTACATGAAAGCTTTCTTTTAAATAAAAAATAATGTCCCTGTTTTATTTAATTTCAATACCCTAGGTTATAACTAACTAATATCTAAACACCAGTATCATTTCACTACACTAAAGACGTTTTGTACAGTTCAGTGTGCACAGCAGGGTCGGATAATTTAATAACAACTCGCCCGCGCGTCCTTTATTCCCCATTGATCTCGTCCAATAACTCTTATTGATTCAATAAAGAAGTAACGTTGGAATTTTTGAATTGGGATTAATTAATGGAAAGTCTTAATTTTTCTTTATTGAAGTCAACTCTATTGATAGCTGATTTGTTGATTAATATTTTTCTAACATCTCAATATTGCGTGTTCAGATTTGTTTTTATGTTTTCATTTACTAATGTATTCGATTTTAGCAAAAACTAAAAAGTTATGTTATTATTTCCTTTAAGACTATGTAACTTAAAGTAAATTTTAGACAACCAAAAGAGTGGGTAACTGGAACAACAACAACAACAGAAGCGGCGCGGATGTGATGTAAAATAGTATGTAGAATTTGCCAGAAAAAGTGCTAATAAAAGAGGTGCTCTTGAAGTTCTTATGCCTTATAGCCTGGCTATAACGCCCGCATGTTGAGCCGCAATTTTATAACCTCTAGAAGCGGGGCCGTTTTTATAGCCTATTTTGTATAGCCGCAACTTTCTTTATTTTTAATAAATATTTTACTTATTAAATAGAAGCCGTTATTTGCCCCTTCTGTATATCCTAATTTTGAGAATGGATTGAGTGGATATCAGTACTAATAGAGGACAGAATTAAGATATCAGTTAGCTCGTTTTGTTTCTGCGTTGTTGTAAGCGCCGTGATTCCATTGCCTTTTGTCTATTTTTTTGAACAAAAATCCTAAACGACGTAGAATACGCCATAAAGTTGTAGTGGAACATTTTGTCACAGCTATCCTCGGACAGCCTCCGTGAAAGTGACAATAACGTAGTAACTTTTTGTTCTGCAACATTTCATAATTTTGCGGCGGATTAAGTCTTTTTGACAGAAATCAATCAAATACATTTCGACACACTTTCATCTGTTCGTGTTTTTTTAGGCGCTATCGAATTATTTACAATTAAAACTGTACTTTCAGGGATGCTTGTTAAAGCTGATGTCTCCATCAATGAAAAGTACTTTTCGTGGCCTCGCTCCACTAACTTTAAATAAACGCTTTTAAATATCACTTTAGCCTCATCGAGCAAACATTTGAGGCTTCTGATGGAAAGGGCTTCGAACATTTTAAGACACTATTAAACTTTATAATGCACACTATTTTAGTATGTTTGTATGGATAAGAGATAATTTTTGTACGTCTTTTGAAAATAGTCTCTATAGTTGTTTAAAATTTGGTTGTACAGTTTTTGGGCACCATTCATTTCAAAATAAAAAGAATCTAAGTTCAGCTCAAAAAATGAAAAAATACTGAAGACTATTTAGTTGTTAATATAAAATTGAGTTGGGTACAACCCTTACGTCCTGAAAGAAAGAGCAGGAGTTTCGTGAGACACTACACTTTTAAATAAAGAAGGGTATATTAACAAAATAATAATTCCTACTTTTATTGCACTCTTAAAATTATATCTACTAAATAAAAACCCCTTATGCATAGAGTCTTTAAGTTAGAATTATTCAGTTTTTAATAAATGGCTTGATAAAACACGATATTAAAAGTTTGTGAAATTAACTCCGCGAATTTCACGTGTTGAGTAGTCGTTGGAAACACACTTGTAAACAGGAAGTGAGCTATTTAGACTGGTGTGCTT
Organism: Pachyrhynchus sulphureomaculatus; assembly: GCA_019049505.1. NCBI lineage: Eukaryota > Metazoa > Arthropoda > Insecta > Coleoptera > Curculionidae > Pachyrhynchus > Pachyrhynchus sulphureomaculatus. The sequence goes on from CM032455.1 coordinate 139,842,405, forward strand.
ATGACTTACTCATTGGCTTCTCCTCGTGGGTTTTTCATAAGTTACTTGGCCTCTTCTGGTGAGATTCTCATAAAAATATTGTCTCAGCCACTACCATCCTAGTTTCATTTGGGTAGCTAAACACTTTTTGACAATAAATGCCTGAGAATGAGCAGGATATTTCAAGAAAGGAAAAAGGTCTTAAACTTGAGAGCTGGCGGAACAAAGTCGTTACTGCTTCATGGTGGAAAAAGCCCTTCAAAATTCGAAATGGCTGCTTAAATATCTTTGTCCCCTCTCCTTGGGTCATTTCCCGGCATACAAATCTCGACGCATTCATTGTGAACTAAATAAGTCAATTCGGCAACAAGCGTTACACACTGCCGGTTTAAATTAAACTGCTCAAAAATTTAAAACGCTGTTTTAAGCTACACTGCTCAAAAATTGAAATCACTGCAATAAATATAAAAATGTAATAAAATATAAATTATAAGGAAGAAAAACAGTGTGGAAACATGATCTTAAAATCTAAGAAAAAATGAATGTTACAGCATCCTGGAGATTTTTGTTTCCTGTTGAGTAGCCGCCATTCGAGTTTACGTGGCCTAGGCCGTAAATATAATCTTTCACAAATATCCTATCAAATTTTCAAGTAGCTGGATGAGTTAGTTTGTATGTGATAGGCATTTAAATAGAACAACTTTTGTGATTTTGTGAGCAATGATAAAATATTTGTTTTTAAAAACAAAAACGAATGGTTAGATAAAAGTGAAACACAGTGAAGTTGTGTACCTTTGTTATAAATCATAAAATACTGGACAGCTGAATTTAAACGTGGTCGTACAAGCATTTTTGGTAAAGAACATCCAGGTTGTCCAAATGAGGCCACTACATCAGAAATGATTAAAAAAATCCAGGATATACCGACAAATGATCGAAGAGTGCAAGTCCATGAGATGGTTGAGACTATGAGCATCTCAACTGAAAGGGTGCAGAACATTTTAACAACTCATTTGGATATGAGAAAGCTTTCCGCAAGATGGGCGCCGCGATTGCTCACAATTGCCAATAAACTCTCACGTGTGTCAACTTTAAAATAATGTTTGGCGATCTTAAAGCGCAATCGCAATGATTTTTGGCGTCGATTCATAACTGTTTACGAAATATGGATTCATCATAGCACATCAGGGTCCAAAGAACTGTCCAAATAGTGGATTTTCCTTGGCGAACAGGTGCCAAAGAAGGCCAAGGTGACTTTATCGGATAACAAAGTCATAGCCAGAGTGTTCTGGGATGTACGAGGTATAATTCACGTCGATTACCTTGAAGAGGGCAAAACGATTAATGGAAAGTATTATGTCAACTTATTGGAACGTTTCAACCATAATGTAAAAGAAAACGTCCGTATTTAGCGAAGAAAAGACAATGCACGTGTGTCATCGCCATGGCAAAAGTCCATGAGTTAGGACACAAATTGCTTCCGCATCGACCATATTCGCCATATTTAGGCTCCAGCAACTATTTCCTATTTCCGAATATAAAAAAATGCCCCGGCGGAAAAAAATTTGGCTCAAATGATGAGTTGATTGCTAAAACAAACGCCTATTTTGAGTTGGAGAAATCGTATTTTTTAGATGGGATTCAAAACGTTGGACTAAATGGATCTGGCTAAAAGGAGACTATGCAAGACCAGGTACTTATCATCCGACCCTCGTATATAACATTCTTTAATTTATGGTTTTGATTAAATTAGTCTGGAAGCAAAAAAAAGTTATTTTCTTTTCTTTAAACTCTGCGAATTTTCGTTCACAGATGGGAGGATAACTTATAAAAAAGTCATGTATATATTTTTACAAGATTAACCGACAAATAAGTCAGTATGAAATTACAACTAAATAAATAAAAGATCGCGACTTGCGCCGCCTTCGTGCATTAAGTATTAATTACATATTGCTTACATTTTGCCTTTTTTGTTTAGAGTGGCAACAGCTAAGATTTGTTTTTGTTAACTATACTTTCTTTTATAAGCAGACCAGTATTAACTTGGTCGGTTAATTTTCTTTTAAACTTTTGTTTTTAAACTAAATTTTTGCAATTTTATAGCGTTGCTCAAGTGTTAAACCTTTCCCGATGAATGACATTACAGAATACGTTGGTTTGAGATTATGTAATTTGAGCAGGTGGCCGAACATGTGTAGGTGTGTTTTTGAGATAATGGCATCTTTCAACTGGTGATCTGAAAAATGCAGTAGTAGCTTCTAGAGAATGTATCCTTTATCATTGTCTTTAAATATTGAAAAGAAAAATAAGCAGCCGACAGGTCTATGCCATGGAACGCCTTCAAAGACTAGTGGGAAATCAGAGACGAGTACAGATTTGACTATTCGATTTTTTCAAACTCGAGGACGTGTGATGAATCCAAGATGGATCCCCATCTTGGATACCTTACACTGGTACCACCCATCCACCCATGTACGAGATAAGTATTTTTGGATAAATGGACGAGAGCTAACCTTTTAAGTTTTTACCAAAACAACAAAAGGGAAACAAATTTTGGTACAAATCCTTTTATTGTTTCGCAAATTATTCGCTTTTAAGAGTTATATATTTTTATGCAGTGAGCAGGCAGCCGGAAGTCGTTCGACTTAACAAAAACGTGGACGAATTTCTAACTTGGGGTGGCAGTCCTCAAGTAGAAATTAACGTTACAAAAACGCAGACGGCAGTTTTTCCTAAAAAAAGTTCACGTTGCTGAAACCGACATAGTTATGTCAGAATACTCCAGTCCTGTATCATAATCACTCAATTTGCTGGGCGTTAATTTGGAGCAAATATGTCTTGGCACGAAGATGTTGCAAACATAGCAAAGAGAACATCTCAAAAGTCGGGAATATTATTTTTTGAACTAGAAAGTTTTATACTCCACAGCAACGGTTAATTCTGTACAAAGCTCAAATTGATTTACCCATAAATATGTTTCCCATCGAGTACAATTCACAGCGATTGAAAAACCAACATGAAACGCTTTTTCCTCACACGCGTCGCCCCTGTATCGTTTTAGGGATTTCCCTTCTGCTTGTATGCTATGCCCATAAAAAAAGAGAATGCTCAAACAAAAAATAAACATGTTCGCCACATTATTTTCAAGTGCTGACCTCTGTCATATTATTAAACCTTATTTATTATAATCATGAGAAAGATTTTTTTTAAATATTTCTCCACCACAATTTTCTTCAACTTCCAGCTGTTGTTACTTTTTTTTTTTACTTTTACTTTTCTTTTTTACTACCTGACAAAGGTACAATGTACCGAAACAATTGTAATAAGATGCAAAATTAAGTGGAAATTTAGAACTAACATAAGTGTTTTTTTCACATATTTTCAAATCTCACATATACCATACATAACATATAATATTTTTCACTTCTTTTTAAATTATCCATCTTCATGTCACACTTGAAGTACAATGATGTTTCCGGCCGAGGTGAATTTACGTTCCACAGAACACTCCTATAGCAACCTTTGGCCTCTAAAGAGTATCACCAAGGTGACACACAATGAAACACCCCAATTCGCAATTATAGAGGTCTGCCGACGTGGGGATTCTCTGGCTACATCTTATTAGGAGCTCCAATTTTAACTTTTGAAACATGCCGTGCGAGCTTCAGTTCGTTAAGTTCGTTTTACCGAAAGGTAAAAAATTTAAGGTAAAATTAAACTTCAGTTGATTTTACCGGGGTTGATGGAAATGTAATAAAAAGCAAAGATTCGAGATCACATTGTTTCTGGCGGGTTTGAGAATGACCATATAAATAAATTTAGTTATAGCTCTTAAATTAACTCAAAAATTGTCCCTTTTAGGTATAAATTGTTGAATTACTTTTTGACTTCTACACTACCAACACCGATGTACCACAGGGATGTAAAATACATATTTTAAATACCTTAAAATATTAGTTTTGAAGGTCACATATTGAAACTTTTCTCATTTGATGCACCTAAAATTTGTATTTGGGTCCACTTCTGGACAAATGCCTCTTCTAATGTTTTTTAGTAGTTTTGTTTTTATTTTATTTTATTTTATCCAATGATTAGTTATTCTTTTTATATCATCATTTCATCGCGTTGGTGTGATCCTGCTTCTTTTATCTGGTCTGCTTTCAACCTTCTCATCCACCTCTGTCATTGGGGCTATATATCTTGTCCATCTCCATTTACTTTGTATTGTACGCTTGATAGTATTTGTGACTTTTATTCTGACTTTAATTATTGTGTTTGGTGCTTTGTAGGCTCTTTGTATTCCAAGTATGGCCCTGTCCATTCCTCTCTGCGCTAATATCAGTTAGTTTATAGAGCGTTTTATCAACATAAGTGTTTCAGCACTATATGTTAGCACAGGTACGTTCGTAGATCTTTCTCTTCAGACACGTCGGCAAACTGCCTTTGAGGATGTTCCCTAATTTACCAAAGGCTACCTATCCTAATTCAATGCGGAGACTACTGTCGCATGTTTACTTGTCGATTCTTATTTCCTGTCTCAAATAACTTTCATCGAATTTTATGCTCATTCTGGTGACCATGAGCCTTCTCTAAGCTGATATCTAAATCAATGTCTGCAGATACTTATTTTAGTTCTTCTAGCATCTTTTGGGCATCACTTAAGTTATTAGGGACTATAAGTGTGTCATCGGCGAATCATAGATGGTTTAAGTAGTCTCCAACTATATTTACCCTCTTGCCATCCCAGTTAAGTTATTTGAAGGCCCACTCCCACATGGTTGTGAAAAGCTTTGGAAAAGTTGCGAAAAGAGTTGTAAATGGAATCTCATCCATCTTTTTCAAAGTGTTGATCACTGGTCGGTATCTTGGCGTTGAATGTTGAGAGTGGCTCCGAGGGCCCTGGTTTTATGTGCTGGGGGCCAGAACCGTTCGACCAATAGAACCACGCCCCCAGCACATAATACCGGGACCCTCGGAGCCAGTCTCGACATTCAACGCCAAGATACCTATCAGTGACCAACGCTTTGAAAAAGATGGATGAGATTCCATCGAAACGTCGGCGAAACCGTCCATCAAGGGACTTCCAGCTAACACGGGATACCCGAAAAGCCACTACTACATATATATATATATATATATATATATATATATATATATATATATATATATATATATATATATATATATATACATATATACTCTTCAAAAGCATCAATAACCTCACCGGTATTCAGAGGAGTAGGGCTAGTAACTATTGTTAGTCAGTAACGTATGGCACAAATTTGAAAAGTTACATTTTGTTTCTTTGTTTTAAAGGTTTTTTTCTGTACAAGAATACAACCAAACTAATTAACAGAATAATAAAGATAACATGAAAGTACATTGCTATACATTTAACTACAAGTTCTACAATGTATACATTCTACAATGTATATATTCTACAATGTATATCAAAAAATTTTACGCTAAATATTTCCAAAAGTTAAGAGTTTCAATTCAATTAAATCTCAAGACGTGGGAATCCAATTGCTCCGGGAAAGACCAACAAAAACGAAATTAAAATATTTACAAAGGCGAGCGAATCAAATAGTTTTTCCTTTGAATCGAAAAGAAGAAGGGCCATGTCCGACCGATCCCTTCAGACATGCAGAAAAGAAGTGATTGTTTAAAGAAATACCAAAAAAGGACGCGACTTGACAAATTTGGTTTGCATTCCAGTTCGTAGTTTACGCGTGAGTTGATTTTTTTCCACAGGGATTACGAAGATTTATCATTTGGAATGGCCAGGGTTGGAATCAAATCGGATTTTATTGTTCAAAAATAGAACAGCACAGATCAATTTTTGTTACCACTGTTCGAAGTTGCTAACCACACTGATATTTATCTTTTATGTTGTTCTGATGCGCGTTAAATATTCAAAACGCTTGAAGTATGGATTTTCCATAATCTTTTTTGCTTCTTTCAAAATTTATAATGCGTATTTTTTTTTGCAGTTACCGTGGATTGAACCTTAGCCGATTAAAATGGTTTTATGACAGGTTGTTCTTTTGTTGAGAGTCTCATAACAAGTTGAGGAAAAGGAAATTGCAATTAATGATGAAGTACATTGACCCGGCTGTGAAGCGGAAGTAAGAAAACGTTTGGCTATGGCTAGAAACTCGACGAACAAACTCGTTAAGGTCTGGAAAGATCTAGCTGCCACAAAAAACACAAAATTAAGATTGCTATCCTGCCTTATATTCCCCATAGCAACTTACGCATCGCACCATTAAATATGCTGACAAAAGACGAACAAATGGGTTTGAAATGTGGACGTAGTGAAGAATCCTCAGAGTATCACATACTGAACACCTAACTAATGTATGTATTCTTGAAGAACTTAGTATAGACAGTACCTGAAATATTTTGGTCATATTATGAGAAAAGTGGATGCCATAGAAAAGCTTGTAGTAACGGGGAAGGTAGGAGGCAAAAGATCAAGGGGACGGTCTCCAACAAGATGGACCGACCAAGTAAAATTTCTGCTTGCTATGGGTATGCACGAGTCATGTCAAGTCGCTCAGGATCGAGATGCCTGGAGAATGACCGTTGAGGCAGCAACTGCATAGTATCCCCGATACTATGCAGTGCAGGGAAAGGATTGGGAGAGAGGCATTGCCCCGATGAAAGCTTATGATAATTGTCAACAAATAACTTTTGGGAGGTACTGACAAAAGCTGTTTGAGATACACATTCGGTATAATTCGAAAGTTTTACGACTACAACAGGCAAATAAATTAAAAAAGAAACATTATTGATCTAAATAGTATAGGAAGACAATAAATAAAGCAAAAAATTTAAATTGCGAGGAAATTTGTTGAAACAGTTAAACCAGTTTGGTGAAAAAAGGATATTTTGTTGACAAAGAAAACACAATATATCGAAAAAGTTATGGTAGAAACAGAATTTACGTATTTACATGGTAAACGCAAAACTTGCCATAAAACTCAAAAAATGCGAGAGAGAACTAACACCAGTTTTCTGACGTCTTTTCAACCTATCCGACAGAAACGGAATATTTTCTTCCTGTTGAAAATGAGCTACAGTTCAGTCGATACTCAAAAAGGCAAGAAGACCTTGCCAAATAACTACCGATCAGTTGCACGCTTTCAATAATATTGAAAACGATGGAAAAGCTTTTCAAACAGCATCTTCTAAAATATCTCAAAGGATTGAATATTATTAGCGACCATCAATATGGCTCTCGTAAGCAAATATCAGCAGGAGATGTTCTAACCTAACATATGTAATATATGTTTGGAACAACGCAATTAAGCACTTTGGAGAATCTCGACCGGTCGCATTTGCTGCCAAGGCATTCGATCGTGTTTGGCACGACGGATTGTTGGCTAAGGTACGATCTTATGATACGTCTGATAAGTGTTGTTTATAGCTCTCATGTTTCCTTAGAGAGTGTTTTTTACGAGTAGGTGTTGACGTTTCTTCTAACATCTTCACTAACAATGTCGCTTTCTCATTTACGATAACGATCTGCCAGAAAGGACCGGGAATCCAATGTACAGCTACGCAGTTGACAGTACGCTTATTTCTTCATTCATTTTAAACGGTCGAACATCGACTACTTATGCAAATATCTGCGGATAGCAGGAAGTTGTGCAACTTAACAAAGATCTGGCAGAAATTCTATGTTTATGCCAGGTTGTTATTTTGTTGACAATCTCATAACAAGTTTAGGAAAAGGAAATTGCAATTAATGATGAAGTGCATTGACCCAGTGAAAGCTTATGATACATCTTAACAAATAAATTTTGGGAGGTACTAACAGAAGCTGTTTGAGATACACATTCGGTATAATTCGAGAGTTTTACGACTACAGTAGGAAAATAAACTTAAAAAAAGCATTGTTGACCGAAATGGCATAGGAAGACAAGAAATAAAGCAAAGAATTTAAATTGCGAGGAAATTTGTTGAGAGAGTTAAACCAGTTTGGTGCAAAAAGGATATTTTATTGACAAGGAAAAAAAAATATCGAACGAAACAGACTTTGCATATTTACATGGTAAACGGAAAACCTGCTATAATACTAAAAAAAATGCGAGAGAGAACTAAGACTAGTTTTCTGAAGACTTCTCAATCTATCGTACAGAAAGGGTATATTTTCTTCCATCTGGAAATGCACTACAGTTCAGTCGATACCCAAAAAGGCAAGAAGTTCTTGCCAAGCAACTACCGATCAATAGCACTGCTTTTAATAATATCGAAAGTCATGGAAAAACCTATCAATCAGCTTCTTCTGAAATATCTCAAAGAACTGAATATTATTAGCGACCAGCAATATGGCTTTCGTAAGCAAAGATCAGCAGGAGATCTTCTAGCCTATGTAACACATGTTTGGAACAACGCAGTTAAACACTTTGGAGAATCTCGAGTGGTTGCACTTGGTACTTCCAAGGCATTCGATTGGGTTTGGCACGACCGATTGTTGGCTAAGCTATGTTCTTATCACATATCGGACAAGTTTTGTTTATAGCTATAGTGTTTCCTCAGAGAGCGTTCTTTACTAGTGGCAGTCGACGGATTTTCTTCTAACATCTTCACTATCAACGCCGCACAGTGTGAGAAAGTGCCATTTTTGGACAAAAATCTGTTGACAGTCGGCATTTTATCCGATTTGAATAAATCCAACGGGAAAATACTCGTAAAATATTGTACTTTAAGTTAGTACTACGGCGGAGAAGGTTAAAATTAACATAACTTATAAAAAATACCCTACAATATTCGGAATTATAAAAAAAGAGTTATGAACAAAACAACTAAAACAAATATACCTTTATGTTAACAGATAAATTTCAATAAAATATTTGAGAAACAAAAGTTTACATGCATTAAATATACAGTACTGGCACAAAAAAAATTCGTAACGCTATTATTTCCTGCCTTAGATTAGGACAGGACTGAAAATATTTATATTTATAGGTTAGGTTTTGTTAGGTAAAAATTCTTAGTTTGTAGTTCTGTAAATCATAAATTATTAGTAAAAATTTAATTGCTTTGTGCATTAGGTTGTAATAGATTTAAATTCCTAGGTGCATTCATTTTTAAATTGAAAAATATTGTTTGTAACATTATTATTTTATATGCACTAGATGATGTTAATTGTAAAATTTATATTTATGCATTAGAAAATTTTAGTTTCGATATGTTTGGTATACAGGTCTTGGAACTATTATTATTATTTTCTGAATTAGGTTATGTTAGTTTTATTACTACCAGTGTATATTTTTAAGAATTATATAATAGTATACTAATATGCGACTATTGAAAAGTTATTCATAACTACCTAATGTTTTCTTAAAATATTGTAAGGTTGATAAAAATGTGATTTCGCTTAATTTATACATCTAAAAAGGTTCTGTATATCATTAAACGTTTAGATTATTTAATAAGAAGCTCTCAAAACTTTTTTCCGGAATATTTTATTGAAACGTTTCTGTTAACATAACGGCATATTATTTTAGTTGTTTTGTTCATAACTCTTTCTTTTATAAGCACAAATATGTGTATTCTATTTTATAGATTATGTTAATTTTAACCTTCTTCGCCACAGTACTATCTTAAAATACAATATTTTACGACTATTTTCCGGATAAAATGCCTACTGTCAACAAATTTTTGTCCAAAAAAATGTCACTTTTCTCACACTGTGCGCCGATGTGCCCAAAGAGTCCATATTGCCTCTACTTTCTTTCTCGTTTACATTAACGATCTGCTGGAAGGGACCAGGAATCCAATCTACATCTGCGCAGTTGACAGTACGCTTATTTCTTCATTCACTTTAAATGGTCGAAAATCGGTTACTCATGCAAATATCTGCAGATAGCAAGGAGTCCTTCAACTTAACAAAGACCGGGCAGATATTTTATCTTGAGGTAAGAGTAACCAAGTAAAATTTAACGCAACAAAAAAACAGGCGGCATTTTTCTAGAAAAGTTAACGTTGGTGAACCTGACAGAATTATGTCGGGATACTCCATTCCTCTCGCATCGTCACTCAATTTGCTGGGCGTTAATTTGAGAACAAAATGTGTCTTGTCATGAAAATGTTGTAAGCCAAGCAAAGAGAGTTTCTCGAAAGCTGGAAATATTGTTTCGAACTGGAAAGCTTTATACTCTATTTTTATTGTTAATTTTGTATAAAATTCAAATTCGATCAACGATGCTACGAATACTATCGAATACGAATAATAATCGTAACACCTTTGTTCGTGCCCGGAACAGATGCAAAGGAATTATCGACGAAACCAATCAACGAATTAGAAACAAACTTTCCGCTTGTCCCAACAATTCCAGGTCCTTTTGATCAGTCGCTAAGGCAGTTAGCCAAAATTTCACCAAATCCACCATACCACCACTCACACGGCCAGATAACTCCATTGCAACCACACCTGTTGAGAGAGCCAACTTGTTGGCTGAACTCTTTGCTTCACATTCTACTGTCGATTTCCAAGGAAAGGCACCACCTACTATTCCCATATTGCAGTCAAAGATGCCCGATGTTGTCTTCAGACAGCGTATCATAAAGCGTATTTTAATGAAGCTAGACACCAAAAAGGCTTCTGGCGCTGCGGAATACCTACCATAGTTCTCAAAAACTGTACAAGGGAACTAACACCAGTTTTTTGTAGACTTCAACCTATCCTACAGAAAGAGAATATTTCCGTCCTGCTCGAAATGTGCCATGGTTCAGCCGATACCTAAAAAAGGCAAGAAGACCTTGCCAAATAACTACCGACCAGTCGCACTGCTTTCAATAATATCAAAAGTCATGGAAAAGGTTATCACTCAGCATCTTCTAAAATATCTTGAACGAGTCAATATTATTAGCGATCACCAATATGGCTTTCATAAACATAGATCAACAGGAGATCTTCTGACTTATGTAACACATGTTTGGAACAACGCAATTGAACACTTTGGAGAATCTCGAGCGGTTGCTCTTGACATATCCAAGGCATTCGACTGTGTTTGGCATGATGGACTGTTAGCTAAGCTACGCTCTTGTGGTATGTCTGAAAAGTTCTGTTTGTGGCTCTCATGTTTCCTCAGAGAGCGTTCTTTACGAGTGGCGGTCGACGGATTTCTTTCTAACACCTTTGCAATCAATGCCGGTGTGCCCCAAGGCTCCATACTGTCTCCTACTTCCTTTCTCATTTACATTAACGATCTGCTGGAAAAGACCGGAAATCCAGTCTACAGCTTTGCAGAAGACAGTACGCTTGTCTCTTCATTCACATTGAACGCTCGGACGTCGGCTGCTCAGACGAATATCCGCAGACAGCTGGAGGTTGTTCAACTTAACAAAGACCTGGAAGAAATTCTATTTTGGGGTGACAGTAACCAAGTGGAATTTAATGCTACAAAAACCCAGGCGGCAGTTTTTTCTAAAAAAGTTAACGTTGCTGAACCCGACATAGTTATGTCGGGGCACTCCATTCCCCTAGCATCGTCATTCAATTTGTTGGGCGTTAGTTTGGGAGCAAATATATCCTGGCATGAATATGTTACAGGCATAGCAAGGAGAGCTTCTCAAAAGTTGAGAATATTATTTCGAACCAGAAAGCTTTACACTCCACAACAACTGTTAATTCTTTACAAAGCTCAAATTCGACCAACTATGGAATACTGCTCCCATGTTTGGGGCTCCGCTCCCAAACATACCCTGCATTTGTTGGATTCTGTTCAGAGAAGAGCTGTTCGTCTGATTGGAGACCCGGAACTGACCGGCGGCCTTGATTCGCTGGAACATCGAAGAACGGTTGGCGACTTGAGTCTGTTCTACAAGTATTTTCATGGAAAGTGTTCGCCCGCTTAATTCCTCCCAAAGCGGTGTATGTTAGAAATACACGTCGCGCTGGTGCTTCACATTCGTATGAGGTTCAGCTTGTTACTCCGCTGTTTAAGCAGTCTTTTATATGGAGAACATCATCCCTTTGGAATAATTTGTCCAGCGCTCCTGGAGTGCTTAGGGACTTCCCTGAGGCATGTGTGCTAGACCGATAAAAAAAAACTGCTCTCATGTTTGGGGTTCTGCTCCCAAATGTACATTGCATTTGTTAGATTCTATTCAGAAAAGAGTTATTCGCCTAACTGCCATAACCAGCAACGTTGATTCCTTAGTACATCCAAGAACGGTTGTCGACTTGAGTCCATTCTACAAGTATTTTCATGGAAAGTGTTCGATGGATGTAGCCTGCTTAATTCCCTCCAAAGCAGTGCATTCTAGGAAACGCGTCGCGTTAATATTTCACATCCGTGTAAAGTACAGCTTGTGACTCCTCGTACAAGCAGTCCTTTACATGGGGAACCTCATCCCTTTGGAATAATTTGCCCAGCACTGTCTCACACCGAGTACAATTTACAGCGATTCAAGACTAACATGAATTGCTTTTGCCGCACACGTGTTGCTTCTTTGCACTTTAGGGATTTCTTTTCAGCATGTGCTATGCCCATAAAAAAAAGGAAAAAAAAAATGGATGACAGTTTCGGGCTCTTTTTTGGGTTTTGGTTTAGAACAGTTGATTAATAAGCCATTATCCAGCACCCCTCAATAATAGCCCACATTATTTTGAAACATTTTCATATTTTAGAATATGTTACTGGGAATACAAGTAAAATTACATATTTTATCCGCACATACTCGTTTCGATAAATTAAAAATGAATGACCAAGTTCCCATATCGAACTTTAAAACTGTTATATAGCTGCCGCGTATTAAATTAGACACAAGTAACGGTGCGGCAAACTGTTAATTAAATCAGCAACTAATTGCGAACCTCCTCTCTCTTCGACGGTGGAACGGACTAAGGCAAAGGAAGAGCAACTTGCCATTAATTATTAATTAACAGCGCGCTTTCAGCCAGCTTTCTAAGCTTTTACCGGCTTCTCCCGAGCTTTACGTCTACAGCGGAATATGTTTATATGAAAGACAGACAGTAGCGGGTACAAGATGGGAAACCTAAAATTTGTTGTAAATTTAACTAACTCATACTTCCGTTGCTAAAGGGAAAAGATAATCACACAACATAACAAGTAGGCTGAAAAGTTTTTAGTCTAGCTACTTAAAACACATTTTTTTTGCAAAATTCGACTTTATTCATCAATATAGTCTCCTTCAAGAGCGATACAATCAGTCCAACGCTTTTCTAACATTTCTATACCTTTCTTGTAGACGGATTTGTCTTTGCCTTCAAAATAGGATTCAGTTTCGGCGATAACTTCTTCACTGGAGCCAAATCTCTTTCTCGCGAGCATTTTTTTGAGGTTTGCGAATAGATGATAGTCGCTGGGGCCAAATCTGGAGAATACGGTGGATAAGGAAGCAATTCAAATTTCAATTCATACCATTTTGTTATCTTAACTATTGGCTTGTGACACGGTGCATTGTCTTGATGAAAGAACACTTTTTTCTTGTTCATTTGGGGCCGTTTCTTTGCGATTCCTGCCTTCAAACGCACCAATAACTTTATATAATATTCGCTATTGATGCTTTTTCCCTTCTCAGCATAGCCGATGAAAATTATTCCATGCGCATTCCAAAATACAGAGGCCAAAACTTTCCCAGCCGACTGTTATGTCTTTGGTCGCTTCGGGCCGCTTTCACCGGCTGCTGTCTACTCAGTTGACTGCCGATTTGATTTCGGTGTGTAATGGTGGAACTGTGTTTATCCATATCGCATGAAAAAATCCTTTTTGTTACGCTTAAACAGGTCCAAATAGCGCTTAGATCATCAACACGTTGTTGTAGTCCACTGTGAGCACACGCGGTATCCATTTCGAACAGAGCTTTCTCATGCCCAAATGTTCATGCCAAATATAACCAACACATTCTTTTAACATCTTTAGGGTGTCAGCTATCTCACGCAGTTTCACTTTACGGTCATCTAAAACAATTTTGTGGATTTTTTTTTCCAGAGCGTTCAGCATCATTTGTATCTGTACGACTGCGTTTAAATTCAGCATACCATTAAATGATGAGTCGTTTTCCAGGGGCAGAATCGCCGTAACACTTATCAAGCCATTTCTTTGCTTAGACGGTATTTTTTTCCCATCAAAAAACAATGTTTAATAAATACACGAAATTCGATTTTTTCCATTGTCCAAAGTAGCGTTACTAAAACTACTATAACTTGTAAACTAATTGTCGAAATGTCATGAAGTTTTGACACATATCGTTTGAAGGTTGGTACTTCCTAAAAATCATATGGATTTTTTGAAAAGGGCGACATCGATGTGTCAGACCAAAAACTTTTCAGCCTACGTGTTAGTTGTTCCTATCTGTCTACCTGTCTCTGGGTCTGTTAGTATGTTAATTCTCCAACGAAATAATATATTGATTTCAAACATATAAGAGGATAATGGGGTGGAGAAGGATGCTGGAGGGGTTGTTTCTTATATATCGTGTTATATGTAGGTACTCTTTAATATTCTTAAGGCCGAGGAATCTGAAAATTCTGCTACTTGTTTCATTATTTGTAATTCCTTTTCATCAGTCTTATTACTCTAGCAAGAGTTTAGTGGTATCATGTTTCGATTGCAATGATCGTGCCTTTCCATGAATCACTGTCCTGTGTGGCATGTCCTATGTGTTCACCTGGTTTGCCCTTCGATTAGGAAATTTTTTTCTTGGACGTTTTTCATTTATTTTTTCCTCTACCATAAGTCTCTCTACATCGTTTCTTCAGGAGATATGCCCAAAGTATCACATGAGCGTTTAGTTTTTTTTTGGTGGATAGACGATTCTTGATGTTGTAGCTTGTACTTGATGAAAATTCATTATAAATATATAATTCTACATTTTACACTGTGACAGTGTAAAATGTAGATCTGAAGAAGCTGCTTCGACAGCGAAACGTGTCATCACAATTATAAATAAACTAGTGGAAATTGACTAAAAACAGTCTTTTATTATATATTAGAATTTTTAATTAGTTATCATCAAATATGTAAGAGGATAATGAAATAAGATAGTAGATTAGAGAGGTTGCTTAGTATATATCTTGCAATATGCTCTTTTTATGTTTCTTGGACTCAAGTCAAAATTGTTGTAGTTTTTTATTATTCTAAATTCTAACAGAAATAGTAAGTAGAGGGAAATACGTGACTTTTTTTTGAATTAATATTGTACTATAAAGTCTCATTTAAAATATCGATTTGTTATGCTTAGACAAAATTACTTTTTAATGTGAGGAAGTCAAATTTAGTACTCGTAGTCTGTTTGTTTTAGAAAGAGGTCCGCTGGGGCGTAAAACCAGTGGATCAGTTTAGCGGTCCTTCTCAGTAGTGGAGTACTAACAGTACTGTGTCATAAAATCTAGTATTCACAGTTGTTTCTTTAAGGTCTTACTCAAAATCACTTTATCCTAAGCTTCTGAGGCACCTCCTTATTGTTTCTATCTCATATTCAATATTATTACTTCACCTGATGAAAGAATTCAGAAGCAATTGTCGTGAACTGTTTGTTAATCATCATGTTAAAGCCGTTTGCTAAATCAAATAACCGGTCAAGTGCAAGTTGAACTTGCGCAATTAGTGTTTCGTACGCTGATTTCTTCTGAAATAAAAATTTTTGTTACGGAGGTATAAAATGATCAGTGACTTCACAAAACACATCCCAAATGAGTTTTTAACAAAGTTTGTTTCCGATCTTTGATGAAAACTGCTGACCTTGAAATTTTTGTTTTTTATATACCAGATAAATTATTAAAGGTAATGCCCTCGTGATAATTTTTGTTCAATCTACACCCCGTGGAGAATATTCCAGAATTTTTTCAAAAGTTTTGGATCAATAGTTTTCGAGATAGAGGGGGAACAACGATTTTTCGCGATTTTTTCAAAATAATACATTATATATATTTTTGAACTAGTGTTTTTACAAGCTTTCATTTGACACCCCACTCGATGACCTAGTAAAAAATTTTTTTTTCACTTCTGATTTTATCCCTTAAAATTAAGTCAAAATTTAACTTTCAAAAATACACGTCTCTGATGAGGCCATCGATTTCTATATCAGTACCAAATTTCAACTTTCTACGTCAAATAGTTTCGGAGAAAATCGGGTGTGACATACGGATAGACAGACGGACACACAGACACCGAACTGATCTTATAAGTGTTCCGTACGGAACACTAAAAAGAATCAGACTTTAACACTTAACCTTTAGATTTGAGAAGATATTGGGCACTATGTACCTTTACTTGATATTAATTAATTACTAACTAGTATTCGACCCAAGGTTAGTCTTTGGTCGAGGCCGAAGCCGATTGTTCGGCTCCTGGCATGACCTTCGGCCGAAGCCAAAGCTGAAGCCGAAAGTTCAATTATACTTAGAAATCTTATAACAATGGCGAAAAGGTATACATAAGAATGCAAATTCTGTATTGTTATTTTGTTATATGTGGTGTTGATAATAATTGGAAATGTATAGGTACGTTAAATGAACTACACCTTTTCAATAATGATAAACTCAGTTTTATACATATTTATTCATTGAATGAAATGTAAGGACCATAGTACCAAACCAGGTTTTGAACAATGCAATTTAGCTAAAGTAAATGATATTATTTAGCAATAACAAAAAAAATTAATAAAAAAAATTATCAATAACAGTCTTAATTAGATTAGAATTTGCCTCATAAAGTAAATTATTAATTAAGTTTTTAAAGTTATAGCTTTAGTCAGTTAAACACATATTATGTTTGTCTTACGTTAGCTTATGTATAGTAATACTGTCACTTTTATTTAATATAATAAAAAACAAACTTCAATCATCTTATTTATCATAAAAATATTCTACAGTTTTTCAAATCTGTCAAGATCTGCTGCGCTGATGTCATTCGTAACAGTTCGTTAATTTTCGTCTTTTCGATGTCTAGATGCGAAACTTCGGCTTCGACCAAACCTTCGGCTAGTTTTTGGCGGACACCGAATGTGTGGCCGAAGGTGCTGTTTCTTGGCCGAAGGTGACCGAAGCCGAAGTTTCGGTTGGGCATTATTAATAACAAAGAAACATTCATACCTAGAACTAACACCATCATTTACTTAATCTCATTGTTCCAGTTTAAAATTGTCGGTAATAGATGGCGTCACGTTTTTTACAAATCAAAGTGCATAATTTCAAACAGTTTTAATAGTTTTAAAACAGTTAAAGCACACTTCATGGGAAAAATACGGTGTGATAGGATGAAACGTGAGCTTTAAAATGAATTGACAGATCGGAGAGTAATAGATGATTGCCGAAATATCAAGTTAATTCAATTTTCGTACTTGTTTATCGTTATTAATTATTAAAAAGAGATGTCTGTTATTGCCTACCGCGGAATTAAGCGAATAAAAAAACTAACCAAAAATTAATCTAGCTATGATCTTGTAAAATTAAATTTGCGGTCACATTGTAAATAAAATTAGGTTCGAATAAAGTTTCTAGAATGATTCGTATTGCCTGGAGATTTCAAGATTTTTATCGTGTATTGAAACCTCTTCAAACTCGCACCTCCTTCATATGTTATTAAAGGTTTCTTTACTAAAACTCTGCTAGAACAAATGTAGAAGCTGTTAATAATGTTGAATAGTGCAACAACAAGAGGGTTAATATTTATGGAGTCCACGGAAGGCGGCGATCTCAGGAATCACTACATCGTATAGACTTAAGCTTAGCACTTGGCATATATTTGAAAAAGATCAAAGTTACATAGTGGTTGAAACATTGTGAACCCAGTTTAATAAAGATAACACCCCGGGAAGCAACTTTTAATTACGTGAGGCATTGTTTAAGACCTTCGGATAAACGTTACATAGAATGCCCTTAACCTATCCGGAGCGCTACTGATACTTTATCAGGTTTTAACTTTATTGCGCCCTACTTTAGAAACCTTACCATCATGTGTAATAGGGGCGATATTTAACGACCTCTTTCGGCTATACTCGTGTACATGATAAAGATTTCGAACAATTTCTCATTAAGGCGCAATAAGCTACTGATTGTCATTTATCGTGTACGCAATTGTAAATCTCTTGTCTCAGAGAGAAACTCTACAAAATTTACTCAAACATGCCAAATAAATGGCGGATAATTATTCGTTTGAAACGGCTCAGAGTCTGTACGTAATTATTTTGATTTATTTGCGAAGATGTCGTGTTTAAGGAGAAAGAGTCGGTGCGTCATTACCATTTGAGCTTTCGTTATTTGCTGAAGAGAATTAATTAAAGCTAAACAATTAATATGTAAGAGTAATAGGAGAAAAATATGCTGACATATTTAATTAATTATCTCTAGCTTAAATAGCGTAGCGTCCAAAAAGTCTGCGCGTTATTTTTTAAAAAGATTTAATCGTGCATGGCGAGAAACTATTTTTGACAGCCGTAAAAGCTACCACAATTACAGAGAGCTACCAACTACAGCAGTGCTATTAACTTAGATTTAGACAACTCCATGTCCAATTTCTCGCTGGTTTTTTTAAACTCTAATCTAAAAATTCAGTTATTACAAAATTTAATATAATAATAATAATATTTATTTTTCTATGTACTGCGCGAAATACTATATGGATAGTAGAAAACGATCCTTTTTTTACGAGCCCCATCCGAGTCAAAAAAATTGTTGGAGACGACCAAAGAGATTTTACGCACTAATTACCAAGACTCTTATTTTAAAACGATGCAATTTACGAACGTAGCTACATACTAGTGCAGTAAAAAAAGCATTGAAATTGCACAGTCTAGATACAGCAATATTATGACTTTATCTTCTCTGGGATATTACCAGGAGTCAGTGGCGTACCTAGGGTGGGACAAGTAGGGCACGTGCCTTGGGCGCCATTCAAAGGGGGGCGCAAAATTTGCAAATTATTAAACCTAAAAATCAAAATAAACCAATAATATAATTTATAATCAAATAATCCCGCGATTCCCGCGCGTGATGAGCTTTCGCGAACGAGCAAGACGGAATGAGTGATGCGTAGGCAAATTGCCAGCGATCGTTTAGTAAGCTAAAACTAATACTTTCGTATTTGAGGGCTACAATGGGTCAAAAAAGGTTATGCGACCTAGCTTTGTTCAGTGTAGAGCGAGAAGAAACCGAAGAAACAGATTTCGAAAATGTTATAAATCTATTTGCGTCGCAAAAGGCAAGGAAAGTGCAATTTTAAGTTTAAGACTATTAAAATGCACATTTACGGACTAATTTTCGTTCTAAAACATAAAATAAAAATGATTTATGACTGTTTTATTTAGTGTACCTGTTTATTTTATATTTAGACAATTTACGAAGGGGCACAACTTCGATGCTTGCCCTAGGCGCCATTTCCGATTAGTACGCCCATACCAGGAGTACTGTCCTAAGTTTTTTAACTCGAAAAACTTATGCTCTTTTGTTTATAAACAATTGAAGTTTTCAAATTGCGTATTTTGAGCTTAAATCTGAATAACTCCGGTTATATAAGTCGGATCGAGTGAAAGAAAAAACCAAACTCTTCATAATAAAATTTCCAATAAATTTTCGTTGGTTTTAAGTCGCTGAAGTGCATACAACCTACCAATTTAAAAAAAAGGCAAAAAATTGTTTTTTTCAATAGAACTATATAATTTTTACGTCTTAAGCTGCGTTAATTTGTTGGTTTGTTGGTTTATTGTTCAATTTTATGAGTCTAAAAATAATAACATTTAACATATTAGCCGTTTAAATATTTAATATATTAATTAAATTGTTATTAATTCCTGTAATGTGTGCAAAATAATTTGCATATTAGACCGATACATTTTTCCAACACGTCAAAAGGACTATTGCCAATAAAAGAAAGTGTCACGTTGCACACTGATATTAATGCGTAAACATTGTTTCGATGTTACGGTCGCAAAAAATGTATTTATTTATTCAATCACAACATTTGTATTCGCGTTGAAATGTTTATGTTACAAAATACAGTTACACTTATTTTACAATGCGTACAGAGACATCTTTACCATCAGTAAATGTAAAACTATATAAGTTATCTGGAAATCAATATAAACCATCAGTGTTTAAACACCTATAATTTTTGAAGAAGAAGAAGGGCATAGAATTACTTTAGTATGAAGAGAAATACACCTTTAAAACCATTCTTTGGACTTTAACTATCACATCCTTCCATCTGATTCGCCAACATATAATTCCATGAATAACCGGCCAGAAATATTAAACTCATTTGTAATTAAAAATACAAACAGACTAACCTAACCTATAGTATTGAATGATTTATGTTCTTATCACCTTCCTATGGTCATTGATGATAAAATTATTGCAGATAGCAAAAAAAAAAAACATTTGTATCGAACAGGTAAAGATGTCCAAAGCTTTTAGAATAAAACGAGTCTCTGTAATAAAGAGGACATAGAATCAGAACGATATATAATTACTAACGATAAAACTTTGTAGTTTGTCCAACACTACTACTAGTCTTTATCAAAATTATAGTATTTTCAAGAATAAAATAAAAAAAAGTCATTCATTAGTGACAAAAATCTTCTACCAAACGAATAAGATGGATTTAGAACAAATTACGGTACAATAAATGAAACAACAAGACTAGCAATATTCTAATGAATTTAAAACATAAACTCAATATGGGGACTATTGTCTGTGATATGAGCAAAGCCCTCGATACAGTGTGGACTAATGGTCTATTTATCAAATTAATTAATATGAGAATATCAGACTTTCTCAGTCATTTCATAATATAATTTTCAGAAAACAGACAATTCGTAGTTTCCTTCTATAATTTAAATTCAATTATTTACTTCAGAAAAAGACAAAATGTAGCCAAAATCACCTAATTCAAAATTGTCTGTATATGTTTGTGGATGATACAGCTATAACACTATATCCAAGCAACCAGGTACGAGTATAGTCGTAAGAAAACTAAAACAAAATATAAATTTATTCTAGTTCTGGATGTGAACCTGGAAAATTAAGTTGATTTTTAATAAAATAAGAGCAATAGGTCATTTATCTTGTAAAGCAATTCACCGTCTACTTTTAACAAAAGTCTGTCATCAACGCTAACAACAGGAAGAAGACCAGTAGTTGTCCTAAACAAGTAATTTAATTTTAAAAAGATGGTATATCCCAGCTTTATAAGTAGATCTTTCAATAGTATCGTTTACTGTCCGGTAATAAGAGTTACTATTCAGGGGCGGGAAAGGGCATATAGATACAAAAAGGCCTTCTTTAAGAAAAAAGA
The DNA here is from genome assembly GCA_019049505.1 of Pachyrhynchus sulphureomaculatus. NCBI lineage: Eukaryota > Metazoa > Arthropoda > Insecta > Coleoptera > Curculionidae > Pachyrhynchus > Pachyrhynchus sulphureomaculatus. The sequence continues at coordinate 139,863,656 of CM032455.1, forward strand.
AAATACTAAAAGTGAAGCTGCTTGCTAAAATATATTTCAGTGCGTAGAAAGCTTTACTTTATTTAAATTTTTGTGTGAAATTTCTTGTAAATTATGTAAAGTAAAAAGTATTCATCATCACTCTATCTACAAGCTCATTGAATTACGTAAATTTCCTCGAAAATCCTTAAAAGGAATAGTTTGAAAGTAGAGTTTTAAAATGCAGAGACCGGAGTGCTTTTTACCTCCGGACAAGGGAAGTGAATTTACAATTCGACCGTCTGAAGCTCCTCTTACATCATCGCCAGCTGTCCATCCCCAGCGGATTTGTAAGTTGATTCCGGACAGGGACGCCGCCGCATCGCCCGCCTGCCGACGCTTTCAACGTCGGAAATGCTTGAATATTTGAGATATTATTGTGTTACAATCTGGGCAGGACGACAATGACGTTAGAATTTTCAGTTTTTTTTTCTTTTTAATTAATACTTCGATGTAAAAAAATATTTTCTTATTTGTTTTTAGATTGTAATATTAAAAATTTGTCTATATATATATATACATATACATATATATATATATATATATATATATATATATATATATATATATATATATATATATATATATATACATATATATATATATATATATATATATATATATATATATATATATATATATATATATGTATATATATATATATATAAATATATATAGAGTAGAACCCCGATTAACCGAGCTGTTTTTGGACTCTTTCAGCATGTAAATTTACGTGAATGCAGTGCGTTATAGCATTTACTACGGAGAAGTACGAGTATACTCACATAATTTATTTGGTTAGAGTTCTGATAGTTAAGTGTAATTAATACGAACTGCTTTGTTTCAATTTTTGTTTGTCGTATTATAATGGAGCAAAACAAGCGTAAAAGGACCCTACTGAAGAAAAATTAAAAGCCATCAGAAGAATTGAAGCAGGAGAGACAATTAAAGTTGTTGCACGAGATTATGGAGTAGGTGAGGTAACAGTTGGAGATTGGCAAAGAAACCGCACAAAAATAGAAGAGTGGTGTATAAATCAAGCCTCTTCGTCCTCAGGAAGAAAATTAATGAAAACAGGCGACTGTGAAAATGTTAACGAAGCTTTATTCATGTGGTTTAACCAACATAGATCAAAAGGTGTGCCTCTGTCAGGTTCAATTTTACAACAGAAAGCAATAATGATTAGTAGGCAATTCCCAGAGATAGATCAGTTTACCGCCAGTTCTGGATGGCTTGACCGCTGGAAAAAGCGGTACGGTGTACGACAACTGACTGTATGTGGTGAAAAACTTTCTGCTGATGTGTCATCAATTGAGAAGTTTAAGCAGAACTTTAAAAAGCAAATCGAAGATTGTGGATACACATGTGATCAAATTTACAACTGTGACGAAACTGGTCTGAATTATAAAATGCTTCCATCAAAAACATTGGCATCTCGACAGGAAAAATCAGCTCCTGGACACAAACGAATTAAGGAAAGATTAACTATAATGGTATGTTCCAATGCATCTGGTAAGCACAAAATCCCACTGATGGTGATTGGCAAGTCTGCACGTCCAAGAGCTTTAAAAGACATCTTACCCAAAGCCCTACCTGTCTATTATAAAAGTCAGAAGAGCGCATGGATGGATGCGACCTTATTTACTAACTGGTTTGAAGAAGAGTTCGTGCCATCTGTGACTAAATTTTTGAACAAAAACCGTCTTCCGATTAAAGCAATTTTGTTAATGGATAAAGCCCCTTCTTACCCCGGAGAAGGACTTCATGTGGGCGAAATTGTTTTCTCCAAATGTAACCAGCATAATGCAACCAATGGATCAAGGCATCCTCGAAAACATTTAAAAAAATTATAGGCGTTTATATCTTGAACATCTGTTAGAATACACAGAAAAGGAGGATATTATCAACGGGATGAGAAAGGTTACACCGAAAAATGTTATTTACTGGGTAAGTCAAGCTTGGGGTTCTGTGCGTACTACTACTATTCAAAAATTTTGGTCAAAAGTTATTGATTTTGAGGACTATAATGACAGTGAAGATGATACTCCATTAAATGAATTAGCTTTGAAATTGAGAAGCCATGGAGAAATGTCCTGTTCAAATTTTGACAGCGAGATAGAAGAAAAAGAAAAAAAAGTTTATTTGAATTAATGCAAAAATTAAAAGGTTGCAAAAATCTGACAAGAGAAGATGTTGTTGAATGGATTACAGCAGATGATTTAGAAGAAGAAATGAGTATTGAAGAAATAACGATTGCCTTTCAGGAAACCGAAAAATCAGATGACGATGACGATGACGAAGCGGCGGTGGATGAACAGTCTCCCACTAAGATCTCTCCTTAAGAAGGTTTTGCTTCTTTGGAAAAAGCTTTGAGGTATATCGAACAACAACCAGAGGCAACCCCAGCGGATTTGCTTCTTCTTAATAGATGGAGAAACATTGCAGCGAGAAAAAGAAGATGCAATATGAAACAGAAGCGCATAGATACCTATTTCACTGTTTTATAATGTACGTACCTATTTATATGTTAAAAACGTTAATACATCGGTTTAAAGTATTGGTAATTATTTTTTGAATGAATAAAAAACAAATCCGGATTATCCGAGTTTTCAGTTATCCGAGGAGGGTGCCCCCACGTTACCTCAGATAACCGGGGTACTACTATATATATATATATAATATATATATATATATATATATATATATATATATATATATATATGTATACATATATATATATATATATATATATATATATATATATATATATATATATATATATATATATATATATATATATATATATACACGAACTAGACACGAGACAGCAAGAAATTTTTCAAATCACTAGGAGCCTAAAGCAAAATAAATGGATATAAAGATATAAACAACAGTCCATACGGAGAGCATAAGAAAGGCAGCACCATCCACAGACAAGGACAGAGGAACGCGACCTCAACCAAAGTTGGGTACTATTACCGTATGTGAAAGGAGTTCCACAAAACACTCTAGAAAACCATGGAGTTTACATCATCCCATGCGGAGATTGCCACAAATTGTACATAGGGCAAACAAACAGAAGAATCTCCACCTGGATCCAAGAACATAAAATAAGTATCAAAAACAAACAAACAGCATCAGCTCTTTTTCAGCACATCATGATACTACTTGCAACATCAATTTTGAGGGATCTAAACAAAGCCTTGGAAATCGAAAATAATGGGCAGCTAAATAAGCTGAATGATGCACTGAATATCTCCACTACATGGATGGGTCTACTAGCTAAACCAAGGAATAACCAAAATATCGAAAAGGCAACAGTCAGCATAGCGCCTGAACCCGTAATTACCACTAATATGGGCACCCAGCCGACAAACACCGACCCTCCCACGTACAATCTGCGTAGACGCCGACCTATGAAAGGCGGCGACCGCACTTCTGTTTCTCAGTTAGCTTCGAGCGGCAGCAGCAGCAAGATCACAGAATCGAGTAACAGCAGCAGCAAGAGCACTTGAAAATGCCAAATGAGATTTTGGCGAAACGTCGTGTAAATTCATTGTTAGATGAACGGATTGAAACCCGGAATTTTAATATATTCCATTTCACCATCCGTGAAAACCTCTATTGTAACATATTATATATATATATATATATATATATATATATATATATATATATATATATATATATATATAGGATGAGTGCGGACCTGCTATTCTTATGTAAAATAGTGAACTCTACAGTGAACTGTCCAATGTTATTGGCTCAGATTGGCATTTTTGTTCCTCAGAGGAATACTAGGGCTCACTATAGTTATGCACAACCTTTTCACCGGTGAAACTATGGGCTGCACTCTCCTATCGCGAGATTTCTTTCTGAAGTTATTGAGGTGGATTTTGATGTATTCAGCGTGACTCTGACACTGGTTTAAAAAACTTAATGTTGCGAAGGGCTTACGATATAAATAGTAACTTATGTTGGTTCTGGTTTTCTATCCCCCGTTTTGTTTTCTTATTTTTTATTGCTTATATTATGGAAATTGTATATATTTCATTGTTGTCACTTGAAAATGCCAAATGAAATTTTGGCAACACGTTGTGCAAATTCATTGTTAGACGAACGGATTGACTAAAATCGATTTTATTGGTAACATCGGTGTATTGTATATTTTACAGGATAAAAACATGATTGTACGTTTTGAAGTTTCAATTGCATGTACCATATATGTAGAATTCACAATTGCGTACAAACTTAGGGCACGTGCGACCACGGTAGACAAAGTAAACTCAAGTTATGAGCAATTAAAAGATGTTTAAAATGCACAAAAAAGTCAAGCTTAATTGTTACTTTACGTTGAATGCGTTATTTTTTTTAGGTATAAATTGCATAGATATTTTGGACTGAAAATTATGAACAAATTTACAAATTTAGATCACGTACAACCAAGTAAAGTCAAGTTATGAGCAACTAAAAAACGTATAAAATTTAAAAATATGCCAAATTTTGTAGTAATCATTAATACTTTTTGTTGTGCACCTTATTTTTTTGACGTATAAAATGGCATAGATATTCCGGACTAACAATTTTAAACAATCTTAGACCATATAAGACCATGCTCGACCACGTAAACTTTAGTTTAAAGACGTATGAATAGGCCAAATTTTATATTTAATGATTACTTTTTGTTACGCACCTCATTTTTTTGAGGTACAAATTACATAGATACCCAGGAAAATTATGAACAAATTTAGACCACGTGCAGCCATGAGCGACTAAGTAAAGTCAAGTTATGATCAGTTAAAATATATATAAAATTCAAAAATAGGCTACTATTTTTATTTATTAATTTATATTATATTTAAATAGGCTACTAAAATTGCAGACAGGAAAATTAACCTAACCTAACGCTCGTTTTGGATTTCTCGACGCCTTAGGTTAAGTTAGGTTAGTTTTCCTGTCTGCTATTTTAGTATCCTTCATAAATATTATATAAATAAATAAATATAAATAGCGGTCAATTTTTGAATTTTATACGTATTGATTATAATTTGCCTTTACTTGGCCGCTCATGGCTGCACTTAGTTTAAATTTATTTATAATTGTCAGCCATGGAGATCTATGTAATTTATACCTCAAAAAAATTAGGCGCGCAACAAAAAGAAACCATTAAATACAAAATTTGCCTTATTTGTCCGTTTTAAACGTCTTTTAATTGCTCATAAATTGGGTTTACTTGGTCGCCCGTAGCCGCACATGGTCTAAATTTGTACATAATTGTCAGTTCTACATATTTATGCAATTGAAACCTTAAAAAAGTAATATTTTCAATGTACAATTATGTTTTTATTCCGTAAAATATACAATACAATTTTATCAAAAAATCGACCTTAGCACCCTCTAAAACTTAATATTTTGGGACCAAAATTTCAGAGATCTCTATTTGCATATAATAGAAGGTTTTTAGCTGGTAGCCAAATATATATATATATATATATATATATATATATATATATATATATATATATATATATATATTGTCCTAGAGTCTTCTGGTGACTAAAATGCATCCTCATAATTAAATTATTATTTAAACTACTTTATGTAAATACGTACAAAACTTTATACGCAGCACGTCCTATAAGTGGCGTTATAGTCTCGGCGCTTGTACTTTTCTGCTTACTTACTTGTCCCGCAAAATAATACGACACTGATACATAAATAAATACTAAAATATGAATTTAAGAAAATAGCAGGAGAAAATTTAAACCTAGCAAATAAAATACAACTATTATTTATAATTTGAAGCTGAAAACTTATCTCGAGAGAGTCTAAAACAAGGCCATAGTGCTGATAAATAAAACTTCATCCCTTTACGTGATTTTGTCCAGATTTAGCCAATGAATGATGTCCATGACCGGTCACGTGACCAAACCGTTGTCAGCCCTATTGTCATCCGCGTGCATATTACTCTAATAGATACAATAACAATTTTGTCTCTGTCCTGCTCAAATAAAAATTATTCTTATAATAATAATCATAGTAAGAACTTTTGTGTAAAGTGATAATAAATAGTCATCGGAGTTTTAGGTGGAGTTAAGAACAAATTGCACAAAACATGAAGGGTTTAATGCAGCTCAACTGTACTCATTCTGAACGGAAGAACGGAAAGGTTGTCGTAATAAAACACAAGGCTCTAAGGAACAGCTGATAATCAATACAATAGTCACGCAAAATGCTAAAAATCGGTCACGAAATATGGCACTAGCATGGATAGATTATCAAAAAGCATTTGACCGCGTACCGCACTCATGGATAATACAAACACTCAAGCAATATAAGATAGATACGAAGATTTTGCAATTTATCATGACGGAATGGCGAATTCGATTGTCTATATATGTTAACGGAAGAAATGTCTCAACTAGGGAAATACACACAAAAAGTGGAGTATTTCAAGGGGATGCTTTGAGCTCACATTGGTTTATCTTAAGTCTCAACCTACTGTCCAGGATACTGCGACAAGCTGAATTGGGGTACATTATTAAAAAACCGGTCAAGTGCAAGTTGAACTTGCACAATTAGTGTTCCGTACGTTGATCGTTTTTAAAATAAAAATTTTTGTTAGGGTTGTATAAAATGATCAGTGACTTCACAGAACACACCCCAAATGAGTTTTCAACAAAGTTTGTTTCCAATCTTTACTGAAAACTGGTGACCTTGAAATTTTGTTTTTCTTTTTTATATACCAAATAAATTATTAAAGATAATGCACTCGTGATAATTTTCGTTCAATCTATACCCCGTGGAGAATATTCCAGAATTTTTTCAAAATTTTTTGATCAGTTATTTTCGAGATAAGGTAGGGGACAGCGATTTTTTAAAAGTAATACGAAGAAAAGTATGCGCAAGTATTACATTATATATATTTTTTACTCGTGTTTTCACAAGCTTTCATTTGACACCACACTCGATGACCTAGTAAAAAAAATTTTTTTCACTTCCGATTTCACCCCTCAAAACGAACCCCTTAAGTCAAAATTTATGTTACGGTGGTATAAAATGATCAGTGACTTCACAAAACACACCCCAAATGAGTTTTCAACAAAGTTTGTTTCCAATCTTTATTGAAATCTGATGACCTTGAAATTTTTGTTTTTTTTATATACCATATAAATTATTAAAGGTAATGCACTCGTGATAATTTTCGTTCAGTCTACACCCCGTGGAGAATACTCCAGAATTTTTTCGAAATTTTTTGATAAGTACTTTTCGAGATAAGGCCCGGGACAGCGATTTTTCGCGAATTTTTAAAAATAATACAAAGAAAAGTGAGCGCAAGTATAATATTATATATATATTTTTTAGTCGTGTTTTCACAATCTTTCATTTGACACCACACTCGATGACCTAGTAAAAATTTTTTTTTTACTTCCGACTTCACCCCCCAAAACTAACCCCTTAAGTTAAAATTTAATTCTCAAAACTACATAGCTCTGATGAGGCCATCAATTCCTATATTATTACCAAATTTCACCTTTCTATGTCAAATAGTTTCGGAGAAAAATCGGGTGTGACAGACAGACAGACAGACAGACAGACAGACAGACAGACAGACAGACACCGAAGTGATCTTATAAGTGTTCCGTACGGAACACTAAAAAGATGATCAAAGTTATAACTTTAGTCACTTACTTTATATTGATGACTTGAAGCTTTACTCTGGTTCGGAGAATAAACTTAATTGGCTTATACGCATATTGAGAGAATTTAGCGATGATATTATGATGAAATTCGTTAGAGACAAATATGCTAAACTCATTGCAACATATGGAAGACCACAAACATATAACCTGCAGGATGAAAATGAGATTAGATACCTTAACGATAACAAGTATAAATACCTCGAATATGAACAGGCATTAGTAATAAGATAAAAAAATGTTCAGAAAACATTACAGAGTAACTTGAAAGCGTTGTTAAAGAAGATACTGAAAACAGAATTAAACCTCAAAAACACCATAAAAGCCATAAACACATGGGCGATACCCTCTGTTTGTTACTCATTTGGTGTTATCAAGTGGTCACGCACAGAGTTAGACGCCTTAAATAGAATGATTAGGGTGCAGCTTACTGAAAATAGGAAACGCCACGTTAAAGCAAACTCGTCCATGGCTTAAAGAAGTATTTTTTCACGAGGTCTGAGAGTTCTGAATTACACAAATTAGTAAGATCTATAGATAGGCTCTCAGTATTCCACCTCAGTAGCCAAGAACTAAAAGCAATCCCATCAATAACAGAAGCTAAAGAAAACTGGATGGCCAAACCACTACACGGTAAGTACCCCAACAAAACCTCCAATTTCAATATTGAGCTGTCAACGTCATGGCTCAGGAAAGGCATTTTATTTGCCGAGACAGAAGGGTTTGCTATAGCAATACAAGATTTCAACGAGAAACTACCAGAAATACATAGAGAAGGTAGTTATACCAAACGACAGATGTCGAATCTGTGGAAGAGTGTCGGAAACTATAGAGCACTTACTATCTGCATGTACAACTTTGACACCAATCGATTATACTAAAAGACATAATCTTTTCGCTGGTCTAGTATATCGGCAGCTAGTGACCAAAACAGGTTTATCAAAGAGCTCAGAGCCTTACTACAAATATGTTCCTGAACCTGTATGGAAATGAGAATTATTTATTATATTGGGACACACCTATTATCACAGATAAACCCATTGTAGCAAATTGTCCAGACATAGTGCTGATGAACAAAACACAAAAAATAGCCTTTCTCTTAGATATATCTCATCCGATCATAACCTGAATAAAAAAAAGAAAAATTACTAAATACTTAGAACTCTGCGAAGAATATAAAAAGATTCACCGACTGCAAATTATGATTGTAATTCCTATAGTGGTATCAGTAAGTGGACTTTTCAGTAAAAAATTCACGAACTATCTGGGAAAAACAGAAATATTAAACAAAAGTATTGTAGACCCGATTCAAAAAGCTGTATTGCTTGAGAATTGCAGAACAGTAAGAAAAATATTAAACAGCAATAATTAAAACTATTTACTTAGCGATTGATTACATTTTCCTTTTGTAAACTCCAACTACTTCTGGTGATTGGTCTTTGGACCTTACTTCGAGTAATAAACCCCCAAGAAGGGAGAAAGAAAAATAATAAATAATCATCGGAGTTTTAGGTGGAATTAAGAACAAATTGCACAAAACATGAAAGGCCTAATACAAACCAACTCTACTCATTCTGAATTTTTTCTAACATAATTTTTATGTTTTCGTGTGCTTCGTTCAAGTAGTTGCATCAGCTAACGGCACAAAAGGATATTTTTGTGTAAAAGGCCAGTCTTTATATTGTCTTCCAAAAAAATCAATGTACAGTCTTCATTCTGTACATATATAGTCTAGCTATTCAGCCTATAGCCAACAAACCGTTCATTTAAATCCCCTTGATTTATGAATTCATATGTAAAGGTACTGGTTTTAAAAGTTGGATAAACGTAAGTTTTCAGAATTTTTTGGTGATTGAATATTCTACTTATGAATTATAATTTTTATTACATTAAAATAACATCGAATATATGACGATAATCACACATTCGATTCCGGCAGAATATCAAAGATAAGGATTTTCCGATATGCATTTGATATATCGAATACTCAGTTTTATACAAGAATGTCCATCAAACATTATTAACCAAATCGTTCGTACATTCCCAGATTATGCCTGTTGTTTGCGTTGACTCACCATAATGAATTTATAAAGCCGTATGATATTAAGTCGGCATAAATTCAGTCTGATAAAGGGTACGAATTCATAGAGGCGTAAACAACGGAGACAGCACAGTTTGGAGACAAAGGGGTTTAGGAAAGAAGGGCAAAAAGCAGTACTGGATTTTGAAATTTTAAATTTTTTTACGAGCAAACATTTAGGAAACACTGTAAAATGCAAAATATATGCTACTTGTAAGGAAAGATTGTATGATTATTTGTTGATCAAGTAAGACATGTAGAGCGTAATACGTAAACCAGGTTAAAATGGATCCCAAATATTTACTTTAGTTAGCGGCAAGTAAATCTGTTCTTATTGTGAGTCTCTTAAATAATTAATTAAAATAAGGATGCAATATTAAAAAGAATGCAAATATAATGCTTAGAAAAAACTTGCTTGCAGTCCATTAGTGTAAATATTTAAGATCTATTTTAAATATTCATGTGTTATACGTAATTTAACTAATATATAAAATCAGAAATCCAAATGAGCCCTTAAAGTTTCACGGTATAGTTGCGGCTCAACTTGCGTGGATGTCAGGTTCGATCCCCGACAAGTCAGTATACTTATTTATTTAACTATAATCGGCTAGGTGAACGTCATGTGGCAAGTATTAGAGAATTACTGATTGTTGTTGGTAAAGCGACGCTAAAGACAGTGTTTTCCCGTTTTGCTATAACATACTAGGAAACGTATTTGAACTTGTATTTGCATAGATTGAGGCCAACATCGACGGAAACTGCCGACGCCATGTCGTTGATGGAAGATCCTTTGGATTAGAAAATACTAACAATGGAGGCAGTATCCTTCCCTTTTTCGCGTCGGACTAGACGGATCGAGTGACAATACTAACCAAGAAATACTGTATAACAATGCCACGGAGAGGTTCACAGATAGAAGGCTAGATTTCGTGTTAAGTAAAAATAAATTTGAAGTTTGAGTAGTAGACAACATCTATTCCAGTAATAAATAAAGTCGGCTATATTTCAGGATAGGACTTACTTTATTGAGTTTTATATCTATTAAAAAACTTTATATACAGGGTTTCTCAGTATTCTGTGTACATAAAGTTACTCTAAATGAAAATATGACCATTTAACCCAACTTACCGTTGTCCAAAAATTCGTAATTTTTGAAATACAGGGTGTCAAACTTTTATTTTAGTTTTTCTTAAGTAGCTTTCTTAATAATTGTACTATTTGCACAAAATTCGGTGCTAAGGGTTTTTTTTAGATGAGAAGTCGAAATCAGCTCACAGTTTTGTTGTAAATTTTAGGGGGCTCCATTTATGGCACTTTTAAATTGTAATAACAGTTTTATACCACTCTGTATGATATTTTTAATTAAATATTTGTATTTTTCATCTTTTCCTGTCTAAAAATGGTAAATGTCGTTCCAAGCAACTGTTTCTGAGATAATGGGATGTTTGTTTGCATTTTTAATTCCATCCACATTTCATCCAGGCTTAGGACAAGTCCAAAAGAATAGCCTTTGAAATTTGGAGAATGCTTAAAGGCAAACGGGCTAACAACAATAATAAATTTAAAAACCAATAGTAAAAAATGTAAAAACCAACTGGCTAAGGGCATAAAAGATTACCCACAAATTGATAAATTTATAATCAATAAATAAAAACATCCCACTATCTCAGAAATTGTTGCTCGGAGCAACATTTACTAGAGTTTTTTTAGACAAGAGAAGGCGGAGAATACAAATATTTAATTATAAATATCATACAGAGTGGTATAAACAAGTTTTGATAATTTAAAAGTATACATACTCGTAGTGCAATGAGTGGCGTCCTCTACAATTTACAACAACAACTCTGAGCTGATTTCGATTTCTCATCTCAGAAAACCCCTTAGCACCGAATCTTGTACAAATACAATTATTAAGAAAGTTACTTATGAAAAACTAAAATAAAAGTACAACTTTGATATCCTCTATCTCAAAAATTACGAATTTTTGGACTAAGGTAAGTTAGGTTAAATGGCCATATTTTCATCCCAGAAATCCATAGTAACTCTATGTACACTGGGACACCCTGTACATATATATATATATATATATATATATATATATATATATACATATATATATATATATATATATATATATATATATATATATATATACATATATATATATATATATATATATATATATATATATATATATATATATATATATATTTAGTTCAGGTTATATATATATATATATATATATATATATATATATATATATATATATATATATATATATATATATACATTTAGTTGAAGACCGTAATCCTTTGAAAAAATTACTGCATTGCAAATTTCCCCTAATCAGCCGCTTACTTTATTACCATATCTTGAACGATCAAATAACGGTCTCAATTTTTTTTTTTGTATTTACGGTATTTCTTTAAAGTTTAGGAAAAACTCTATTAATAGTGTCTACTATTATTTTCTTAAATGTTAAGAGATCTATCTAGCACTCCAGTTACAAGCACCCAGTGTTAAAAAAAATAGTAGCCATTGTAAAAACTAACTGATTAATCTGACGGACAGAAGTAACCTCTTCCTCATTTAGGTATTTAGCTATACAGATGTCTAGAACAATCAAATGTCCAATGTAGTAGCTAAAAAGGGAGCTCTAGCGAGTGTCATGTCTCTTTTTAGTAGTCCTTTATAATAGAGGCGACGCAGTGATCATACGTCTACTAAACGATATATTTGTGAAAGACTAAAATGAGATAGCTTAAGAGTTTCATAACGGGACTTAACCCTGATTTATCCTAAAATTACTCATTAAAGACCCGAAGACGGCATCACTGCCACGTGGGGCTATTAAGGAGGGTCTTCTTAAGTGTAAATTGACCTTCCATGTTCCTAAAATCAGACAGGTGCACAATGGACTCTTAAGAGGCTTAAGTGCTGTAGAATTTTAAGCCACTTGTTAGCCGTAGCTATCAATCTTCAATTTAACTTAGTTAATGGGAAGTATTGTAACTTTAACTGATACCCACTTCAGATATTTTATAATGGGGTGTTGATATCATAAGCAAAGGTGAGCAGGGGCAGGGTTTTAGAAAGATTTACAATCAAAAACTTCCTTTCCCCCCGCTTCAATAAAACCCTTATTTACTAGACTATAAATGATTAGACTTAACGTTTTTTCATTTTCCTAACCTAAAATCAAGAAAATTTCCATTCTTGCGATTGAAAATATTCAAAACTGAATTACTCATATCTCCATCACTTCCTTCCCCAAAAGTGATCTCGCCCCAAAAATTATAGGCTCTTTCTCTAGTTTAAGTATTGTATGTGTACCGAACTCTCAATTGATATTCCATTTTATTCGGGAATTATCATACCAAATGAAAGATAAAAAAGCGAGAATCTGTTTTTTTTTACTAGGGACCCTGAGATGTAAAGAAATTTGAAAATTTTAGACCTTTTTTTATGAATATGATACTTCCGGTAGTAAGACATAGCCAACACCAGTTTTCTGGAGACTTTTCAACCTATCCTACAGAACGGGAATATTTCCTTCCTGCTGGAAATGTGCTACAGTTCAGACGATACCTAAAAAAGACAAGAAGACCTTGCCAAATAACTACCGACCAGTCGTACTGCTTTCATTAATATTCAAAGTCGTGGAGAAGGTTATCATCTTCTAAAATATCTTGAAGGATTCAATATTATTAGCGACCGTCAATATGGCTTTCGTAAACACAGATCAACAGGAGATCTTCTGACTTATGTTACACATGTTTGGAACAACGCAATTGAATACCTTGAAGAATGTTGAGCGGTTGCTCTTGATATATTCAAGGCATTTGAACGTGTTTGGCACTATGGATTGTTGGCGAAGCTACGCTCTTCCGGTATGTCTGTTCTGTTTGTGGCTCTCAGATTTCCTCAGAGAGCGTTCTTTACGAGTGGCAGTAGACGGATTTCTTTCTAACACCTTCACTATCAACGCCGGTGTACCCCAGGGCTCCATACTATGTCCTACTCTCTTTCTCATTTACATAAGCGATCTGTTAGAAAAGGCCAGGAATCAAATCTACAGCTTTGCAGATGACACTACGCTTATCTCTTCATTCATTTTGAACGCTCGGGCATCGGCTACTCAGATGAATTTCCGCAGACAGCAGGAAGTCGTTTAATTTAACAAAGACCTGAAAGAAATTCTGTCTTGGGGTGACACTAACCAAGTGGAATTTGACGCTACAAAAACCCAGGCGGCAGTTTTTTCTAAAAAAAGTTATCATTGCTGAACCCGTCATAGTTATGTCGGTGCACTTCATTTCTCATGCATCATCATTAAATTTGTTGGGCGTAAGCAAATATGTTTTGGCATTAACATGTTGCAAGCACAGCAAAGAGAGCTTCTCGAAAGCTGGGAATATTATTTCAAACCAGAAAGCTTTACACTCCACAACAACTGTTAATTCTGTACAAAGCTCAAATTCGACCAACTATGGAAGACTGCTCCCATGTTTGGGGGTCTGCTTTTAAACATACACTGCATTTGTTGGATTCTATTCAGGGAAGAGCTGTTCTCCTGATTGGAGGCCTGGAACTGGCCGGCGGCCTTGATTCGTTGGAACGTCAAAGAACGGTTGGCGACTCGAGCCTATTCTACAAGCATTTCCATGAAAAGTGTTCTATGGATGTAGCTGCTTAATTCCTCTCAGAGCGGTGCGTCCTAGAAATATATGTCGCGCTAATACTTCCTCGTACAATCCTTTTCAAGCAGTCTTTTATATGGAGAACCTCATCCCTTTGGGATAATTTGCCCAGCACTGTTTCCCACCGAGCACAATTTACAGCGATTCAAGACCAACGTGAATCGCTTATTCTGTGCACGTGTCGCTCCTGTAACGCTTTAGGGATTTCCCTGCAGCACGTGTGCTTGACCCACAAAAAAGAAAAAAAAAAGTAGCATAAATTAAAAATACCCTGATTTTGGATACTGAAAGCAATTGAAAAATAAAATAATCCGTTTCTGGTAAATAAGGATAAGGGACGTAAAGACAGTCAGGACGGTGCGGGAAGGGAAGTGGGGATGCTCAGGCGACAATAAATCAAGACTTGGATTTAATTAAATCTTGCATAGAAGTTCCGCGGGTGGCCGCTCGCCGCGCTGCGGTGTGCGATAAAGATAGAGCCGGCCGCTGGAGCTGGTGCGCTCGGATCCCTCGTCTTTTTACAGAGCTCACTGGGTATCGAACGCTTATTAAGGAGAATATGGGTTGCCTTGAAAATTATAGCAAAGGAAAATAATCCCATTATACGATTTTTGTTCGTGTTGTTTTTATTTTTCGTAATTAAATTTTTACAATCAATGTGATCACTTTAATAACTACAATACAAGTAGTCTCGTTTCTTATACTCTAGTTAAGGAAATTCTTATTGCCAATCTGGTGTAAGTTTAGTCCAAAATTACTTACTTATATATTTAAAAAGTAAGTAAAAAATGTTAAGTATGTATTTTGTGTCGGTTAATATAATACCTGGCGAAGGTGGTCGATAAGTTTAGCCCCTACATTAAAAGAACAAGGAATTTAGGACTCCATTTAGAGCTTATTAGGTAATCTTTGATGAAGATGATAATCACTGGCTCATGCAATGCAATCATGGCATCAGCAAAGATTTAAGAATCGAATCTCTAAAATACCGAACATACCTGAAACCTAAAAAAAGTATTAGTAACCAACGTGCTCAAATCAGTAGCCATACGACACTAAACCCAATAAAGTAACGAAACTCAGGCGTAACCGTATAGGAAAATCAGTTTTTAAGAGGTCACGTGGAAGTCTGCCATGTTAAAAATGCGACCAACAGGAGATTTTAAATAGAAATAATGTTACTGTGCAAAGTGCAAAGATATTATACAAATGTTCGAAAATTTTTGATTTAATAAAGTGTCAAGTCAAGAATAGAGCGTTTTGTTAAAAAAGAGACGAATACAAGTGAAAAACTTTACAGGAAGGCATTTTCAGAAAAAATGTTGCAGACAAAAGTTTTAGCATTTTCTCCAGAAAATTGAATAGGCCTATCAAATTTTGACCAAACGCTTTGTTAGGACTCTATAAGGCCAAAAGTAAAAAATTGGAACCCAAATTTTTAAATACATATTTGAATATAGCAATGAATTTTATGTCCATGTACAAAACGAATGTTTCTAGGCCTGATTGGGCCTCATTGTAATTAAAATAAAATCCGACTCTTATAAGGATCTTAACCTGTGTTATTAGCCTTTGACATACGGAGTATTCTTTTCTCACAGGTAAAATTATATTGAAGCTAATCTAATTTGAAAAAAAAAATACCACTCTAATAAATATGTTTTGAAATGTGATTTTATCAATGCGATTTAAATACCCTCTCTTAGGAGCCTATGAAGAGTACACATTTTAGAAAAAAATATGTTTTATTTATAATTTACACAAATATAAATATTTTTAAAAAAAAACTAACTGCATACTCCTAGTTTATATAAAAATAAATCTTTCCAATTGGACAATTGATTACGCGTTTGGTTACTGCAAGCCAAATAGTTGCTCTAGAACCAAAAAAATGTCATAAGAGAAACAGCTTCTCATAATTATTCAATTTATCCGCGTACGATTTCTTACGAAATTGATATTCTTTAATCAAATCACTTACCTTTCAACATCTTTGGGGAAGAAGAAGAACCTCATTCCCGGCTTACTTCTTGAATTATTTTTACAATTGTCAATGGCATAACAATAACCTTCTTTGCCCATGATTATATAAATTGTTTGTCAACCTTTTCGATTCCCTTCACTGACAAACATTTTTAATTCTCTTTTTATACAAACTGTCTCTTCCTTCTCTCTTTAAATTCATATAAACTACAGTCACATCAAAAAACAATCGACAATACATTTCAAAGAGCATATTCCGAGATTAGATGTAAACATTGAGCGGCCATTTTGAAAGAGGAACTCGTCGATGCACGCGCCGTCAAAGTCTCGTCACTAACTTGGAGCTTACTTTCACTACTGTATTGGGTTTACTGTGGCCATATTGTGGTCGGCAGCGTTTCTGTGCAGAATATTTCCTTTAATTTA
This sequence comes from Pachyrhynchus sulphureomaculatus, assembly GCA_019049505.1. Taxonomy (NCBI): domain Eukaryota; kingdom Metazoa; phylum Arthropoda; class Insecta; order Coleoptera; family Curculionidae; genus Pachyrhynchus; species Pachyrhynchus sulphureomaculatus. The sequence continues at coordinate 139,880,563 of CM032455.1, forward strand.
CTGATACTGTATGGTATTACTGCTGCTAAATACCTAGTAGTCGTAGTAGTACCGTATTTGCTTAAGGCGATAGCAGCGACATCATGTCAAGTGGCACTCATATCTATTGGTAACTCTCGTACTTTTAATAAAAGGGCAAAATTTAATGATAGTCTTGGTTGGTTAAGTAACCACATATTTTTCTGCAAAAAATTAAGATTTTAATAAGTTTTTCGTTTATTTTTGACAGTAGAAATTACCCAATTAATTGATAGCGAAGGCAAACGAGATTACATTAAAAAACAAGGAATTTAGGACTCCATTTAGAGCTTATTAGGTAATCTTTGATGAATATAATAATCATTGGCTCATGCAATGCAATCACGGCATCAGCAAAGATTTAAGAATCGAATCTCTAAAATACCGAACATACCTGAAACCTAAAAAAGTATTAGTAACCAACTTGCTCAAATCAGTAGCCATACGACACTAAACCCAATAAAGTAACGAAACTCAGGGGTAACCGTATAGGAAAATCAGGTCTCAGTTTTTAAGAGGTCACGTTGAAGTCTGCGACCAGCAGGAGATTTTAAATAGAAATAATGTTACTGTGCAAAATTTTATCATTCAAAATTAAGGATATTATACAAATGTTCGAAAATTTTTGATTTAATAAAATGTCAAGTTATTGCAACATGAGGAATATAAAAAAAAAGAATAGAGCGTCTTGTTAGAAAAAAGATGAATACGAGTGAAAAACTTTACAGGAAGACATTTTCAGAAAAAATGTTACAGATAAAAGTTTTAGCAGTTTCTCCAGAAAATTGAATAGGCATATCAGATTTGGGCCCATCGCTTTGTTGGGACTCTATAAGGCCCAAAAGAACCAAAATTTTAAAATTTTGAATTCAGCAAGGAATTTTATGTCCAAATTCAAATTGAATGTTTTTGGACCTGATTGGACCCCATTGTAATTAAAATAAAGTCTTATAAGGATCTTAACCTGTGTTATTAGTATTCTTTTCTCACAGGTAGAATTATATTGATATATGTTTCCATATTAATAAAAATTCAAATTTTCTCGGGAAACGATACTAGCTTACCAGAAAATTTTGGTTTATTCAAATTTGAAAACTATCCGAAACAAAAGTTTTCTCATTCTTCTTTTTTTTGGAAAATCGAGCAGAATTTTTGAATTTCACCTGTCACTACAGGAAATACAAATAGTCATATACCATACATTCGAGGTATAAAAATAAATATAAGTATTGTCTTTTATTTATAATAAGAAAATTATTTGCCCACACAAAAAATATTAAAAACAGCTGGGTGAATTGTTAATAAAATATACTCTTATTATGCGAAAGAATTCTTAACAGACAATTTGCAAATAATTAAGAGTCATGCTGCTTCCAAATTGAATGATAACAAATGAGTAGTCAGAAAATTGTCTTAAAATTATTCGTTAGAGTTTTAATTAATTATGTGGATCAAATATTGGTAATAAATGATCGTATTTCTTAGATTTATTGATAGTCTTATACAATTATTACATAGAACCTGCAATTTTTATTCATCATATTTTTATAAAGAATATTATCGCAGCAATAAATAATAGGATCAACAAGTTTAAGTTTACCATATTTAACATTTTAATAGCTTTTTATTTTTCATAGTAATTATTTCTTTGGCTTTAAGAACTGAGAATTTATGTCTTGCATTTTTATTATTTCTTTGTAAGATTTCAAAAATGGCTTTTTTATAACTTGATTGTGAGTAGAAACAACTGTTTTTTTTTCTTTATTTTTAAGTATTTTTTTTTTTAATAGTTTCTTTATTTGTCTTAATATTTTATTCATTGTATAAAAATTATTGTTTTTATTCCCATTTAAATATGTTAAAAGAAAAAATAAGTTTTGCAAAGTCAGTTTATTTATTTTATGAAATGTAATCAAAGTTTATTTGAAAACGTGCGGCATTATTGTAAGAATTAGGAATTAAATAATAACTTGTTTATCATATTATGAGCAATAATATTTGGTTTAGTTAATCGCGAATACAAAATGTAGTGGCTTTTTGGACGGATCATACTACCACACTATTAAGTGGTGGCTCGCTAGCGCTGAGAACAGTCTTCCCATTTAAAATCCTTGTTACAACTGGAAAGCTTTCAGAAAAACCACACCGTTTCTCGACGATTACATTGACGGTGCGCCGCAGCATAGTGGCGCGACCAAGTGGCCCATATTGACTGAAATGGTCTGAAAGTTAGATCTGTTAAAATCTGAAACCTGTAACTATTCTGTTGATATAAAAATTCAGAGCTACAGCTTTAAAACACGTAAAACATAACAGATGATAGCATTTTAAAATAATATTTCATTTTTATTTAATAGTGTTCTTGTTAATTTAAACTCCCAATGGATAAGACCTGTTTTAACGTTAGATCTTCGTACTGAATCAGGAAGTTTCAATTTCAGTTACATTTATATAATAGACTTGAAATAAAAAGTAATATGGGAAGGTAAATTACCTAGGCGATTGAAATAGTCTTTTAAAGTTTGATTATGTTGTTTTACTTCTGCCTAGTGAAATTTTTCTTGTTTCAAAGTCTTTTTTTATGAAATATTTTTCCAACCAAATGATATTTTGTTATTGAGATACAATTTTTGTTTGTCTCACTTGTATAAGTGCTGATATTTTTTGCGACATTTACCAAAAAAGAAGCATTTTGTATTGTGACGAAAAGAGGATTTAAATTAACTCGAAAGATTTTACTGAGTAAATATGAGTATCGTCATCTTAACCTACTACTTTTATCACTTTGTGTAAGTGATACAGTAGTGAAAGCAACATGCTGGAGTTCAATATAGCAAACTAGAGCAATTATTAAGTGCCCAGAAAATATATTTCATCTTCTTGGATTACCTAGACCAATCAAACGTTTGCCTTTAGGACAAAAGACAGTTATATAATCCCCAAAAAATAAATCCCCTTTTATGCCAGTAAATTGAAGTAGTAAAACAAAATTAAAATCAAAAAAAGACGAGCCCAAAACAACAGCAATTGGACAATAAAACACATGTATATGTAAATCCGGCAATTCAGCATCTTCATATATCGTAAACGACGAGGGCGAGCCTTATAATCGCGGCTTTTAAAACCAGTGCAGTACCTAGAACATGTTATTTGTGTTGTTATTTCATTTTTTTTTAAATATCCAAATTATTTTTCTTTGTGGTGTGTATAGATTTTAAGAGCCTTTCTCGTTATAGAACATATGTTGGAGCAGAATCAAATACAATGGGTACAAGGTGTTCTCATTTAATAAGTGAGTATACAGTTGAGTATATGCTGGCCAATCTCGCAGAAAGAAACAACCTGTTTCTTATCTGGTGATCTGATTACTGGGGTGTCCAAGAAAATGAGATGAATGATGTGCTGGCTAAAAACGAAGATCTAGTGAGCTCCTCAGGACTTGAACCCTTTGTGGGCGTCCCTGACAATATAGGTGGTGCAGCGATCGTAGATTTGCTGAACGATAAGTTCTTGAAATACTAGAACAAGGTACCAGTGATAACCCTGAGTATACCAGGTCCCTGGTAATATTAAACAGGAAAGACCTAAATACTGCCACCACGAGGCAGCTTCTCATCTAATTATGTCTTGCTCGGCAATCCCACGAGTAAGACACACCGGAGATCTGTATTAATTTTGGTATAACAATATATTAAGGGGATTCAACCTGAAAGGCTGCTGCTCATAAAGGCGATCTTAAAATGAGGTATACGCACACCAGGTCCTTAAAAGACTTAAGTGCTACAAGCACTGAAGCCACCTGTTAGTCGTATCCATATATCTTATATTTTTATATATTTATCTATCTATCTAGGGTGTTCCATTTTTAAAATATGATGAAATTGATAGTTAAGGACAGCTATGTCTCTGGTAATTTACTAATCAAATGACTGTTTCTGTGAGCTTTAGTTTTGAGATGGTTCCACATGCAAAAATCTATAGACACTAAATCTAGGTTACGTAGAGACGCCAACTTATGTCACCTCTGTTGTTTCGGATTATTGGAACTTCAATAGTGAAATTTTAGGGTCGTTAAATTAGAGATGTGCGTCGTCCGAGAATAAGATGTCGGTAAATGTTAAAAAGCGTTCAAATAATTAACTAATGAAGTTGAGCCTTTAAGTAGTGTCGGTTCAGGTTAATTATTGCATTAGCTATATCCTGCATAATTGGCACATATAAATCTTTACAAGTAATGCATACGCCACTGTTCTTAAGTCGCGTACAAAAGAACAGCAGCTTTTACAGGAGCTTCCATCACCGGATAATAGCCCAGTTATTTAGTTACCCCGACGAAGGTAAAGGGAAAATAAAGTAAGCTAAAAGAATGGGGATTGTAATTTAGAGGGATGTAGGAATTAAGGGTAGTTTATAGGTAAACCAGCCGAGTCTTTAGCGGATGCGAATCCCCCAGGTTTTTCCGGTCCCGTTTTAGCCACCTTTTCTTCCTCTTTCTAACATTTTCGATGCTAATTTTTTCCAATGAGACGGTGCCCCTGTTATATTTACTCTCCAAGAGTACTTCATTAAAGTTATTATTACGGTAAGGGAGGCTGAGGTTGTAATTAATAAAGGAAACCTGTTCCGGAAATGAAAAGTGGTAACATTTTTTTAAGAATTCATAATTTTAGAACTACAGTCTGTCAAGTAAGAACGTGTTCGCGATAATTCATTTTTGGTAGATGCGATTTAACAAAAAATTTATTTTAGTAAAAGTATCAGTCGATTCCGAGCTTTCGTCGAAATCACGTAAAATCCAAAATGATCCACTTGTTTGCTAGTCGCGTCGGCTCGGAGCAGTCTTTCTTTGTTGTTCCAAAGGGGCCTAAAATGACAATTTATTAAAAAGTCGGTATCGTTTGTGAAGAAGTGGATAAATCGTTTTTACGAGACAAATAATGTCGACGACTTGCCAAAACATGGCTCGTAGGCAAAGTCATTCCGAAAGTCGAAAAATGAATCGTGTCTTTGTTTTCACGGGACCCGAAATTGACGCTGCGTTAAGGAGCGGCAAAATAAAGAAAATCGGGTTTGCAAGTCTCCCATGAGACTATTCGACAATATCTTCGTTTTCATGATGTTAAATTTTGAAGAACATTAGAGAAACCTTAGTTGGGCGAAAATTACGTCGCAAAGCGGCTCGCTTGAGCCCACGATAAGATACTAGAGACGCCATCTCTATTGAAAACGTTTGGTCCTTTGTAAAGAGAAAGTTCAGAGGAAAGACTCCGAGGACTTAGACTCTCGCGAGATACAAAAAATTTGCAGAGTATGCAGAAAATCTCGTCAACAGCATGCCTTGAAGATGCCATGCATTAATAATGCAAGAGGCGATGTTAAAACGTTTGTGACTTGAATTTAATCTATAAATCATTCATGAAAGTGTGTGCTGGATGCAATTTACTTGACTCCTCCACATCGTGATAATACACCACATTCATATGGGGTTCCGCTTTTTCACACCATTCTGATGTAAAGAAAAAGAGTTTGACACTTACTTAATATTTATATTGCGTCAAATTGTTCTTGTACCTTTATAAAGATTTCAGCCACCCATCTGTTGGCACTGTTGAAGAAACCGCTAATTTTGAAGATAGCTATAAACTTTTGCCAAATCGACTACTTGTTACTTGTGCATGCAACTTAAGGTTATTTAAGTAATATAATTCTGATTTTTCGTGAAATATGTCGCCACGTATTCGTTCATTTCCAATCACCACGTTGACCAAGCCGATCTGGGATATTTTCTTACGGAATATATTATGAATCGGTGGGAACAAGAAAGACTTTTGCAAGGTTAATTTATTTGGTTTATGAAATGTAATCAAATCACAGTTTATTTGAAAAAGTGTGTCATTATTGCAAGAATTGGGAATTAAGTAACATCTTATTTTCATAATGTAAATCATTATGAGCAAATAATATTTGATTTAGTTAATCGCGAATTAAAAAATGTAGTGACTTTTTGGACGGATGACTCTATCGGACTACTAAGTGATGGCTCGCTGGCGCTGAGAGCAGTCGTCCCATTTAAAATCCTTTTTACAATCGAAAAGATTTCAGATAAACTACACCATTTCTGGACGATTACGTTGACGGTGCGCCGACGCATAGTAGCGCGACGCAGTGGCTCCGCTTTTGATTTGTCATACCACCATGGTGTAAAGAGAGAAATTTTAAACACTGTTGAAGAAACCGCCAATCTTGAAGATAGCTCAAAACTTTTGCCAAAGTGTGAGCAAGTATTATATCATATATATTTATTTTTCATTAAACACCCCACTCGATGACCTGGTAAAAAAAGTATTTTTTTACTTTCTATTTCACCCTCCAAAACTAACCCTTTAAGTCAAAATTTAACTTTCAAAACTACGCTGCTCTAATAAGGCTATCAATTCCTATATTAGTGCCAAATTTCAACTTTCTTTGTCAAATAGTTTCGGAGAAAATCGGGTGTAACAAACGGGCAGACACCGAAGTAATCTTATAAGTGTTCCGTACGGAAAATGACAATACAGAAATATTGCAATAAAGTTTAACTGCTACCCTTGCATTGCTCGCATTGTTCACTCATGTAGGACACATCGTGAACACTAAATATAGCAATAAATGCATGTGTTTTGACACAAGCATAGCACTATTTCCTTCTCTTTCTATCATACTCGATGCCATTTTTTCCAATGAGACCGAGCCTTTGTTACATTTGCGTTCCAAGAGTGCTTCATTAAGGTTATTATTACGGTAAGGGGAACTGAGGTTGTAATTAATAAAGGAAACCTGGCCCGGAAATTAAAAGTGGCAACATTTTTTCTTGGGAATTTGTAATTTTAATTAGAATTTTTTGTTAGATATTTTTATAACAGCATTTTTTAGATATTTTTAAGACCTAAATAAAATTATGAATATGTACTGCTATTAACTTTTGTCAAAATAATATCCACTAGTGAAAATATATTGAAGTACGAAATAAAATACATATCCAAAGTAGATTTTAATTTATCTTAGAATTTATATAACGTTTTAGAAAAACTAGATATTTGAGATAAGGGATTAGAGTACAAGTCATTTTATCACTGTTTGTAGCCAAAGACCCCTTCAGAGTCTGGCGCTACCTTCCTCTCTATCATTTAATCAGTCTTTCTGAAGAAATTTTATTGCCAAAATATGGAAGAAATCGATAATCCCTCTATCTTTAAATATGGAAATAAAACTTTGGTAAATAATTGTAGATCTTTTTTAAAATTTTGCATATTTGCTAAGGTCTTCGAGGATATTTGTCAGCATTAAGTTTTCTCTAGTCAAAAACCAAATTACTGAGTGGATTTTACCCAAATATATTTATAAATTCTAATCTACGTCTGTAGTCAGATTTCATTACCGTTAACATGGATGAAACGACATACGTTAACTTCATCTACATCGACTTCAGTATTATTTGTTAAAAAGATTGTAGTGGATGGTGCTGTCTTGCAACTTATTGAGGATATTGGCACTAGAACAGATGTTTCTACTTCAATATCGGGTGTCCCCCAAGGCAGGCATCTGGATCCACTCTCTTATATCAATGAGATAAAGAATTTTAAGATATTTTTCCGATATTTTCAATTCTTTCAATCTTATGATTGTAGCTGTGATGATCGGTAATTTAATCTCATATTTACAGTTAAGAGGTGATTTGTCAGCCTGAGTAAATGTTTTTCTAAGGCATTCACATGGCATCATATTACAATAAAACATAATTATAATATTGTTGCGAGTTTTCGAGGAGAAGGAATCCGGTAAGGTGAGGTTCCTTATAATTCTAAATTTAACACGAATGAAACAACACACATTAGCTTCATCTACATCGACTTCAGTAAAACTTTTGATTATTTGTTAAAAAGATTGGAGTGGATGGTGCTATCTAGCAGCTTATGGAGGTTACTGGCACTAGAACAGATGTTCCCACTTCAACATCGGGTGTGCTCTAAGGCAGACATCTGGATCCACTGTTTTATATTAATAAGATAGAGAATGTTAACATATGTGTACGAAATTTTCAACTCCTTTCCAGTGCAGATGACCTTAGAGTTCGGAAAAAAAATGTCTTGTGGTAGTAGCTGTCATGATCAGTAATCGGTTCCTTATATTTTTTCTAAATTTTCCTTCGAAATCCACATTAATAATAGTCTTCTTCTTGGATTACCCTATTCGATACGGGCGTAGGCGACCCCCTCATATTTGCCTGTGGTTAAATATTTTCCACAGACAAAAGGAACCTGCAGTTTAATGCCGGTTCCGAACGGCCAACGTGAGAGGGCTTTACTAGGCATGATACGACGGGTGGTTTGCCTTTGCCTTTCCGAGAGAGGCGACCGTCAAGTTGTAAATTTTATTGTATTTTATTATTTACTTATCTTTATTTCTAGTTATTGTTTATTGTTATTATTTTCTGAACCAAGATACGAACTCGGGTCGCTGGCGTAGAAAGCAGAAACCTTAACCACTATGCTGTGACCGCCTCTATTAATTAATAACACTGTAAATAGTCTATTTAGTCTAAATCTTGAATGTTAAGAGACCTATTCTCAATTCTGAAAAAATTTATAGAAAGTGGTTATTTTAGTTGAAATTATTAAGTATGTAACTTCAATATAAATAAGCTTTTACGAAAAATTGCACAAGACGTTGATTTCTTATTAGTTTTAACGTCCTAAGACATGTCTTAAAGTTTAAATAAAAAATAACATACAGGGTTACAAGGAAAGTCGTCCTAGATAATTAAGGACGTTATAGTTTAGATCGTTTCTGACCGATTTGATTCTATGACATGATGTCCTAAACTTAACCGTTTTCGAGATATTGAAGTTTAAAGATTTTCTAAAAAAAAAAACATGTTTTTTTTGCTTTTATATCGATTTTTTTTTTATTAGGGGTTCTCGAATGCGATTTTTTGGTTATTTTTAGTTAGTCTGTATGTCAAGTATCAAAAATCATCAAAAGAATTTGAACTAGTTACTAACAGTTTCAAATGGCGGCTTGTTAATGTTTCTAAATTACGAATTTTTACCAAGTGTTTCCTACTTTAAATCAATAAAGAGAAATATATGGAAGTTATTCTGCAAATTATTTTAAAAACTTTTACGTCTTTTTAGCTATCTAAAACGGTATAATATCTACTGGATCTATTGAAAATTCTAAGAAAATGAGATTTCAATAGGCCCAAATGTAGAGTAACATAATAATAGAATTTAGATACTACCAATTACCGGTTTATTACCGGCACCTTCAAACAATAAAAAGGGTTGGGTAAGCATTTTTTCCGGTCGGGGTACTCTCTGTGCGAGTGACATTTTCTGTTCACTAAACATTATTGAATGATTTTTAGTCTGCTCATGCGATTCGTCCGTGGTAGATGTGCTATACCGTGCTTTTCAAAAATATCTGTGTTTCATCTTCTGACTGTGTGAATTGGCTCGTAACTGGATTTTGATCTCTGCTTGTGAATATGGCAACGTATACCAACGAGGAATATGCTGACATCCTAATGTGTTACGGATTTTGCGAAGGAGTGTCGTCGCGTGCACGTGATGAATACATACTGCGATATCCTACTTGTCGTGTACCTGATGTTAGCGTATTTGATGGAACTTATCGAAGACTACGAGAAACTGGTTCCGTACAAAGACGAAGAAAACGAAATACGACGTCTCTTTGAGGTGGACCCAACCACATCTACAAATGTTGTCGCACAACAGCTTGGTATTTCGCAGTGGAAGGTATGGTTTGTAATGCATACTGTTGAGCAACACCCTTACCACTATACGCCCGTGCAAGTCATTGAAGAAGGGGATCCGTTGCGACGATTAGAATTCTGCAGATTTATGCTCAATACCGATGTCGAAAATGCATCTTTTTTTAAGAAAATACTATGGACTGACGAGTCGAAATTCGACAAAGACGGTCTTACAAACTACCACAATGCCCACTATTGGGCTTCTAAAGAGGAAGGCAACCCAAACAAAAAAAGAACGAAAGGATCACAAACAAGATTCAGCTTAAATGTGTGGATGGGTATAATTTCAAATTATTTGGTTGGGCCACTCTTTCTGCCAGATAATTTGAATGGCGAGGAATACGACAATTTTTTGCGGAACGATCTACCTAATTTGATGGAAGACCTACCTATTGGTTTGAGACAAAACATGTACTTTCAACACGATGGCTGCCCAGCTCACTACAGAGGAAGGGTTCGTGCATGGGTCAATGACAATTATCCCAACAAATGGATTGGAAGAGGCGGACCCATACCTTGGCCGGCGAGAAGCCCAGACCTAACACCGATGGATTTTTATGTGTGGGGTCACATGAAAAGTCTCGTATACGACCAGATGACTCCTATCGAAAACGTGGATATCTTAAGACAAAAAATAACTGATGCGGCTGATGAAATGAGGCGGCACCTCACAACCAGCGTTGTGAAAAGTAATGTAAGAAAAAGAATGAGAATTTGTATTAGAAATAGGGGCGACCATATATGAATTATAATTAATAAAAAATATTAAATTGCAAGGTTTTTTTGTTTTATTTGTGTATTTTTCGTATTTTCACCTAGAACTAAAAATTTACGTTTTGCTACCCGAGCCCGCTTTAGGTGTCATTCTGTGTACAGTTTTCCTATTAAACTCCTAGTATTATACATTTTTTGATAGCTAAAAAGACGTAAAAGTTTTTAAAATAATTTGCAGAATAACTTCCATACATTTTTTTTCTCTTTATTGATTTAAAGTAGGAAACACTTGGTAAAAATTCGTAATTTTAACATTAACAAGCCGCCATTTGAAACTGTTAGTAACTAGTTCAAATTTTTTTGATGATTTTTGATACTTGACATACAGACTAATTAAAAATAACCAAAAAAAATCGCACTCGAGAACCTCTAATAAAAAAAAAAAAATCGATATAAAAGCAAAAAAAAAACATGTTTTTTTAGAAAATCTTTAAACTTCAATATCTCGAAATCGGTTAAGTTTAGGACATCATGTCATAGAGTCAAATCGGTCAGAAACGACCTAAACTCTAACGTCCTTAATTATCTAGGACGACTTTTCCTGTAACCCTGTATAAATAAAATATCAAATTGTAATCTGTTATTTATAATTTCTTCAAGATGATTCTATAGAATGTATGAATACTCTTCTTCGTGTTCCGTACGGAACATTTATAAGATCACTTCGGTATCTGTCCGTCCGTTGTCTGTCTGTCATATCCGATTTTCTCCGAAATTGTTTGACATAGAAAGTTGAAATTTGGTACTAATATAGAAATTGATTTCCCAATCAGAGCCATGTAGGTTTGAAAGTTAAATTTTGGCTTAAGGGTTTAGTTTTGGGGGGTGAGATCGGTAGTGAAAAATTTTTTTTTTAACAGGTCATCGAGTAGGGTGTCAAATGAAAGCTTTTAAAAACACGAGTTCAAAAATATATATAGTGTAATACTTCCGCACACTTTTTTTTGTTTCATTTTAAAAAAAATCGCTAAAAATCGCTGCCCTCTCGGACAGTACTGATCAAAAAATTTTGAAAAAATTCTGGAATAATCTCCACAGGGTGTAGATTGAACAAAAATTATCAAGAGTGCATACCCTTTAATAATTTATCTGGTATATAAGAAAACAAAAATTTCAAGGTTAGTTTTCAGTAAAGATCGGAAAAAACTGGTCATTTTATGACTTCGTAACAAAATTTTTTATTTTATAAGAAATTAACACAGGGAACACTAATTGCACAAGTTCAACTTGCACTTGACCGGTTATTTAGTTTTATAGAACTCTTCACTTTAAAAGGGCCGATATATATTTTTATGATGTTATTGTGCAAGAAAAGAAAGAAAAATGCGTTTTCTAATTTTGCCCAAGTTAGCCTTAACGTAATTGACAGTCACATTTGTATATGTTAAGAATTTTGATAGTAGTAACTCACAAATAAATGTTAGTATGAGAATCTCTTTTTCGGTGGGCGAAAACCCGCATATATACCCATGTGTACTAAAATTAGTAATAATAGAAGGCAAAATCGACGAAAATATACAAGACTTTATAAAAGCAAAGACGAATTCCTAACTTAAATACATTTCCAAGGGTATATAACCACATTCGTGATGTGAAATTTATCAGAAACTGAAAACCAAGAATGTAAGAGAGAAATTTGTTTTAGTGGAGATTATTATGAATGTAACTTTAATATAAATAAGCTTTAATGAAAAATTGCGCCAGACTTAGACAATTTCTTATTAGCTAAGGTTCTAAGACATGTCTTTTGAAGTTTAAATAAAAAATTTCATATATAAAATTGTCCTTAAACAGTTTTTAGCAACTACCGTTTAATAAATATAAAATAACATATAAATAAAATACCAAATTGTAATCTATTATATGTCAATTTTTAAATAAAACAAAACCAAGTGTTATCCAATCCAATATCTGATTAATTAATTCCCCAAACTTGCCTGATCAAGCCGTATGTCTTCTGAGTCCAATTGGTAAATTGTTCACTGACATATATATCATTCCCAGACCTCAAGAGAGGATGATGCATGGACCAGGCGCTGCTCCAATATATCTTCGCTCCTCTCGGCAACTCCTTGTGCTCGGTTAGCTGCGACTTACACATACACATTCCCCTGTGTAATTTATACCTCATAAACTATCCCTTAGACTGTTTCCATATTTTTATAGTGTAATATTTTAAAATTTAGTTTGTAGAAAGTGTTCTTTTTTTAAATAAAAGCAAAAAAATATAGTTTCTATATATAGTTTAGTTTTTCGTTTAGTTGAGTTTGAAAATTCTTTATTTATTACATACACAAGGTACAATAATGAGATATTAAATTTAATACATATATCATATTCTTGCTAGTTCTTAAAATTTTACACTACCAAGGATATCATATGTAATCTTTACTAGCATTAGGCTAAGCCTTTTAAAAAATATATGTATTAGAGTAAGATAAAAAATGAAATCGAGAGATTTACTAATAATCAGAGCATACCTGTAAGGAACAGAAACAATTTTTAATAACTAACTTCTTAAGGGGCTACATACACCTCGAACACTGTAAGTTTTTCATTTTTGAAAAAAAAACCTTAGACAATTTTTAACGTCTACATTATTTTACAAGATTAATTTTTTTTTTTTTTTTTTTGCAGACTGAATTATTTTTTGTGAAGTTATCCTGTAGACAAGGAGGCGCCATAGTTTTCGTCAGTGATTCATTTAACCCGATAAAAACTAATGTTAATATTTAAAATAGATTTTAAAAAAAATTTCAAAGAACAATAAAAATATATAATTGCCATTCTTTCGTACCATTCACTTAATAACCTTTAAAATATTTTCAGTGTTCCGTACGGAACACTTATAAGATTACTTCGGTGTCTGTCCGTCTATCTGTCCGGCTATCATACCCGATTTTCTCCGAAACTATTTGACACAGAAAGTTGAAATTTGGTACTAATAAAAGAATTGATGGCCTCATCAGAGCCTTGTAGTTTTGAAAGTTAAATTTTGACTTAAGAGGTTCGTTTTGGGGGGTGAAAACGGAAGTAAAAAAAAAATTTACCAGGTCATCGAGAGGGGTGTCAAATGAAAACTTATAAAAACACGAGTTCAGAAATATATATAATGTAATACTTGCACATACTTTTCTTCATATCATTTTTAAAAAATTGCGAAATATCCCTGTTCCCCCTTATCTCAAGAGGTACTAATCAAAACAGTATTACGAGTGCATTACTTTTAATAATATATCTGTTATATAAAAAAAAACAAAAATATCAAAAAAACTTTGCTGAAAACTCATTTGGAGTGTGTTTTGTAAAGTCATTGATCATTTTATACCTCCGCAACAAAGAGTTTTATTTTAAACGTACAGAACACTAATTGCGTAAGTTCGACTTGCACTTGGCCTGTTATTTTCAAATATACATACTTTTTATAGCGCCTAGGTGTATGTAACTCCTTAAGACACAAAATGTTCTTTGAAAATAAAAGTTCCTTGGTAAAATAGTTAGAAACAGTATAAATTGGTGTTTAAGTGTTTAAAATTCGATTTTATGAACGTGTGAAATCTCCCTTCCCCACTCTTATTCATTGAGCGCAATAGATTTTTTTTGTCTTCAAGTGGTTCCGTACTTTCCTACCCCTCTCGGTTGTCGATTGGCGCATCAATTTGTCCATTTGCATCTCCTTTTCTATGCTTTTGTATCCATATGCGCCCCGCCCCCTGAGCCTGGCTACGCCACTGCTTATATATAATATTCGCCAGGACATAATAAACTAATACATGAACATAAACCTAATAACCTCGGTAAACGAAAAATAGCCGTAGTATCTATACTGTTTTATGGTACATCATTTATATAAGTAAGTTTTCTTTTGTTAAAGACATTTTTTAAATCCTTTTGGTACAAATAATGACTTAATATAACACACTCTGTATATGACCAATAGTTTAACTACCTACAGTTTTCTATATCTGTAATATATAGTATGGTAAAAGCATTTTTTAAATATCTACATTAAGAATAAATGCTTATTATTTTGACACCTAATGTATATTTTTCTTGGCATAAAGGCTGGTCTATAACCTAGTCTGAAATAACTTAAACTTCACGTAAAGTTGCGTCAAGATTCGGTCAATTTTTTAATATAATAATATATAAAAAATATAAATAATAAAACTAATTGATAAACTGAGAACAATCTGCAAATGACTGTTTTGGCCTTTGTATAAATAATAATTTTTAGGCATGTTTGCAATTATACTAAACTAAAAAAGAATATATATTGACTTTAAAAAAATGATAAGAAGCAAATTTAAGCAAAATTTTAAAGTAGATGTAGTTTTTTTTTCCATTTTCGCGCTCGTCTCCTCCTACTATGCGTCTCTAAAGCCGCAATAATTAATCTTTCATTTTTTGTTTTTCGATTTTTTGCAATTTACGTGCTTAACAAGCAAACTTTAAAATTTAACTCATTTTGGGTTTTTATGTAATATATTTTGAGTATTAAGTATTAAATACATACTGCTTACACTTTTTACGTATAAAGTACCAAGGTACTAATTTTTTAAGATTGGGAGAAAATTTCATTTTGTACTTTTTATTACATTTTTGCAGTGCAGATATGTTTTCTGTTTTAAATTTTAGTTTTATTTATTTATTTTCACTAAAAACGTTTCTTATAATTTATCTTTAGATCTCTGACAAGAAGTGCTGCAAAGACGATAAAAGAAGAAAGATAAGCGAATATGAAAGTAGCGCAGAGAGCTAAAAGAGACTTGATACGCAGTGCGTCAACCGCCTACTAACCCATCTGTATACTGACTTGTCTACCTGCCTACCAGCATACCTACCTTAGGCGAGTTGGCAGGTTTCTGACTACTCTTAAAATTGGGAAGACTTTTGAACTATGAACCAATTTTAATGATTCTCTCATTCTGACCTAAGTTGAAAAGTACCCGTTTAAACACAAAGAAGTTCTATTCAAAGAGGTGTAATAATGTTTAAAGAGAAATATCCAAACATTTGAGAAATTTGCTTTCTCGGTTCATAAGCGTATATAGACTAACATAGATAAATATTACATCATTTGAACAATATTGCAATTGAGAACCTCTTTTTTTAAGTCGGTCTTAGTCATAGTTTTTGTATTAATTGATAAAAATCGTAGTATTATAAATTACGTATTTGTAGGTTTGATTCGTCACATTTTCAGATATTATGTGATTCACAAATAACACTGGTCAATATGATTTTTTTCACAAGGAAACTGAATAGAGGCCCTAGTTCAGTTTTTTGTGATGATTTCAAATATGTTATCAGATTTCTTCTATCAGGCATAGTTTTCTTGTGAGAGTTATTTTTGTGTAATATATGTACTTCTCTATATTAGGATTTAATTGTTATAATTCTTGTAAATATAGAAGTGGGAATTTGTATTCAGAATAATTTGGCACCAGGCAAACTTATTCATGTTGAAACATGTTTTAACTCTGTCCAGGCTTAATGATGTTCAAACCTGTCCTATCTTGTACAAATATTGCACTTTTTTAGCAAGCAGAGGACCAGTAGCCAGTATTGTAGTGAGTCTGGTAATACGTGTACCTACTTATTTTTGTGCTGTTTTTTGTTTTAATTTGTAAGTTTTTTTTTTATAAACGTTTCAAAATGTCAAGAAAATGTGTAAATCAACCAAACAATTTCTGCTACGTGTGTGGTGAACTGACCTTCAAGTCTCAGAGGCGAAATTTTACACCGCTTGTGAAAAATATTATTTGAGTGTAAAGCTAGTGATTTTGATAAAGACTGGGCCCCAAATTTATGCTGTGTATCATGTGTTAGGCTTTTCACTGGTTAGACAAATGGTACTCATCATATGCCGTTTTAGTCCCTATGGTGGGAACAGAAGGACCATTCAACTGACTGTTATTTCTGCTTAACTTACATTAAAGGAATTACATCTAAAACAAAATATCCAGTTAAGTACCTTAGTTTGGCATCTGCAATTAGACCTGTGCCACATAGTGAAGAGTATCCTGTACCAAACCTTCCAGATTTCATGACCTTAAGTGATAACTCCGACTCTGACCCAGTTTATACTGAAGACGGAGAAAGCGAGAGAAGTGACCCTACATTTGAAGCAAGTAGTTTATCAACACCTCACTTTTTATCTCAAGAAGATCTTAATGATCTTATTCGGGATTTAAATTTGTTTAAACAGTCAGCTGAGCTTTTAAGTTCCAGGCTCAAAGGTTGGAATCTACTCCAAAAAGATACAAGGACATCGTTTATCGTAGACTCCATAGTGATTTCAGTGACTACTTCTCTAAAGAAAGCCATGTAGTTTTCTGTAATGACGTTTGTGCAGTAATGGAGGCTTTTGGACATCAACACCAGCCAGATGAGTGGCGATTGTTCATAGACTCATCGAAAGTCAGTTTGAAGGCTGTACTACTCCATAATGGGAATGAGTTACCATCAATAGCTGTCGC
Source organism: Pachyrhynchus sulphureomaculatus (assembly GCA_019049505.1). Taxonomy (NCBI): domain Eukaryota; kingdom Metazoa; phylum Arthropoda; class Insecta; order Coleoptera; family Curculionidae; genus Pachyrhynchus; species Pachyrhynchus sulphureomaculatus. Next base: position 139,897,651 of record CM032455.1, read on the forward strand.
GCATGACAGTGATATGAAGGAGACATATGAAAATATGAAATTGCTGTTAGAAAAAATTCAATATACTAAATATGGAAAACTGGAATAACTGTGGTGATTTGAAGGTTATAGCTTCATTGTTAGGTTTGCAACTTGGATACACGAAATTCTGCTGTTTCTTGTTTGAATGGGATAACAGGGATAAGCAGTCTCACAACATAAGGAAACAATGGCCTAAATGTGAATGTCTTATTCCTGGGCATAAAAATGTATCAAATACCCCATTAGCGGATCCCGAAAAGGTGTATTTACCTCTCCTGCACATAAAAATGGGGCTTATAAAAAATTTTGTAAAAAAATGGATATAGGTTCTGCTCCATTTATGTATTTGAAATCTGAATTTCCTAAAATAAGTGATGCAAAATTGGAGGAAGGGATTTTTATAGGACCCCAAATAAGATCATTAATATCGGATGATGAACATTTTGAGGAACTGTTACATTCACCGGAAAAAGCAGCGTGGAAATCATTCAAAAATATCTGTTGTGGAAGAAAACTATAGTGAAATAGTGAGTGATCTTCTGACTTCATACAAAGAAATGGGCTGCAACATGTCCTTACAAATTCACTTCTTGGACTCCCACCTAGACTTCTTCCCTAAAAATCTTGGAGCTGTCTCTGATGAGCATGGTGAGCATTTTCATCAGCAGATTTCTACTATGGAAAAGAGGTACCAAGGCAACTGGAGTCCCAGTATGCTGGCCAACTACTGCTGGACCATGAAAAGAGACATCCCGAAGGCAAAATATGACCGAAAATTATTATACAAAACTTTTTAGGTTAGACAAAATTAGCCGTGTATTTATTATTCAGTGTTTTGTAAGTACTAAGGAAACCCAAATATGCAAGTGAAAAACTTTAAAATATGCGCATAAATATGCAAATAATTTTCTCAAAATATGCACATACATGTTGTAAATATGCAGTAAAAAAATCGAAATAGACTTGAAAAATGTAAATTTATTGTTTCACATTACATAATACGAGTGCTATACAAATGTAGCAATAAAAAACCCATTTTCAACATACAGGGCGAATGAACTAAATCTAAATATAATATTATACAAAGTAAAAAATAAATATAAATAATAATGTATTTTATTACTTTACATAAAGATGAACATATAATAATAATAATAATAATAATGTAGGTACATATTATAGAAATGTATATACGTAGTAAACAGCATAATAAAACATACATTTTAAATTTGATACATACAGGGCGATGCAACTAAGTAAGCGGAAATATGCAAATATTGCAAAAGACAGGGTCGCCGTTAGTTATAAAAACAATAAACTACTAAATGTTTCTCAAAATCCTCCATTAAAAAGTTTTGTCTTCTATCGTTGTATAAAAATTTATAAATTGAGTAACTCCTTTCCACATCGACTGATGTAATAGGGGCGTTTTTAAAATTATTTAATAGCATAGGATTTAAATCAATGGAATCAGTAAAATCCCCCTTTAAAACATTAGCTACTTGGCTGACAAATTGAAACCCACTATTTTGTTCCATAACATTCCGAAATTTTTGAAAAATTTTGCTCCCAATTTTACCAGCGACATTTTCAAAAGCGACCTCACATTGTTTTATTAGTTGAACACTTCGGGTTAATGGCAAATTAGATTCGTCCATTTGAGTTATGGTTTAGAAACAAAGCTATAATTTGTTTTAAGAAAGGAAAGTTGTTGTTTTATCTCCTTGTTTTTGAATAATCGTTTAAGTTCTGTAAGGGATTGGGAAGATTTGTCTGATAATTCTGCAATTAGACCATCTAGTTGACAGAAGTTGTCGCAAAAAAAATGTTGCTTCCAACCAAGTGTCCCATCTTGTAATAACAGGCTGAGGTGGAAGAGGAGTGTTTGGTAGTTTTTCTTTGTAGAACTGAATCTTTAAAGGCGCTTTAAGGAAGATTTTTTTCATGTTAGAAATTAAGCTATTCACAAGCGGAAAATGATTCCTAATTCCCTCAGCAACCCTAATTAAAGCATGAGCGAGACATGTTACATGTATTAAGCTTGGATAAAAAATTTTCAAATTTTGCCCGTCCGTTATCATGTACGGTGCTGCATCTGACAAAATAAGCAAAAAATTATCTCCTGAAACAGGCGCAGGAAGAAAAAACTTCGATAGTTCCTCTTGAAAAAATCTGGCCACTGTCAATGCATTTGTTTTTTCTAACTGTTTGGAAGCAATCAGATAAGATTTTAAAATTATATAAAAACAACACTATGTTTTAATTTCCAATATATTTAAAGTCACTTGACAATTGTTTCACCATACAATGGCTTCTTCTGAAGAAGCCATTGTATGGTGAAACAATTGTCAAGTGACTTTAAATATATTGGAAATTAAAACATAGTGTTGTTTTTATATAATTTTATTATGAATTTCCAACAAGTATCGGCTAACACAATCAAAGGAGATAAGATTTTGGCAAAATATCATCGCTAAGAACTCCAATCAATAAATGCGCAATATACTGTCCTCTTGAATCGGTGGTTTCATTAATACATATGTAAAAATGTTCGTTGCGAATTTTACCTTTAATTTCCTCAATTACTTGGGAATACAAGGAGCTTACGTCGTTTCTCCGTATTGTTGTTTCACCTGGGATATTAAATTTGCAACACTTCTGGAGGAAGAAAGTAAAGTTTTGATAACATAGCTTCGATAACGGAATGTTTGATGCCATCATTGCACGGCATAGATCTTGGTTAAAGATGTCTTGTTCATTTAGCTCTTTATTTTTGTACGTTGGTTGGAAACATTGCATTAATGTGTGTTGTGGCCTATCTCCAGGTTTCGTCTTACTCAATTTGGCAATATGGCAAGCAGTTTTCACGTGTTGCTCTATTTGAAATTTTTTATCGCATGGTATCTGCAATAAAAAAAAGAAAATCTAATTAAAATCCCAAAGAAAAAATTCGTTAAATAGAAATTTCATTAAATAGAAAACTAGGTGCTTAGGGCAGGCAAAAATTAAAATTCTGCTTTGTACCTTTTTTATTAGATTACCTAGAAATACATACGTCTACGTAAGTATTTCTATTTCGTGGTTTCGTTAAATAGAAATTTTGTTTGTTAAATGGAACAAAAATAACTTAAATAACATTGAAAATAGCATCAACGGCAAAATCCTGACAAAAATTTCGTTATGTTTAAATATTAAATGAAAATGAAATACCTTGTATATTCAATAGGTATTCAAAAATTATACTTACAATTTTAACACATGCAGAACAGTAGATTTTTCCCAGTTCTATTCTTAGTTCTTTGTATGGTTTAATCCACACTGACACACTACTGGCTTTGGGCTTTTCTCTGTAGTAAAATACAAGATACAAGATAAAAAGCACAAATCGACGTAACCACTTTAAAAGCACAACCAAAAATGAAATCTAATAAATTAATAATACAAGTATGCACTGATGGCCGTCTGAGGTTTACTGACTGGTTTTTACTGACCATAAAATAATAAAATTTATTTGCGAAAAACCACCGACGCGGCGGCGGCGGCCTAAACATTGACCCTTATTCCGAAAACGCATGCCAAAGACCTACATTATTATAAATTCCTTCAAATATGCACATATATGCTATTTTTAAAGCATTTATGCAAATATTTAGAAAAATGCATATAATATGCAAAATATGCAATATATGCGCTTTGCATATTTAGGTGTCCTTACTTTAAAAACCCTGCCACAAAAAAATCCTGCCTGATGGACAAAATCTGAGAATATATTTAAACTCAGCATGGAAAAGATAAATGTATTCCGTTAATTTAGCCCTTGTGAAAGAAAAAAAAAATTTTTTGTAGACCATTGTAATTTTAATATTCACTTCTAATTATGAAGAAGCTAAATATAGATTTTTTTAATAAACCCGGATGATTTTCCAATAAACCGCCAGAAAGAGTACGGCCCGCTACAAATATCTATAACAATGCGAGTGATGCATATTTGCCAGCAAGTGCATAAAAGGTATGCAACAAATATGAACTCGTCTCGATATTTAGACCATTATGAGGGTGAAATGCGGCGAATTTTCCGCAACGAACCGATCATATCGCACCGCCAAGTGCCGGAATTTGCTACAATGTGTCAATAGCGTCATAATTAACATTCCCGACAACGTGGAGTCGCGTCTGGAACCTTGGTTATTTTACTGGTAAATTTATAATATTGAAATACTTCTCTTTATTGGGGAACTTTGTTACATACCTTGGAATAAGCAATATTCATTAAAACTTCAGCAAATTTATTTTCTCTTGACAGATAATAAAATAAATAGGTTAAACATAAACAAAAAGAAAGATTTTCAGGAAGTTCTGAAAATATTTTATATTCTATGTGATCGATTGCAATTAAACACTAAGTATTAAAAGATATATAACTCTATTTTATAGAGGTTTGTACATTTCTGGAGAAAACTATTCTATATCTAGTTTTTCAGATTTTGAATAATTTCTACAGGCTGATTCTATAGAACATATGCATGCTATTTTTTAGTTTTATAGAATTATTGACCTTAAAAAGGCCGATATATATTTTTATGTGTTATTGTGCAAAAAAAGGAAGAAAAATACGTTTAAAACTTTGTCCAAATTAGCCTTAACGCAATTGACAGTGACATTTGTTTATGTTAAGAATTTTGATAGAAGTAACTCAAAACTAAGTGTTAGTATGACAGTGTTTTTTCGATAGGTCAAAAACCGCGTATATATTCATGATTTACTAAAAATACACACAGGCCAACAAAAAAAATATTTGTAAAAACTTTTTAAACCAATATCTAATGTATTTTTGGGTGCTAAAACCGTATCTGGTATCAGTTTTTCTGTATCACTCACAGATCTCTAACAATATGACATCGATTAAATTAATAATAAATAAATAAAAAATGAAAACTTAAACCGTACTTTTATTTGATTTGGCTACAATTTTTACTCACGATAACATTTCTCCATCTCCTTTATGTCCTGATGGAACCATTCCCCTGCTCTTTCCTCACATCGCCTAAGTTTTTAGGAAAAAAGTCAAGATGGTTGTGCAAGAAGTGGACTTTAAGGCTCATCAGACTACCCAGATTTTTGAACTTGTCTATCATATTAGCTATGATAAGTTCATAGTTAGGGTCTTTCACATTACCCAAAAACTTAGTCACAACTTCTTTAAATGATATCCAAGCCTCCTTTTCCTTTGTAATCATTCTTGCTTCAAAGTTGGAATCGAACATCATTTTACGAATATTAGGCCCAACGAAAACCCATTCTTTCATTTTGGCTTCTGATAAATAAGGAAATCTTTTACACAAATATTTAATACATTCACCATCTTTAGGCAATGCTTTCACAAATTGTTTCATTAAGCCTAACTTGATGTGTAGTGGTGGTAGAAGAATCTTTGTTGGGTCTACTAAAGTTTTATGCAAAATGTTCTTCTCGCCAGGTGTTAAAGTTTGTTTACGGGCCATTGTTTTTTGGGCCAATGTTGATCCCTTGCTCTGCTGTCCCACTAACATATAAAACATGGAAACTCTGTAAATCCCTTTTGTTGATCAAGGATCATGGAGACCACTTTTAAATCTCCACATAGCATCCAATCCTGAGTGGAGCATAAGTATTTCCGTTGTGTAACAGAACACCTTTTAAACTAGTTTTTGATGAGTCTCCAATCTTTCTTCTTGTACTCAATGCCAAATTCGTTCATTAGACTGCCAATATCATGGCAGTAAACCAAATCCTCTTCCTGCTTGAAAAACTGAGCAAACTGTTGATCTCTTGTTCTATAATGGCAAATAGATATTCCAGATTCCAATAAATGTTTTTCTTTCAGCCTAGAACCAAGCAATTCTGCTTTTTCCTTAGTCAAACCCAAATCTTTCACTAAATTATTTAACTCAGCTTGTGTAAACAACTGTGGTTTTAAATTTTCTAGAGAACATTGAAACTCATCATCAACCCGCCAACTTTCATTAAATTTGGGACTGGAGTGTAAAACGTCACCAATACGGAGGTAGCTCAGGGACAAGAAGTCCCGGTCCATGTCCTACCGGCCGATAAGCTGAAGTAAAGTTAGGATAGACAATTACTTTCTTATTTTTGGAGTTATATCCAGAAACATCAATGCTGCAAAAAAAAACAATCATTTGAATGATCTTCCTGCTCTCTCCATATCATGGGTACTGTAAATCTAAAAGCTTCATTTTCTTTCTTATACCATTTCCTAAGATCCTCGACACAAACATAACATACTTTGTGAGGAGCCCAACATTTTTCTGGATTACCGATTTCTACACCAAAATATGCAAAGTATACTTTTTTTACAAAGTCAGTAATGATTCTTTGATGTTTTTTAACTACAAACTCACCACATATATAACAAAAAGTGTTGGGAGAGTTTTTACAACCACGATTAGCCATACTTTGAGTGTGAATTAAAGCACATGGGTTAAACACTGCAATGCGAGGTTATATTACCTGAAAGACAATAAACAGCTGTGACATTTATCGGAACTGCCAACCTAATAACATTTGATTTTACTGCCAACCTTATAAAATTCTGATTTTATTGCCAACTTAATAACATTCGAATGAAAAACATAAACTTTTCACATTTTGAATACTAAAATGTGAAAAATTGGTGGGTGATACGACCTTTTTATTATTATTTTCGGACTCAGCATACCAAAAAACATAGAGATCAGGTAAAATTATTAAAAAAGTCTTTTCATCGTTGGCCTGTGTAACAGAAGGTAAATCAACGAAAATGTACAAGACTATAAAAACAAAGAACTTAATTACATTTCCAAGTTGTGAAAACTACCTGAACCTGAAAATCAAGAATGTAAGAAAGAAATGTGTTCATTTGAGTTCAAATATGGCATTATTACTATCACAAATAAACTAAGATTGATTATGTCGTTCCAAGGTTTAGAAAAAACGATTCCTTGGTCTTGATAAATAAAAATTACACTTTCTTTGTAATTTACTCATTATTTTATCTCTTAAATAACCCCATAAAAAATTGTCCAACAGAGTTAAATCCTGTCTATGTGATCTCCATTAAAATCTTCTAAATCCGACATTCCATAAAGGAAAGGTTTCATTTTAAAAATCGGTTACTGCGAGAATATTATATGGTGGAACTCTGTCCTGCTGTAATATTATTATTAGTCCCAAATTTTCAACAATTTCCGTTATTGTTTTAGAGTATATTACTTTATTTAAACTTTTATTAAAAATATAGTTCCTATTACGCTTTTATTCATTTTTCTATTATAGCTCGAGAATTCTCGTTAGTCCAAAAGTCTTATTTCTATTAAAAACTTTGGCTGTTGAGAAAAGTGACTCATACAACTAAATGTTGCGGACGTAGCTCCGTGGGCCAGTATATGTTTACGGTGCAGAGGGTCTCGGGTTCAAATGCCGACAGTGTATTTTGGCTTGGCCACAGACCATATACATAGGTAGTAGTTGTTGAAGAAACGTAATAAAGTGTGTGCCACTATTACCGCGTTGTCGTAAAATACAAAAATAAATGTTTCGGACCTTGTATAGCCTTGACCGATATTTAGACATCCTCACCGATATTCTTAGGATATAAACATAAAAGGGTGAATTTGTATTCAGGAGGGAAGGTAAATGATGAAAATAATACTAACATATGTTAAATTATCTCTTGACAAGAGAGTCGACGTATTCCTTTGTTTTATTAAGTTAAACGAGGCGCTGATAAAACTTCATATACCATACTTAATAATAATATTTCTGTAAAATGTTTTGATACTTTTATTATGTTTTGCTAAGATCTTCAACGCCATCCGTGAAGGAACCTTCTATTTTTATAATAGTAAGGGACCTTAAAAATGCAAAATATATTAAAGTTAGAGATTCTCCTTGTTTCTGTTTTAACTCCGAACAAAAAAACTTTAGAAATATAAAAACTTCTTGCCTAACTTTTTAAATAAGGGAGTTGGAGGGGTAGTCCATTTCTAATCAATAACCCTGCACATGTAACTGCAGCCCAAGTATGTTAGTGTTAAATATAAACAATTGAAATAGATCTGCAGAAACTTGTGTGAAATATTTGACTAAAAACTGAAGAGAGGGGTATATCTACGTCTCGATTATCCCTAATGCACAAAAAAAATAAATTATTCTTTAGGAAAAAGAAGCTCATGTTTATTTAAAAGTTTCGTTTTGATTCCGACTGGCGCCTGCTTATATATTCAGCTTGGCTTTTGGACTAATGTAAAAATGCTTTTTGCTCTTTCTTTACTAATAATAAATGAGATACGGGAAATGGATTATTTTTAAAGAAGCGATAGAAGGCTGCTCGTCTACCTTCGCTTCTTTTTAAATCTCGAATTTTAATTCGGCAACTTTGAGGGATCACTTCAAGCCCTTTACAAAATTAGAGAAAATGGCTAATGGGTTTTCGGCTGAATTATTTGACCCTTTTAGTATGAATATGCTTTGTGAAGAAAAAAAATTAGAGATTTAAAATACCTACGGGTCGTCAGAAGCTTGCTTCTAGTTTGTGTTTTTACTTCATTTTCTAAGAGAGGTATTATATTCGTGACAAAGTACTTGTGATTTTTGCCCTTTTTAACTGACTTCCAGAAAGGAGGAGGTTTTCAGTTTGAAGCGTATGTATTTTTTTTTATGTATGTTCTCGCATAACACTGGCAAATACGTCCCGATTTGGATAATTACACAGCCCCACAAAAAAAAAAGTGGGGTATACTTTTGATGCGATATATCAGATCCGTAGTATTTTTGCCCGCTGATCACGAATCTGACGTCAGAATATCGCCATCACATTTCAATTTTTTTCTAAGCTCAAAAAATAGGTAAAAATTAGTAACAATTAAGAAAAATATACTCCTAAAAAATTGATTCAAGCTTTTTCATGAATCCAAAGATGTATTAATATGTATTCGGACACGCTAAGCTAATATTCATCGGTTGGATTGAGCCATACAGTTCTGTTTTCTTTCTAACCTCAATAAATCAGACTTGCTTCTCGAATGCAAAAACGAATTCAAATTAAAATTCAACCGATCCTTACCAAATTTGGTACACGGGGATTTTTTGGGTCGCTGATCACGAATCTGAGATTGGATTTGCAAAATTCAAGATAGCAGATGTTTTCGCGCCATTTTGAACGCCGAGAAAATTCATCGGTCGATTTTTATTCTTCTACCTGCATCTAGGGCACCTCCACGTGGTGACGGTGGGCAACGGTGTTACTCCACTAGCCGGCAGAGTCCCTGGATAACGGCTTAGATGCCGTCATGGCAGGTAGAAGAAAGAGAATTACGATGCAGGGACTCGGAAACCCAGTATCGGCGGTTGGTCAGGGTGGGAAAGCGGGCCCGCAGCCGTCGTCATCCAGCGACCGTAGCTCTTCATGTGTGGGTGACTTGGCTCATGTAGAGTATAGTGTTACAAGAAAACGGTCTCACGGTACAAGGACTTTTCATAAGTGCGATAAAAACAGTGATTCATTTTGTTATATTTGCTGTCAACACGTATTGAGTAAAATGGGGTCACCGATAACGGATAAGATTAAAACCTTATATAAGGATTGTTTTAACATTGAAATACAGCACCAGGATACAGATTGGGTTCCCCACATCATTTGCAGTTCTTGCAAAATAATGTTGTACATCAATAAGAAGGCGATTAAATATTCCAGACCAGCAATATGGAATAGACCATACAGTGAAAATGATTGCTACTTTTGTATGAATGTTGTATCTAGGCATAACCGAAAAAATAAAAGCACTATTACTTATAACGATGATTCGACAGTAACAAGACCAACTAAACTAATTCCGCCTCCTGAACCACTTGATGCTGATGTTATGGAAACAAATGATTTCACCTTATCAGTTCATGCCGAAAACATTGAGACTGTCGAAAAAGATTCAAACACTGTTACTAATGAATGTTCTAGTGACAACCTATCATATACTAGTGACACAGATAAAGAATTTCTACCATACAACCGTAAACCAGAACCAATACTCGTATCACAGTCAGAACTTAGTGATCTAGTCAGAGATTTAGGCTTATCCGAAGATGGTTCAGAGCATCTTGCTTCCTTTTTAAAGAAAATACATTTACTTAAGCCAGAAGCTACGATTTCTTATTATAGAAACAGAGATGAAGAATTTCGAAAATATTTCACAATCGACGAGGAATTGTCACTTTCATATTGTACCGACGTAAAAGGTCTAATGGATGAATTTCAAAATAACTCATACGATCCTGAAGAATGGAGACTGTTCATTGATTCTTCTAAACGGAGCATTAAGGCAGTTTTGCTGCATAATACCAACGTTTACGCTCCCATTCCGATTGCTCATTCCACAGTTATGGAAGAGCAATATGAAAAAATGAAGCAGCTTTTGATAAAAATAAAATATGCTGATCATAACTGGAAAATTTGTGAAGATCTGAAAATTGTAACAATATTGCTTGGCCAACAGTCAGGGTTTACACTTTATCCCTGTTATAAATGTCTGTGGAATAGCAGAGACAGGGAACGTCATTATAAGAAAAAAATTTGGCCAACAAGAGAATCGTTCACTCCTGGTGAAAATAATGTATTGTTTCCACCATTGGTAGATCCAGGAAAAGTTCTTATTCCCCCGCTTCACATTAAGCTTGGACTTATGAAGCAATTCGCGAGAGCATTAGATACAAACGGCCCATGTTTCAAATATTTGCATAAAAAATATCCGAAATTTTCTGAAGCTAAAATTAAGGCAGGCGTATTTGACGGGCCACAAATAAGAAAATTGTTTCAAGATTCATTATTTGTTACTAAAATGAATAAAGTTGAAAAAGCTGCTTGGCTTAGTTTTAAAGAAGTCGCAACAAACTTTTTGGGAAATAATAAAAGTCCTAAGTACAAAGAAATAGTCGAGAAAATGGTAAGAAATTTTCAAACATTAGGTTGCTTAAAGAATCTAAAATTACATTTCCTGGACTCCCACATCGATGATTTCCCAGATAATCTTGGTGACTATAGTGAGGAGCAAGGGGAACGTTTTCACCAAGATCTGAAAATCATAGAAAATCGGTATCAAGGACGATGGGATGACCATATGCTAGCGGACTATTGCTGGTCGCTAAAAAGCGTTTGGGCAGAAAGCCTTTGAATAGGTCATTCGCGGAAAAAAGAACAAGATACAGCCAAAAAAGGCGCGGGTCTAACCTTCGCAATTCTAGGGCTTAAGGGTCTACTATTTGAGAGTATATGGTTTAAAAGTCCTGGTTTTGAGTTTATTGGGTCTCATTTTTAAAGTTACAGGGTTATTGAGGTCTATTTTTTGAGGTTACAGGGTGTGGGAGTCTAAGGTTTCAGGGTTTAGGGTTTTTAAGAGTATCAGGTTTGAGGATTCCCCAACTGTATACCAAATTTGGTAGGAATCGGTTGGTTTTCAAAAATTTTGTCCGCCATCTTGGATCCGCCATTTTGAATTTTGCAAATCCGACCTCAGATTCATGATCAGAAACCCAAAAAAACCCCCGTGTACCAAATTTGGTAAGAATCGGTTGAATTTTAATTTGAATTCGTTTTTGCATTCGAGAAGCACTATATCTGTCTGATTTATTGAGGTTAGAAAGAAAACAGAACTGTATGGCTTAATCCAACCGATGAATATTAGCTTAGCGTGTCCGAATACATTATTAATATTAATATTAATTCATGAAAAAGCTTGAATCAATTTTTTAGGAGTATATTTTTCTTAATTTTTACTAATTTTTACCTATTTTTTGAGGTTAGAAAAAAATTGAGATGTGATGGCGATATTCTGACGTCAGATTCGTGATCAGCGGGCAAAAATACTACGGATCTGATATATCGCATCAAAAGTATACTCCACTTTTTTTTTTTGTGGGGCTGTGTTATTTTTTTATTCGAGAGAGTGTACATCTAAGATGGTCTCATAAAAATTTTATTGAAATTGGTTTTACAGTTTCTGAAAAAATCCTGAAAAACTTAAATTTCTCTAATAAAACACCGATAACTCTGACAAATATGTACCGATTTGAACGATTCTTTTTAGTGTTCCGTATGAAATACTTATGGGCTCACTTCGGTGTTCGTCTGTCCGTCCGCCATACCAGATTCTCTCCGAAACTATTTGACATAGAAAGTTGAAATTTGGCACAAAGATAAGAATTTATGGCCCAATCAGAGCCTTGTAGTTTTGAAAGTTAAAATTTGACTTAAGGCGTTAGTTTTGGGGGTGAAATCGGAAGCGGAAAAAAATGTAATAGGTCGTCGAGTGAATAAAAACTTGTAAAAACACGAGTTCAAATATATTGTTGTATCTAATGACGTACACTGCTTTGGATATAATCATTTTTTACAAACCGAGTAAGGTAATATACCTTAACATATATTAGCGAATTGATTAATTCTGATAAAAAATTACGTTCATCCATTGAACAAACTTTCATTTAGACTTGCTTCATGATTGCTAGTTCTCATTGCCGACAATCTGGCAATGCGGTCTTGTGCTGGTTCACTATTTAGACAGTCATGTATTACACCGAGTCTGTGCTCGCGCTTCTCAGGAGACTCTGTAGAAAGACGCTCAGAAATTAAACCGAGTCGTAGCTGTCGCTCGTCAGAGGACTCTCCACTTAAATGGTTATGTATAGAGCTAAGGCTATATTCATATTCTGAGGAAGTTTCTTGTCTGAAATGTGACCGATTCTACGCATTTCGCATAAACGAACTTCAAGAGCTTCTTGAGTTTCTTGAGAGTGTGATATTGGGTTCAGATTAGCATTCTAATCAAGCCAAAGCTCTCTTTCTTTTTCTGAGAACGATATTCTCTTTGGCGAGCAGCACATTTTGTTAGTCTACCTATGATTAATTTCATAATCTTCAAGAAATTTACCTGAGACCAGAATAATGTTAGTATTTACCTATAAAGGACGTAGATATATAAAATACATAAATAGGAAAATTAGTTCTTAAAACTAATAGTTAACAAAATTTTTTTTTTGTTAAAATTTTTTTTTTACATTTCAGGTTCTCCAGATCATCAAAAGAATAGTTGAACTAAACTATATAGGGAATTTTATCCTGTCACACTGCTCAAACAAAAGTAACAATCATCAGTATGATTTGTTTGTTCCCGCCACCTAGCAATACCAAATGACAATGATTTTTTTTATCATAAGTCCACTGATGTAATACTTCAACACAAAACCGGCATACTTTATGTGGAATCCACTGTTGATCTTGGTGACCTAACCTAATTCCGAAGTAAGCAAAATATGCATTTTTCACACAGTCTGTTATATTTTGCCTTTGTTTGATCGTTGTATATTGTCCACAAATGTAACAAAAGACATCTGTACTATTTTTACATCACCCAGAGGCCATAATTATGGATAAGAAAAAACACAACCTTAATCTCACACGTGTACGCCTGTCACTCTTAATGGCGCGCGCAGACTTCTTGAAAAGTTCTACAGTAACTGTTTTGACTTAGAGAGAGATGGATATAGTATGGGTATGTGTAGTGGGGATATCATAGATCATAGAATAAACCATACTATTAAAGTAAACATGAATTTACCGCTTTCAAACTGATAAAATATTTAATTATTTTAATAGACTTATTTTTAAAATAATATATACATATATATATATATATATATATACATATATATATATATATATATATATATATATATATATATATATATATATATATATATATATATATATATATATATATATATATATATATATATATATATATATATATATATATACATATATATATATATATATATATATATATATATATATATATATATATATACATATATATATATATATATATATATATATATATATATATATATATATATATATTGTGAAGATCTTTATTATGATGCACAAGAACAAGACATACACCAACAGATCAATACCACGCAGCAAGAACCTGAAATAATGAGGAGTGAAGTAGAGGATGCTGTTAAGAAACTGAAAAGCAATAAGGCACCTGGCTACGATGACATCACGGGAGATATTCTTAAGGAACTAGATCATGACACAGTGGGGATGATCTATAAAATATGTAGTAACATCTGGAAAACTGGAATATGGCCGAAAGATTGGACGACCTCTATAATAATACCACTACATAAGAAAGGCTCTACCCGTAAATGTAGTAATTATCGTACATTATCTCTATTATCACATCCAAGTAAGGTAATGCTACATATCATAAATAATCGTTTAAGATATTATGTTGACCAACAAATCTCTAGAGAACAAGCGGGATTCGTTAAAGGACGAGGCACAAGAAATCAGATTGTTAACATAAGACAATTGATAGAGAAATGTAGACAGTATAATGTGTCTATGGTAATGTGCTTCATAGACTATAATAAGGCTTTTGATTTTGTCAACTGGAAAAAGCTTTGGGAGGTACTAGAGCAAATGGGTGTTCCTTATCATCTGATTAAACTGATTAAAAACCTCTACTTGGACAGCACTGCAGTGGTGAGAATAGACAATAGATCAGTTTCATCCTCGCCGAGGTGTAAGACAGGGCTGTGTTCTGTCTCCTACATTATTTAATGTTTATGGTGAATTTGTAATGAGAAATGCGCTGAATGAATGGGATGGTGGAATCCCATATCAGCGAATAAACAACTTGCGTTACGCTGATGATACCACCATATTTGCAGCGACCGAGGAAGAGATGGCTACACTTTTAAATCGAATAGAGCAAGAAAGTGAGAAACTAGGTCTGACCATAAATAAGGACAAAACGAAGCTGATGATAGTCGATAAGTCTGACCAAATAGTAAGATCCGACTTACTCAATGGCATTGAGAGAGTAACAACCTTTGTATATCTAGGATCATCCGTAAGTAGTATGGGAGCATGCGAGAATGAAATAAAAAGAAGAATATCTCTAGCAAGAAATGCTATGACGAGACTTACTAAGATATGGAAAAGTCCATACATAACTAAAGGAACGAAATTAAATCTCGTACAGACCTTAGTATTTCCAATATTTTCGTATGGTGTAGAATCCTGGACACTTAGAGTAAAGGAACGTAAATCTATTGATTCCTTTGAAATGTGGTGTTATAGGAGGATGTTGAGAATATCCTGGACCGCCAGAAGAACTAATCAATCTATACTGAATGAACTAAATGTAACTGTAAGGTTATCATCACTATGCATGAAAAGAATTCTTCAGTATTTTGAACATGTAGCTAGAAGGCCAGGCAATAATGTAGACCGGCTAATAATAATGGGAAAAGTCCAGGGTAAAAGGAGGAGAGGCCGTTCGCCAACAAGATGGTCAGATCAAATAAAACAAGTTATGGATCAAGCACTCCATGTATCGTTGTACTTGGCAGAAGATCGAGAGAAATGGAGAGAAATAGTGAACAGAACAGTGAAGTCATTCCATAGAGATCACGACCCTCAAGACTGAGGAAACGAATAGAGATATATATATATATATATATATATATATATATATATATATATATATATATATATATATATATATATATATATATATATATATATATATATATGTATGAATAAAATTATGTCGTGATACGTTAAAATGGAGCTTATGTTTGGAATGAGCAGGTCAAAATCTATATGTTTCATGTAAGAGTATTCGAAAAACTTATTCATCGCAGATCTGTGTTATTTGTTCAAGTTTCTATAGAAAAAATATCGCCTCAGTTTCTCTAATAAGGCAAGTCGTTTTCTTATCATTAAAATGAAGTATATTTTATTAAAGTTTTATTTCATGATATGCTAAGCTGTAGCTAAGCGTAATTAATTAATCATTATGTGTAAATATAATCGGTTTTTTTAAATTATCTGGAAATATTACCTTTATGTTCTGAAATCAGTGACTAAACAATATTGTCCCGATTACGATATCCAGCAGTTTTTTGTCAACCCGAGGGGCGTAAATTGGCAGTTCTAAAATACAAATCCGCATTAAAATAAGTGACTTATTTAAAAACGACTGCCGATTAAAAAATCAGTGCCTCCGATCCCTAAGAAAATCCTCATCTTCCGCTTGGTTGTACTCTAAGTGACAACATTTCCGGAGATTCAATTTTAACGGTCTTGTCGCGAAAAAATCCTGTTTCATTAACTGACTTTGAGGGTTGCCAAGGGAGGCCCGAGCGTCGTGGCGCATTGATCTCTTGCTGCCACGAGACGCGTTCACTTTTTAATTCTTTTTAAGTGGAGACGCTTGCTGAATATCAGAAGTGGGACGACAAATCTTGTATTTTTTAAACATCAACTCTTTATATATAATATAATACAATAAGTAAAGCTTTTAAGTGACTTCTTTTATACAACATTTACAGGGAATATTAATAAAAATTTATGTACGGAGACCTGTAGAATATTTGTGAGACACATATTCTTTGAGCGATTATCATTGTGACAGATATTATTTAAATGAATATATTTAATAGTTTTCGGGATATTTTTATCTAAAATGACAGATTTTTACCTGGATGGGTGATACATTGTTGTCAGATATAAATAGGTTCCTATAAAAGAACGTTATTTCAAAGATTAAATAGAATTGCAAATTTACCCCTTGTGTTGGAAACTCTAAATATAAAATTTTAAGTTCATTTTCGTCAGGTCTCGATGCATTTCGTAACAATTGGTGTCTCGTAATTGTTGGTGTCAAGTTATACTGGTCCGTGAAATGTTTCTCAGATTAGAAAATTTATATGGCGTTTAGTACACATTGATGATCGTGATGATAAGACATACAGGGCTACTATTAACTATACGGCGAAAAAGGCTAAATGAAAAAGAGTGCAAGATCACGTTCTAAAGCGAAAGGTTCAAGTTTACATTAATTGTTAGAGGAAACAAGAAATATTAGGCGGGAAATATCAATTTCATTGACAGAAAGGTAAATGAATTGTGCCGTTATTAGGGATAAGTCATTCGCTAACATTTAGATTCAGTCGATAACATGCACAATGATTTATGGACCGCGCAGTACCATGGATAAAAATTTGTAACATGACTTGTGTCCAGAAAATAAAATTTTTGGTAATCTTGGTAGCGTGACAAATTTACAGGTGAACTGCAAGGATATATTTACAAAAACTCCGAATGATATGTATCTGAGTAGGTCAGATTTGCTGCAATATTGTTTGGGAGGATTTACTCAAAACTGAAATGAAATTTTTATTGCTTTCATTTCAAGAAGCTTCCTAGACTGGAATCCACAAGGACACAAAAGAGGCGGACGCCCAAGACAGACACGTAGGCTGAAAAGTTTTTGGTCTAGCTACTTAAAACACATTTTTTTTGCTAAATTCTACTTTATTTCTCTATAGCGTCTCCTTCAAGAACAATAAAATCAGGCCAACGCCCTTCTAACATTTCTATACCTTTCTTGTAGAAGGATTTGTCTTTGTCTTCAAAATAGGCCTCAGTTTCGGCAGTTATTGGAGCGAAATCTCTTTCTCGATAGCATTTTTTTGAGATCTGCGAATAGAAAATAGTCTCGGGGGGGCCAAATCTGGAGAATACGGTGGATGAGGAAACAATTCGAACTTCAAGTCATGCAATTTTGCCATCGTAATCTTTGACTTGTGACACGGTGCATTATCTTGATGAAAGAGCACTTTTTTCTTGTTCGTTTGGGGCCACTTCTTTACGATTTCTGTCTTCAAATGCACCAATAACTTTATATATTATTCGCTATTGATGGTTTTTTCCTTCTCAGCATAGTCGATGAAAATTATTCCATGCGCATCCCAAAATACAGAGGCCAAAACCTTCCCAGCCGACTGTTGTGTCTTTGGTTGCTTCGGGCGGTTTTCATCGGCTGCTGTGCACTCAACTGAATGCCGATTTGATTTCGGTGTGTAGTGGTAGATCCATGCTTCATCCGTTGTCACATATCGTATGAAAAAATCTTTTTTATTGCGCTTAAAAACAGGTCTAAACTGCGCTTAGAATCACCAAAAACGTTTCATCCTACGTGTTATATATATATATATATATATATATATATATATATATATATATATATATATATATATACATATATATATATATATATATATATATATATATATATATATATATATATATATATAAATAAATTATTTGGAAATATATGTCATAAATTTTATTTTGTTGCTCTTATATATTTTAAATAGTGACTTATTTAGCAGACTGTATTTTTAGCAACGCAACGTAATCCTTACTGCACGTAGCAACATTAGATGACAAATGTACGAATATTGTACTGCAAGAGACCAGCGTCACAAAAATCAAGCTTCTGCACGGTCATCGCTGACGCACATTGTTGATAATCCGAAGTCAATATGAATAAATCAGCCTTCTATGAGTCAAGACAATAGTTACTATTTTTCAGGAATTGACTAAATGTGGTGAGTTTTAGAATTTCATACTTAATATATAAAAGAAATGAACTTCAAACCCGGTTTTCCTGAAACTATGTTTTTCAAACTAGTTTTCTGCCTTCTTCTGCTGGTTTAAATCAAAATGCTTTTTTTTAAAACGTGCTTAGATTAAATAAAATTCTCCTAAATTAAGCGTAAAGACAATTTTCTACCTTAATTTTCGTTATACTTTTGCTCTTCCAAAGAAAAAATCTCAGATATCCTGAGTAGTTTTAAACATTCGCTATTTTTACAATAATTAATTCTCTTTTTAATCGGCTATACTCACTTGAAGCTACTATAATACACTTTAAATCCCCATTTTCTTCTTATTTTTTAGATAAATACAAAGTTACATGGGACACTAGGAAGGAGCGTGTTTCATGAAGCGCTCTTCAGCGATATTTATGACATTAATTTAAAATAAATATTTTGAAATAAATGTATGGACAAATAAAAAAAAATTACGAAAATTACCTCTCTCTCAGTGGATTTTCATTAATAATTTATTTTTAGTGTTCCAAATGGAACACTTATGGGATCACTTCGGTATCTGTCCGTCTGTTTGTCCGTCTGTCTGTCACACCAGATTTCCTCCGAAACGATTTGACATAGAATGTTGAAATTTGGCACAGATATAGAAATTAATGGCCTTATCAGAGCTGTGTAGTTTTGAAATTTGAAAACGAAAGGGAAAGAGAAAAATTTTTACTAGGTCATCGAGTGGGGTGTCAAATAAAAGCTCGTGAAAATACGAGTCAATATATATATATATATATATATATATATATATATATATATATATATATATATATATATATATATATATACATATATATATATATATATCTATCTATATATATATATATATATATATATATATATATATATATATATATATATATATATATATAAAATCTTAGTTGGGGAACTCGGCAAAAAGGGGCGTTATAAGAGATCACACAATTCTCATTAAGCCAATGTTTTGGTCCTAAATTGGGACCTTCTTCAGGGCAGAACTGAAAAGAAGAACAAAACATATTCACTGATCGTGTTTGGGACAAATTTAAATTAATGATGTTATCATTAAGTTGTTATAATAAATAAAATTAGTGTAGAACAAAAATAAGATATTAGTCATAATAAATTAAAAAAAACTCACATGAGAAGTGCAAATATTTCGTTAGCCTGAATGGCCGTAGGTAGCTTATACATAAAAAAAAGTTGGTTAATCCATAAAATATATAAAATACACACTATAACACTGTAGACAAAATTATATAAACCAAATTTTAAACATGGATGTAATTGAGAACCTTGGATGTTGAAAACATTGTTAATTATTTCACCTGTGACCACCACACATGGCCACCGCCATATAGAAAAGATGACAAGGACGACAGGAGACAGCTGACCGACAGAGATAAGGGGTTTAGTTAAGAAAACTCAATTAACCAGAATACGGGGTCGACACCCGGAAGGGACCGATCAAAATTGGGAAGTGCATGTATTGGACCTTTAAGCGAGAAAGAGATAGCAATTGATCGACCAAAAACCGGTATGGAGCAACTTAATGATAACATCATTAATTTAAATTTGTCCCAAACACGATCAGTGAATTTGTTTTGTTCTTCTTTTCAGTTCTGCCCTGAAGAAGGTCCCAATCTAGGACCGAAATATTGGCTTAATGAAAATTGTGTGATCTTTTATCACGCCCCTTTTTGCCGAGTTCCCCAACTAAGATTTTATTTTTAAGAAAGTGATGATTTGGTCAGTCATCAGCGGCAAGGGCACTGGACGTCTGTACGTCGTCAAAGGAATAATGAGGCAAGATCAGTACAAAGAAGTATTACAAAATCAGTTGATTCCGCAGCTCAGAGAATGGTTTCCAAATGGGGAACTATTCACTTTCATGCAAGATGGAGCTCCCTGCCACACTGCTCGGTCTGTTAAAGCTTTTTTGGCAGAAAAAAATATTCCTCTGTTGGATTGGCCCTGATATGAACCCCATTGAAAATGTGTGGGAGCTGATGAAAAGAGAAGTGGCTAAAGATGTGATTACCAACAAAACCCAGCTCCTAGAAAAGATTATTCATGTGTGGAATCATCATCCTCAAATGCAGGAGACAGTACAATCTTGCATTGATAGCATGCCGCGCAGAATTAAAGCTTTGATAGCGGCTAAAGGTGGCTCAACTAAATATTGACTTTTACTAACATTAATTTCACTTTTCTTTAAAACTTAATAAACTTATGCTTTTCTAAATTAATGCTGTTTTATTTATGTCAAATAAATAGGTAATTGATTGGATAATATAAAAATTAAAAATAAATCAATTTAAAATAATAAAACGGTACAATATCACTCGGTAATTAATATTTTACATGAAATCTTGCAGTGCATCTAATAATTTGGCCAGGGACTGTACATATATATATATATATATATATATATATATATATATATATATATATATATATATATATATATATATATTGTATATATATATATATATATATATATATATATATATATATATATATATATATATATAATGTAGTATTTTCGCACACTTTTCTTCGTGTTATTTTAAAACAAATGCCAAAAATTCATGTCCCCCCCTTACCTCAAAAAGTACAGATCAAAAAATTTTGGAAAATTTCTGGAATATTTTCCATAAAGTGTAAGTTGAGTGAAAGTTATCACGAGTGCATTACGTTTGATAATTTATCTGGTATTAATAAAAAACAATGAAAACTATGTTTCTTGACGTATGGTGGAGGTAACTGTAACCAAGTGGCAAGTCGGTCTTGTACCGAGATGTAATTTTATTTTATTTTAAAAGCAATCACCATACGGAACACTAATCGCGCAGGTCCGACGTGCACTTGGCCGGTTTTTTATCTCTATTTTAAAATTTTTTAAAATTAAACGTTTGTTATGGAGCTCCTTATACAAATTTTACCCAATATTTCGATACATTTAACTTGAACTAAATTTTGCCCTACATATAAACACATCCTACACCTTTCCCTCTTTGTATCAAACCTTTGAACCTGTACATTATTAATGCAATTCTGAAAGTTTCACCCCTGCGTAAGACAGTCTTTATAATTTTATAAGCACCAAGGAGCTCGAAAACTTAATGTGTGATAATGAATATATGAAGAGGGTATACGATATTAGTTCCTTGCTGCTAAGTTCCTTTGCTATTTTGGGAATTAAATTCAATTGCAACCCTTTGAAATGTGTCACGGCGTGCTTTTCTGTTTTGCAATATATTTATACTGTCTAGGAGTGACATTTAAACTCCGGAAGGTGTTTGTTCTCTAAAAGCTCGCTAACTCAGTCTTTCAACAATAGATAGCGAAAATGCCAGTATTTTCGCCCACTTTAACAAAAACTAAAATATTCAAGAAATAGTTTCCTTTAGTAATGAAAAAATACTTAATTGTTAATAGCACTGTAATGTATTTACGGAAATTAGATCAAAATGTATACACTTTACTAGCCAGTCTTTCATTAAATTTAAAGGTTATATAGTATACCAGCCGGGCCCGCGGCTCTGCTGGCGTGGACTTTATTCACCACTATCGTCACTGCTTATTCCTTATGTTACCCAACTTAATAAAATATCTCCCATTATTTACCCTTATCTCTCAATATTTCTCCTTATCTCCCATTATCTCTACATAATTTCCATTATCTAGGCTTATCTCTGCCAATCTTCCATTATTTCTCCTTACCTCTCATTATTTCTCCTTATCTCCCCCTTATCTCACCTTATCTCCCATTATTTCTTCTTATCTCCCATTATCTCACCATAACTCCCATTATCCAGACTTATCTCTGCTTATCTCCCATTATTTCTCCTTATCTCCCATTATCTCACCTTATCTCCCATTATCTAGGCTTATATCGAATTATATAGAACCTATGTATAAATTTATAAAAATACGTAAATCGGTTAAGTGGTTCTCAAGTGATAAGCGCACTAACGGACAGACAGAGAGACAGAGAGACGTTGCATTTTATATATATTCTAGACAGAATTTTATAGGTAACCTGGCCAGAGAACAAATGTATGAATTTAAAAAAAAAAACACGTCAATCGGATAAGGGGTTCTCGAGTGATAAGCGCACTAATGGACAGACACACAGACAGAGAGACGTTGCATTTTATATATATTGTATTCTTTGCTACATGATATTGCTCCATATTTAATGCGTTAGGCAGTGTATTGCAAGAGAACGCGCTAGCGGCAAACTTTTCTCCGACTTGATTCACTATTATCGTCACTGCTTATTCCTTATCTCACCTAACGTAATAAAATATATCGTATAACCTGGCCAGAGAACATATGTATGTTTAACAAAAAAGCACGTAAATCGGATAAGTGGTTTTCCAGTGATAAGCGCACTAACGGACAGACAGACAGACAGACAGAGAGACGTTGCATTTTTTATATATTATAGATATTCTTTGCTACATGATATTGTTCCATATTTAATGGTTTAGCATGTTTAAAAAAAAAGCACGTAATTCGGATAAGTGGTTCTCCAGTGATAAACGCACAAACGGACAAACAGACAGAGATACGTAGCATTTTATATATATTATGGATGTAATAAAATATGTGTCTATAACCTGGTCAGAGAATATATGTATGAATTTAAAAAATCACGTAACTCGGATAAGTGTGTCTCGAGGGATAAGGAATTTTATATATATTATAGATATAGACTATTATTATTATTATTATATAACCTGGCCAAAGAATATATGTATAAATTTAAAAAAAAAGACACATAAATCGGATAAGTGGTTTTCGCGTGATAAACGCACTAATGGACAGACAGACAGATAGAGAGACATTGCATTTTATATATATTATAGATTATAGATATTCTCTGCTACATAATATTGTTCCATGTTTAATAATTTAGGCTGTATATTGCAATGGAATGCGCTAGCGGCAAACTTTTTTCCGACTTCATTCACTATATTACGTCACTACTCATTCCATATGCTACCTATCGGAATAAAATATAGCCTATAACCTGGCCAGAGAACATATGTATGTTTTTTAAAAAAAAAGTACGTAAATCGGATAAGTGGTTCTCCAGTGATAAGCGCACTAACGGACAGACAGACAGACAGACAGACAGAGAGACGTTGCATTTTATATATATATTATAGATTACAAATCAAAGAGATAAAGGAAGCTACAGAGAAATATTATCAAACACTAGATGACACCAAAATATTGCCACCACCCGGAAAGAAGAAGGACATAGAGTCTTCTTCTTCTTCTTCCTACGTTAGGACCATGTCCTGTGTTCACTTCAAAGGTTTCCCAGAAACAATTGCGATGATGAAGACCAGCTCTCATACCATCTTATTGGTGGTCTTCCAAGCGGTCGAGGTGTGTTTGGTCGCTTTTCTTTTGCAACCTTAGCCAACCGGTCATTTGGCATTCTGTCCACATGGTCTCTCCATTCTCTTCTCCTATTCCTTGCCCATCTCACCACATCCTGTATTTCACATATTTCCCTTATTTCTTCACATCTCTTCCGGTCGAATAAGGTATGTCCTGTTATCGATTTAAGTGTTCGCATTTCTGTTGTTCTTAGGAGTCGTTTTGTTATTGTGTTCTCCGCTCTGGTTTCTATCGCGTACGTCATGATCGGTCTTAACGCATGTTTTGTATATTCTTATTTTGCTCCTGGTGCTCATATATTTGTTTCTCCAAATTATATCTCTTAAGTATCCTGATATTAATGATGCCTTTGTTGTTTCAGTTTTTACTTCCTGCTTAAGGTTCCTGGTACTTGTTATATTTGCCCCTAGATATCTGAAGGACATCACTTGTTCTACACTCTAATCATAAATCGCGAGTTTGCATCTTTTCGGTTCTTTAGATATTGTAAGGGATTTTGTTTTCTTTACAGATATTTGCCTATTAAACACTTTTGCTGTTTGTTGGAACTTATCTAGGAGTCTCTGTAAGTTATCTTCGTCTTCTGATATGATTACTGCATCATCGGCGTAGCATATTATTTTTATTTCTTTGTCTCCCAATCGATATCCTCTCCCAGTTTTCTTTACTTCGTTTATTATTTCATCCATTATGATGTTAAATAAGATTGGGCTTAGGCTATCTCCTTGTCTGATTCCGGTTGTCATAGGTATTTTATTGCTTAATTTATTTGCCACTCTTACATATGTGTAGGTGTTGATGTTCAACTCTTCGATAGTTTTTATTATATTCGGGTGAGTTCCTCTTTTTTTGTAGTAGGGTTATGACAGCAGTTAACCGTACCCTATCAAATGCCTGGGTAAGATCAATGAAACACATAAAGGCTATCTTATTAAACTCTATGGCTTTTTCGGTAATGTGGCGGATTATAAATATGGCGTCTATAGTAGACCTGTTCTTTCTGAACCCTTGCTGTTCTTCACAGATTCCGGTTAACATTATTTCTTCTGCTAAAATTTTAGTGAACAATTTTAGTACCGCACTCATTAAGCTGATATCTCGATAGTTTTTTGGATCTGTCCTTTCTCCTTTTTTGAAAATTGGTATCAAGATGCTTTCTTTCCATTCGGGTGGTATAATCTTGGCTGTGAGTATTTTGTTAAAGAAAATCTGTAATTCTTCTAGTAATTTATCACCTCCATATTTATCATTTCGTTCTTAATTTTGTCCATGCCCGGGGCTTTTCTGTTTTTTAGTTTCGCTGCCATGTGCTGTTTTTGATTCAAGGAAATGGTCCTATTTGGTTGTGCAACATTTTCATCTTCATGCTGTATTTCCTGGGTTAATGAATTGGTTTCTGATGGACTATAGAGTTTTTCGAAATATCTTTCCCATTCTTCCACCATAATTTTTGTATTTTGTATATACTCATTTATTGGTTTTTTTCTGTTTCTCAGTAGATTCCATATTTTTTTTTGTCCTCCGTACAGATCATGTTCCATATCATTCGAAAATTTCTCCCAATGCTCTCTTTTGATTCTCTGAATATTCTCGTTGACCCTGTTTCTTACATTTTTATAATCATTGTATGTTATAGCATTGGATCTGTATTTTAGGTACGATTTTCTTTTTTCTTCAGCTAATGTCTTAACTTCTTGTTTGAACCAAGGCTTTGTGTTTGGTTTTCCCCCTTTCTTTATAGTTCTTCTTCCAAATGCTTCTTCTGCTGCTTCTAGCATATTAGTTTTAAGTTTTGTCCATGCCGTTTCTACGTCATCGGACTCTCGAATATAATTTGTGGCTATTTTTTTCTGTTAACCTTTGTTGATATAGATATTTGGTTGAGTCGTCGGATAGAGATTCTATATTGATTTTGCTTATTTGTTCGACGGGTTCGCTACGAAGTCGTTGCATGGTTGTTCTTATTTTTGCTATTACAAGATGGTGATTCGTTCCAGCGTTGGCGGAAGCTAAAGTTCTCACGTCCTGTATTCTTGTTGGATGAATATTTCTATTTGTGATTACGTAATCAATTGTTGATCTTTGTTCACGTGTATTTTCGAAGGTGTATTTGTGTTGTGGTGGACATAGAGTGATAGTAAGAAATGTGGAATCTCAAGAAATTCCCGATGTAATAATGAACGCCCTACAACATATGTACAATAACAGAGAAACAGGGGATGATGAAGTAACTATAGAAATTATAAGGTATGGAGGGGCATCCATAATACAATCTCTTCAAGCTCTATTTAATAGATGCCTTATAAAAAGTAAAATATCAACACCTTGGATAAACGCCTTGATTGTGCTTATTTTTAAAAAGAGGGATAAATTTAAATTACAGACTCATCAGCCTGTTATCGGTACTATACAAAAGACTTACTAGAATTATAACATATACATTAACGAACAAATTAGACAGTTATCAACCACCTACCAAGTGTACAAGTATGAAATGCTGATTTTTTTTTCTAAAAAAACATGTTAAATTCGGAAGAATGATAAGAAGTGCTTTATTCAAAGTATGCTCCATCGCTTGTTATATATTTTTCCCATCTTTCGGGCAATTTGTGAATACCACGTCAGTAAAAATCTTCCCCTTTTGCTGCGAACCATTCATCGAGTCATTTTTTTCACATCTTCGTACGAACCAAAGCGCTGCTCAGCAAGTGCGTAACCCATCGATGCAAACAAGTGGTAATCGGAAGGAGCCAAGTCTGATGAGTAAGCTGCATGGGGTAGAAGTTTTCAGCTGAGTGCTTCCAACGTGTTGCGAACTGGTTTTGCCGTATGTGATGGAGCATTGTCATGAAGAAAAATGACTTTGTGTTGCCTCTTTCGGTATTCTGGCCTTTTTTCAAGCAGCGAACGGTTCAAATCGGTCAATTGGTGTTGGTAACGTTTAGTCTTAACCGTTTCCCCAGGTTTTAACAGCTTATAATAAACTACGCCCCTCTGGTCTCACCAAACACAGAGCATCGTCTTTCTGCCAAAGCGATTCGGTTTTGCGGTCGATGTGGATGGTACGCCTGGGTCTAACCATGATTTTTTGCTCTTGGGATTCTCAAAATAAAATCCACTTTTCATACCCTGTAACTATACGATGCAAATACGACTTCCTTTTGTACCGAGCGAGCAAAATGTCACACGTGTTTTTGCGCTTTTCCATTTGCCTGTCGTTCAACTCATGTGGTACCCATCTACTGCGCGTCTGACACTTGTTAATGACACAACAAAATGGTGCAGTGTCAAATCTTTATAGCAAAAACTGCATTGGTGCACCATCTGTTGTCTGAAATCCGCATTTCATAGTTGTACACCTGGTAAACAAGCGCGATTTACATGGGGATGCAGCATTTTGGAACATGCTCAAACAATTAGATTACTAGTAAAAAAATCAAATGAATATAAGGTCATCTTGTGGAGAGCAATGGTCGACTATGAAAAAGCATTTGATTCGGTAAATATATGGCAGTCCTTAACGCCTTAAGTAACAGCAGAGTCAATGAAAGATACACAACTCTTCATGAATACATATATAAAAATGCCACATCACAAATAATGCTTGAAGAAAAAATAAATAAAATCAAAGTTTAAAGAGGAATTAGACAAGGCGACTCGATATCCCCAAAGCTGTTCACGTTGACTCTAGAAGACATGTTTAAATCATTAAAAAGTGGGAAAATAAAGGAATACTAATGGACGGTGAATGATTAAAACCACTTAAGGTTCGCAGATGATAGCAATCTTATTGCCAACACAGAGAAATGCTGATGGAATTAAATAACATGTCTCGAGAAGTCTCTAAAAATAAACTTCACCAAAACCAAATATTTGAACAAGGAAAGTGAAGACAACTGCCAGGAACCATTAATAGAAAGTGAGAAAATAGGAAAAGTACAAACATTCCTATATTTAGGGCATAAAATCGAAATATCAAAAAATAATTTGACTTTGATAGAAAAGTCTAGTTAGCTTGGTCTGCGTTAGGAAGGTTACAATCTACATTGAAATTGGATATCCAAAATACAATAAAATCCAGAGTATTCGAGCAATATGTACTGCCGGTATATATGGTACTGAAACGTGGGCTTTAAATAAAAGTATAATAAATAAACTCCAGATAACCTTAAGAGCAATGGAGACATAACATCGAGATACGAAGAAGATCAAAAGTGAGAGATGTAATACAACTAATATGTATATTAAGGTGAAATTGGGAGGGGCATATCTTAAAGATGAATGGTAACAGATGGACATGCCGTATAGTTGAATGGAGGCATAAAAATACAAAAGATGCAGAGATAGACCACAGACAAGATGGACGGATGACATAAAAAGATTAGCGCGACAGGACTGGATGCAAAAAGCAAACAACAAAGCTCATTGGAGACAACTTGGGAAGGCTTACATCCGACTATGGATGAACACCAAAGTCGCTAACTGAGTAGTGCATTTATAATTGGTGATGCCATAAAGCATTACCTATAAGTAGAATACAAAACAGAGAAAATTCAAGCTCAAGAAAGATCACTACTTTTTTAAATAGTCAAGGAACTAAGTTTATCATTGGAGAATCTAGATTGACAACCAATAAGGGTAGATAGCTTTCATAAGCAGTTAAACAGCTGAAGAGTGCAGTAAAGCAGTTTTTACAGACTTTTTATTATCAAAAATATATCTAAAAATTATTTGCAAATTGACGGAGATTACGACATGAATTCTGATCATCATTTTGACGCTTAATAGACGTAATTTTACAATTGCAATATTTATGTATCTTTTATCATATATAGATAATTAGATTTAAATTATCGAATATTATTGTATGATTATCTCCAAGGGTACATTCAGCAATGCCTGGTTTTTTCTATCATACCTCATGTGGATTACATATTCTTCTTTTAATTTGCCCTCAATACTTCTTGTCACTATCACTACACACGAATATAGATGACAGTCTAACCGAACAATTTATCTATTTTGGGCACATCTAAAGAATGGACGAACATCGAATCTCAAAAAAATACTAAAGTGACAACCAGAAGGCCGGAAAAAAGATAGAGTGGACCGAGAACAACCTGAACTTACCTAAACAGGGAAATTGAAGAAAAAACTTTCGAAGATCTATGGAATGACCGAAAAAGTTGGGGACTAGATGTTGGAAAACGTATGTATACAGTAATACCCCGCTTTACGCGAGGGATACGTTCCGAAAAAAATCGCGTTAACTGAAATTCGCGTATATCGAGGTTTATGATTAAACATAGTCAAAATTTAATACAAAAAAATACAAATCATTTTAATCAATCACTTTAATTCTAAGAACACTTTATGCAATACATACTCTTATTTTTTACGGAAAAATACATCTATTGTCTTTTGGGTAACGTTTTGTTTACGTTCTTGTAAAATACGTTCATAACACCCAACACTGTTTTTAATTGTTTGACACACGGTCAAGACACGGTCATCATTATTGTCTATACTCTGCAATATGTCCAAACCTGAATAAAGTTTTGAAAGTGCATTTTGTATTTCCCCTGAAGATAAAACTTTCTCTTCTACTTGTTCTTCCTCATCGTAGATAGGATTATTCTGTAACTCGATCAGATCTTCATTGCTAATAGGATCGTCGTGCGTTGCTACAAGTTCTACGAGATCTTCTACCGTGACATCTTCAAGTTCAGACCCCTCAATCATTGCAGCAATGTCTTCAAGCACTTGTCTCTGCATCTGGACAATTCTTCTAGGTGATTCCACTACACCTGGCCAAAGATTACGCCACACCCCATTCATACAACTCATTTTAACTTCCTTCCAAGCCTCTTCTATGTTGTGAATAGACTTCATAATGTTGTATGACTTCCACCACTCTCGCATAGACTGTCTTCCTTCCCCGTCAGTTTCATGAATTAGTTGGCTAAAAGTGCGGCGATGGTAATAAGCTTTGAAGTTTGCTATTGCTCCCTGGTCCATAGGTTGTAATATTGACGTAGTGTTTGGTGGAAGGAACTTTACGTACACTTTTAAGTCTCTGGGCGTATCAAGTGAGGTTGGATGTCCTGGGGCATTGTCTAAGAGTAATATAACTTTAGGTTCAAGCCCATTTCTGTCACAGTATGATTTGACTGATGGGCAAAAACTATTAGAATACCATTCTTGAAAAATTTCCCGTGTAACCCACGCCTTTCTGTTTGATCGCCACACAACTGGTAGACTTGTCTTGTCTGTGCCTCGCATTGCACGGGGTGTTTCTGAATGGTACACTAGTAAAGGTTTCAGTTTGAAATCACCAGTGGCATTACCACCCAGCAGAAGTGTTAGTCGATCTTTCGCAGCTTTGAAACCACTGGCTTGACGTTCTTCCTTAGAAATGAATGTTCGAGATGGGCATTTTTTTCCAGTAAAGTGCGGTCTCATCAACATTGAAGATGAGACAAGCAGGAATTTTTTCTCGTCTAACGAAGTCTTGAAACTTGTCTGGAAACTCAGCTGCAGCTTGAATGTCCGCGCTGGCCGCCTCGCCTGTTATGTGGATATTGTGAAGATTAGAACGCTGCTTGAACCGATGGAACCAGCCTCTGCTGGCAGCAAAAGTCGGAGTGGCACTCCCTTCTCCTTCTTTTGTTTTCAGCATCTCATACAAAGATTTTGCTTTTGTGCATATGAGATCTTGACTTAGTGGTGTGTTCTTCTTATTCAAATCTTCGATCCAGACTGACAGTAATTTCTCCATTCTTTCTAAGATAGATGATCTCGAACGAGAAAGTTTTGTTGCACTTATAGGTGTTGAACCTTCGCTGGAGATTTTAATTTTTTCCCGATTTTTATAAATCGTTCTCACAGTCGATTCTGAGAGTCCAAAATCTCTCCCAACAATTGTTGCTTTGCCTCCATTTTCCATTCTTCTTAACACTTTCATCTTCAATTCCAAAGTGACGCTTTTACGCTCTTTTTTCTTTACAGGCGGCATTTTTAACGTAGGGTTAAATTATGTATGTATGTATCTCCAATAAATATTAAAACAAAACTGCCAGCCGACCGAACTAACATTACGGAACAAATGAACACACGAAACGAACGAGGAAATCCCCATAGAACAAAGTCGAAGGACAGGGAATTCCCAATTCTTCAAAGAGAATATTCAGAGAAAGCGGGGATCCCCCCGCGACCATAGAGAAGTTAATGACTACATGAGCGCGAAATTTGAAATTCGCGTTATAGTGAAACCGCGCGTAACGGGGTCGCGCTAAGCGGGGTATTACTGTATATATATATATATATATATATATATATATATATATATATATATATATATATATATATATAAAATATATATATATATATATATATATATGTATATATATGTATGTATATATATATATATATATATATATATATATATATATATATATATATATATATATATATATATATATATGTATATATATATATATATATATATATATATATATATATATATATATATATATATATATATATATATGTATATATAATATATATATATATATATATATATATATATATATATATATATATATATATATATAGAGGTTCTTGATATCTTTAGATATTTTGATGCACGCCTGAACTTTTCTAGTTCTAGAGTCGATCGAAATATCTAAACATCCCAACAATCTTGACAGCAACGCTTGCCTTTATCTCTCTCCAATCTAGTAACAGATTAGCCCTGTTGCTCCTCCACCACGGTCCACTAATATAAAAAACACGTGTGCAAACGGAATTAAATCCGTTCTGTGTAAGATCCCGAATCAGTGACTGTTCGGAACAAGTCCTGAAGAAGTCGGCAGAATGATCAGCGAAACGTCAGCGTCACTTTTTCAATCGAATCCAGTAGAATTGTATCTATAAGCTTGTAACCTGCGACGTATTTTGAAACACACGTACTCATTCAGATTCAGAACGCAAATACATTTTTATTAAGTTTCCGGGATTCCTAACTTGGATTGATATCTCAGCGAAGCCTGCAGTTCAGGCTAATTCTCAAGCATTTGACCTAAGGCACTAAGTTTTTTATACATTAAGAAAAAGTAAATTTACGCTAAACCAAGTTTCAGCTTTTTCTGTGCTTCTGTTGGGCTTAGTTTTACTTCCTGAGATCTTTTAGGCGGTCAGTTATAGTGGTGTTATCCGCGAAAAGAGTTAGATTGATGATTAATATATATTAAGGAAAGTCCCAAGACTTTTGGTTGTACCTTCTAGACAGCTCTCAATTAGAAGTATATTGGACAAAAGCAAGTCATGAGAGACACACCCAAACGTCTTAATGAGGTATAGGGTTGTATGATAGCTTCTCCTAAAGCGAAATCACTTATCAGTAAATGGTCTTTCAGTTTCAAAGAATTAAGTTCCCTTCCATTTTTAATAACAACCCCCACGTGTCCAATCGGAATTCATAATTTAATATAGCTAATTAAGTGCATATTTGCATTTCTTGAACTTGGCCGGCTATCTCGTTACTTCGTCTTTATACCCAAACTCTCCATCTCTCTTTTTCTTTATAATCTTATACATATAGATAAGAGACAGCGATCTGTTCGCAGCACAATTAAAACGGTCTGGTATGTGAGGAATTCTTAACGCGGGCGCCCTGTTTCCTTAATTAAAAACTACCCTTGTTAAGAAAGTGGAACAAAAAAGTTTTAGAGATAAACAAGTGGGGTGTTTAAGTTGAATAAATGTTTGGTTGCTTGGTAACTCTGGCGGGTGCTGGTTAGACACTGTGGTAGTTTTACGATAACTTATGCAGAGTACAAGGCTTTAAAATGTAACCAAATATATCTGTTGTGTTTAATAAAAATTCCTCTTTTAGTATTGCCGTTTGCTTTTTCATTTCGTTTTTATTTGTTTTTTTATAGGAAGATATTTATTAGATATATACTGAACACATTATTAGAGTATACAGAACATTGTACAAGTTACGTCATAAAAAATATTTGCTATTATTCATAAATATATTATAATATGAAATATCTTTATTAGAGCCAAAAATACATTTTCGTTTCAAAATTTGAAACGCAGGTAGCCTGGAAGAGGTATTAAAAGGTCATCACTGAGAAATTAATTTATACCCGCATAAAGCTGATAATCAGAATATTACAGGTTTAACAGATCACTGGCTTGAGTATGAAGCACTCTTGACATACACTATACCAATGTAAAAGTTAGCCTCAAAATATTGTCCCTTATACTTAAAACATAGAGGTTCAGTTACATGTAGTAAACAAGATACTACATGCAACGAGATAGCCATAAGAGCTCTGAAATTCAAACAAAGATTAACAATAAACATACAGCTATACTAGATGTTTATAGAATATTCAATGGCTCTTTTGATTACTACTCATAAAGAAAATGAATAAATTACACTGGCCAATGAAACATACAAATAATGAATCAAACCGAAATCAATAGCATCAGCAAAAAAATATATACAAAAATTCATTAGAGAACAAAATTACTACTCTAGTAAATTAAAAATCGGCAAATTTATATCTATCCTCCGGTTCATAGCATCCTGCGCCTTCCAGTTCCCAGTCTCCACTCTCGTCTATAAGCCCAATTTCGACATTGTTTTTTGGAGCCCGCTTATCCACGTGGTGTTAGGTGTAACCCTTTTCCTCCAATCTGGGGTTGTCATCCCACTTTTCCCCCAATCTAGGGTTGTCATCCCATCATTTGATTGTACGTGACCATACCAGCAAAGCTGTTTTTGTTGTATATCGGCTATAATAGTATTTCTACTGCCCATGATTTCACATATTCTTTCATTGGTTAGGTGAATGGTTCTTGACATTCCCCCAAATCTGGGGCAGAAGTCCATCTCCAGTGTGAGTATTTTTCCTTCAGTTGTCTCATTCACTTGCCACGCTTCACATCCATATAATATCACCCTCTTAATAATAGTATCGTACAGTTGATTTTCTTCTGTTTCTAGATGATTCTTGATCATATTAATGAGTTCAGAGCGCCCACTATCTGTGAGCATGCGGTAATTATTTTCCCGTCCTCTAGTATTAGATTGTCGTTATCTCTTCCCATGCATATATGCTTTGTTTTTGTCTCATTCACTTGTAGGCCCCCATATTCTTGTATTAGTCGCTTTGTCATAAATTCCAGGTCATCTCGATTTTGTGAGATTACTATCTGGTCATCAGCAAAATGCAATGATGATCTGCGTCCATTCAAGTATATTTTGAAGAGCGTAGGAGACAGACTGCATCCCCGCCTTAGACCTTTATTTACCATTAAATTGACCCTGGAGTTCTCTAGCACGGTTTGTGCAGGCGTATGGTGTCATATGGTTTTGTCAGGTCCACGAGAAGTAAGTGCATCTGCCTTTCCGTAGCTATCTTCTTTTCATTGAGCTAAGTCAATTCTGCTTGCTGTTCTAGTATAGGATAACGTTGACTATTTAACATTTTAGTTTTCTAATGAAAAAAATTTTACTAACAAAATTTTCTTCGCTAGAACGTGAGATATCTATGTGAAATAGCTTTCCTCTATGTAGCTAGAAAGAAAATTATTGTCAAAGTCCTACACATGTACTGGATAAAGGTACATATTCCGTATGACTGCATTTTTAATCTGAATAAATACGCCAATGACGAATGCAAATGGTCTTTCACTATAAATTTAAACCGGAATACCTATATATTGGTGGTGTGGGACAAAATATACAACTTGAAGACGAAAATATCATAAAAATTTGTAGTGAGTTTGTGTATTTAGGTACCAACGTAGCAAACACGGGCAGATGTGATGGGATGATCAACAGGGGCATTAACCATATAAAGAGTGAAGCATGAATATCGAATCTGGAAAAGATAAGACACGAGGAGATCAGAAAACTAACAAAAAAAGAAAGAACTATAATAGAATAAATCCAGAGAAAACAATTAGTCTGGTACGGGCATGTTAATCGAATGGTTAAGGAAAGACTACTGGCAATGGTAATGCACTGGAGACCTAAAGACTAAACGTGGATGAAAGGAATAACAAGGGCAATGTCTTTGAGAAATCTACCAGACGCAGAATGAAACAACAGGAAACGATCGCAACAAGGAACCAGAAGTCTAAAAATAAACTTCGCCAAAATCAACTATTTGAACAACGAAACTGAAGATAAGAGCCAGGAATCATAAACAGAAGGTAAAAGAATAGAAAAGGTACAAACATTCATATATTTAGGACAAAAATAATTTAAGGGCTGACTTGGATAGAAGTATAATATATAAACTTCAGGTAACCCAAAGAGTAATGGAGAGGAGAATGCTAAATATTATACTCCAAGATCGTATTCCTAACATCGAGATACGAAACAGATCAAAAGTGATAGATGTAATACAACAAATATGTATATTAAGGGGGAATTAGGCCGGGCATATCGCAAGGATAAATGATAACAGACAGACACACCATATGGTTGAATAGAGGTCTAGAGATCATAAAAGACGTAGAGGTAGATCACAGAAAAGTTGAACGGACGACATAAAGGATTAGCGGGACACGATTAAATGCAAAAAGCAAACAAGAGCTCAGTGGAGAGAACTTGGAGAGCTTTACATTCCACTATGGTTGAAATAAGCTAATGATGATTATGATATATATATAAATACGCCAAACATGTATAAACTTTCTCCCAATAAAATATAATCGTGCCGGCTTTTTGAATTAAATAATATTCTCAATTGATCTTTTTTTTTTTAAATAACATTTAATCAAAAACATTAAAAAGAAAATCATTTTGGAAAAAACCTGTTAAAATACCTAAAGAATCGGTTGTAAAAGAACTCAAATTTTCTAATGAAATAATGAATTGATGGAGGCTTACATTTGAAAGCCATGTGTATCTAGGTTTTACTTGCATAAATGTCCTTCTTCCATAAGAGTTTCATCCACTTTTTGTTAAAATTCTGCCTAGTGCGTCAATGTAAGCCAACAATGTCAAATTAAAAAAAAAATAACAAAGAATAATAACATGATAATAAAAAATACAAAAATTATGTAAGATATATAGAAAAATCTTCGTTTTCCTTTTCTTTTTAATCTCTTCCTTAATAATTATAATTAAAAAACTCTTATTTTTATGGAGTCTAATTATCACCGAAAGAATTAAGAGGGGAGTAAGGTAGCAATGCGGGCGCGCCTTAATGTTTAGCGCGGTTCTTAAGAAAGGGCGGCTCAGGGCTCCCCCGGGTGGAGTTACACTAATTAATGGGAAGGGTTGCACCTTGCTAAATACACGGGGAAATATTTACGGGAAGATTAACGCTTTGGCTTCTACCGTGCAAAAGTTCGCACTTGTCTTTCATCAGGACTTTCGGTTCAAACGTTTTTAGTTTAATATTTTTATTATATGAAAAAATGACAGCGTGTGTTTCTTATATTTTTACGATTCCCGTACACATTACATGGAAATTTCTAAATCAGTGGTCTTATTCCTGAATAGCTGTAGGCTGTATCCGGTGCAGAGATTTTTCACCACAAAAGTTCGCCTTATACAACGGGACTCCTCAGTTAAAAAACCGATCAAGTGCCAGTTGGACTTGCGCAATTAGTGTTCCGAACGTTGAATGCTTTTAAATTAAAAATGTTTGTTACGGAGGTATAAAATGATCAATGGCTTTCCGACCTTTTATTTTTGAGTACTACTACTAAAATTCTAGATATTATTTGTCTAACATACTATATGTCTAAATTGACCTGATTTGGGATTAATGTCATTTGGAATTTAAAATAAAAAAAGACAATAAATCTATTAATAAACAGGTTTATTTTTAAGGTAACAATTGCTCAAAATGGCTACCGTTAACAGCGAGGTAATGACCCAAACTGTCATAAACAGCCTGAACAGAGCTTTGCAGAGAATCCGGGGTGATCTGTGCTACTCCATATTGAATTCTTTGTTGTAAATCTTCTACAGTTTCAGGTCGACTTCGGTAAACCTTGATTTTCAAATGACCCCATAAAAAAAATCGAGTGGCGTAAGGTCGGGACCCCTTGCAGGCCGGTCTACAGCACCTCTTCTGCCTATCCATCATTTAGAAAAAATCGCATCCAAATATCTACGAACATTGATTTCATAGTGAGGATTTGCTCCGTCCTGTTGATACAACAGATTCCTGTTAGGGGTATTCAAATTATTTTCATCAGGTAAAGGATCTGCACAAGTTGGAATAACTTGCTCCTGGAGTAACCGCTGTTCTGTAAGATTTCCATCGATAAAAAATGGATCAATGATATGACGTCCACACATCCCTGTCCACACGTTTATCTTTTGTGGTCCTTGAGAATGACTGTCGATTATCAACTGGAGATTCTCAGTAGATCAGTACCGGAAGTTATGAATATTAACTCTTCCGTTAAGACAAAATGTCGCCTCGTCAGAAAAAACAATATTATGAATTAGGTTAAATCATTATTAATTCGTTTCAACATGACCTCGCAAAACTCAACGCGTCTATCATAGTCATCTTCAGACAATTGTTGGCATAGAATGGGTTTGTATAGATGCAATGTTTCTTCATTCAGTATACGACTTAAGGTACCTTTACTTATGTTGAGGTCCAGACAATGCTGACGAGTGGCTGTATGGGGATTTTCTGTAATTTCCAATAAAACATCTAACTTTTTAACATCGAGTCTTTTAACTTTTGGAGATCCTTAGCATAACCTGATTATCTAAATCGTTTTAAGGTGCTAACTACGGATTGGGTTCTCGTTTCAGATATTCTGTGTTAAAAAGATCTCCTACGGTCTCCGTAACCAACCATCATTAACAAAGTGATTCTTTCAGTTTCTTTTAAATGTACCATTATGATATTACGCTCAAACTGCATTTCGTCTTTATTAATTGTACAATTTCCATTATTATAATATTAATGTTAATATTAATTTGCTTTGTTTTAGAAAAGTTTTTGTTGCCTGTTATTCGTTTATTTTAATATTTAATTGTTTTTTTTTTGTTTTTGTTACACTTTACCAACTAAGGCACAGTACCACCATACTTTGGCTTGCTGGTCAGTATTGAAACCTATTGGTATGGTTAACGTACTCCTTAGCGTGTGTTACAAAGACCTGCAAACGGACGAAACAGTAAAATTGGTGGCTCCGAGAAGGAACTGGTTCACTGATAATGACACCAAAAAAGTCAAAATTGGTTCTCGTTGAGGGGGGAAGCGACGAGATAGATCTCTGACCGGCAAGCCAGGGTTCGCTGGTGCTGTGGCTTAGTTGGTAAAATGCGTATTCCCTGATATCGTGTGTTGAAATCCACCAGCACTGAGAATTTTTCTTTTAACTCTGTTATGGTTGTGTTTTATCTTCAAATATATATATATATATATATATATATATATATATATATATATATATATATATATATATATATATATATATATATATATATATATATATTATATATATATATATACATATATATATATATATATATATATATATATATATATATATATATATATATGTATATATATATATATATATATATGTATATATATATATATATATATATATATATATATATATATATATATATATATATATATATATATATATATATATATATGTATATATATATATATATATATATATATATATATATATATATATATATATGTATATATAACATATATGTATATATATATATATATATATATATATATATATATATATATACATATATATATATATATATATATATATATATATATATATATATATATATATATATATATATATATATATATATATATATATATATATATATATATATACATATATATATATACATATATATATATATATATATATATATATATATATATATATATATATATATATATATATATATATACATATATATATACATATATATATATATATAATATATATATATATATATATATATATATATATATATATATAAATATATATATATAAATATACATATATATATATATATATATATATATATATATATATATATATATATATATATATATATATATAGCCCGCGATTGTGGACGTCAAAGGTAGTACGTTCTTAGAAAAAGTGTTTTTTTATTCGAGCAGTTCCATTGCATATGGAACCGTTCACGTACTTTTACAAAATAGCTAATATTACTAGCGCCACCTATTGAAAATAATATACATTAGAAAGACACATCTTTCACTGATATAATTGCTAATTTTTATGACAATCAAATGAAAAGAAGCTGAGATGTTGCGCTTAAAATATGTTTTAGCTGTCGGTGGAAAACTGAACAAGCCATAAAGAGCAAATATTACCGAAATGTATCAGTTGATGAAATAAGTTCATGGTGATGGTTGTCTATCCCGTAGCAGACTGTATGAGTGGTATAAACGTTTTAAAGAGGGTTGTTAGGACGTAAATGACCATGAAAATGTTGGTCAACCAAAATTAATAATAATCGAAGAAAACATTGAAATTGCCAATAATTTCATCAAAAAAAAGCCGAAACCTTCTTTGTAGTACATGAAAATGACATTAAATATGTCTAAAGCTTCAATCCATCGCATTTTTCACTGAACATTTAGAGTCTAGGAAGATGTGTACCACACAAATTGACTGATGATCAAAACTACTCCGAATTCAACATTGTAAAAACTAAAGAGTCAAAAAAGAACAAAAACTTCAGAGTTATTTTATTGTAACTGGTGACGAAAAGGTCTTTTTCAATATGATTTAAGAACCAAGTACCAAAGCGCTGAATGGAACCACCCAAGCAAAGAAACCCCGAAAAAAAGTCCTTTGGAGAAGTCAAAAGTGAAAACAATGTTGATTTGTTTCTACGATTCGGAAGGTATAGTGTACAAGAAATTCGTTCCACTTGGCCATACCCGTTAATGCTGTGTATTATCTAGGTGCTATGAAACGTTCATGGTTGCATATGTGCCGTGTGCAGCCACAATATGGTGAAAGTGGAAATTGGTGACTGTTACTGGATAATGCACCATCTCCTCGTTCCACGCTTAATACGGATTTTTTCGACCAAAAATGGCATTTTAACCTTCAACTATTCGTCGTTTTCGCCTGATTTGGCTCCGTGGGACGTCTGTTTATTCCCAAAATTACATTTGTCAATGAAGGGAAAGTCGTCCGCCAGAATAACAAACGACATGTCGAAAGATGAGCTGAAAAACTCCTTTAACATGTTTTTTTTTACCGTACAAAACGCTGTATCGAGTCGGAAAGGGGCTATTTCACAATTTTGTTTTCACTTTGAAAAAGTCCTGTATACGTTATATATATATATATATATATATATATATATATATATATATATATATACTTATACATATATATATATATATATATATATATATATATATATATATATATATATATATGTATATATATATATATATATATATATATATATATATATATATTATATATATATACTTTCGTTTTTCGAAACGAAAGTATAAAACAAAAGACCAAAAGTGATAGACGTAAGAGAACAGGTAGCAGGTTTGAAATGGGATGGGCCGGTCACACAGTGAGATAACAAGATGAGAGATGGAATAAAAGAAATCAAGAATGGAGGCCATGGTTGGGACAAAGATCCAGAGGAAGGCCCCAAATAAGATGGAAAGATGACCTGAGAAGAATGGCTGGTTTAGGATGGATTAGAAACACGCAGAATCGAGAAGGATGGAAAAAGGCTTATTAGATATAAATATATATATATATATATATATATATATATATATATATATATTATATAATATATATATATATATATATATATATATATAATATATATATATATATTCATTAACATGAAATAGCATTTAACTATTGTTTTGTATTTACTTTCGTCTGTAACTAATAAACTTTCTGCCTAAAACTAAGAAAGAGAAATTGGCCTGTAGAGGCAGCAGGCATGGCGTTATTGAATTTGAGGTACTAAATAATAAGCTCGCACCCTATATTTTGAAAACCTTTTAAATGAGGAGGCCGGGGATCGTATCAAGAATCAATTTATGTTGGCAATATTGCATATTTGTGTTTCCCGTGGGAGGTAGGTCCCGATATGGAAGTCTGCAATGTGGCTTGTGGGGTTTTATTTGAAATTTAGTAATTTTGAGTCACAAAAATATACCCGATCTTAGATACCACTATTACCCAATACCATTATACCTTTTAACTCTTGGCTTCTAATAAATTTTTCGTTCTTCACTCTACAAACATCTCCTCTCTTTTATCACCAGTCTTACCCTCCTACCTTGTTGGCATGTATCTGTCTTAACATGCACCATATATTCCTAATAATTATAAGAAACACTAGACGGATTTTACTCAGGCTATATATTGTATAATAGAGTCCATTAAACTAGGCTTAAGAAATAAATTATAAAAAGATTAAATTTTAACCTAAAAATCAGGTTTGTATCGTTCTTCTGTGGGCAAGTACTAGAAAGCCAATTACATGTTTTTGTTGTAGAATTCGAGAACTATGTTTTTGTTGTAGAATTCGAGAACTATTGGGTATCCTTTACTATTTAAAGCTCCCTGAATTAATTTTTTTGTGGAAATTTTTTGTTTTGGAGAATAACCCTCTTTGCTATTAAATATTACACAGCGAGAATATAGACTTTTCTGTGTTTTCTTTTTGTCTCTTTTTTCCTTTTCATATTTTTATGTTGAATTTATGTGTGTGTCTCTTGACTTTGTGCATATTAAATGCAGCGGAGCGTAAATAAGCCAACAGCGAAGATATGAAGCCAAAAGAGCATTTTTTATGTCGGTGTGATATTATTTACTGAATGAAAAATAATAAAATGTAAAGTTAAACAAAAAGATGTTAGTTTCCTTGCAAAGGGTATTCGAGAAAAAATTACCCTCCGAAATTCATATTTATTTTATTTCAGGGTCTTTGTCAATCTATTGTCAGTCTGCCTGTCTGCCAGTTTGCATGTCGCTACATGTGTCGGTCTGTCCATTTGCGTGTCTGTCGGCACAATAACTCTGGAATAAAAGTAAGATATCGATTTCACTTTTGGTAGGCATTCAGCATCGGTGGGTGGTTTAATAGATTAGTGGCCTGCAATTAATTGCAGTTTGTTGCAAGTGGTTGGGTGTATGTACAAATACAATAATGCCCTTGGCAATACTCGTAAAATACACATGTATGTTTTGGCATCTGGAAACGCTAACGGATATCATAGAATATATCTCTCTTACGTATATAATACTTCTCTGTACAATACTTCCCTTGCTAAAGATATATATATATATATATATATATATATATATATATATATATATATAAAAAAATATATCTATATATATATATATATATATATATATATATATATATATATATATATATATACATATATATATATATATATATATATATATATATATATATATATATATATATATATATATATATATATATATATATATATATATATATATATATATATATATATATATATATATATATATA
This sequence comes from Pachyrhynchus sulphureomaculatus, assembly GCA_019049505.1. Lineage (NCBI taxonomy): Eukaryota > Metazoa > Arthropoda > Insecta > Coleoptera > Curculionidae > Pachyrhynchus > Pachyrhynchus sulphureomaculatus. The sequence goes on from CM032455.1 coordinate 139,940,211, forward strand.
TATATATATATAAATTTATATATACAGGGTGAGTCAACGACGGAGTAAAGTTCATTATCTCATTTGTTTCGGGAATAACGAAAAAATATAATTAAGTAATTTTATTATTGTGGTCAAAAAAGTGTGGCCGATATAACATATGTTTTTTTAAATGGAACATCCTATTTTCTAATTTGTTCTTAAATTCTACGTAACTTTTTTATTAATAAGGTACCTAAACCTAGTATTTTAGTATTTATTAATAAAATTTTAGTATTTATTAATGAAATACCTAAACCTAGTTTTTTCTAATATTTCAATTTTTTTTAAAAAAATACTAGGTTTCAGTTTTTGTAAAAAATTGCCAGTAGCGCCATTGTTTTCTGAAGGTGGAATACTCATAATTGGTACGAGCGTTCTATAGAGATGAAAAGAAAGATATATGTAAAGAAATTTGAGTTAGATGCTACAGGGTGTTTGAATAAATTTATGCATTTCGACTATTTTAAATTCAAAAATCTCAAATTTTTTAAATGGCACACCTTGTATATTATTATTTTTTCTGATAGATTTTCAAAACTCTCCAACTTTTACTAAGTATCTCATATACCTACTTCTAATAGTTTTCGATTTATTTTAAATTTTTCAATTTTTACCCTTGTTTTTAATACACTTACGCTATTGTGAAAATATAAACAAATAGTTAATAATAATTTTAATATAGTTTCACTTATCTAATGATTACTTATTATGACGTAATAAATGTTCAAAAATATGCCCGTTTACTTAAATACACATGTTTTACTATATTTTCATTCCCTTTCCTTATCATAAAGGGCGTTATTGTCCTGCACGCATCCCGTATCCTATTTTTCCATATCTACTGGTGTTGTAGGGGGGATTCACATAAACATGATCTTTAATGTAGCTTCACAAACAAGAAGTCTAAAGGTTTTAAGTCACATGATAGAGGGAGCCACTGAATGAATCCATCCCTATCGATCCATTTTTGTGGGTAACGATCGTTTAAAAATTCCCGAACTTTCTGGTGGTAATGAGCAGGAGCTCCGTCTTGTTGAATCCATATTGGTTCCTTTTGAAAGTTATCAACTTCTTCAAAAAGCTGGGGTAATACGTTTTGCAAAAAAATTTGGATATGTAGGCCCGTTAAGAGGTTCGCGGAAAAAATATGGACCAATAATTAGAAAATTTAATATTCCACACCGTACATTAAGCGACCAAATGGTTTTGGTTTTTATACTTCCAGGACTCAAAATGGATTAACTATTGAATAATAACGCATGTTATGGCTGTTAACTGCTCCATTACTGCGAAAAGCTTCATCAGAAAACATTATTTTGGATAAAAAATTTGGATCGGCCTCTATTGCTCCATTCATGGTGGTACAAAAGTTTACTTGTCGTTCAAAATCACGGTCTTGAAGTTCTTGGTGTAGTTCCATATGAAAGGGATGATACTTGTATTTTCTTGTGGTGCGATAAGTCAGCTAGTTGACGGCTGCTGACCTGTGGATTATCTTCAATATGAAGTAAAATCTCCATTTCTTTTTCCTCATTGGTAGTATTCTGGTTTACTACTTTCTGTTTCGAATATTCAACGCTACCACTACCATTAAGCCATTCCATTAAGCATTGAAACGATTTTCTAGATGGTATACCTCTATTAGGTTACTTTGCTCCGTAAAGCCTTACTGCCAAAAGACAATTTTTTCCCGCCTCGCCCAGTATATAAACCATATCATTTAGGAAAATCCATAATTATTACCTTTAGACGTCACTGACTACAACAAATTAAACTATTTTTACTTGCCTATGAGACATGTCAAAATTTGACAATACCTACATATTTGTTTTGTCTTGGCAACTACGATGTTATAGTGTAAGTGTAATAAAAACAAAGGTAAAAATTGAAAAATCCAAAATAAATCGAAAACTTTTAGAAATAATCATATGACATACTTAATAAAATTTTTATAAAAATTATCAGAAAAATAATAATATACAGGATGTGCCATTTAAAAAATTTGAGATTTTTCAATTTAAAATAGTCGAAATGCATAAATTTATTTTGAACACCCTGTAGCATTTAACTCAAATTTCGTTAGATATATCTTTTCTCATCTTTATAGAATGCTCTTACCAATTATGAGTATTTCGCCTTCAGAAACAATGCGCGGCAAGTTTTTTTAAAAACTGAAAACTAGTATTTTTTTTTTTTAAATTGAAATATTAGAAACACTACTGGGTTTAGGTATATAACATTATTAATAAAAAAGTTATACAATTTTACGCAGAATTTAAAAATAAATTAGAAAATAGTATGTTCCATTTAAAGAAATAAATGTAATATCGGCCACACTTTTTTGAAGTACTCTGTATACTCAAAAATACTGTGCACCTTAATATTCCCCAAAAACTATTGTATTTAACATTTTTTCGTCATTCCCGAAACAAATGAGACAATTAACTTTACTCTATCGTTGACTCACCCTGTATATATTGTATTGTAATAACGTCCTTTTCAGAGTTCTTAAAGTTTGAAACAGTAAATTGGTATTATTAGAATGACTTAAAAAAATATCTTGACTTTTCAACTTGTTTTTGTAGGGGTAATACTGGATATATTACGATTCTATGTTTTTTGCTAAACTGTGTTCAGAATTATTCTTATGCAACGCCTCTGATTTTATATATTCATAGAAACGTTTCAAGATTAAGACGCGCAATGGCCAACTCTGATGTGTGTTAGGGGATTACCGTAGAACTTAAAGGCCTGATGGATAATTTTAGAGGCTGTGTACACAGCAAACACTGTTGAATATTTATGTTGAATATTCAAGCCAGACAGCGAAAAAATAGATTTTGCACGCCCCCAGCTCAAGGACACTATGAATGTTAAAGAGAACTTAAGTGTTTCTCGCTGAAATTGTTTTATGAAAATGGAGTCATATTAGAATTCTAAAGTCCTTAACTTAATTCATACGAATACAGAGAGTGAATTGTAAAATGTGAATTGTAAATAAAAATTCTTCACATTGAAAAATTGGATTTGGTCTACCTTATCGTATAAGCTTACGAGACGTCTGTGAAAATTTCCGAATTATCTCTCTTATATGTCATGCAGGCAAAATTATGCTCTACATCATCCAAGAACGACTGAAACCAATTCTCTTGCCTCAGAGTCCCCAAGAACAGACAGGTTTTGTACAGAGGCACAAGAGAACAGCTAATCAATGTGAGACAAATGAAAAAAAGTTCTACGAATATAATGTTCCTACCGTGTTGTGTTTCCTTGATTATATAAAGGCTTTCGACACAGTACAGAGGGATCACTTATGGAGAATTCTTTAAGAAATGGAGACACCAGACCACCTAGTTTTGTTAATGTTAGAGTTGAGAAGAATTCGCCATTCCAAGTCGAAAAGTGAGTGAGGGAGGGTTATATCTTGTCTTTACTACTCTTCAATATCTATGGTGAATGGATTATCTGCAAAGCGATGGAAGAGTGAAACGGAGGGTCATCAGTAGGAGGCAAAAAGTTCTCGAATTTAAGATACGCCGATGATACTACAATAATGGCTAAAGGATTAGCATAAATGTCGGTCTTTCACTAAATCGAAAGAAATGTTCTCTTCTTATAGTTGATCGAGCTAAAATTTTGCCTCCTCTCAACAAAATCAACGATATACCATTGAAGACAGATATTATGTACTCCAGAATTTCTAACATGGGCGGCTGTGAAGAGGAAATTAAAAAAAGGATAGCGATAGCCAAAACTTCAATGACAAGCCTAAGCAGATTATGGAAAGATTACAGAATAAATAAAATTACTAAAAAAAGCCTTGTCAATTCACTAATATTCCCTATTATCACATACGGAGCCGAAACATGGACTATTAATGCAGCATGCCGTAAAAGGATTTCGAAACTTCATGCTACAGGTGGAGGCTCAGAATTTCCTAGAAAGCTCATAGGAAAAATGTATCTGTTCTGAGCAATCTTAACAGCCAAATTAGTGACCGCCTGTTACCATCTATTGAGAGAAAAATTACGTCATTTTTTGGTCACATAATAAGGAAGGATGGCATGGAAAAGTTGCTAATCCAGGGAAAAGTCGACGGTAGAAGAAAAAGAGTAGATCTCCCAATAGATGCATCGATCAAGTCATGTCTACAGTGCACTTGGATTTGCCGGAGATGATGAGAATAGTCGAAATAGAGAAGTCTGGTGGGCTGTTGTAAATTCTGTGTAACAATGTAATAGAAGTCATGACGCTCGAAGCCGAGCAACGATGCGAGAGAGATCGTATAAATATAAACGAAGTGGTTCAATTATTTGAGTACCAAATCAAATCGGTTAAACTTCAAAAGTCAATGATTAAGGAACTAAAAGAACCCTACCTTATCAGAATCCCTTAGACTTAAATTTTTTTAAACTGATGCATGATGAGGGGAATATTTCCACAAAAAAGAATCCTCTTCTATAAAAAAAACATGTGGGAGGGGGAGTTTCTAAAAAAAAAAGGATTCCATCATAAGGAAATTTACCACTAATGAAAACCTTTCGTAGAAAAAAACCCCTCTAGATAGGCACTGGTTCGGAAAAAATTATTTCTGTCCTGGGTTAAAAGGTCATATTTTCATTCCAGAAATCCACAATAACTCTATGTTCACAGAATACTGGGCCATTCTGTATAACGGGATACTTTTCCTGAGAAAAGTGAAGAGACGAAGCGTTTGAAAGACAATCTCTCCAGATAAGCGAATGTGACGACAATAATTATTGTTAACAATCTTATAATATCTATTTTTTTTTAGATTATTGGTAGATATTGTTAATAAAAAGGACAATGAGAAGACTTAGAGCAGTTAATTCATGAGTAAACTGGTTACATAAATCTCAAGGAATCATGTGTTCAGTTTGTATGGGGTTGCAATGGTTTTTAAGTCAATATTGTTGACTATAAGCTTTAAAAAAACATTCTATTTTATTTTCTATTTCCACCGTAAATTTTGTGTGTTGCCGGTTCATCCATTGGTATCATTATGTCATCATGCCTTAATAAGATTATATTCGGAGGCGAAAACTTTATTTTTATATAATTTATGAAGAATTCTGGAATAAGTGGCGAAGGGAAGAGTCCATTAGAAAATCAATTTGTCTACATAGTGTTAAGCATGACTGCTGACGAATGTCTGATCCAGGTCCTAAAGACTAAAAAAGTTATGAACATCCAAGTGTCGAACAAATTATCAGACGTCTCTTTGACAGTGTTGTGTTGTGACTCCATATAAATTCTGAAATTTATTTGATGATTTTACAGAACATCGTAATATTTTTTAAAATATATAACATTAATCTTTTATGTTATGAAAACGCCACACACTCTGTATATTATCTAATTTCCCCTAATGTCTAAAGTAAAATATCAATAAGCCTCACATGTTATTGAAAAATACACCTCATATTTTAAATTGGAAACACATACCGAATTTAGCCATTTTCTTATCGGCAAAGCAATGTTTCTCCCCGTTGAAAATTTATGCTCTATTTTGTCGAAAAACTCCAAAAGGAAATCGAGATTTCTATATTTTCCAACGTTTCTTTAAAAATAACGGTTTTCGCTGTAAATGGGCCCTTTTAATTTCCGTTTTGAAATATACCATTTTGTTTTTAAATATTTATCTTTAATCCTTTTTGCTTCAATTCTGAAGAGGTATTTAATTATTAAAATTTTGTTTCGAATGTTGTGGTATGTGAGACGGGTAGATGAATTGAAAGAATTGAGTTAAATAAATGCTTGCAATCCCTTCGTTGTAAAAATAATTATAATTTTAAATTTTGTGTTTACATATATGAAGGCCGTTCAAAAAGTCCGAGCACAATCTAAAAGATGGCACCATCTGTCAATACCACTGTTTTCTAAGTGTAGCTTGGTTTTTAATCAAAACTTTGCAAGTAGCTTGTTGGTCTCTTAAGCTGTGCAATTTCTTCAACATCGAAAAAAGTAATTTCGTGTCGTAATCAAACATTATTTTTTAAAAAAAGGACACAGCTTCGGAAACCAAAGTAAAGATGGACAAACACTATGGGGAAATCTGTATTATCGATTGGGATAGTTTACAAATGGTTTTGATCATTTCGAATGAGCCTTATAAACACAAAAAATGAAGACAGTCTCGGATTTGATGTCAATTATGTCAGAAAACATCACCGAAATTCATGATATGGTGGTGAATAATACAAGATTGAAGGTGTGTAAAATGGCTAAGGCCTTGGGCATTTATAATTATAGGGTTCACAATATTTTACATGAACATCTATACATGATAAAGTTCGGAGCAAAGGAGATGCCGTTTTTGCTATCTACCAATTTAAAGCTGCATTCGAACAATTTTTTTACGACGACTTATTACTGTATTTGAACCTTAAATTCACCCTTGCCAACCAGAAACAATAGAATAGTCGAAACAGGGTGGCTATGGGAGAATTTGCCTTGAAAGAGACGTAAGCTTTCCCGTCAGTATGAAAGGTAATGGCGACTGTTTTTGTGAAATGCAAGAAACACCATTTCAATGGATTTGAAAGAGGAAAACAATCACAGAAGCCTAGGATGCAATCCCGCTCATTCGTTTAGATGTAGAAATAAAGAAGAAATATATTGCAAAGGACAAAATTCTTTTCTATCATGATAACGCTCCAGGTCACTTGTGTGCATTGGCAACTGCAAAATTGGTGGAATTGAGGTATGAATTTCTTCCTTACCCGCCTATTTGCCCGACCTGGCATCATCTGACTAATATATGTTTCCAAATATGAACAAATTTCTGACAGGCAAGAAATTTTCGTAAAACAAAGAAGTCATAGTAGTAAAGTCAGACGCCTCATTTGGAGAACTCAACAAAGAATACCACGGAACGGGGTAAAGAAATTGAAGAAGCGGAACTATGTTGAAACATTAATAAAAAGATTTTCGAACGACCTTCGTAAACCATCTGTCCTACAAGAAACAAATATTTTTTAAACCAAGAGAATATAGTACCGTCAGCTGTTGGTTGTCGAAAGCGGCAGCTCTCATCAGTATTGTAGTAGTATATGCCTAGTAATAGTGGTAAGAGTGATAATTTGTTTAAAGAAAGGTCAGATTATGAGTTTCAAACAAAAATTTGTGGTTTAATTTTGTGTTAAACTTGGTAACCAAAATGCATTAAATGCTTCAAATAGCTTACGGTAATAAATGATTAACCCCAGCTCACATCTATCAGTGGTTTAAGCGGTTTCAAAGTAGTCATGAGTCGTTTGAGGACGACGGAAAGTCAGTCCGGCAAAAACTAAACTCAATGAAATTAATAATCAAAACGAGCGTTATTAACCGTTATCATTAAGATTGATTAAAAAATAAACTGAGAATTTTCCTATTAACTGTGCACAAACATTTTGGCCGAGAGTTTGGACCATCGAAAATTGATTTTGCGGTTTGTTCCGTACAACCTGACTAACCATTTTAAAGATTTTTCTTTCTTCTCGATTTGCAGATGCAAGGTAAGCGATATGACATCATTGCGGACGTTCAATAGTCTCTGAATACCGATAATTGAAAAGATGTGGGTGTATCGAAGGATTCTGAAGATTTCGTGGACCGAACATATTACCAGCTTAGAAGTTTCGCGTCGAACAGGCAGTGACAAAGAAATTGTACTCACAATTAAAGGGTGAAAGCTTGAATATCTTGGCCACGTCATGAGACATAGTAAATACAGCTGGTAATACAGGGAAAGATAGATAGCAAACGAGGTCCAGAGAGAAGAAGACATTCTTGGCTATATAACTTAAGACAATGGCTTGGACTTACGTCTTTTCAGCTGTTTCGAAGCCCCATCAATAAGCTCAGGATTGTCATGTTAATAGCCAACCTCCGAAACGGATAGAGCATTGGAAGGAAGGATAATATTCAAATTCAAATTCAGTTTATTTGCCAATATCTACAATTCATAAAGTGACAGAAATTGTATTTGCTCGAAATACGACAAAAAGGATGGCACAGTGACTATACCGATACTAGCCGATACCACAAGCTCTTCATTATTTGGGCATGTGTAGTGTCACCCTGTGACGAACATATACATCAAAAATAAATAAAAAACTAATTGTAAAAATTCTAAGAATAAAAAATTCTAAAAATAGCAGAGCGCAAAGGGAGATAGGCGAGCATGCAGCGAAACTGGCGGCGGAGACGCGGGGAGATGTATATGGATAAACAGAGTAAAATTTTACATAATATGACATGGTAGGCAAGTGGTACCACCTCTACAAGGATCTCAAATTATATACAAAGAAGTAGGTAAATATTACGTTAAATTAGAATTCCTTTGCTGGTTAATAAGTTGGTGCTTCACATAGGGAAGAAAACTTGCCTGGTGATACTTGTTTAACCTCTTGTTCCACACATGCATAGCAACAAAAATGAAGGACTTTTGAAAGGAAGCCTTCCTGTGTTGAGGAACTCTAAAAGAATTAATGTTCCTCGTATCGTGCGGATGCAGAAAAACATTAAATTGTTCTCTGAAGTATTAGGGTTGTCCAAATTTAAAAATTCGATAGACAAAATTATACAAGTGACACCTTCTACGATTTTCCATATATAAAATGTAGCTGTTATTTAAATAGGGTGTGATTCGATTTCTGAATGGAATGTTAAAAGAAAAGCGCATACAACAGTTTTTTGGATTAATCTAACATACTGGGCTGACAAAGAGTCACCATATACAATATCAGCATAATCAAATAAAGATAAGATCAAGCCGTTGCACAAATAATATTGGGTTTTTGATGGCAGAAGATTCCTTAGATTATATAGTTTTGGTGGGCTCCTGACATTTTTCCTCAAGGATGAGACTACCCGAAATATATGGCAACATTTCTTTATCTACGGCGTATATGATACGAGGATAGTCCAATATTTCTAATTGCCAAAATATAAATCCCAGCCTGATTATAATACCCACCGTTTTAATCAGACTCGCTTTGTAAAAAATAGACAAATTCTCAAAGCTTTGTTGATACTCTAGTTTATATCGTGCAAAAATTACGCAGTTGTTAATTACAGGCAATATTTTAAGCCGATAGTAAAACTAGCTGTAATCCTAAGGTTAATTTAGGAGAAAGGATAAGTCTTTATTTTAATTATAGCCTACGCGTTTGGGTCAGCTGAGACCATCATCTAGGCTAACTGTAAGTTATTGAAAGTTGTAGTCATTTATACAAAAGGCTTAGTTACCATAATTTAAAGATAATAATTCTAAAATTAAAACTTACAGGCCAGGAATTCCTTCACAAAATGAGACAAGTAGACATACACATACACGGTTTGATGTAACACACGAACACAGTTAAAAATGAAACGAATATAAGCAGCCTTTAATTTAATATTAATATGTGATTGGAATGAAAGAGATTTGTCAAAAATTACTCCTAATACTTTAGCCTCATGAACTAAAGGCAAAAAAGTATTGTCAATAGAAGGTGTAAAGGTATCAAAAAGTATACCCTGTGTATTTTTATTACCGTTAAACAGCATAAAACAAGACTTCTTTGCATTAAGGTTGAGGCTATGATCAATACAAAAATTATATATGTTATTTAGGTCCCTATTAAAATATACTAAAGAAGTGCGTAACTTATTTAAATTGCATATATATTTGAGAATCATCGGCATACTGTTGCATTTTTTAATATTCTATCGCCTTATCAATATAATATCATAAACATAAAGAGAAAACAATAGTGGACCCAAGATGGAGCCCTAGGGCATTCCTTTAGTAAGCGGTATGTAATTAGATTTAATGGATTTAAAATATTTTCTAATTTCTACACAGTGTGATAGATTTTTTAGAAAATGTTCCATAAAAATAACTGACTGGCCTGAGAAGCCAAAATAGTAAAGCTTTGCCAATAGCAGATCATGATTCAGGGTGTCAAATGCCTTATTAAAATCCAAAAGAGCTAAGCAGGTGGTTTCATTCTTATCTTCATTGAAACGAATATCGTTTAGTAAATTAACCAAGCTGGTAGTAGTACTAAAATAAGGTCGAAATCCCGACTGACAATTGGGTATTATTTGTTTACTATTTACATATAAAAACAATTGCTGATATACATGTCGCTCCAGAATTTTTGCAAAAGTTGGGAGTATACTAATTGGTCGTAGGTCCTTTGGTTCCATGGGGTTTGTCACTTTGGCACATGGTTTAATAATAGCCTTTTTCCAGATATTCGAAAAGTACAGTACCAGATATTTTCGCCCAAAACTAGCTAATTGGTTAACGGCACTCTCGGATTGTTCATTGTCTTACTTGTTACTAACATGTTTGATACAAGACTAATCAAATATATTTTTTAAATTATGCCTCAGTCCCTAGATCTACATCAATTTTGTACACATTAAATTTTAAAACAACACTAAAATCTCACCGTTTAAAATTCTTTAGCATTAAATCTTGTTTGCTCCATTCGACACACAGGGGGCGTCAAACGATAATCGGAGAGCGAAACTCCTTGATAAAAAAAAACCTCCTTATACTGGAACACTTAAAGCATATACCAAGCACGGTAAACGAAAAATCGATCAACGGAAAAGAAATTTTTCACAAAAACGAACTCTAACAACTGGCACTCAATTTAAAAATTGATTATCGGGAGGGGGGACGATGTTTTATAAAAAAGGAACTCTTATCTGTAATACAACTCTAAACACTAATCATTGAACTTAAAATTTTATGACCGGGGGATAAACATTTTTCATAAAGAACTCATAATAAGAAAAAAGTTCCGTTCCTAATAGTGCATTTCCTATATTAATTGGGGCGAGACGGGGGGTCTATACCTCCTTTTCTACGCTAAATACGGTGTCGTGGTCAGGTTCAGATTAAGGAGGGGAGTGTATGGACACAAAGGGCGTTTTTTTGTTTAAGGAAAAAAGATAATACTAAAGGCGGATACAAAATGTCTGCTTGCTTTGGAAAAAAAAAATCTTAGCCTCATCCAATATAATTAATTAAAAACCGATAACCGGGAGGAGGAGGTGGAGGTTTTTACAAAAACAGAACTTTTTCCTATAATGCAACTTTAAAAAACTACACCATCTTTAAAAATTCATGATCACAAAAAAATTCTTTCCCATAGTGGACTTTTAAACCAAATTAAAACTCAATGACTGGGGATGTACGTTTTTTACGGAAGAGGACATCCAATAAAAAGTATTTTTCTTAAGGGAGCACTGGTTTGCATATAATTGGCGGAAAACCAAAAGTATTAACTAACTTGATTTTTAACAGAATGGTCCCAGTTATGAAAACGTGCTTTTACTTAGTGTTAATATCTATATAATGAAGCGTGGGAGGGCAGCTCGAGTTGGTAGGAGGTAACGAGACTTTTTCATGTCCTTTTTAATGTCCTGTACTGAACATTTATGAGTTCATTTCGGTGTCCATCTGTCTGTCACTCACACCTGATTTTCTCCGAAACTATTTCACGTAGAAAGTTAAAATTTGGCAGAAATATATAGAACTTGATGGTTCAATTAGGAGTTAGTTTTGGGCAGTGAAATCAGAATAGAAAAAAAAAATAGCAAGTAGTCGAGTGAGGCGTCAAATGAAAGCTTGGGAAAACATGAGTTCAAAAATGTATATGATGTATTACTTGGGCATTTTTCTTTGTACTATTAAAAAAAAAAAACGGACAAATATCGCTGTGCTCTTACGAAGAGTACTAAAATTTTGAAAAAATTCTCAAATATTCACCATAAAGTGTAGATTGAGCGAAAATTATCACGACTGCATTACGTTTGATACTTTATCTGCTATAAAAAACTATTTGACTTGACAATATGCTGGAGGTTTTTTAAATATATTTTTCAATACACACTGGGGGCCAACGGAGAGGTACGAAGACAAAATAATTTTATTTTATTTGTTTATAATCAAACAAATATATTAGGTAGTAGATATTTGTTTTACACTTTTATTAGCAGATTCTAGATTGAGCTAGATTGGGCTAGATTGATTTATTGGCTATTAGGTAGTTAAGATGCTAACATTATTTTACATTATTTACTAAGAAAAAACGTAAAAAATACATATTGGATATAGCCTAGGTAAAGATTTTATTTTATTCAACCGAACACTAATTGCGCAGGTCCGACTTGCAATTAGCCGTTTTTTTTTTTTATTTCAGCGATGCAAATTGGGTAGCTAGTGAAGTCGCGAGTACATTCCAGTAAAACAACAATTTGGCCCTAGTAGCACCTTCTCCTTCTTAACAAAAGAATCATAAAGTAAAAGAAGAATAAGTGTATCATAACATATTTAGTAGTACAAAAAACTTTATTACATTACCTTCATATCTTAATTAGCACATTAAAACTTCCTTGACCCTGTTTAGCCTTTGCAATTCCTTGTTCGAAATCGATACGACCCTTTTGAAGGTCACCATGTATTAAGCTCTCGCAACTTCTTTCCCTATCGTCGGGAATTTCTTTTCCCACGTTGGAAAATCCAATAAAAATTTAATAACCGACCACATGCGTAAACCGCAGGAATGTAGGCCAATAAGACGCAGTTTCCTAACCGCAGCCCCGCCTCTTTTAACCACAAACCAACCACAAACGAAGGTAAACGCCGCGACGTCAATTTTCCCGGCGTCTATAGGCTTCTTAATTCGGACTTCAGGACCTATCGCACAGTTTTTATCTTTCCTGCAATTGTCCTGCGAGATCAATTCATGTGAGTGCAATTCCTGCGATTTTGAAAATTAATTGAGATATTAATTTTGATGTCCTTATTAAATTATTATTATATTATATGTACAAAATATTAGGCATAAAATTAACATTCAAAATATTTTTTGGGTCGTTCAGTGTAGGACGCACATTTTTCTCATTTTTCACTTTTTTATCAACATTTTTTTTTGTTCATATTTTTATTCTCTCTTTTATTCTTGTAGCGCTCTCTATTAGAATGAGGGGAAACTTTCTTAAAGATTTTCTCAGAACGTCTTGGGAAGACGAAAGAATTAACGAGAAGTCCGAGAAAGTTTTAAAAAGAGCGAAAAGCGTGGTGAGATCGGATTTTCGGTTTCTTAAGAAAAGAACTGAGGTGAAAAGAGGGCGTTGGTAGGTATAAGAAAGTGCTTCTGCTATACGGTTACCAAAATAACTTTAGAAATTTTTGAAAGGAATATTCTGGTATTTGACTAATTACAAAGCGATAATGGAAAATGAAAAAATTAAAACTGCAATGCAAAGGTCTGCATCTCAAGGATTAGCTCAGGGCTCATTTGGAGACTGATTAAGAACCCAAAATTATGTACTAGCACTAGAACTAGATAATAAGGGACTGGGTACGTTTAGATTTTTTTTTAGACAAATTTTTTATCTTTCTTTCTAGGGATTCGTTGTTAATAAGTCTACTCTACGGCGATCTTCGTAAATACAAGTCACCATCGGTTAATATTAGTGGATATTTATAGACGGTGTGAACCTACACCACGTCGGACAAATTGTTGCGGACATGTGGACTCAGTGACCAAGGGTTTCAACGTTGTAAACAATAATATCCTAATGAACAAACTGGAACGTGTGGGTAGTAGATGACAAATAAAAATGTGTGTAGAGTCTTGTATGACGAACCGTTTACTTCTGTTGAAGGGCAACGAAAAACAGTCAGAAAAATTTGGTCTAGTGTATGAGTTTATTGGAGTTCCATTTTGGGGCCCCTTTTATTCCTCGTATACAACAATAGTTTAGCAGATTATATTATCATGTATAGGCCAATTTTAAATGAAAACAGCAGCGCATTTGAATTTCAACCTCCGAAACCCTTTGTCCACACGCAAATAACTTTGAACGCTATTGCAAAGTTTTTACGTACTTATATAAATAACAATTTGTTACGCGCACAAAATATTGACTTCCTCTCCAAAAGTTAAGTAGTCTTACTCCGCCATGAAATTTTTTTTGTTAAGGTTTTACTCATAATATGGTAGATTTATTCCCTCTATATATATATATATATATATATATATATATATATATATATATATATATATATATATATATATTAGGCTGGTTTGAAAAGTCCGTGCAAAGTCCGAGAGATGGCACCACCGGCGCGTATCGAGGTCATGTTTAGTTAGTAGCATCTCTTGAATGAACGCACACCAAGTTTCAGCCATATTGGTCTATTTCTTTGTGTTTGGCATTCGTGTGAATCAAGGAAGTCGAGTGATTTTCAAGAAATGGCGAAAAAGAATTTCGTGTGGTGATTAAACATTACTTTATCAAAGGCAAAACGCCTCAGGAGTCTAAAGAGAAGCTTGATAAACATTATGGTGACTCTGCACCTTCGATTAGAACAGTTTATAAGTGGTTTCAAAATTTTCGGACTGGCCATATGGGCACAAGTGACGCTGAACATTCTGGACGGCCTGTGGAGGTTACGACTCCAGAAGTCATTGATCAAATCCATGATATGGTGATGGATGACAGAAGAGTTAAGATGCGTGAGATTGCTAGTGCTGTGGGCATCTCGACTGAACGGGTACATAATATTTTGCATAAACATTTGGACATGAGAAAGCTATCCGCAAGATGGGTGCCGCGATTGCTCACGCTTGACCAAAAACGGAATCGTGTGAAGTGTTACAAGGATGGTTTGCAGCTGTTCCAGAAGAATCCGGAGGACTTTAAGCGTCGTTTCGTCACTGTGGATGAAACATGGATACATTACTATACTCCTGAGACCAGACAACAATCTAAACAATGGGTTACCAAGGGGGAATCTGCACCAAAAAAGGCGAAGACCGTTCCTTCGGCCGGAAAGGTTATGGCGACTGTCTTTTGGGATTCGCAAGGGATAATCCTCATCGACTATCTGGAAAAGGGTAAAACTTTACAGGTGAATATTATTCATCGTTATCGGACCGTTTGAAAACCGAGCTGCAAGAAAAACGCCCGCGATTGGCCCACAAGAAAGTCCTTTTCCATCACGACAACGCATCAGCACACACCTCAGCAGTTGTGGTAGCAAAATTAATGGAAATAGGATTCCAACTCGTTTCACATCCCCCCTATTCTCCAGACTTGGCTACCTCGGACTACTATTTGTTCTTCAATTTGAAGAAATGGCTGGCGGGACAAAGATTTTATTCAAACGAGGAGGTGATTGCAGACACTAATGGATATTTTGCAGACTTGGACAAATCCTATTATTCGGAACGGATCAACAAACTAGAACATCGTTGGACGAAGTGTATAAGCCTAAAAGAAGACTATGTCGAAAAATAAAAAAGGTTTACCCCAAACACATAAGTAGTTTTTATTTTTGCATGGACTTTTCAAACCAGCCTCGTATATTCCGGATTTCAAACCGTTCGTCTAACAATAAATTTGCACGACGTTGCGCTAAAATTTCATTTGGCATTTTCAAATGCTCTTGTTGTCGCTGCTCCTCGATACTGTGATCTTGCTGCTACTGCCGCTCAAAACTAACTGATAGATCATTTGACCATTTTCTTAAAGTGATGTTTTTACAAAAAGAAATTTCTTTTATGAAATACTCCTCTTGTGCTTATATTTTAAAAACCTTCGGGAGAGGAGGGCAGAAATTACCGAAAAAAGAACCTTTTTCTGCGAGAAAATTTTACTACCAATGTTAGGAAAACCCCTAAATTGGGTTAACAACCGCACTGATCCATACAGAAAACAAATATTTTCGATTATAACGCTAATTCTAAATGAAAACTAACAATTATCCCTGAAATCCAAATACATACTTCTGTAGCTAAAATTTCCACAAAAATTTAGACGGAATTGTAAGCCTTAATGTCTTGGATGCCATCTTTGATACCGTCAGCCTAAAGGATTTATGGTAGTTCTGCATAAAAGTATCCATATTTTTTTAACAAGAAATAACTGTTTAATAACACTTTAATTTTTAAACTTTTAAATGGGCTTATGTTTACTGAAAATAAGACTCTTTTATGCAATACTTATTGTAAGTACGTATACAGTATTGTATTTTTGGACATCCTGTCGTTTGTTTTGTTTAAAAACTCCTTAAACGAAAATCGATATATTTTCATAAGCCGACTTCTCCCGAATATAACCGACAATATGTTCTCACCGTGTTGGCAAGTTGTATGAAACTTTTAAACCCTCTTTTCTTACACCCTTTTGGCGTCCTGAAGTGGCTGAAAAAGGAAAAACGAAAGGCCAAGGAGTGTCGCTGTAAGAAAGTTATTTAAATAACGGCTAAAAGATTGTGTCTTAGTACAGTATAAGGGCGAGAGAAGGCGCTAGAAGGTGTATATTAGATGTATATTTTTTATAATTACTCATAACACTTTTCGCTTTCTTGTTGTTCGTGTTGTTTACGTCTAGTAAGACAAAACAAGAAAAGATTAAGAATTTTCTATTAGAAGATAACACGCTTAAGCTTGAAATCTGAAATATCTTGACAATAATTGATGCTTCTAGACATGAACAATAACGACATATACTAGGGTTTTTGAACGATAAGTACCCGGCTTGGACAAGAAAAAAACATTTTTATGTGTAAAATTAGTCTCCTTTTAGCTCGGTACACTTAGACCAACGTTTTTCTATCTTTTGTATCCCATTTAAAAAATACGATTTCTCCAACCCTCCAAAATAGGTGTTTGTTTCAGCTATCACTTCATCGTTCGAGCCAATTTTTTTTTTTCTGTCGATCCATTTTCTCATTTTTGGAAATAGGAAGTAATCGTGGGGGCTAAATCTGGCAAATATGGTGGTTACGGAAGTAATTCGTATCCTAAGTCATGGAATTGTGCCATGGCGAGGACATAAGTGTGCACGCGAACTTTGTCTTGATGAAAGATAATTTTTTTCCTCTCCAAATGCGGACGTTTTTCTTTCACAGCATAGTTGAAACGATCCAACAAGTTGACATAATACTCTCCATTAGTCGTTCTACCCTTTTCAAGGTACTCAACGTAAATTATGCCGCGTGCATCCCAAAACACTGTGACCATGATTTTGTTGACCAATAATGTCGCCTTGGCCTTCTATGGTACCGGCTCGCCACGGAAAACTCAATGTTTGGACTGTTCTTTAGTCTCTGGTGTGCAGTGATGAATCCATGTTTCTTCAACAGTTATAAAACGATGCCAAAAATCATTCCGATTGTGCTTTAGCATCGCCAAATATTCTTTTGAAGCTGACACACAGGCGGAAAGCTTTCTCATTTCCAAATGAGTTGTTGAAATGTTCTGCACCGGTTCAGTTGAGATGTCCACCCTCTCAGCAATCTGACGCACTTTCACTCTCACTCTCACTCAAATTATTTATCACTATATCGTGGATTTTTTCAATCACTTCTTATGTGGTGACCTCATTTAGACGTTCTTCAACAAAAATGCTTGTACGCCCGCGGGTAACTTCAGATGTCCAATATTTTATGGTAGATAACGAAGGTGCAGAGTCCCCATAAACTTCGCTAAGTTCCACTTTTATTTCATCATTCGTTTTCTTTTTCAAAAACAAATATTTTATCACTGCTCGATATCTAATTTTTGTTCATCGTTGTAAAATCACAAAAGTTGTTCTAGTTAACCGGTAGCAACTCACAAACTAAAACACGCAGCTACTTGAAAATTTGACAGAATTCTTGTGAAAGGGTATGTTTACGAAAAATGTATATAATTTTTTAAATAGTAGTAGCGCCATCTCTCGCCGAAGCCAGGTGCTTATCATACAACCCTAGTAGTAAAGTAGCCTGCTGACAAAAATATGGGATATTTTAAGAGTTTTTCTTTATATCGTATTACTTAGAGCAGCCAAGAGAAGAGCAGAGGATATATTTCTTCCTCCTCTACGAATGTAGAAAATAGCATCCTCTTAAAAACAGACCTTTTTCGTTAGTTTATAAAGTTCCATTATGTGAAGAATCTCCAACTTTCGATCATTGATTTTTAAATTTCGTTCAAGCTTTTCAAGTTCAATTATTGTGTCAATGTGTTTTTTGTAAAAAAGAAATTTTTTAATTGAAAAAGCTTGATCCTCGGTTGTCAATTGAAGTCGCTCCCTTTGTCGATAAACGCCTCCTGATCTTAAAAGAAGCTCCGTGTTCTTAATTTGCTTAAAGAAACTCCCCTAGTATCAATATATCTTCCTACCCCTTAAACCTGCTGACACCACTGCGCATTGCATATTAATAATAATAATAATAAATGCTTAAAAGGAAAACCCAAATCCACCTAAAAATACAAACCAAACGAATCCAAACAGAAGAGCTGTGCATCAGACGGGGTATATTTCAGGGAGGCTCGCTCAGCGCTCTATGGTTTTGCCTCTGTCTCAATCCACTCTCAAATACACTAAACAGAACAGGCACCAAAAAGTGAACCAACATAAAATAAAACACCTCCTATATATGGATGACATAAAACTGGACGCTGCCACAGAAATACAGTTGAAAGAACTCCTGAAAATCACAGAAACATTCACCTTAGATATCAATATGGAATTTGGTATAAGTAAATGAAAAGTGCTCCACATCAACAGGGGCTAATGGAAAGGCCACCATGAGACAGAAACCATTAACAATCAAAACACTCGATAACATGCTCGACAAAGAAATATATAAATATCTAGGCTTCTATCAAAGCACCAAACTCAACCACATTTACATTAAAACAGAGCTCAGAACAGAATTCAAAAACAGACTCTCGAAAGTTATACAAGCAGAACTTAACTCCAAAAATCTCACTAAAGCCATCAACACACGTTCGCTATACCTATAGTCACATATTCATTAAATGGTCACACATAGACATAGAAAACATTCACATCTTTATGCGTTCTCAGTTCACCAAATATAGGAAAATTACATCCCAACGCATGCAAAGAAAGACTAACCATCGAGAGGAAGGCAGGAGGAGGAGGAATCATAGATATACACAAAAAACAAATACAAGTACTTAGGAAATTCTTTCACACCAAGCAAACCAACCTCCACACAGCAGACTTATCCCGGGCAGACCACCCAGCAAACATACACAGTCACACCCAATTACAACAGAAAAAGATGAAAACGTGGTAAGAAAAAAACACTCTACGGAAAACACAGATACCACATAGAATAAGACCACGTAAATAAAAAACAATCATACACCTGGTTACAAGATGGACAGCTATTTCCTGAAACAAAAGACTTCTTAGTTGCCATTCAGGATAAAAGCATATTAACCAGAAACTACCAAAAGAATATTGTCAAAGATTCAACTATTACAGAAGGCAGATGCAGGAAATGCCACCAGCATAAAGAAACGATCGAACACATAACAAGCTGATACAAAATATTAGCCGGAATGGAATACACAGCCAGACATGACTCAGCGACAAGAGTAGTTTACCAAGTACTAACCATAACATACAAACTCATAGAAAACACAGATCCCTACCACAAATACACACCAACATGCATATTTAAAATAAAGCATATTTGAAAATAAAGATTACAAGCTCTACTGGAACATCAGTCGCCATACAGATAAAAGAGTCCCCGGCAATAGACCCGATATTTCTTTTCAATACAAAAAAGGAAAAAATCACCTATCTAACTGACATAGCTGTCCCAAACGACACAAACATGCAAACGAAATACACAGAAAAAAATCTTCAAATACACAGACCTTGCCACAGAAATAAAAAGGCTTTGGAAACAAGAAATAGTCATCATTGTCCTCCTCGTCATATCAGCCACAGGAATTACACCAACATTCACACCACATTCAGTACAATTAGGACTCAAGACAAACATACACAAAAACATTCAGAAGTCAGTTATTTTAAAAACATGTAACATTGTCAGATCAATCCTTAATACACAATGGTAATAGAGTTTGTGCTGACTTGGCCAAACATGGAACCACATTTACCTCCTAAATAAGCAACTCCTTTAAAAGATAAAAAATTGGAGTCATGCACGATTTTTTAGAGATGGGTTCGTACCGAAAATATGGTAATCGTCACATAGGAAACGCGATACTGACCTTGGAATATCTTAACAAGACCCCCAAGACCATTTGGCTTGATAATTTTCCAGGCCTAATAAGAACAAATTAGGCGAAAAACTTCTCATCTTCTCATTATAACGCGAAACAAACAGAAAAGGAACTCGATACATCTTCAAACATTTCCGAAGTTTCAAAGAAACCACAAAATTCCGCTTTTACATTTTACGTTTTTATTAGCTCAGTCTGTCGTTAATTTTCTCGACTTTAAAGGGTTCCTTTTTTTAAGTTTAATTTACAAGATGGATTTTAGTATCTGTTTCATTATGTGTTAAATAAAATATTCCTTTATTTGTCTGCAAGATTTATTATTTCAAAAAACATCATGTTAACTAGACAGAATTTTTGCTGATAGTCAGTGGCATAGGAAGTTAAAGGAACAGAGGCGGAGCTAGATAAAAAGGACATTTTTTTAAAGCAAGAAAGAAAAAGCCAAATGCGAAGCTACTTTTAAAAGGAAACGTCAATTGACAACCGAGGGTGTATCTCTTGCGGAAAAAAAAAAACCTTGCAACTGTAAAAGTTTATATACTTTTTACTACAGTCAGTTTAAAAACGATGACAAGAGAGTGGAAGTTTTTCACAAAAAGAAACCTTTCATATAATGGAACTATTATAGGTTAGCTTTTTCGGCAAGTACCTGTTGGATTTATTACTCTAACAGAAAATAAAATTCATCTTAACCGCTGCTGAGTTGGCGAACTTTCGAGTAATTCAGCAAGTTTGAAGAATTAGCCTGTGTTTTATGTTGTTTCGGCAACAGCCCCAAGTATTTGATATTCCACTAAAGATGATTCGTTATTATTCCACACAGAGATATTAGTGGGGGGAATATCAGGATTTTCTT
The DNA here is from genome assembly GCA_019049505.1 of Pachyrhynchus sulphureomaculatus. Classification (NCBI taxonomy): domain Eukaryota; kingdom Metazoa; phylum Arthropoda; class Insecta; order Coleoptera; family Curculionidae; genus Pachyrhynchus; species Pachyrhynchus sulphureomaculatus. The sequence goes on from CM032455.1 coordinate 139,961,166, forward strand.
AAGATTTCATAAATGTCTCAGTATAATGGAAAGATTTTCATTATTTCTGCCTCGGGTCTTATCAGATTAAGTCTTAAAGGAAATTTTATGTCAATTATATTAGCATTTTTATTCTGCTCGTGAACGGAGAACGAAATCAAATGGACGTTTAATAGGTCATCAATGAAACGTTGTTTATCGATAAGAAAGAGAAATTAAAGATATGGCAAGACTATATCGCAGAGTTATTTTCTGATGGAAGACAAGATCAACCGCAATGCTCAATAGATTTGGTTGGGCCCTGTATTACCACCGATGAAGGGCACATTGCAATAAATCAACTAAAAAATGGAAAAGTCACGGGTACCGATGAATTCCATGGGGAGTTTTTTAAGTTCTTAGATGAGGATTACGGTGATCTATAACAAAATTTATAATTTAGGACAGAATACCAGAAAGCTGGTTAAAGTCTGAGTTTATAAACGATCCCAAAAAATGCAGGCGCTAAAAAATGCGCAGAATATCGAACAATTAGCCTCATTAGCTATCTTTTAAACACATTGCTAAAAATCATTAACAGAAGAATATACAAGTTTTGTGAAGAAAACCTGTCAGCTACACAATTTGGCTTTTGGGATGCGATGGGAACCAGAGAGGCCTTATTTTCAGTGCAGGTTTTGATTCAGCGATGTGGGACGTATATCTGTGTCTGGTCGACTACCAAAAGGCCTTTGATAAAATCCAACATCACAAAATGGTCGGAATTCTGAAAGACCTTGGGCTAGATGGAAAGGATCTGCGGATTATTAGCAACCTCCACTGGAACCAGACGACATTTATTAAGGCAGAAGAGGAGCATTCAAAGGCAATATCAATTGAACGTGGAGTAAGGCAGGGTTGTGTCTTGTCTCCACTATTGTTTAATATATATTCTGAGCAAATCTTCATAGAGGCATTGGAAAAGGCTGATGAAGGAATATTGTTTAATGTAGACCGAATAAATAATATTCGTTATGCTGCCGATACAGCCCGCCGTTATGGCTGATAACGGGATCTACAATATTTATGACAAAAATAAACGAAGTCAGTAACCGATACGGCTTTGAACTTAATATCAGCAAAACATAGTACATGGTAAACAGCAAGACTTCGGTTCCTGCTACCTTGTTGATGGTTAACAATCAACAAATACAAAGAACTCCACAATATTCATATCTAGGTACTATGATTAACGAGCAGTGGGATCACTCGCAGGAAAATTTGTTGCCGTATCGAAAAAGCTAGAGCAGTGAAAATTTATTTTGCTGACCATATTACCAACGAGGATGTCTTATGTCATATGAACAAGAAATATTAGAAATTATGGAAACTGTTAAAGTAGGAAAATTGAAGTATTTATGATACGTAATGAAAAATTGCCACCGATACGGATTACTACAGCAAATACTCCAAGGAAATATTTTTGGAAAAAGGGGACCAGGACGCAGATGTATCTCCTGGCGATCTTTTCAGAGCTGCAGTGGATAAAATAATAATAACCAGAATGATTGCCAACATTCAAACCGCATATAAGAAGAAGATTCTGCTCGTCTATCATTAGAATATCTGGCTTATTATAATCAATTTTTCTGTATGTAATTATACGGGCACCTTAGTTAGGACTTTCCAAAACTGGTTCTGGTTTATTCTTATAATCGGGTCCGATTTGACAATGGGGAGTTTCCTCGGGTCGCTCCTATTAGGGGTATCCGGCATCTATCTAGGGAACTTGGCTTTCCTGAGAAGGGTTTTTATTATAAGAGAGTGTTTTTTTTTCTGGGAAATTTCCCCAACCGGTCATTACTTTGAAAAAAGCGGTATAAATTGGATTGAAGCAGGTCTTCACTTGGAGAGGGTCCTAAAATTTTAATAAAAAAAACGGTTCCTTTTTTTGTAAGAGTGGTAAATTTTTTGGAATAAGAAATTTCTTGATGTGAAGATCCTCTGACCATGGCTATCTCTTTTGAGGAATGATTTACTCAGGACTTTGCCACCGAGTACCATTTCCAGCGATTCAAGACCAACGTGACGTCGCTCTTGTAGAGCTTAAGAGATTTTCTTGCAGCATTTGTGCTATGTTTATATAAAAAAAAATAACTGCATGAGCACCTGGTATTTTATGTAAGTTCTACGATTACAAGTTTTAGTTCCTGGACTCCCTCCAACGAAATTACACTGGACATAAAACCATGTTTAAACTTTCAAACTTCTACCTTGAAAAATTCCTTTGTTTGCAACTTTCCTTTTACTCCCCGTTTCTCCCTTCTTTCGACCGCAAGCGGTCAATTTCAGCAAAAGTTCTGAAACATTACGCCGAAACGAATGGAGAGATGTTTTCGAGTGTTGGCTCTTTCTATTTTTGCACTCTCAAAATTTCTATATTAATGCTTTACAAATTCTTAGAATAACTTCTAAATATTCCTGGCATTTGGTTAATTGCAAGTGCGCCTTTTCAGCTTCGAAAGGAAAAATAAATTTTAAAAATAGTTTTTGGTATTTCAATACTGTAAACAAAGTGTGGACAGTAAAAAGCAGAAAAAAAATAATACAACCCATATATTGATGAGAGAGAGAAAGTGGGTTATGTTAGTTTTTTCGATGATTATTTAAAATTTATTTTCTTATATCCCCTCTTAAATTTTCCTAATGTTGGTAAAGCAACATTTAAATTTTTATTAACAATTTTGATAAAAAATATAAAAGTTTACCGTAAGACAGCGTTTCTCAACCTGTGGGCGCGCCCTATTAGGCGGGGCGTGATTACACTATGGGGGGGGGGGGGGGCGAGCGTATCGAAAAGAAATTATTATTAAAAACATTCATTAAAAACATTTAATATAATTTATTGAAAGGAAAGCAAAACAAAATACATTCTGGACATAATAAAAAATAAAATTATTATTGCAGGCATTGTTATTGTATTAGATGGGAGGCGCGATGAAAATTATGTTTGAAAATTGGGTCGCAAATACTGAAAAGTTGAGAAACGCTGCCGTAAGATCAAAAGAAAACTGCTTGAGGCAAAATATAGATATATAGGAGCTAAAATAATAAAAATCAGTAAATTAAGCCTACTGTCTACACTAGTTCAGAGTTTTTTTTAGTTTTTTTTTTTATTATTCACCTCCCCGCCTGAGTAGGAATTTTACCCTTTTTTATATCTAATAGGATATCGGCGAGGTTGTCGTAATACCCCTCAACGTTGTTCAAATCCAAGTGCCCCCGTTAGGTAAATGTATTTTGTATTTGGCAGTTGTTAATTGTTATGTGTGGGTCTTCGTTACACATGAATCTGGTCTTTTTCAGATTCATTTTCAAGCATACTTTACTTGATTCCTCTCTCAATTCCCTCAACATATGTTGTAAGTCTTATGGATTTTCTGCTGTGATGATAACATCGTCGGCGAATCTCAAATTGTTCAGTCTGTTGCCCTTACAATACCCTGTCTTGCCATTTTGGATATTTAAATACCTCCTCCATTGCAGAGTTGAATAATTTTGGTGAAATGATGTCTCCTTGTGTAATTGCTCTGCAAATTTTAATTTTATCTGTATGTACATAATTTAAGTTGATGTTGCTCTTTCATATATATTTTTATTACTTCTGTAGAACTTTGGTACATTTGTTCTTGATATATTTCTTCTTCTTGTTCTCATCATCGGATAAAAGCCTTCCTCAGCTGCTGCCATCGTTCTCTGTCGTGTATTCTCCTTATGCAGTCATGCATATTTTTATGTCACCTGACCATCTGGGCATATATATATATATATATATATATATATATATATATATATATATATATATATATATATTTATATATATATATATATATATATATTTATATATATATATATATATATATATATATATATATATAATTATATATATATATATATATATATATATATATATATATATATATATATATTATATATATATATATATATATATATACATATATATAAAACATGGTCTATTTATTTCTGCAATATTTTCTGCCATCTTGTTTGTATTTAAACTGTTTTTTAATACGGCACCAGCTTGGAGTTTAATAAGGCTATTTGTGAATATTACATGTTCATATTATGTCTCTCTCTTAATCCCTTCACTCCAATAGGAGTATCGGTGATACTATGTAGTTGCTACCTCAACAGTCATTCTTCAGGCATCTCGATCCCACGCGACCTGATTTGACTCATACCAAGGAGAGATCTGACTTGCTCGGACTATCCTGTTTGAGACCGTCCCCTTGATGTTCTACCTTCTACCTATCCGTTATTACAAGCTTTTCCATGGCATCCACTTTCCTCATAATGTGACAAAATATTTCAGGTACTGTCTATTAATTCTCTTTGAAAAAAAAAGCTGTCATTTATACTAAGCTCTTCAAGAATAGATCCATTAGTATGTGTTCAATATATTATACTCTGAGGATTCTTCGATATGTTCACATCTCAAACGCATTGATTCGTCTATTGTCAGCTGGTTAATGGTCCATGTTTCCGATGCGTAAGTTGCTATAGGGAATATAATGCTGGATAGCAATCTTAACTTTTTTTATGACAGGTGGATCTTTCCAGACCTTGCGAGTCGTCGAGTTTCTTGCGATATCTAAAACGTCTTCTGCTTCACAGCCAACATTGTTAGTTATGAGGGAACCCAAATAGTTGAAATGGTCTACAAGAGCAAAACCAGCAATTTCATTTTATATGTGGCAAAATCTTCATTTATGACTATTAAACTTTGGTTTTCGCTCTACAAATTGTCAGTCCATATGTATGTACGAGGCTGGTTTGAAAAGTCCGTGCAAAGTCCGAGAGATGGCACCACGGCGCGTATCGAGGTTATGTTTAGTTAGTAGCATCTCTTGAATGAACGCACACCAAGTTTCAGCCATATTGGTCTATTTCTTTGTGTTTGGCATTCGTGTGAATCAAGGAAGTCGAGTGATTTTCAAGAAAATGGACGAAAAAGAATTTCGTGTGGTGATTAAAACATTACTTTATGAAAGGCAAAACGCCTCAGGAGACTAAAGAGAAGCTTGATAAACATTATGGTGACTCTGCACCTTCGATTAGAACAGTTTATAAGTGGTTTCAAAATTTTCGGACTGGCCATATGGGCACAAGTGACGCTGAACGTTCTGGACGGCCTGTGGAGGTTACGACTCCAGAAATCATTGATCAAATCCATGATATGGTGATGGATGACAGAAGAGTTAAGGTGCGTGAGATTGCTAGTGCTGTGGGCATCTCGACTGAACGGGTACATAATATTTTGCATAAACATTTGGACATGAGAAAGCTATCCGCAAGATGGGTGCCGCGATTGCTCACGCTTGACCAAAAAACGGAATCGTGTGAAGTGTTGCAAGGATGGTTTGCAGCTGTTCCAGAAGAATCCGGAGGACTTTAAGCGTCGTTTCGTCACTGTGGATGAAAACATGGATACATTACTATACTCCTGAGACCAAACAAATAACAATCTAAACAATGGGTTACCAAGGGGGAATCTGCACCAAAAAAAGGCGAAGACCGTTCCTTCGGCCGGAAAGGTTATGGCGACTGTCTTTTTGGGATTCGCAAGGGATAATCCTCATCGACTATCTGGAAAAGGGTTATTAAAACAATTACAGGTGAATATTATTCATGGTTATTGGACCGTTTGAAAACCGAGCTGCAAGAAAAAACGCCCGCGATTGGCCCACAAGAAAGTCCTTTTCCATCACGACAAACGCACCAGCACACACCTCAGCAGTTGTGGTCGCAAAATTAATGGAAAATAGGATTCCAACTCGTTTCACATCCCCCCTATTCTCCAGACTTGGCTCCCTCGGACTACTATTTGTTCCCCAATTTGAAGAAATGGCTGGCGGGACAAAGATTTTATTCAAACGAGGAGGTGATTGCAGACACTAATGGATATTTTGCAGACTTGGACAAATCTATTATTCGGAAGGGATCAACAAACTAGAACATCTTTGGATGAAGTGTATAAGCCTAAAAGGAGACTATGTCGAAAAATAAAAAAGGTTTATCCCAAACACATAAGTAGTTTTTATTTTTGCACGGACTTTTCAAACCAGCCTCGTATATCATAAAGGTATACAATTATGAGTACAACATGAGTTTACCCAAATATACAGATAGATTCTAATCTTGTCTTGTTTTTAAAATCACCAGAAACATTGATGATAGGACTTAGATTTTCTCTATTTAAACAGACTTCAGAAAACTTTCGATAAACTTTTTAGTAATTACAGCTGAGGTAGGTGTAGGTGGTACTCTCCTACACTAGTCTTACTTGGTGGTGGATGTAGAACAACTGGTTGGGGTTATTGGTCTTAGATGAAGCGATGTTATTTATACAGCAGGGCAGTTATCGATGAACACTGCTAAGTATGATTTATACAAATAATATGTAAACATGTTTCCCACATACTAATTTTATTTTTACGTGAATCAATTCTGCAAGAAAACATCCAATGTCAATGATTGTGATGATCTGTAATTTAATCCATCGGAGTTTGTATCCACCGTAAATAAAATAGTTTAATTCTTAATCTAAATAAAGTATTTTTTAATCAGAATTCTCACGTAATCATGTTAAATAATAAATAATTATAATATTGGTGGGTGTGAGAGAGTCAGTCAAAAGCCCTTGGGTTTCCTTTTGATACAAAATTATTATTCAGCGTTCACATAAATAATACTTTATTGGTTTATTTATAATTTCTTTTTGATGACGCGTTTCGCTGTCGATGCAGCTTCGTTCGATCTACATTTAACACTCATGTTTAGTTTATTTGAACAACAATGAATATCCTGAATGTTTACAATTTTATATTATTTATTTATTATATTATTACACCTACTTAAATTAAATTATATTGTGATATACTGGGAAACCCACACAGAAATGATATTAAGAAAGTACTAGATTTAAATAATTCAATAATGTAGCATTATTTAAATCTGTCTGGTCGAATATTTAACACGTAGGCTGAAAAGTTTTTGATTTGACACATAGATGTCGCCCTTTTTAAAAAATCCATATGATTTTTAGGAAGTACCAATCTTCAACGATACATACGACAAAATTTCATGACATTTCGACGATTAGTTTACAAGTTATAGTCGTTTTGACGATGCTACTTCTGATATTTTTAAAACAATTGAAAAAATCGAATTTCGTGTATTGATTAAACATTGTTTTTTGATGGGAAAAATACCGTTTAAGCAAAGCAATGACTTGATAAGACGTATGGGTCATATTTTGCATCAACATTTGGGTATGAAAAAGCTTTGTTCGAAATGGGTACTGCGTTCGCTCACAGGGGACCAAAAACAACGTGTTGATGATTCTGAGTGTGCTTTGGACCTATTTAAGCCCAACAAAAAGAATTTTTTTCATACGATATGTGACAATGGATGAAACATGGATCTACCAATACATACCGGAATCAAATCGGCAGTCAGCTGAGTGGACAGCAGTCGGTGAAAGCCGCCTGAAGAGACCAACAGTCGGCTGGGAAAATTTTGGTCTCTGTATTTTGGGATGTACATGGAATAATTTTCATCGATTATGCTGAGAAGGGAAAAAAAGCCATTAATAGCGAATAATATATAAAGTTATCGGTGAGTTTGCAGAAATCGCAAAGAAACGGCCCTAAATGAATAGAAAAAGTTCTGTTTCATCAAGACAATGCACTGTGTCTCAAGTCAATGGTTACGATGGCAAAATTGCATGAATTGAAGTTCGAATTGCTTCCGCCTCCACTGTTTTCTCTAGATTTGGGCCCCAGAGATTTGGCTCCAAAGAAGAAGTTATCGCCGAAACTGACGCCTATTTTGAAGGCAAAGACAAATCCTTCTACAAGAAAGGTATAGAAATGTTAGAAAAGCCTTGGGCTGATTGTATCACTCTTGAAGGAGACTTTATTGATGAATAAAATCGAATTTTGCAAAAAAAAATGTGTTTTAAGTTGCTAGACCAAAAATTTTTCAGCCTACGAGCTATACAAAGAATTATAGAACACGAATAAAGTTTCATCCATAAAAAAAATCTAATTCAACATATGTAATTTTTTTCACTGAGAATCATACGTTTAATAAGAATTTCAAAAATTTTACATATCCAATAAAAAGGTTTAAAACTAAACCTTTTAGAAACTGTGCAAATAAATCAATTAACGACTACAGGTAATCTTCTTAACGACCAAATAGATTTAAATAATTCACCATTATTGAATTTATTTTCTTAATGCCATTTCTGTGTGGGTTTCCCAATATATATCAACATATTTTAAATAGGTATAATAGTACAATAAATAAATAATATAAATTGCAAACTTCTTCTTCTTCCAGCCCCATGTGCACACAGCACCTTGGGGTCATGTCCCATTCTCTTCTATAATATTAAGAACTCATTTTCCTGTGCATGCCGGAATTGTAAACATTAAAGATATTTAATGTTGTTCAAATTAATTAAACTTAACAGTGCTAAATGTAGATCCGATGAAGCTGCATCGAGAGCGAAACGCGTCATTAAAAAATTTATAAATAAGTGTGGAAATTGACTAAAAACACTCTTTTATTATATATTCATAAATAATACTGTGAATAGTGTTGGGAATGTGGAATCCTTGGTACACCAAACACTTTATTTTTGCACTAGACGCGCGTCTCGCTAACCATGTTAGCTTCATCAGGAGCGATCACTGACTGTCGACGATTCAATCATCGCTCCTGATGAAGCTAACATGGTTAGCGAAACGCGCATCGAGCACAAAAATAAAGTGTTTAGTGTACTGGTGATATATACTGAGTACTGCTGAGAGAACGCTAGGATTTGTTATATGACAATGTAAAAATTTTAAGCACATAAATACGTAAAATGACATTTTATTATCCCGATGTATTTAGCCGCCTTTTTTAATAGGATGAATTGAAACGCCAATGTCATTGTTTTAATCCAAAATATTGCGTAAATATGCTTCTCCGAAGGTTGTGCCTTATGTGGGCGAGTAAAGCGGACGAAGCAAGTTACATAACTAAGACTGGAATTGCCGAACGCCTGGTAGGTCAAAGTCGCAAGTTCCTGAGGCAAATTTCATATCTTCAAGCTCCAGAGGTAATCTCCATAACTCCTACTATTAAAACTATTTACTCCGTGTAGCAGCTGCAAATAGTCTGTAAATTTGCAAATTGTTGAGTGGTGCTACAATGTCACTTAATTTTTGTGTAAAAAAAGCTATATTTTTTTTGAACAAGATTATTAGTAAAAAATTTTATTCACAGATCCCAGGCAAGTCACTTAACAATTTGCAAATTTGCAAACCATTTGCTTAAGACCAATGTACTCGTAGTTATTTTCTTTCACGCTTTTCGTCAGAGTGGTTCCAACACATATTTCTTTCGTTGTTAATATACTCTAGTCTGAATATTTGTAACAATCTTCTTCCATTGCCAGGCTTCATATCTACAGAGGTCTACACTTTTTATTTTCTTTCGAAATAGTTTTCGACTAAAAGCAGTGCATTTGTGTACAGTTATATATTGTTTTGCTCTGTTTGCTATCGTCGTTTGTGATTTTGGTTGCATTCCTATTCCGGAGAATGTTAAACTTCGATGTTTTAATTCCCCCCTCAAATATCCTGTAAAATGGTTAAGAGGAAAAGTTGCATCCTTACTTCAACCCTCTTTGTAGCTCTGAAGTGGTCAGAGTATCTGTTTCGTAGTTTTATTCCTGGCCTGATATTAAAGTATAAATATGGGATGATTCTTATTAATTCATTATTATTTTTCAAGCATTTATCATAATACAATAAGAGATATGATATCATAGGCGTTTTTTCGATTTAAAAAAAATAAGTATGTATTTGCTGCACCCTTCTGTTCGTTTATTTGTGTTACTGTAAAGCTATGCTCTTATATAATTTAGCGTCTTGAATCTTGAATAAGGATATTCACGACCCCTGTTTTAAAATCATTAAAAAAAATCAAAAAATGTATAGAGAATTAGTTCCATCTTGAGTTTGATGTAATCTATAGTGCTTGAGACATTTTAACAAGATGTTATGCAGTTTCGCGTTTTGTACTCTTAGTAAGAGTAAGCAACCCTTATTGGAAAATCTTGAATAATTTTAAAATAAGAGAGGGTGACTCCCTTATCAAGACTTCAAGACGCTATGTTGTATAACTACCAGCTAACGTATCTAAGAAAGTGTACTATGTATCGGTCGGCGAAAATCTCTGTGCATATTTTTTAATTTTTTATTTCATATTTAACCTTTGCTTTATGAGTGTTACACCCTACTAAGGGTCAACAAAAAATTCCTAACTAAATTTCTCAAATCACAACGCTTCTGCGTGTAAAATTTTCGTCAAAGAGTGATTTATTATGTGTAGCCTCTATAAAATGGAGACTCATCGAGACTTCGTTGCTAGCTTCATATTTATGTAGATGGATTTCCAAATTAGTCTTGGAAATGTCTAGGTGGAAAAAAAATTAATTGAATTTGGATTTAGTGACAGTATTACAACAAAATGTATAAAAAAAATAATTAAAAAAAAAACAAGGTACGGTTGTACGGGTATACCAACAAATAATTTAATTCAATAAGTTTTATGTTATTTTATACGACATAGTAGTCTCAGAAAATTAAAAATAAAACAAGGATTTTAAACGGCGTGTTGTTAATATCTGATCATTGAATTATTAGTTCGAGAAAGCAACAAAGTAACTAATTAGTAATAAATTATCTCCCCCTCTTGACTTAAGGGGTACATACATCTCGAATTTCCCAAAAATTAGATTTGTTTTTTTTTTACAGATATTTATTCTCTATACTTCTAGGAATTATTAAAAAAAAAGTTAAGAAACTTTTATTCCAACACAAAGTTATAGCATTAAATATGACCTGGCGTCGGATTTGGACCACTACCTGTTTTCAGACACTGTCTGCAATATTACTCAGTAATTTTTAATATTTTTAACTTTTTTTTTAAAATCTTAGTAATTACTGAGGAGAGGTTTTTTTAATTTCTCTAATAGACATTTTTTATAAACAATTAAACATAATTTTTTTTTTTCGAAAATTGCAGAGTTTGAAACACCGCAAATTTTTTATTTTTCATAAAAACCCCTCGATAATTTTTAATTATGCAGATTGGATTATTTTTTTGTGAAGTTATCCTACAGACAAGGAGGCGCCATAATTTCATCATTTAACCCAATAAATATAATGTCAATATTTAAAACATAGTTTAAAAAAAAAAAAATTATAATTTAAAGTAAAATAAAAAATATATAATTGACATTCTTTTGTATTATTCACGTAATAAACTTTAAAATATTTTTTTAAAATATACATACTTTTTGCAGAGCCCAGGGGTATGTAATCCCTTAATGTTATAAGAGATATCTCATTTTTTCTCTCTCGTTAGAAACACTTTGGATATGTCACAAGAAAATTGTTTACAATTTCGATATCAGTCTTGAAATTATTATTAGAACAACTTTTCTCAAATTCTGGTTTCATTTTACCCAAATGTGAAAGGTAAACTGTAACGTCAACGTCAGCTGTTAAGGGGCAATCACTTGAAAGACGTGAAAACGCACATCCTGAAAAATCTTATTAAATATTATTTTTTTCTTGGTAAGTGTATGATTTATTATGATTATAATTTGTAATTAGAATAATTTATCTCAGTTACGAAAATTTACAATTATTGAACACAATTGTGTATTTGACAACACATATCTTGTTAAGAGTTTTTTGTCTTCTTCGGTCCAATGGCAGCCATTGATCTGATGTCAGATGTGGGTTGGTTTGGCGGTAAAATTCAGCTTAACCTTTTTTTTATTTTTCAAAAATATTCCATTTATATATATATATATATATATATATATATATATATATATATATATATATATATAATATATAAATATTTATATATATATATATATATTATATATATATATATATATATATATATATATATATATAAATATTTATATATATATATATATATATATATATATATATATATATATATATATATATGTATATATATATATATTATATATATATATATATATATATATATATATATATATAGGCTGAAAAGTTTTTGGTCCTTAAAACACATTTTTTTTTGCAAATTCTTCAAGAGCGATATAATCGGTTTAACGCTTTTTTAAACATTTTTATACATTTCTTGTAGAAGGATTTGTCTTTGCCTTCAAAATAGGTCTCAGTTTCGGCGATAACTTCTTCATTGGAGCCAAATCTCTTTCCCGCGAGCATTTTTTTGAGGTTTGCGAATAGATAATAGTCCCTGGGGGCCAAATCTGGAGAATATGGTGAATGAGCAGTGAAGCAATTTCGAACTTCAATTCATTATTCCATGCGCATCCCAAAATCCAGAAGCCAGAACCTTCCCAGTCAACCGTTGTGTCGCTTCGGGGCAGCTTTCACCGGCTGATGTCCACTCAGCTGACTGCCGATTTGATTCCGATGCGTAGTGATGTATCCATGTTTCATACATTGTCACATATTGCATGGAAAAATTCTTTTTATTGCGCTTTAAAACAGGTCCAAGCAGCGCTCAGAATCATCAACAGGTTGTTTTTGATGCACTGTGAGCAAATGCTGTACCCATTTCGAACAAAGCTTTCTCATACCCAAATGTTCAAGCAAAATATGACCAACACATTCTTTTGATATCTTTAAGGTGTTAGCTATCTTAGACAACTTCACTTTAGAGTCATCCAAAACAATTTTATGGATTTTTTTGACGTTTTTCGGAGTTAACCACCTCATTTGGGCATCCAGAGCGTTCAGTATCATTTGTATCTGTATGACCGCGTTTAAATTCAGTATACCAGTAAATGATAAATGATTTTCCAGGAGCAAAGTATTTTTTCCCATCAAAAAACAGTGTTAATCAGCATACGAAATTCAATTTTTTCCATTGTTTTGAAAATATCAAAAGTAGCATCACTAAAACCATTGTAACTTGTGAATCAATCGTTGAAATGTCAAGAAAGCAGATTTTGATACGTATTGTTTGAAGAGTGGTACTTCCTTAAACTTAAAAATTATATGTGTTATATATATATATATATATATATTATATATATATATATATATATATACATATACTATATATACATATATATATATATATATATATATATATATATATATATATATATATATATATATATATATATATATATATACGGAACTTGGACATGATTTCAACTTTAATGAAACAAAGATTTTAAACAGGGACATTAATATTGGAAATGATCAAAATTAAAAAAAAAATGAGAAATTTACAGTCAATGATAAAAGTGATATAAAAGGAATTAGCCATATTTATACAAATTTAATAAGGTAATATTTTAAAGTGTATACTCGTCCTTAATATATTAACAAAAAGACTACCTGCTTTAGAGCAGGAAGATCCATAATAGACCATCTCTTCTCACTGACACAAATCCTAGAAAAGAAAACCGCATTTGATCCATGTCTTGTTTGTTGATTTAAAAAAGGCCTACGACAGCGTGCCCCTAATGAGATTGTGGGAAATACTTACAACAGAGTAATGTAAGCACCGAAATAATTAAAGCCGTAAAATCCTTATACCAAGACGCAAAAAAAGTAGTATGAAAACCAAATATGGTATAACAACAGGGTTCCAGGTTACAAACGGTATCAAACAGGGCTGCTATATATCCCCAACGCTATTAAAATCTATTTGGAGAATGCACTGAAGAACTGGAAAAGGAAATGCAGCAGTATGGGATTACCACTGGATGACGATACTACATTGTACACGCGGTCATTGGCAGACGACCAGGTAGTGGTCGCTTAGGACATCGATGATATGGAATACATGACACGAAAACTTATGGAGGAATATGAAAAATGGGGCCTAGAAGTCAATATTAAAAAGACCGAGTACATGTGCGTCGGAGGACAACTGCAGGACTTGAAACTGGCCACAGAACACACCAACAAACACTGTGCCAGTTTATAAGTATTTGGGAACGAGAATATCCTAGGGACGGAACACTGGAAGAAGCAATATTCGAGAGGAATATCCAAGGAAGAAAAGCGATTGCAATGCTTAATAGTATACTATAGGACAAAAACATAAACCATTGAAAATAAGAAGAGAATTTACAACTCAATAGTGAAAAGTATAATAACTTACAGCTCCCAGGTGTGGCCACTGAAGGAAAGAACAGAAAAAATACTAAAAGCTACAGAAATGGATTTCTGGAGACGAGCGGCCAGAAAATCCAGAAAAGACCGCATACCAAATGACACTATAAGACGAGCTTTAGAAATAAAGCACGATATAGTGGACGAAATCAGAACCCAACAGTTGGTATGGTACGGACATGTACAGAGAATGTCACAAGACTGACTACCTAAAAGATTTTAAATTGGAACCCTCATGGAAAAAGAAAGCGAGAAAAGACCACGCCAAAGCTGGAGAGCAGGAATCAACAAGGAAGTACTAGAGAGAGATCTGGAGGAAGAGGGATGGAGAAACCGGGAGGAGTGAAATTAGGCATCGGAAGACGGAAGACGTTATTAAAACCGATTGATATATATATATATATATATATATATATATATATATATATATATATATATATATAATCTACATCGATAGGAATGCCACTATGACTTGTCAGTAGTAAACAAAATAAGTGAGATTTAAGGTAGGTCCCATGTGATTTTAATTTTTAAAAATAGAACTAAGAATTTATGTAAAAAGTTTATGGTTGTGTGTGTTAAATAATTTGTGTTTGTACTAGTGTACCTAAATGTAATTTATTTTTATAATTTGTATATTTTGTAGAAATAAAGAAAAATTGAAAATGCCCTAAACCAAAGGGCGAAACGTCAATTTAAGTTTAATTTTAAATACTAAATATTCATATAAAACTAACTCAAAGATTGAAAATAAATATATATATATATATATATATATGTAGTAGTGGTTTTTCGGGTATCCCGTGTTAGCTTGAAGTCCCCTGATGGACGGTTTCGCTGACGTTTCGATGGAATCTCATCCATCTTTTTCAAAGCGTTGATCACTGGTCGGTGTCTTGGCGTTGAAACGTCAGCGAAACCGTCCCATCAGGGGACTTCAAGCTAACACGGGATACCCGAAAAACCACTACTACATTTCACACCCGTGAGAACATTCGTCAAAACATATATATATATATATATATATATATATATATATATATATATATATATATATATATATATATATATATATATATATATATATATACATTTCGCCAAAATCTCATTTGGTATTTTCAAGTGCTCTTGGTGCTGCTGCTGCTCGATACTGTGCTGCCTCTAGAAGCTAACTGAGAAACTATTCTCCACTACGTGTCCTTGTCTGTGGAAAAACAGACGACGGGATCGAGAAAAAACAGGATCTCAACCAAAGTGGAGTCGTATTACCGTATCTGAAAGGATTTACAGATAGGACTGGAAGAGTCCCTAAGAAAATACAACATAGACTCAGCATAAAACCACAAAACACTCTGGCATCCTGGGTAACCCTAAGGACAAGAGAAAACTAGAAGATCATAGAGTTTACAGCATCCCATGCGGAGACTGCCACAAATCGTACATAGGGCAAACAAAACAGAAGAATCTCCATCCGGACCAAGAACATAAAATAAGTATCAGAAACAAACAAACAACTTCAGCTCTTTTTCAGCACCATTATGATACTGGTCACAACGTCAATTTTGAGGGATCTAAACAAATAGCCTCGATTTCACATTATAAAACACTCATGGTCAGAGAAGCCCCAGAAATCGAAAAGAGTGGACGGCTAAATAAGCGGGATGATGCACTGAATATTTCCACTACATGGAGGGTCTACTAGCTAAAGTAAGGAATAATCAAAATATCGAAAAGGCAGCAGTCAGCATAACGCCAGAATCCATAATTACCACTGATACGGGCAACCAACCGGCAAACACCGATGCTCGAACGAATACTTCCGATCCCCACCTACAATCTACGTAGACGCCGCCCTATAAAAGACGGCGACCGCAATTCGGTTTCTCAGTTAGCTTCGAGCGGTAGCAGCAGCAAGATCGCATTACCGAGCAGCAACAGCAAGAGCACTTGAAAATGCCAAATGAGATTTTTAGCGAAAACTCGTGCAACTTCATTGTTAGTCGAACGGATTGAGACCCGGAATTTTAAAGTATTAGATTCCACCATCCGTGAAAACCTCTATTGTATCATATACATATATATATATATATATAATATATATATATATATATATATATATATATATATATATATATAGTACAGAACAATTTTGGCAGTTTTAGGTAATACGTTTTTATTGTTCACCTTTCTTCCGCATTTTTACTGAACTTTGGATATTAAAAACGGCAGAAGGAAGTACAATAAAGAAAGACACATCTGAGTTGACAATTCTTGAGACTATACTATGTGAAATTCGTGGAGTGAAGATCCCTAAAGTTATTTCCTGTAATCGTATGCGAAACACCGAAAAGTTACTGCAATTTAACATAGTTCAATGTAAAAAAACATGAATTTTCGTCGATAAATATAAATGCTATTCAAAATTAACATGTAACTATTTCTGATAAATGCTGATACCTTCTCGAATAATGTAATTCAACAGTTAACCAATTTTATCAATAACACAAGTACAGTTGCCATATTTAAAGCTATATTTTGTATTCATACTGGCAGTATATTAGGTTTAATCGACGTTCGGATGATAATTATAGGCTACTAATTAGTGGTGGCAGGTGCACCGTATAGTGACCATAGGGGTTTGTAAAATTCCCCATACCAATTACATTACCGTTCGTTGTATACTGACTATTGCTGATACTCAAATGTTCATGTATAAATTACGTGTATGGAGTGCATATCGGGGCTTATTTAGTAATATTTGTTAATAGGCAGCTTTTTGAAAATCATTGAATCAATATATCTCGTAAAAAATATATTAGTAACTAGTAGTCCCCCTGAAATTGTAAGTTTATATGAAACTAGCATGTACCCGTAACTAACACTTTAAAATACTGCTACATAAAAAAGTATGTATCAAAATTTATTGATTTTGATTAGTGATATTTAAAAAAAAAAAGATAGAAATAGACTTATTATTAATTTTCTCCAACATTGTCTTTTTTCAATTGGAATCAATTATATCTTAAATTATCTATTACGAGAGTGGTTGAAAAGTCTACTAGTGATATCCCAAATCACGAACATTTGCTGACGACACCGCAGTTATAGCTCTTGGAAAAGATCACGGAGAGGGTACAATAAAACTTCAAACCTCTTTAAACAAAATCAACAACTGGACCAAAATTTGGCGCATTAAGCTAAATGAAAATAAGTCTGTACACGTAAACTTTACCAACAAGCAGAAACAATATTTTCCAGTCAGAATAAACGATAGCCAGATTCCTTATGCAGACTCAGTTAAGTATCTGGTGTAAATCTGGATGCTAGACTTCGCTGGAAAGTCCATGTTAAAAAGAAAGGAGAAGAACTAGACCTTAAATTCAAAAAAATGTATTGGCTACTTGGACGGAACTCCCAGTTGTCGATATATAACAAACTGCTTCTCTATAAGCAAATATTAAAACCAATTTGGACTTATATGGCATTCCACTGTGGGGTTGTGCCAGTAAAAACAATATTCAAGTTATTCAGCGTTTTCAAAACAAAGTGCTACGAAACATCGTTGATGCACCTTGGTATTGCCGAAACAGAGACATCCATAGGGACCACTCCAAATGGATACTGTCGACCAGACCATCAGTAAATTTGCTAGTAGCCACGAATAAAGGCATGAAACGTTGAAGCCATCCAGCTCCTGGACAACACAGAACAGCGAAGAAGACTCAAGAGGATTAAGCCCTGTGAGCTAGTGAAGTGACAGTGAAAAGCAGAGTACGGTGCGGGATAAGTGCTACACACTAACACTAGTGTAGCAAAAAATTTATCAGAACACAAGGAAACAATTCAAAATTTGCACCTAATCCTGCCATAAATATTGTTATTAATGAAATATCATGAGTGAGACCCAAGTTTTTAAGAATTGTACGTAGTAATATAGGTTAGAATAAAATTGCTCATTGGTCCCTATGAGACCAGATTGTAATAGACCTAAGGAGACTTGTAATAAGTATTCTTATTAAAAAAAAAAATTAACCGTTTTCTTTACATTTGTTTATTGATCAAATAACAATTGACATTTTGAAAAAAAAACTGTGCGATTTTTTTTTTTCAATAAAGGTCTCGCGGTTCTCTACCAGATGTGATAAAAAATTTTCAAACGCATTTGTTTTAATTTGATTAATAAACACTTGTAAAAAAAAAGCAAGTTAAAATGACTCCACAAACAAATTTTTTTAATGGCTTTGGAAAGCTAACGTCGAGCCCTAAATTTTGAAAAAAAAGATCCATTTTGGACTAAATAGTATAAAATATCGGGCAATTCAAATTTTAAATAACAAATTTAATTGTGCCCACTGAGCTCAATATTTTGAACCAAAATTTTCAGGCTATTATTGCTGCAACAAAAAGGCATATTTTCTGAAAGTTTCAAGCCGATCGGTTCATTTAGTCGGTCTGTACAATAAAATGAAAAAAAAAAACATTTTGTCGGTTTTTTTTCAGTTTGGCAGGTTATGTACATATTCGAGCGACTTAAAACTAAACGACTATGTGTTGGAAATTTCATTACGAAAAATTTGGATTTTTTTTCTCGATCCGACATACGAGGCTGGTTTGAAAAGTCCGTGCAAAGTCCGAGAGATGGCACCTCCGGCGCGTATCGAGGTCAGGTTTAGTTAGTAGCATCTCTTGAATGAACGCACACCAAGTTTCAGCCATATTGGTCTATTTCTTTGTGTTTGGCATTCGTGTGAATCAAGGAAGTCGAGTGATTTTCAAGAAATGGACGAAAAAGAATTTCGTGTGGTGATTACACATTACTTTATGAAAGGCAAAACGCCTCAGGAGACTAAAGAGAAGCTTGATAAACATTATGGTGACTCTGCACCTTCGATTAGAAACAGTTTATAAGTGGTTTCAAAATTTTCGGACTGGCCATATGGGCACAAGTGACGCTGAACGTTCTGGACGGCTTGTGGAGGTTACGACTCCAGAAATCATTGATCAAATCCATGATATGGTGATGGATGACAGAAGAGTTAAGGTGCGTGAGATTGCTAGTGCTGTGGGCATCTCGACTGAACGGGTACATAATATTTTGCATAAACATTTGGACATGAGAAAGCTATCCGCAAGATGGGTGCCGCGATTGCTCACGCTTGACCAAAAACGGAATCGTGTGAAGTGTTGCAAAGATGGTTTGCAGCTGTTTCCAGAAGAATCCGGAGGACTTTAAGCGTCGTTTCGTCACTGTGGATGAAACATGGATACATTACTATACTCCTGAGACCAAACAACAATCTAAACAATGGGTTACCAAGGGAGAATCGGCACCAAAAAAGGCGAAGACCGTTCCTTCGGCCGGAAAGGTTATGGCGACTGTCTTTTGGGATTCGCAAGGGATAATCCCCATCGACTATCTGGAAAAGGGTAAAACTATTACAGGT
Organism: Pachyrhynchus sulphureomaculatus; assembly: GCA_019049505.1. Taxonomy (NCBI): domain Eukaryota; kingdom Metazoa; phylum Arthropoda; class Insecta; order Coleoptera; family Curculionidae; genus Pachyrhynchus; species Pachyrhynchus sulphureomaculatus. The sequence goes on from CM032455.1 coordinate 139,980,868, forward strand.
GAATATTATTCATCGTTATTGGACCGTTTGAAAACCGAGCTGCAAGAAAAAAACGCCCGCGATTGGCCCACAAGAAAGTCCTTTTCCATCACGACAAACGCACCAGCACACACCTCAGCAGTTGTGGTCGCAAAATTAATGGAAATAGGATTCCAACTCGTTTCACATCCCCCCTATTCTCCAGACTTGGCTTCCTCGGACTACTATTTGTTCCCCAATTTGAAGAAATGGCTGGCGGGACAAAGATTTTATTCAAACGAGGAGGTGATTGCAGACACTAATGGATATTTTGCAGACTTGGACAATCCTATTAATTGGAAGGGATCAACAAACTAGAATATCGTTGGACGAAGTGTATAAGCCTAAAAGGGAGACTATGTCGAAAAATAAAAAGGTTTACCCCAAACACATAAGTAGTTTTTATTTTTGCACGGACTTTTCAAACCAGCCTCGTATATAACCAGAGGTATTCGCATTTTAAGAAATTGTTTATGAACAAAAGAGCACCAGTTTTTCAACGAGCTCCAAAACGCCTGGTTATACCCTAGAGAAAATAAAATCATAATATTGCTGTATCGAAACTGTGCAATTTCAAATGCTTTTTTTACTACATTATAAGGTAAATAACATTTTTTACAAAAACACAAAAAACCCCAAAAATATATTTTAAAATACGATGCTTTATATTTAATAATAAAATAATTAAATAAAATGAAAAATATATATGATCTAATACAATTTAGGCTTAATAAAGTAGTTTCTATGCAGAAATTATGTTACGAATACATTTCTTAGGGATATTATTGAAAATTAGTAGTAAAAATCATTATTTTTAATAAAAAAAGATATTCATAATACATAGTTAAAAATTACTATAATTGAATTTGTTCAGTTTCATCTCATTCTTCACTTCCTTTATTTTCATAAAGGGAGAAGCATTTAAACGACTATCATCATGGTATTGTCAACAAGTTACAGTGCAATATTAACTGCTTTTTTTTCGACATCCGCAGACAGATCCACATCTTGTTTTACAGTTACAAAACAACATGTTCAGTAAATTGTCTGGAGCTCGGGATTGATTCATCGTTATTGCCACAAATATATTAGAAACATACTTCCACCCCCAATTTTCAATGGAAATATCATTACGTAACCATATTTACACTTGTCGGTATGCTCTTTTTATGTGCTTAAATGCTGCATCAGATGTAGGCAATAAAGATGGAAATAGAACACTGGTCATTTTGGTGTGACTTTCACAAAAGAATTGAATCTCAAGATACTGAAATCTCTGATTTTTTGGTGGCATTGTATAAAGCCAGAATGTATGCTGCTCCAACTTGAAAAACGTTGCATTTTTCAAAATTTTTTAGCAAACTTATTTTACCTTTATTAAAAAAAGCAGACATCATCTCATAACCTGTGAAACCGTGTAAAAGAAGAATATGCTTTTGCATTTCGGTAATGATTTCTTCAAAGTTTTTGAATGAAAAAAATTTCTGAGCAACTTTCCTCGAGGTGGCTTTTGAAAATAAATTTCACGGTCTTTTAGAGTTAGTGCAGTTACTAGAATCAATAAGTTACTGTCTGTAGAAACTATAGCACCATTCTCGCTGTAAAGTAATTGCTGTTTCAACAATCAATCTATCTGCATCACTTTCTTCCGGACACGTAAAAATATCATTGTCATATAATTTCTTTTTTAACATTTCTATAAGCCATAATTATTCCATTACCATTTACATCGGTGTAATAACATACCACCATCGATTGCGTAATATAAATTTTCTACATCATGAATAGTTATAGAGACTAAGAAAAATAGTTCGAATAACGGTGATATTTTGTCTTTCTAATTTGATCATTTTCAAAGAGGGCGAGAGGATATTGCTGGTATGATGCCCGCAAGTTTTTGAAATATTCAAATTCCGTCTTTTAAGAAAAATTCTATTCTGTAAAATAAAAATGAATTTTGCCGATTGAAAGGAAGATGAAAACGAAAAAAGTTATTAAAATAGATATACAAAAAGGCAAAAAAATATATTTTGACTTCAACACTTTTTGCACGTTATTCATTTTTAAATATCTCATTGTTGAATTTATATTTCTCAACTACTAGAGGTATTGTCCAGGGCGAAATAATGTTCATCTCTGCACACCTTCAGCTTCGCGAGATTGATGTCAACAATCATGCACCTTATATTTCAGTAAATCCCCAGTAATTTGAAGAGATTGAAAATAATTTATAATTATAATTTTAAGATGAGATCGTCTTCCTTCTGAGCCTGACCAGTTCTTGCTCCATTTTATCATTAGTTAAATCTAATATAATGGTTTTTCATATAACTGATGACCTCTTGTGCCTATATACTACTTACATAAAAAAAATTAAATCCATGCACTGATTTATTTAAACTCATTCGTGCTGGAGAATTACTACTTTTGCATGCTCAGACTGAGTTTTGAAAGTTTAGTTAGCGAATTTTAGCTGATATAATAACTTAACTTTAGAAAACTTAATAGAACTAAAGAATTATGAATAAATTACCTTTGGGAAATCTAAAAAAAAAAACTAACTTCTTTGGAGATACCACATACATTTTTACAAGCACTAATCGCACAACAAAAACTTCCTCTTGACATCTTTTTTATAATTATTTTCAATTTTAACGTCAAACGAGTCATTTACTTTTTCGAAAATTGTCATTAATGAACTTCAAAGCACGTGATAAAAGGATTCTGCTTGAAATCCAGATATAAACACAACCAGCGATCGCGCTCGCAGCCATGTTGTTGGTATGATAGGGGACGCATGTGTGATAAAAAAACAGAACCTAAAAATTTGCTTCAGCGTCGCTACTGTGTTTTATTTTTCTGTGGTTATGCTATCAAAACTTCGAACAAAATTATGTTCTTAAAATTGAACAGTTGCAATTGCTAAAAAATATAAATGAAATGAAAAAAATTGTAAACTTTTTAGTATTTTGCCTAAAAAACATAATTCAAGAAGTCTTACACTAATTCATTTAAATTAATTGGGTTTCGAGGTTTAAATCCTTAAGGCAACTGCACTAATAAGAATGGCTTGCGTTTTACTTTACTGTTTGCTACTTGTTCTTATTCCATCCTTTGAAAACGTTTTTGAGTGATACAGTTTAAAACCACATACTTTATCAGTTTTATTGCTTACGCAACAATATTTGAAAATAAATTAATAAACACATTTTTAAAAATTTTAAAATTTCTCGCGTTCTTAAAATGTATATTAATAGCAGGAGACATTTTCCAGGTAAAATTGAATCCCGTATGATATTATGTAATAATTCAGGAACACATTTCTTGTTTCACTTAAACAAACAACACACGGATTAAAGTCTCACATTACTAGTTTAAGTTTTCCCAAGGAAACTACTACCGAACATAAACATCAATATAAGGAATTAAAGTTTTAAGTAGGGTAAGGAATACGGAAGGTGGTGGAGGTTGGGGGAGAAATAACAACATAACACGTATGTGTTAATCAGAATTAGGAAGGGTTTACGCTGTATGACAGCACCCTAGGGAAAGCAGATTCACTTTGCTTACGTTTTATAGCAGCTGCCATAACTAATAAAGTTTATAACTTTTTATTTTAATTGAGCCAAAAGTAAGACGGTAAGTACTCAAATAAATTTTCTTAGATATACTACCAAAAATAAGGTGTGAAGTAGGGTTATGGAATTAGATTTACTTAACTAGGCTTCGCAAGTTTTTGTTCAAATTATTGAGGAATCTATGATTAACTAAATAAGTAATGTAATGAAAGACTGATATTGTCAAATTTCCACTTTATTTAGTTTCACTGAAACTGTATGACGTGTTTCGCTATACTATAGCCTTCTTCTGATACAAAATGATATTTGAATATTAGTGTTGTTACATTTATACAAATACCCTAAGGTAGATAGGTAATAAAATTAATACTATATGCTAATGAATATTGCTGGGAAATCCATTCTGAATATTAATTGTATAAATTGAGTAAAGGGGAGTTACCATGGGCCAGACAGATATCTTTTTGTTCGTTTAAGATGATGTCTGAATTTTTAATTCTATTTATTTCTAAATTTTCTAATAGGTTTAATTTTACGCCTTTGTTTCGTATGTGTAGAATTTTTAATTTATTGTCAAAAAGATGATTTGATTCTGTTAAATTATTACTGTACGCTGAGTCAGTTTTGTTTTTTAAATAGCTTCTTTTATGTTCTAAAATCCGAGTTTCGAATGAGCGACCTGTCTGAGCTATGTAACTTTTATGACAAGAACCACAATTCAACTGATACACTCCAGATTTTTTTGATCTATTTTGTTTTCCCTTTGCGTTTTTAATGAATTTTCCTAAGGAGTTCTAAAAGCTATGTTGATATTATATTTGTTTAAGTGGTTTTTAATTTTCTCTGACGTGTTACCAAAATAGGTTAAAACATTATATTTTTTCCCTGTGTTTTCTTTCTTGGGGTATACTAAAGAAATAGCTTTATTTTTTAATTTAACACGTCAGAGAAAATTAAAAACCACTTAAACAAATATAATATCAACATAGCTTTTAGAACAAACAACTCGTTAGGAAAATTCATTAAAACCGCAAAGGGAAAACAAAATAGATCAAAAAAAATCTGGAGTGTATCAGTTTGAATTGTGGTTCTTGTCATAAAAGTTACATAGGTCAGACAGGTCGCTCATTCGAAACTCGGATTTTAGAACATAAAAGAAGCTATTTGAAAAACAAAACTGACTCAGCGTACAATAATCATTTAACAGAATCAAATAATCTTTTTGATGATAAATTTAAAATTCTACACATACAAAACAAAGGCGTAAAATTAAACCTATTAGAAAATTTAGAAATAAATAGAATTAAAAATTCAGACATAATCTTAAACGAACAAAAAGATACCTGTCTGGCCCAAGGGGAGTTCCCTTTACTCAATTTATACAATTAATATGCAGAATAGATTTCCCAGCAATATTCATTAGCATACAGTATTAATTTTATTACCTATCTACCTTAGGGTATTTGTATAAATGTAACAATACTAATATTCAAATATCATTTTGTATCAGAAGAAGCTATAGTATAGCCAAACACGTCAGACAGTTTCAGTGAAATTAAATAAAGTGGAAATTTGACAATATCAGTCTTTCATTACATTCGTTATGAATTTCCATCAAGTAACAGCCACAACAATTCAAAGAAAAAAAAACTAAACAAGTTATTTAACTTTCTTCAGATGCTTGAACAAAAAGAAGTGGCAATGCGCTAAATCAGGGCTATAGGGTGGATATTGTAACCCAATGCATCCAAAACTTTTGGTAATTGCTTCAGCTGTGCGAGCCTGATGGATTCTGCAATTATCGCGCAACAGTAATATTTCGTTTCTCTATGAATTCAGACGTTTTCTTTTAATGGCCTATTTCCAGATTTGGATGGTCCTTCCGTAAACCTCTCTATTAATTGTGAACTTTTTTTTTCCATATATTCATTTAGCAAAATTTCTTTGCATTCCAAAAAAATGGTTGCCGTCAACTACTTTTTGGTAGGTCAAGAGCCCTTTTGAACTCATTGCATCCACTCCTGCTTCGTGGAAGGACCTCAATAGAGGATCCAAATTTCGTTGCCTGTAATAATGAGCAAAAAATCAGTCTTAGCGCTCTCTAGCTTCTTTAGCAAGCACTGGGCTCTCCATTCGTCTATTTGACAGTAGTTAATTCTCAACAAGCTTGATTGTTTCCTCAGATCTTGCATCAACCAATCTTTCTCATTTGGTACAATCCTGAATTAAGGTATACTATCAAAAATAAGAAGGTGAAACGTAGTATTATGGAATTAGATTCATTTAACTACATTTCGTTGGTATCCTTAGCTTCTGGAATCCTTGGAAATGATGAAATTAATTGTCACAAAGCCCATGAAATCGGATTAGAATCTATGGTAAAGATAATTGGTTTGAACTTTAATGAGATAAAGTTAAAACGCGCCGATAAGGTTTTACCGTTTTCAATTGTTAACAAATCTGTAAAGATTAACGATTGTAAAGTGTCCGTAGATCCATTGGTACTCTTCCAAAGAATAACTGTAAGCAAACAGTATGAAAGTAATCTTCAAGGATATCTTCAATATAACCTAAGTCCGTATCCGGAATCTTTATTTGATAATAATGGCATGAGAAAAACCACGAAAGCGACATTATATGACAATATGACACCTGTCGATATCGATCTTGATGAAAATAATGTAACATACATTATCGATGGTGGATTTCTTCTGCATCGCGTCGTATGGAGTAAAGACGATACTTTCTCCATTGTTTTAGATAAATACGTAAAATATTTACAAACACATTATGGCTCAATAATTGTTGTTGTATTTTACGGATACTAGGACTATAGTAAAAACATAAAATCAATGGGACAGCTAAGAAAAACTGCTGCTCTTTTAAAATGAAGTTTGTTTCGACGAAACAATGATTGTACCAATCAGCCAAGAGAAATTTTTGTCAAATCGATATAATAAAAAAAAACTTATTGATATGCTTATTGAGAAATTAGAAACTGTTAATATGACTACAAAACAAGCCAGAGAAGATGCTGATGTTTTTATCATCGAAACAGCTATTGAAGAATCAAAACATTAAAGGACTGCCGTCATCATAGGAGAAGATATAGATTTGCTCGTCATTTTAATTGGACGTACTCAATCACATCAAGAAGAAATTTTCTTAAAAAAAGTTGGCAAAGGCAATGTTAAAACACAAATACACTCCTCAAAAAGTTTCGAGAAATATATTCGTAAGTCTTTGTTCATATTATTGCGGAATTTATAATTAACTAAGCAAATTAGTTGTAAAATATAGATCTATTAAATTTGGTCTTAATTTAAAAGGCAATTTATTTTAGATTTTATTACACTGATAAATTGAATATATTATTTTAATTTCATCCAAGTAAGTAGCGGTGTAAGGTACGCAGCAAACACATCTGAGCTTCACAACACATTAAGGGTAAATACACCCACAAACTTATTCAAAATAGTGGAGGCAAATGCTGAAAAATTTTCATAATTTTTGAAAATTTTTGGATACGTCTTGGAAATCGATTTAATCACTTTGAAACAATGTCAACATAATGTAAACGATTTTTCGCAGCCTGATTTTTACCGCAAGGCCACTATTCTTCTATTTAGTGCGTTATCGGTTCACTATTTCTTAAATATCTCAGCTTCTGTTCATTGTTATGCTATAAAAAAAGTTCATTTTACTCGTCATAAAATTGCCTAAAAAAACTGCGTAGATTGCTTTAAAAAATATTTAGTACAAACCTAAAGAAAGTATTTACTAGGGCAAATTGAAAAATGGTTATCCGTAACTTCCGTTCAATTCGATGTTACGGCTTCAAATTATAAAAAAATATCGCTTTTATATTAACAAAAAAGCTTGCAAATTTTATTAAAAGATATTAAAAATAGTGGTCAAAATTCGCATTTTAGTCTAAATCTTATCGTGGATTTTTCTTGTAGGCAAAAGGTCGTAGGAAGCTTATTTTTTAAATATGCGAAATTTTATTTTTCAATTTTTTCGTTATGAAAAATTCAAATGTTTCGCTTTTGCTCTAGAAAAGGTCTGGATCATTCTATTTATTTCTATTCATTATTTTATTTTAAATATAACATGAAAAAGTGATTTTAAAATAAATACTACCTATTTACCTACCTAAATTATGATTTAGATAACAGAAACTTTTATTGACAAACCATTAATAAATTAATACATTTACTAAAATTACCGCAGATAAAGAAAAAATTGAAAAATAAGTTAGCATTTTCTATATTCTTTATTTTTCCTTCACACCATATTAAAGAGCATAAAATTTCGTATGTTTTTTAAAAAAAAGTTTCCTACGACCTATTGCCTACAATAAAAATCCATAATAGGATTTGAACTAAAACGCGAATTTTGACCAATCCTCTTAATATTTTTTGGTAAAATGTGGCCTACTTTTTCTATAATATATATAAAATGCAACGTCTCTCTGTCTGTCTGTCTGTCCGTTAGTGCGCTTATCACTGGAGAACCACTTATCCGATTTTACGTACTTTTTTTTTTTAAAACATACATATATTCTCTGGCCAGGTTATAGGCTATATTTTATTACGATAGGTAGCATAACGAATGAGCAGTGACGATCATAGTGAATGGAGTCGGAAAAAAGTTTGCCGCTAGCGCGTTCCTTTGCAATACACAACCTAAACCATTAAATATGGAACAATATTATGTAGCAGAGAATATCTATAATCTATAATATATATAAAATGCAATGTCTCTCTGTCTGTCTGTCTGTCCATTAATGCGTTTATCACGCGAAAACCACTTATCCGATTTACGTGTCTTTTTTTAAATTCATACATATATTCTTCGGCCAGGTTATATAATAATAATAATATATATCTATAATACGAGGCATGTTTTTTAAGTAAGTACCGTTTTGGAATTAAAAAAAGACGTGCAAAGATATCGCTATAATTTTATTTTTACATGAAAGCCTGTACCTTAATCTACTTTTCTACATAATTTCCGTGAATATTGAGGCACTTGTCATAACGTGGCACCAGTTTTTGAATACCCTCCTCATAAAATTCTGCCGCCTGACTTGTTAACCACTGTATCACAAATGTTTTGACTTCGTTATCGTCTTGAAGACGCTGACCACCCAGGTGCTTCTTCAAGTGCAGGAACAAATGGTAGTCGCTGGGCGCCAGATCAGGGCTGTATGGAGGATGATCTAGAGTTTCCCATTTAAAAGATTGGATGAGATCTTTGGTCCGATTAGCCACATGTGGACGGGCATTGTCATGCAGCAAAACGATACCCTTACTCAACTTGCCACGTCTTTTGTTCTGGATTGCACGACGCAGATTGTTCAATGTCTCACAATAAGACGCTGCATTGATTGTCTCATTACGAGGCAGAAACTCCACTAGCAATACTCCTTTTCTGTCCCAAAAAACTGTGCACATGATTTTGCGGGCAGAAATTGTTTGCTTAAACTTCACTTTTTTGGGTGATGATGAATGTCGCCATTCCATGGATTGTTGTTTCGATTCTGGTGTGACGTAGGCCACCCATGTTTCGTCACCAGTAACAATTTGGTCTAAAAAATGTTCACCTTCATTGTGGTACCGCTCAAGGAAAGTCAATGCACTGCCTAAACGTTGGGTTTTGTGCAAATCCGTCAACATTTTTGGAACCCAACGTGAACACAATTTCCGGTAATTCAAGTTCTCGGTCACAATGCGATACAAAACACTACGAGAATATTGAGGAAAGCAGTCGCACAATGATGAAATTGTAAAGCGTCTGTTTTCTCTCACCTTTTCGTCCACTTTCTGCACCAAATCTTCATTAACGACCGAAGGACGCCCACTCCGTTCTTCATCATGCACATTTGTGCGGCCATCTTTAAATGCTCTCACCCATTTCCTTACCATTCCATCACTCATAATGTTTTGTCCGTAAACTTCACAGATCTCACGATGAATATCGATCGGTTTTACGCCTTTAGCACTAAGAAATCGTATAACAGCCCGTACTTCACAATCGGCGGGACTCACGATTGTCGGAGGCATCTTAAACACTCAGTAAACAACGTATACAATGAAGAATCAGACTGTAATGGCGTCAGTGCGTAGACATGAGATGTAGGTTACCAGCGCGCATGCGCGGAACGCCGACCGTATCGCTGCGGCGGCGGAATCGCAAAACGGTACTTACTTAAAAAACATGCCTCGTATATATAAAATGCAACGTATCTCCGTCTGTCTGTCTGTCCGTTAGTGTGCTTATCACTGGAGAACCACTTATCCGATTTACGTGCTTTTTTTTTAACACGTACATATGTTCTCTGGCCAGGTTATCTATAATCTTATATCTATAATATATATAAAATGCAACGTCTCTCTGTCTGCCTGTCTGTCTGTCTGTCCGTTAGTGCGCTTATCACTGGAGAACCACTTATCCGATTTACGTGTTTTTTTTTAAAAAATACATATGTTCTCTGGCCAGGTTATCTATCTATAATATATATAAAATGCAACGGCTCTCTATCTGTCTATCTGTCTCTCTGTCCGTTAGTACGATACGTGCTTTTTTTTTAAAACACCAAGTTACAGAATATATTTTATTGCGCTAGGTAACATAAAGAATAAGCAGTGACGATAATAGTGAATCAAGTCGGAAAAAAAAGTTACCGTTAGCGCGTTCTCTTGCAATACACTGCCTAAACTATTAAATATGGAACAATATCATGTTGCAAAGAATATAATGTATATAAAATGCAACCTCTCTCTGTCTGTCTGTCTGTCCGTTAGTGCGCTTATCACTTGAAAACCACTTATTCGATTTACGTGTTTTTATAAATTTATACATATGTTCTCTATAATTCGATATAAGCCTTGGATAACGGGAGATAAGGTGAGATAATGGGAGATAAGTATAAATAATGGGAGATAAGGAGAAATAATGGGAGATGAGCGGAGATAAGTCTAGATAATGGGAGTTATGGTGAGATAATGGGAGGTAAGGAGAAATAATGGGAGATAAGAAGAAATATTGCGGATAAGTCGCGATAAGCTTAGATAATGGGAGATAAGGTGAAATAATGGAAGATATGGAGAAATAATGGGAGATAAGAAGAAATAATGGGAGATGAGCAGAGATAAGCCTAGATAATGGAAATTATGGAGAGATAATGGGAGATAAGGAAAAAATAATGGGAGATAAGGGGAAATAATGGCAGATATTTTATTACGTTAGGTAACATAAGGAATAAGCAGTGACGATAGTAGTGAATCAAGTCCACGCGAGCGGAGCTGCGGGCACGGCTGGTTGTTAATATAAAAAGCTATATTTTCCTATAATTTGAAGCTGTAATATCGAATTGAACGGAAGTTCCTGGTAAATTTCTTAATTTGCCATAGTAAATAGTTTATTTTAGGTTATGTGCTCAATATTTTTTAATGCACAGTTTTTTAGGCAATTTTATGTCGAGTAAAATGAAAGAATTTTTTTTTTTCGCATAATAACGAACAGAAGCTGAGATATTTAAGAAATAGTTAGCCGAAAGCGTTCACATGTGAAAAATGCACTAAAATAAAAGGAAAGTTGCCTTGAGGTTGACGCTGTTACAAAGTAGTTAAATCGTTTTTTTCGAGCTGTCCAAAAAAATTTCCAATCATGAACATTTTACGGTATTTGCTTCCACTAAAAGTCGAAATAAAAAATACTTGCTTATGAGTAAATCAATATATTCAACATGGGATTTATGGGATCGGATTATTGCTTCATTTCTGTATATCGTCTAGATCATCACTCTAATTTCAATTGTTATCAACCTACATGATATATCCCTGCAGAAAATTATTTACCTTAAAAATGTATGTTATAGGGGTATCTGTACATACATGCGGTGAAAAATCCAGAGATTCTTGAAGAAAAAACATTTTTTGGCCAAAAATCGATTTTATTGTTCAATATAGCTTTCTTAAAGAGCGATATATTTATTCCAGCGAGGTTCCAACATTTGGATACCTTTCATATAGTTCGATTTGTCGAGTTCTCTGAAATAAGCCTCAGCTTTCCATTTGACTTCTTCATTTGTGCAACATGTCTTTCCTTGGAGCCACCTTTTCAAATCTGAAAAGAGGTAATAATCGCTGAGGTGCAAATCTGGTGAAAAATGGTGGATGAGTAAGGAACTGATAGCCCCATTGGTCCAGTTTCAACATCGACTTTATGACGTTGTGATCTGGTTCATTATCTTGATGAAACGGTACGTTTTTTCTGAGCAAAATGGGGCCGTTTTTTCTTAATTTCACCATTCAAACAGGCCAGTAACTAACGTAATAGTCTCTGATGATTGCTTGGCCCTTCTCAAGATAATCGATCAGTATTATTTCATAAGGATCCCAAAAAATATTTGCCAAAACCTTTCCAGCTGATGTTTGTATTTTTGGACGCTTCGGTCGGCTTTCATGTGTTCCAGTCACTCTGCGGACTGCCAGTTAGACTCAGGCGTGTAGTGATGGATCCATGTTTCATTCATTGTTATAAATCGACACAAGAACTTTTGAATTATGTCGAAATAGTGCTAAACAGTGTTCTGAATCTCCGACAGGTTGCAATTTTTGATTACTCGTGAAAATGCGCGGTACTCATCAGGCTCATAACTTTTTGATATGCAAATATTCATGCAAAGTATGGCTTACGCGTTCTATTGATGTCTTCTTGATGTCAGCTATATATCTCACTTTCAGTTTGTGGTCATTCATAACAATATGGTGGATTTTTTGTGTTCTTTGAAGTTATTGCCTCATTTGGACGTCTGGAACATGGTGATTATCGGAGCTTATACGACCGTATTTAAACTCACTAGACCATCGACATATAGTTGCTTTCGACAGTGCATATGTGCCATAACACTTTTCAAAACATTCTCGGGTTCCGGCTGTAGTTTTTTTTCCATCAAAAAGCAACACACGAAATTCTTTTTGTACTATCGTTTTCCAAAAATCAAAAGTAGCGTCGCGTAAACAGATGTAACTCGCAAACTAATGGACAAAATGTCATGAAAATTTTACACGAATCTTTTGAAATTTGACACTAACCGAAAATCATATCTTTTTAGGTTTGTGTTGCCATCTCTCGAGAAGTCTCAGGACTTTTCATCTTATGTATAAGTATTCGAATTGATTATGAATTTGAAAATGGAAGATATATACTTTATTTTTGAAGGACTATTCTACGTTTGAATTATTTTTTTTGCTTAATTTCATATATTTGAAATTACAAATTAAACATTATTTTTCAACGCATAAATAGTTTTAATAATGTTATCAGCCTGTGCCAAGCAAAAAAACTACTGCACTCAACTATAGACAAGATAATTGGTTATCCATATCACAAAGAATATCTCCCGCATGTACACACCATTTTCTTTTACTGGCTTCTATTTTATTGATAACGTCAATATTTAAATTTAGGAACGTCATTAAACTGTTTTCTTCTTTAGTAAAATTAGCAGGAGTGTAAAGAAGACAAGTAGAAACATATTTTGAAATTATATTAAGCAATATTTCATTCCTTTTATTTGAAATAAAATATTTTTATATAAATTTGTAATTATATAATAAAAGACTGTTTTTAGTCAATTTCCACTGGTTTATTTAAATTGCGATGACGCGTTTCGCTGTCGATGCAGCTTCTTCAGATCTACATTTTACACTGTCAAGTTAGGTTTAATATTCACACTTTTATATAATTTCTTAATTATAATATTACACCTAATTAAATTACATTGATAGTATTGGAAAATCCACACAGATTTGGAGTTAAGAGAATAAATTCAATAATGGTGAATTGCTTAAATCTACCTGGTCGTTGAGTAAAGTATCTGTAGTCCTTAATCGATTTATTTGCATAGTCTCTAAAAGGTTTAGTTTTAAACCTTTTTGTTGGGTGTGTAAAATTTTGAAATTCTTGTTAAATGTGTGATTTTCTGTTAATAGATGATTAGCATATGTTGAATTAGATTTTCTATGGATGAAACTTTTTTCGTGTTCTGTAATTCTTTGTCTAAATGTACGTCCAGTTTGTCCGATGTATGTTTTAGGACATGACCCACATGTTAATTGATAAACCCCTGATTTATTGACTTTATTGATTTGTGGTTTGTAATTTTTAAGGTATTTCCCTATAGTATTGTCAGTCTTGTAAGCTATGTTGATATTTTTTTGATTTAAAAATTTCCCCAGTTTTTCCGTTGGTTTGCCGAAATAGGTTAAGCATTTAAAAGTGGTATTTCTGTCCTTAAAACGTGGGTATATTTCTGAGATAGCCTTGTTTCTAAGTTTTTTCTTAACGATACTATTAATTAAAGTAACCCGTTGTTAACGGCTACTTGTTTTATGTAGTTTAATTCTTTAGTAAAATTTTCTTCTGATAAGGGGATATTAGTTAGTCTATGTATAAAACTATGATAAGCGGCAAGTTTATGATGGTTAGGGTGGTGAGAACTATTGTGAATTGTGGTATCTGTATGACAAGGTTTGTGATATATTGCAAATTAAGGACTACAGATACTTTACTCAACGACCAGGTAGATTTAAGCAATTCACCATTATTGAATTTATTCTCCTAACTCCAAATCTGTGTGGATTTTCCAATACTATCAATGTAATTTAATTAGATGTAATATTATAATTAAGAAATTATATAAAACTGTGAATATTAAACCTAACTTGACAGTGTAAAATGTAAATCTGAAGAAGCTGCATCGACAGCGAAACGCGTCATCGCAATTTAAATAAACCAGTGGAAATTGACTAAAAACAGTCTTTTATTATATATTTATAATGAATTTCCATCAAGTAGAAGCTACAACAATCCAAAAAAAGTTTGTAATTGTTCAGTAAATGAAGTCAGCGCTGCCAAACCCAAATTGATGACGCTGATGCAAAGTTATCTCTCATTAAAATTTGCTCAGCAGTTTTGGAGAAATTTAAGGACAAACACACATATATACATTCGCGAAATTTTGTATGTTGATTCGGAAGAGTATATAGAGTAACATATATAAACATTTTTCTAGGCATTTGGACAATGTTACATATACACATATTAAATTAAACGCTAACTTTTTAAGACCGGTAAGAAAGCCAAAGTAAGAGGTTTATCATAATATATGAGTAGCTGAGTGAGCGTGCAAATTAGTACACTAACTCATTTAAGGTAAAGGTATGCTACTTACCATGTGTTCTTATCTAGATTACACTAAAAGTAAAAATATAAGACGATCGATATTTTTTTACATAATATTTATTTTAATAATTATTTTACAGATAAACAGAAAACATCATTAATAACAAATTCGCTTTATACATTTTTAAATAAACAATTCTTATTTTAAAGGTTTGCGGTGATTCCAAGCTTTCGTTTTGCAAGCCATTAACTAAATTTAAATTAACAGGGGACCATCACAGAAGTAAAATTAAAACAAGAAACAGTAGTTAAGAATACAAAGACTTTGACATGCCTTTTGCGTCCTTATAACTCCAGATTTTCAAATTAAAGATCTAGTTCACTGTACCGATCATTTTAGACCAATAATGGGTACCTTAACTTTAATTCAAATTAATAATTTGTACAATAAAACTACTTAATTACTTTGTTAACTGTCACTAAATAATATTTAGTGACAGTTAACAAAGTAATTAAGTAGTTTTATTGTTAAAATGTACTGTCACAAAGTAACGGACCAATCAATCAACTCTTTAATAATTTGTGTTCTTACATATTAGGTAAGGGTTTTAACGGAAAGAAATAAAACACTTATTATGTATTATTACCACTATATTGCACAAGTTTTGCGACTGCAGTTTCGACCTATGCGGTCATTATCAAGCTTATGTACTAAACTGAATTAAATAGACAAGTCATACTAAAATTAAAGTTAGGTGGTAGGTATAAAATATTATTATAAAACATTATTTTTAAATTCTAGGGTTAATACAATTGATCTTAAGTGGTAGGTAGTAATTTTATGGTTTAATGACGGTAAATAGCGGTGAATAGAAAAGGTCTAGTTGGTCGTTTAACAAATTACAGTTTTGGTTTATCCGATGTTTATAAATTTCCAATGATTCTAAGATATTTAATTTAAAACCTTTCTCCGCATAATGTAGAATTTCTGTATTATGTAAATCGGGAAAGGGGTGTTGGTTTTCTGGTTTGCAAATGAGGAATCTGTTTTTTGTAGTCTATATGATCTAAAATGCTCTGTATATCTGGTTTTAATGTTTCTTCCGCTTTGTCCAATATATATGCTGTTACAGTCCGAGCATTTTAACTTATAAACTCCACATTTTTGAAATTTGTCCGTCTTATCTTTGGCATTGTAAAGGATATTTGATAGGGTATTTTGCGATTTGAACACAATTTTCAGATTATGTTTTGAAAAAATATTGGCTAATTTTTCGGATAGCGTGCCATGGTAGGGTATTGTAATGTATGTATGTTGTTCCGTGGATTTTATTTTAGGGTATATTAAGCGAAAAGTAAGTTGCTTTTGTTTTTTGTTAATTAGTTTTCCCAACCCACTCTCGAGAGAAGTTATTTTTTGTGGCAATGTTTTTAATAGTATTTAGTTCGTCTTCTAGGTTAGCTTTGGATAACGGGAGTGAAAGGGCTCTATGTATCATTGAGTTGAATGCTGCCATTTTATGTCGGTTTGGGTGGAATAAGTCTTTTGGGATCGTTATACCTGTGAATGTGGGTTTTCTGTATACTTTAAATGTGCAACTGTTATTCATATGTAAGAAGCTTAGATCTAGAAAGTTAATTTTGTTATCTGCTTCCTGTTCTAGAGTAAACTGAATTTTTGGGTGGATGCTATTAATGAAATTTAAGAGATTGTCTGTTGTCTTGAGGAGCCTTTGAAACAAGCAACAAATCAAACAGACCTATGCACTATTAATTCTATAAAAAACATAAAATAAGCGGACATGATCTAGTAATAACCAGGACAGACAAGTCAAACGTAACCGCTATCCTAACAAGAGGTGATTACAGCAACAAAATACATCAGTTTATCCAGTCAGAAGACATAACCGAGATAAAAAGTGACCCTACTAAGCATTTTCAAAATAAATTAAAATTTACGCTCTCCGAAATCAATGTAATTTTCTCAGAATACGAGAAAAGGAGAATAGTCAACATGAATCCAACTGCCCCGAAATTATATGCCCTTATTAAGAATCACAAACCAGGGAACCCCATCAGACCTGTCGTCTCATATATCAATAGCCCAACTAGAGACCTAAGTATAAAACTGAATTCAATTTTTAAAGATTTAACAAAATTCACATCAGAAACTAGTGTAACGAACTCACTTGAACTCGTTCGAAAACTAAAAAGACCAAAGAACCCCGACAAACTCCTTTTTGGTTTCCTTTGATATAAAGAATATGTTCTCCAACATTCCAGCTGAAGAATGCATACCAATAATCCATAAAATACTGAACAAATCTAATATAAACCCTGTGATGTCCTCCGAAATATTATCTGCTTTTGAAACATGCCTCTCTCAAACATATTTCCAATTCAATCACAAATTCTACCTTCAAAAACTCAGGTTTACCAATGGGATCACCACTTAGTCCCCTCTTAGCAGACATTTTCATCACACATATAGAAAGAGAAATTCTTAACTCTAATCATGGCAAAAACCACATTCATTTTTGGTACAGATATGTTGACGACATCCTCGCTTGTTTCAAAGGCTCCTCAAGACAACTAGACAATCTCTTAAATTTCATTAATAGCATCCATCCAAAAATTTCAGTTTACTCTAGAACAGGAAGCAGATAACAAAATTAACTTTCTAGATCTAAGCATCTTACATATGAATAACAGTTGCACATTTAAAGTATACAGAAAACCCACATTCACAGGTATAACGATCCAAAAGACTCATTCCACCCAAACCAAACATAAAATGGCAGCATTCAACTCAATGATACATAGAGCTAAATATATAATAAAAGACTGTTTTTAGTCAATTTCCACTGGTTTATTTAAATTGCGATGACGCGTTTCGCTGTCGATGCAGCTTCTTCAGATCTACATTTTACACTGACCATCCAAAATTTGATACATAGAGCCCTTTCACTCCCGTTATCCAAAGCTGACCTAGAAGACGAACTAAATACTATTGGCACGCTATCCGAAAAATTAGCCAATATTTTTTCAAAACATAATCTGAAAATTGTGTTCAAATCGCAAAATACTCTATCAAATATCCTTTAGAATGCCAAAGATAAGACGGACAAATTTCAAACGTGTGGAGTTTATAAGTTAAAATGCTCGGACTGTAACAGCATTTATATATTGGACAAAGCGGAAGAAACATTAAAACCAGATATACAGAACATTTTAGATCATATAGACTACAAAAAACAGATTCCTCATTTGCAAACCACTGTACAGAAAACCAAACACCCCTTTCCCGATTTACATAAAATACAGAAATTCTACATTATGCGGAGAAAGGTTTTAAATTAAATATCTTAGAATCATTGGAAATTTATAAACATCGGAAAAAATCCAAAAACTGTAATTTGTTAAACGACTAACTAGACCTTTTCTATTCACCGCTATTTATCGTCATTAAACCATAAAATTACTACCTACCACTTAAGATCAATTGTATTAACCCTAGAATTAAATAATAATGTTTTATAATAATATTTTATACCTACCACCTAACTTTAATTTTAGTATGACTTGTCTATTTAATTCAGTTTAGTAAGTAAGCTTGATAATGACCGCATAGGTCGAAACTGCAGTCGCAAAACTTGTGCAATATAGTGGTAATAATACATAATAAGTGTTTTTATTTCTTTCCGTTTAAAATAATAAATTACCACATAGTAACGGCCACGACGATCAACTAAGTAAGGGTTTCTTATAAGTATGTTTTAATAATAAATAAACCGTTATCCGATTATATTTTTACTGATGAACCCAGTAAGTAGTAGCAGCAGAAGCAGTAGGTAACCGATTTTAAAATACAATATTATAGCAGTCACGGATACCTATCAAGCAACGGGTTCTCGTTTGGTGTTACGCTTGATTATTGTCGTTTTATCTGATTATTTCAGCAGCTTCGTTATAAGTGTGATAACCAACGATCTTTGAACTGTCATGGTACCCGAAGAAGAAGAAATGTAGTGAAAAAGTCGGTTGCCCAGGCAAGCAAATATATTTTGGGAGAGAAAAATTGGTAATAAACAAAATAGCAAGTTTAGAAATTCAAATAAAAAATTAATAGCGAAAAATAAGAAATTATTCAAAACTTTGACTTCGTACTGTTGTTGGTACAAACCAATTATTGCAAGTCTGATTGCAAGGGATGATTTATTTACTAGTTATCAATTGTTAAAGGTTTAAAATATGAACTATCGTATGGTGCGCCTATTTTTATTACGATTTTAAAATCACGCTGGAAAACCGGAATGTGGAAATCGTGATTCAAAATGGTCAGGTCCGATTTCTATTCGCAGTATGCGGACGTACATACATATTTGTTTTTGTTGATTTAAGTTACTTGCTTAGCTATGAGAGAAAACTATCTTCAGATGTCACAGTCCTTCTGTAAACCTTTCTATTAATTGTGAACCTTTTTCCATATATTGATTTAACAAAATTCCTTTCCAGTTCAAAAAAATGGTTTGCCGTCACCTATTCAGAAAGTGATTGAGTTTTCGCCTTCCTTGGACTTGAAAACCTCTTATGAACCCATTATATCCACTCTTGCTTCGTGGAAGCATCTCAACAGAAGATCCAATTCTCAGTTTGCCTGGAATAATTTGCAAAAAATCATTCTTAGCGCTCTGTACCTTCTTTAGCAAGCACTGAGCTCTTCATTTCGTCAATCTGATAGTAGTGAATTGTCAACAAGCCCCATCGAAAATGTTCAAGACAATATTTTACTTTCTCTCATGAATAACTTTTGGCTATCTTCCTCTTAGTGAGACACTTGACGCACAATGCTCCAAATTATTTTTACTCATTTTTTGAAAGAAGAAAAATCGTAAGAACTGAAAACACAACAAACTTGCACAAAATTTTTATCAAAGTACGTAGAGTATCGATAGTAAGACAGCCAAGTAATTTTTAGT
Organism: Pachyrhynchus sulphureomaculatus; assembly: GCA_019049505.1. NCBI lineage: Eukaryota > Metazoa > Arthropoda > Insecta > Coleoptera > Curculionidae > Pachyrhynchus > Pachyrhynchus sulphureomaculatus. The sequence continues at coordinate 140,000,639 of CM032455.1, forward strand.
ATAACGTATTTTTTATAGTTAGGTTGATAACTTACAAACCATTCTCGTAAGTATATCCCACGGCTAGTAGAAACATCTGTATGGTAACTATACCGCAACCAAATGCAAAAATTGTGAATTTAATCGCGTATAATGGAATATATCTATAAAATGATTCACAAACCAAAAAATAAAAATGTCCTTTAAGCTAAAATTTAGTGGCTCAAAATAGATTACAAACTCTATAGATATGGAAGTTTTAAAAATAAAAACTCTGAAACAATACTGGAGATTATTTCTCATTTATGATGCTAATGAAATTATTATTACTGTACCCTGCTAATTTAAATTCAGGCATGTTTTTAATGCAGACCTAAAATGAGCCTAAAATAGTTATTTTCTTCGCAATTTAGATGAATTTTGGAATATTAATGCCATTTACAGGTTAAATTATATCTATATTTACACAACTTTGCACTATGGAGCAAAATACTATTATAATTTAGTTTCATGCTTCCTAAATTAACAAATTTCATTATATTTCCCGATAGAATCGTGTATGGAATAATGTAAGTAATTACAATTATTTTACAAATAGATTTTAATTAATAAATTAAACATAATTTAAATTAAAATCATATCGTAATTAGAACTTCTGCAAATATTGTAGACAATAAAAAACTCTTTTATTTAATTTTCTATTACTATTTGAATAAAGAGGAAACTGTAAATTTAGGCACATCATAAGTGACGAAAACATCTTCTGCTGTTATTCTGTAAAAGCAACTAAAAAGATAATATTGACGTCAATTCACCATCCCGAATATGCGAGGGTAGATTGAGAGAAGTCTGGTAAATTTCTACGAAACTGTGGGAATTTTTGTTAAGCAGCATGACTGTTGGTAAGCGTCATTTTCGTAACGGTTGTATTCAAAGTTTCGAACAGATTCAATGCGCAGTTATTTGTGGGCAGCTATCGTAAGTGATCGGTATTAGGCGTTTTGTATAAACACTGTAGACAAGCTAGAAATTGAACTAGAAAAAAGTTTACGGGGATTCTACACTAGAAGGCAGGACCATTTATTACTGGATACATGAATTTAAACGTGGCAGTCGGGTTCTGAAGATGCTGCACGTTCAGGATGCCCGATTGAGGTTTCTTCTGAAGGAATGGTCGATAAAATTCACGGTATCGTGATGGAAAATCGTCGTATCAAGCTGATTGCTGAGGATGACAGGCATTTCACATAAATGAGTAAATAATATCATAAAGTTTTAAAAGATAAAAAGCTGAGTGCGTGAAGCGCTAGACCAAGAGCGCACGAGGAAGGACACTTCGAAATTATGTTGGGAAAAGTTGCAGGGTAATCTCGAAGACAAAACGGCAGTCAAAACAGTGTGCTGGCAAAGGTGAAAGTGTACCAAAAAAAAGTGAAAACAGTTTTATCGGCGGGAAAAGTGATGGCAACTGTATTTTGGGATTCACAGGGTGTCATCATGATTGACTATTCGGAAAAGGGTAAAACAATGACTGGCTCTTATTACGCAAATCGAAGCAGAAACTACTAAGATTAGAAAGTGTATCTGCTTACACATAGGCCATAGGCCATTGCAATGGCAAAAGTATACCCAGATTTGACCCCAAGTGATTTTTGTTTTTGTTTCCTAACCTTAAAAATAGGTTTCAGGCGAAGAGATTTTCGTCTAGTAAAGAGGATATCTCTGCTGTAAACAAGTATTTTGCCCAGTTCGAAATAAAAATTGGGATTTTCGTTGGACTAAATGTATTAAATTTAATGAAGATTATGTTGAGCAATTTTTTTTTGCAAAAGTGTTATTTACCTTTACCACTTTTCAATCCAGCCTCGTACATATGAGGTCTGAAGGCATTTTTCTTTTTTTGCTAAAATTATTTTCAAGAATTATTGGCTACTTTTTGCGTCAACTGCATCAAAATATTTTAAGTTTTGGGTAATTGTTTTAGGTGGTAGAATGATAACAATCGTCATTAAAATAACATCAAAATTTTACAGTAATGTTGCAAAATACAAGATGTCCCCTAAAAAAAAACTCATTTTTAAAAATTGGTACTAAAAAAAATGATAAATAAAACAAACTTATTGAATATCAAAATACTATTACTAGAAATTTATTCCTTAAAAATAATGTCATCTAAATATGAATTGTGTTTCCGACACTCGAAACTATTGTTCAAACTCAAATGGATCTTTGTTTTAAATTCTATTAAAAAAAAAATACGAAGGATTTTACAATTACTGATCAAAATTATTTTTGGTTAAATTGACAAGCTAAAGGGTTTCAAATAAGATGTATTTTGAGTCAAATATATTTAATAGGCCAGCAGAAATAGATAACGCCATTGCTTCCTATTTTTAGGAATTTAGTGTTTCTTCCCCGCCAAGATCCTGATTTAATTTTTTTAAATCCTACTACTACCATGTTGCGTAACACATGTTTTTTTTTATTCATAATACCCGTTCTACTAAAAAATGATTTTCAGTCTGTCAGGTAAGAATGTGATCGCTCGTAATCTTGAAAAAATGTGTTTCGAGAATATTTTTTGCCATCAGTCTATTCTTTGGGTGTGCTAACAACAGCGCAAATACCTTAGTAAGTTGTTCAATCGCCTCCTGCATCAATAATCGCCTGGCATCTTCGCGGCATTATGTGGACGAGATTTCCTGCATACTCTGCGAATTTTTCGAATCTCGCGAGATGGCCGAGTCAAACTCCTCAGAGTCTTTTCTCTGAGCTTTCTTGACGTAGCAGCAAATTCGGGTCCCGTGAAAACAAAGACACAATTCCTTTTTTCGACTTTCGGGGTGACTTTGCCTACCGAGTCACGTTTTGGTAAGCCGTCGACAATTTACCTGTTTCTTCACAAACGGTACCGTTTTTTTAATATATTTAGAGCCGCGGAATATGTCATTTTAGGCCCCTTTTGGATGGAAACGAAGAAAGACTGCCTTGAACTGACGTGCAAACAATTGATTCATTTTGGATTTTACGTGATTTCGACGAAAGTTCAACTGATACTTTTTACTAAAATGTGTCGTAGACAAAGGTTCCCTCTACCGATTTTTTTGTCGAATTCGCTACCAAAAATGAATTATCGTGGATAAGTTCTTACTGGACCACAATGTATTTAATATGGCGTTAAATACATCGCCATTTCCATCTTGTTTAAAAGTTGGGTAGAGTCCGCTCTCTCTTGAAAAAGGGACAACTCTTCAGATGTTACAAATTATAGACCAATTGACATATTGAGTAGTTTCGCCGAAGTCTTCGAGATTATGGTGTATAATCGCAGACTTCCTGATATTCATCGCCTTTTTTTCTACTTATCAGTATGGTTTTAATAGACAACAATTAACCGGTACTAACTTTGTTGAAATCACGCCCTTTATTAGTGATGTAACTGATAACTTACTTACTTACTTACTTCCTCTTCTGAGTAGGTCACAGATCTGTTATACTTCGTTGTTTAGCCTCTTGTGATTCGGATGTCCAGCTATTTCTCCATCTCTTTGGTGGTCGTTCTTTTGGTCTTGTTTTATGTGGTTTTTGGTTCATACATATTTTTATCATTCTCGTATCTTCCATCCTTTGTACATGTTCACACAGGCCATTCTCTTCGTCGCTCTCTTCCCCCATTCTGACTATATCCTCTACCTTTCATTGTTCGCTTATGGTGTTGTTACTCACTCTATCTAATAAACTTTTTCCTGTTATTGCTCCCAATATTTTCATTTCATTTGTTCTTAGTAGCTGTTTTCGGTTTTGTTTGTGTCCTGTCGTGTTTTCTATGCTATAAGCCAGTATGGGTCTAACGCAAGTTCTATTTATTCTTTTTTTGCTTCTACACTTAGATCTTTGTTTTTTTCAAACAAAATATCTGAGGGCCCCCTGATATTGCTGCTGCTTTATTTGTTTTGTTGTCTCACTTCTTTTATTATATCTCCGTAGCTAGTAATTAGTACTCCAAGATATGGGAATTTCATTACTTGCTCTATTAATTTCCATTTATTTCTAATTTATACCTTACTGGTTCTTTAGCTATTGTGATGAATTTTTTTTGTCGATACTGACTTCCATGTTGTATCTTTCTGCTACTTGTTTGAATTTATAGAGCAGTCTTTGTAGGCCGTGTTCCGATTGTGATATATAGAAAACAATATCATCTGCATATTCCAGTATCTTTATTTTTTATCATTCTAGTTCGTATCCATCGTTGACTAGTTTTACTTCCTCAATGATTTTTTGGTCCATTATTATGCAGAATAGTAACGAGCTTAAGCTATCTCCCTGTCTTATTCCTACTTTTATATTTATTTCCTTTGTTACCATAAATTCGTTATTACTTCTTATTCTTGTTGTGTTTACCGTGATTGAGTTTTTGGATTGTTTGTGGTATTGGGTACGGAATTAGGTTCTTTATTAATTCTAATATATCTTTCAACCTGGCTCTGTCGAATGCTTTTCTTAAGTCGATGAAACAAAAACTGATAATTTGGGACATGTAAATGAAAGTGTATATCAACTTCTCGAATTTTTCTGATCTCCCAATAATTCTGAACAAACTTCTCTGGATTTAGTGAGTAAGATTAATCTACCATACGTGTAGGAAACAATTTGTTGATTGTAAAGGTTTTATTTACCCTTCAGGTATATAATGCTTCTTGAGAAGTTCCCATTGATTCAAATTGTAGCTTCTATTGCTTTTACTTTTTATTATTGGCCTAGCTGGGGCTATTGCATGTGAATCATTTTTTTTCGTGGATAATTTAAAAATATATTGTAGAAGTAAAGACGCTACTGATTGTGATTTAACATATATGTAAGGGTAAAGTTAAGAGCAACTGTAACTATCAATATCAGAAAAAGAAAGGGGAAAAAAACTAATACGACAACAATGTTTTTCAACCTCCGAAGGAAATAAAACAGAATAAAAATAAATACCAGGGAGAATCTATATAAAAAACTTTTAACTATGGACAAATTAAGACATTGAAGATAAAAGATGATCTAGAAAATAAAATTCGTACCGACATCCAAACACTTACTAAAAAGGGATATGCACGACGAGAAAACGAAAATTAGAATCACAAAATAACACAATATATTAAAGACTTAATGAAAGAAACGAAGAAATACGAAGAACGGCACATCAAGATATATAGAGCTAAATAAGCAAACTCAAGAGGAAGATAAGAGAAGACGTAAGAAAGTATAATAGAGAACTTATCAAGAATAAAATAGAAAAACAATAAAAACATGAGAGTAATGAAATCTATAAATTCAATTGGAAGAACTCATATAAGGTGAAATGAAAAAATACACATGGGAGAGGTAAAAAAGTGACAAAAACCGCAATCAGCGATATAGTAGAGAATTCTTACAAAGGATTGTGCTCCTCAGTAAATCCAAAACCAGACAAATGTACAAGTCGTTGAAAAAACTTACAAATATTGGCTCGGAAGAAATTCCAGATTATTACAGAGGGTGACATTATATTGGTCCATTTCCAAATGAAGAAAGAGTGAGTCCCCGGAGGAGATTGGAATCACTCGTGAAAATGAATCAACTAGGAG